>CM028343.1:34649805-35292418 GCA_016618105.1 Dendrobium huoshanense
GGCGGCATGCAAGAGCCGGCGGCTCAATGGGATTTGGCCGGCGGTTTTGATGAAGCCGTGGATGGTAGGAGGGACCAAGGTGGGGTTCGGGTGGGGCAATGGAGGCTGGGATTTGAATGGGGGTGCGGGTTCGGGTGAGGAGGAGAGTTGGCCGGCGGTGCAAGCAAGAGAAGGTAGAGAAAGGGAAGGAGAACCAAGAGCCACCGGTGGTGACTGTTGGGTACGACGGGTGGCCTCTCCTAGGCTCCACCAAGCTCTCTAGTTATCTCTCAAGCTTTCACTTAATCTTCAAGAAGACAAATGCAGGAAAAATTTCATAATATCATTCATTAAAACCTCACAAGTACAAGAAGAGGGCTATAAATAGCCTACTACAAAGACACAACATAAAAGACTAAAATACCCTCGAGGGGCTACAAGACTCAATCCCTCAAGCAAGGGTAAAAAGGGGAAAAGTGCAGAAATAAAATACATCAAAATAAAATGATCATACTAAAATCAGAAATACATCAGGTAAATCGTAGCCGTAGATCTACGGCCACATCGACGGTAGACTTTCCAACTGATGTCCCCATCAACTTGACTCTTACTAGATTAATCAGAAAATAATCTTTTCATGATGTTTTTCTTTAAATAGATAAGAAAGTTATCTATTAAAAATTTAAAATAGAGAAAAGGCCCAAAATAATCTCTTGGCTATTCGTATGTGGTCAATTTAGTCATAGATTATCATATTTCTTCCCTTTAATCTCTTGAAAATATAAAATTGATCATAAATAGTCTCTAAGAGACTTAATTGGAATAAATTTTGTATAGTTAGAAGACAAAATTGGGATCGATTTTGTATCCCAATTTCCATTAATTTCTACCAGAGAGAATATTTAGGATTAATATTATATAATCAAGAAATAAAATTGGAGAAATATTGTACTATGGACTAAATTGACCACATATGAATATTCACGAGGGGTATTTTGGGCTATCTACCATTTAAAATTTATTAATTTAATTTAAGTTACATAATATGGGGTTAAAAAGCTGAGTCTCGCTAAACCGTGGGCAAAAGGCCATAATGTTTTTGCAAAATGGGGCGAGTCTGTATCTGCCAATGGTGTTGATTTCCAGGTCAAAAAGTAGGGATGATCCTTAGCCCATAAAAAATGTCTTCTATTTTAAATGCCTGGTATTTTTTCACATTTTCAGTAAGTTGCCATGGCGATCTGCTCAGGTAATACCCAAAGTAAGCTTCTTCTGGAAATTATTTGCCATTGTGATGAACAAGCTTCTAATTCTGATTTGAAAGCTGTAATGAATATTAACACTTGTAAAAACTATCATGCTGCAGAAAAAATCATTACCAAAACAGACTTAGAAAAATTCAGTATTAGAAACAGGCTTGCCATAAAAATTTAAGAAAATAAAAAAAAGAATGGACTAATCAATGCCATTCAAATGTCATATTAACCATTCAACCAGAGGCTATCAATTTCAACGTCCTTTTGTTGACCTGCTACCAAAAAAAAAAAAAATGCTTAGCTACTCTCTGCCGCCGCACGTCTCAGACACGTCCGCGACATTTCTCCCACGACGCACGACCTCGCGTCGTTAAAGAGCATAGGAAAAGCGGCCTTCGGCCTCTTCCTCTCATTCCGCTCATTCCCGCTCTTCCTCACACGTTCCTTCTCCCCTTTCGTTGTTGTTCGGCTTCGGTACTTCGCAGGAGGTGTAGAGATTGCCAGCATCGCTTCTTCTGCTCCCGCGTGGCTACCCGACTTCGCACCGCCGACGGCTTTCCCTTCCAGACGCAACGGGACTTACGACATTTCGTGCGGAAGCAACGAAGAGAGCTGCTCACTGCGAAGGTAATTTTCTTTCCGTTCGCACGCTTCTTCGGCTCCTTCTGATTGTTCGACTTTGCCTCCACCAAAGACCTCCCTTCCCTGTCGGATCGGAGTTACGACATTTTGATCGGAGGCGACGACGGGAGCTCACCGTCTGTGAAGGTAACTTTCTTCTATTCGTGCGCTTGTTCGGCCAAATCCCATAAATCCACCGAACTGAGGGATCTAGTAATTCGGGATTTAAGCCGTAAATCCTTAAATCCGGGATTTACCCATCTCTGGGATTTAAAGCGCGCACCAAAATCGTTCAGCTGGATTTAGCATAAATCCGACTTAACTCCCACTGTAAATCCGATACCAAGCGATCACTTTCTCCCTTGCCGCACGCTACTTCGGCCAAATCCCGTTAGTCGGCCGAACCAGAGAGAGTGCAGAGGGAGAGGTTGTTTATTTTAATTTTGTTAATTAATTATAATTAATTTAATAATTATTTTCAATTATAATTAATTATTAATTCTATTAATTATGATTAATTATAATTAAATATTATTAATTATTATTAGGCATAACTAATTATAATTAATTATAATTAACATATTAATTATAATTGAATAGTTAAATATTATTAATTTTAATTAATTATTTAATTATAGTTATTATAATTAAATAACATTAATTATAATTGAATATAATTGATGGATTAGCTATAATTAAATGAATAATTAATTATCATTAATTGCAAATGCCTTCTCCTGCCTCGATCCTCGAGCCTCCATTACCGGTCTTCAAGGTACAAATTTCTAACTTAAACGCTATCCTCGACGCGCTTGACGCGCCGGTGGACCCCCTATACGCACTCTTGTAGCACGGTGGGGGGGAATCCGGCGCAACAGGTGCGACGAGGCGGGTAAGCCCTATACACGCTCTTATAGCGTGGTGGGGACTGTCCTCGACCTCGACATCGGCGCCAACGACTGCTACGCAAGTTATGATGTTCTAAAATCCCTTTCTCGACATTTGCGGCGGACCGGAGAACCACTTATACGCGCTCTTGTAGCACGGTAGGAGGGAGTCTGGTGCGACGCATACGACGAGGTGGGTAAGCCCTATACACGCTCTTGTAGCATGGTGGGGAGTGTAACGCCCAAGGATCTAACTTGGAAAGAATTTCAATCAAACCATCAACATTTTACCAGAGCTAGCTATAACAATCAAGTCAAACGGTCTAGCAAAATTCTATAACATTTAAAACATCAATAAACGATACTATTCATATCTCAAAAGATCATATACAATACTCAGGAACTACACCAAAAATACAAGAACTGAAATCTATCATGTCCTGAGTACAAAAGAATCACTACAATAAAAAAGAACAGAAACCTGGAGATCCTGATCAACCTCAATCCCTGCTCCCTTGCCCTGACATGAAAATATTAACCACATATAATGAGCTTCAAAAAGCCCAGCAGGTCACCTAATACCTACAACTGTAATCAAAGCATAATACTGGAAACAATATGCATGTCAATCAGTCGAATCAATAACAGTAAATTACACATGATCAGTGAATCAATGCAGCGGAAATCAAATCAGTAATCAATGCAGTAGTAGAAGAATCAATAAATAGTAGAAAGAATCAGCGATCAGTCAAGTCAATCGTATCAAATCGAATCAATCAAAACAATACTATCTGGTCAATTAAATCAATCGGTATGAAATCATCAAATCAATACAATAAAGCCCAGTCTATACTAGCAATGAATCCAATGCAGCAGTTCAATACAGTGTATCAATGAAGCGAATCAATATCAATAAATCAGTAGTATCCATGTCCATACAGTATCTATAACAGTAGCAATGCGCAGTGATAGAATATAAATATCAATGAAATCGTACGATAATAATAAGTCTGTAAATCCGTCAGTAAATCCAAATCAAAAAAGCAATAAATCCATCACGAGTCAATGCCGTACACATGCATTTCAATACAATAGTCTTACTGAACAAGTACGATCACTGGCTATAGTGCTATTGTAGAAATCCATAGTGCTGTTGTAGATATCCATACGTTGGTTCAATAAGAGTCGTCACTCTGTGCCCGTCGGCATATCAATCTCCTTATAACTCCCAATCGTTATATCAATGATCAATAGTTTAAAGGAAAGCCCGTCGGCCCACCATCCTGTACAAGTCAATCAATCTCCAACAAACGGTTCAAACAGTATTTACTTGTCTTTCATTAACAATAATCATATATTCACATTCATATGCATATCAATTCAAATCATCAATTTCAGAAAAATCGAAAATCGTACGAAAATCCGGCGGCATAACGGCAGTATACATAATTTACACAGAAATTCCAAAAATTAGAAATTACCAAATTAATACAGAACGTGCACGACATCAATATAAGACTTATATTCTACTGAAACAACATCAATCAATAACCTGATATTTATCTATTCGATCAAAATCGCACAGAACCCAAAATAACAGGTAGAATCGTTACAGAAAATACTCAAAACATGTAGAATAATCATATCAATAACATATCAAAAGTTGTGTGGTGAAAGTTTCGTCAATACAAAATTATGCGCGTTTTTCGGTAACGGAAACACAAATCTGAGCACAGAATTATCAAAACTCGAAATCTTCGAAAACAGAAATAGGATTTAGAGTCCTTACCGCGAGATAAACACTTTACTAAACAGCGGCGACGGACGAAAAGCGCTCCGCGGTCTCCGAAACCAAGCTTTTCCTTTGCTTTCCTTCCCCTTCTCTCCTCAGATATTTTGATTTTATAAAAAAATGATTTCTCTCTCCTCAAAACGAGTAGATTTTCTTATAAAACCGAACTGATCGGCTCGGCCGATCGCCACATCGTCCAGGACGATCTGAACAAAATCCGATCGTCCAGGACGATATCTCAGGACGATGTTCAATTTTCCTTGGACGATAAAAACCCTTGCTCACTGACTTGTGCCATGAACTGATCGTCCCAGGACGATCCAAAATCGGCCTGGACGATCCACCCAGAAATCAGCTATTTCTTATCGTTCTGGACGATCTCAACATCGACCCGAACGATCCCAGAAGGAAATCAAAGAAACGAGCTATTACAGGGAGAGCCACTAGTGTTCTGGTACGGGTACTGCTGAAGGCCCCATACACGCTCTTGTAGCGTGGTGGGAAGAAAATTTGTATGGCCGCGGACACCTATCATGCACGCTCGAGTAGCGTGATGGGAAGGCCCAGCTCCCTTATATTTCCCCCAAACAGGGAATATGCCAGGGTGCTGCCGAAATTTTCACTGAAGTGCACAAGACCTGAACAACAAGAAGACATCATTTGAGCAGCAATACGAAGGACAACAGAGGACTTGTACTTGAATAGAAGTGCACATAACTTGAACTAAATGTGCAAAGGACTTGTATGAACAACAGGGGACTTGAGCTCGAATTGGAGACTATTGAACAAAGCTAAATGAACAAAATTGAAATCATATACAAGTGAACTCTAACATGAATCGAACAAGGTTTCATAAGACTTGAACTCAAATGAGAACTTCATTGAAATAGAACCTGAACTCAAATGAAACACAATAGATTTGAACTCAAAGCAGAAGCTTGTGAATATTAAATTTGAGTGGGACAGCATCAAGTATACCTTGAATGCAATAAACTCGTACAATAGTCTCTATAAAGTCAATGCATTATACTTGTAAGCAACAACAGACAACTGCAAGGTGCACGAATACTACCCACATGTAGCAATCAAAGACCCGCCACACAAACAACATATACCCTGAAGATTGAGAGGGTGATGTTGGCAATTGATGAATAAATACCTCAAGACATACGGATAACAAATGATTATCAAAATGAGTTACCACAAATGAGGATCAATCATTAGTACTTGAATATATGATACACAATAAATGATGTTGATAGATACAGTGGACTTCTATAAATAATCCTTACAAGTTTGCCTATAGAATGAGAGGGCAACACTGCAAATGATAATAAAAGACCCATCCCCTGTAAACAAGTACAATCAGCAAACCACTTGAGATTGGTGAAAGGTGGATACGATACTGATGTAAATGACCCTTCTACAAACACTTCCAGGAGGTCGTAGTGAATACAGCGGTCCCCTGCAAATGAATACTTGTGGATAACAATAGTGGATACCTCGTAGGTACAACGAACCACAGTGGGCACAAGCACAGATATCGCCTACGACAACGGTGATCAAGATCCATTAGCAAGTCAGGCATAAAGATAATTCTATATACAAAAGAGGACACCCCCTGGCAAAAAGAAAGGGATGTTCCCAAGCCTCTTCTTAGTCCTATACTTAAGAAGAAAACAGTTCTGGTGCCCGCAAACACCGGAAATAACAAGTTTATTACACTGAAGATCCTGAAAAGAACTATTTTCAAGGCAGCAATAACTGATTTCAAAGTCTAGAAGTCCCTCCCCGGTAAATGAAAAAAGGGGAGTCAACATCAAGATGAGGAGATGCCTCATAACATCAAGACCATATCACTACCAGATCCGCAACACGTATTAGCGGACAGAAGGCGTGTATAAGATCTCAAATGAAAAGTTGTGTGCATCCAAATGACAATTACCTACACAATTACAACTATTTCAAGCTACCCCTGCAAGTGCACCGTAGATTGTATACACAGGTACACAAAGGGGTATATCAAATCAATGAAATTTCCAAACACTCGTATGGGCCCCGACGGGCGTGTTATTGGTACACACATGACGCCTAGAGACGCTGCGCGGGTCAATAAGTGAATTCAAGTTCGAACCTGATCCTTCTATACAGATCAATAAAAGTCGACAGGGTTCGAACTCTCAAACAAATATACGGTTGTGGCGACCGGTGTATTTGTTTTAATACATTCATATTAGGCCTTCAAGACTTATAATCAAGATAATTCACTAAACAAAGGCATGAAGCCTACGAAACCCGATCCTCCTAAACAGATAAATAGGAATAGACAGAGATAAAAATGCGGTCATGAATTTGACCGAAATATTTATTTATACATTCATATTAGGCCTTCAAGGCAGTTAACAAAGAAAATTCACAAACAAAAGTACTAAGCCTATGAGAAAATCGATCCTCGGTCAACAGCTCAGCCGAGTCGACAAGATTCAAGTTACAAATGAAAATGACCCAAAACACCCCGATGATGGCCGTGTTGAATGTAAATCTCAACCGGAGGGGTTAATTTCGGGCATTTTTCAAATGTTTCCTAAAAGTCCATTCAAAATCTAAAAAAACCACAAAATCTCAAAACCCCAAAAAATATTTAAAATTCAAAATAAATCCATCAATCACTTAAAGAAAAATCAATCCATCCTCCGCAACAGTTTGCCGGGGTGGACAAATAAAAAACTACTTCAGCTCACAAAGAGCCAAAGGCCTAGTCGAAAATATCACTAGGATCCATTCTCAAAAAATCTCCTGCCAGTAAGGACGTGGTACGTGTCCTCTAACCGACGATTTGCCGCCAAATGGCACTGCAGGATAAACGGTTATGACGACCCGGAGCCCTCTGAACCGAGTGGTTTTGCCGCCAAATGGCACCACGAAATACTGGTTATGGCCAGAGCCAATACGCCCCTTAGTGGCATCAAATCCTTGAGATATGAATCAATAGGATATAATCAATAAGGCACAAAGCCCTCTGTTAGCTAAGGTGGATTCAAATTTGTCCCCTTAGACAAACATTCTACCTAGGTCTACAAGGTCCCCTTGGACGAAGTAACCCATGGCTGCCGACAAGGATCCTTCTGTCAGGTTGGGTCGACTACCTCCTCTGACTAAGTAGACTAGGGACCACGATGGCCCGGAACGACGGAACCATGGGATCTTGATCAGGTCCATCATCCATTCCCCCACCATCGACTTTAAGTGTGAGATGGTGAAATTTTCTGGGCAGTGTCTTATTTACAAAACCATCTGCCTTCCAAAATTTGCCCCGGAACTTAATTCCGTTAAAACTCCCCTCGCCAAAAGAAAAAGCAGCGAACAAACAATCAGCGCGGCGGGGAGGCCGAGGCCAAATTTTCGGAGCCCACACCTTTCTGCAAACTTCCTCACAAAATTCTCCTTTGTGTACTTCTTGCCTGGAAAATAAGTGTATAGTTTGTCCTGAAAACTCTCAATTTTAGGCATTTCAGAATACCAACCATTTGGATGCCAACAAGTCAGACGTGACTAAGGTTAAGGAAATCAAATTAAGGTTTCATTTGGGACGTCTTTCTTATTGCTTCTAAAAGTAGCTTTCTAGTTAAAAAATTAATTTTTTTTATTAAAAAACTGCTTTAAGAAGCAGTAAAAAAGTCGTCTCAAATGAAACCTAAGTCAGGAAAAAATGGGTTTTCACGAGGTTAGGTTCTTAATTTGACTAGTGTTATGCTTTTAGAGGTTTAGGGCTTTGGGAAAGGAAAGAACAAGTGAATCAATAAAAGAAAAGATACTTATACAATCAAATCTGGAATTCTTTTGTTTCCAAAAAAAATAAAAACATTTTAAGAGAGATTAACATACCATCAACCTTGAGGGATAATGAAATGATACATCAACAAATTCAATACGCCCAATTAGCTTTTGCAGCTGACGTCCTGATTAATAGTAAAAGATAATGATAAACAAACACAAAAATGCCAAACGTAATTTGCAATAAATGATTCTTATTTATTCAAGGCAAATAAAACATTGATCAATTAAGCTAAATTACAAAATAAATAAATATTTGATCTTTTCTAAGCTTATATATTTCAATGAATGTCGCAGTAACCGATTCTTACAAAAGCTGCATGTAGCAACTTCATAATTCTGCAAATACAATCAGGCAATTGAATATAGGTTTATTACAATAGTTTAGAAAAAATGGATGATAACTCTGATCAAATTTAAGGCATAACAATATCTAACATCTAAAGTGATTGGTGTTTAGAAGCCCTTTTATTTAGTGCTAAGGTCAATTTCTTCTTGCAAGGGTCTCCATTTTGAAAATGGAGCTAAACTGAGCAGCAATAGAATTAAAAAAAAAAAAAAAACTATATATGTTTGAAGTATGATCATACTTAAAGAGACCAGACACCAAAAAGATGCCAATAGAGAAAATAAAATCATAGCATCAATGATACAACACAAGATAATACTTCTAATAATTTATTTGTTTTTTAGATATTTTAGTATTTGAATTAGTCTAGGATTTATTTCAGTTTGAACTAATTTTATTTTTAGAATAATCTTTATTTTAAATTAGAAGAAAGGATTAATAGTGGTTATCTAGACTGGATTACGAATCGGTTAGAAAAAAAAATCATGGATTAATATAGGAGATAATAACAAGCACGTGCCTCCCGATATGAATTTCTTTCTAGGCAAAAGATCCATCAATTGAAACACCTTTTCACTTGCTCCAACTGATTGCATTAATGAAGACCAATTGTCTCCAATCCACCAAGCTGAATAAATTAGCCATTCAGCGTACAGTATAAACTTAGTAAGCTGTTCAGCTGTTGTATGACCACGTAAAATTGAAATCCCTCCGATCAAGACAGCAACTACCTGTTATTTTCAAACAAAGAATTGATAAATAATTATATACACTATTAATAACAAAAGGCATGATCTTATATAATTAAAGCATGTTAAATTTTGCAAGAAAAATCAGTATTTACATGTTCCTCAGTTCTTAGATAATGTCATCCTACAAAAAATTAAATAATCTGTATTGTGTTAGGCCGTTTCAGGATGAACCGGCCCAGCCGGCCTTTGGGCCGGCTCAAGTCTACAAGAGGCGGACATGTTCCGCCTCCTTTGGAGCTTGTCGCCCACACTAGTGGGTCCCACTAGGAGCACTTTGAGGAGAGAGGATTGGGCGGCTAGGGCGAGAGGAAAAATTTGAATTAGGGAATTAATGTAATAATAGTATGGCTTGTTTAGGGTTAGGGTTATGCATGATTATTGTATTCTTTGGAGTTTTTCTCTTGGTGTCTTGTGCTCTAAAACTTCTTCTAGAGATTGGGAGAGAAATATCCTCCTCTCGAATTGAGGATCAATTGTCTTTGTTTTGTGTTTGTTTTGCTTTGGATTTCCCTAATACAATCCACTGATTTTTGGTTGATTTCATCATATTCTTGTGTGTTTTCTCGTTGTTTTTATCAATTATTGCTAGGGTTGCTTGCGAACTCAAGTATTTCATCTTAATTTACTTGTGAAATCAAGTATTTCCTATCATATTGCTCAATATAAAGCTAGCTCATTGATTTGATTTATTTAAGGGCTTGCCCAAATTATATTTTTCTGTTAGTTTTCATAATTCATATTTTTGTGATTAACTTCATTATTCTTAAAATTTCAAAATGAAAGTATGCACAAATAACCTAACCATAAGTGATTCATTTGTTTATGCATCATTTATGAACCAGTAGAAGCTTGGAAGCTGTTCAACCATTGTCATCCTATACACATTAAGATGTGAGTACCTGCAATCCGATAATTCTTTCCAAATATAATCAAAGAACGGTGCACATACCTAAGTGCAGGTTGGGTTTAATTTCCAATAGCAAGAAGCACAAATCAGTTGAATGGAATTGGAACAATTTGAACATCATAAAATTGGAATAAAACATAATTATCTCATCATAAGAAAATTAATACTCAAAGGTCAGAAATAATGTTTATAATGATCAAATTACTTCGAAGAGAACATATACTTGTGGAAGGCTAAGACAAACGACACAAAATTCTAAAATACTGAACCATGGAAGATTATTTGGAAAAGAGAAAACGCACAACTACAAGCTGAATTAAAATTGACAGTACAAATTACGGGTACCTCGCTCACCAAGGACATGCCGAAATGTTGGGGAAATATAAATTTAATTAATGAAGTAAAACTACTTCTAAAAGATCTGTTATTTTTCTCTCCATAGAAATTGCAAATTAAGACATGAACCACGTAAAAAAAAAAAATTCATAAGCAAAGGTCTAGGTTAGAAATTATTGAGAGCTGCTGCTATCAAACAGTTATTGTCAATAATGGAAAGCAATGCATGAAGGATCAAAATGATTCCCAACTACATTAACAGATTATTTTGAGAATAAAAGTCAAAATAGTCCCCCTACAATTGATAAATGTTCAATCTAATCTTAGAATTTTGCATTGCCCCATTTTAGTCCCTCGACTATTAGAAATTGATTCAATTTAGTTCTATAGCCTAAAATAAGAGTTTAAGTTAATTTCAAAGTTAAATATGAATGGTATCTTAGGTATTACAAAGAAATATGAGATTATATTGTTTCATTTTATCATTCAATAAATTATAGTATCTAGTTAATCTAATACATAATAAGGGTGAATAAATAGTAAAAAATTTAATATATTTTTAAAGAAAAATCTAACATTGCACATCTTTACCATATTTTAATATAAAATGAAATTTATTTTACTAATTTTAATCTACTACATAATCTATACAATTATTAAAATATGGTAAAGAAGAGCAATGCTAGGTTTTGCTTTAAAAAATATAATTTTTTTTAACTATTTATTCACCATAATTATGTATTAGACTAGCTATATACTATAAATTATTAAATGATAAAATAGAGCAATGCAATCTCATATTCTCTTATAATATTTAAAATATCCTTCATATTTAACTTTGGAGTTAATTTTAACACTTGATTTAGGCTTGGCCACCCCACATAAAAATCATGAATTATCAATGTCCTAAGAAAATGCAAACATGGGCCTTTAAACCTACCATGCTTAAAAAAAGTGCATAGGCCTTCATACACCTACATGAGAAAATCACATAACATGATTTCACAGTCGCATTGGAATAATCAGACAACTACTTATGCTTGAATTTCTCACTTGTATTGGAACAACGTGCACAAGTACTTATGTATTGTGGTGTGCTTGCTTAGAATTTATACCTTGCACACAAGGATGTAGCAACGAATGTTGTGGCGAAGCAATTAACTTGCACAACATTGGAAACACAATTTTTTTTTTTCTCTTTTTTTCTTTTTTCCTTCTTTTCTTCTTCTTTTCTCTTTTCTTTTATTTTTTTTTTTTTCGGAAAAGAGAGCGCAATAGAAATGGACAGATAAAAGGGATATCAGAGAGGAAGTTGACAAGGTTTGGGAATTGTTGATGGTGTTGAACAACGGAACAAAGTAGTCGTCAAAATTGAATTTTGTTAACACCAAAGTTGGAGTTGGTAGGCGAAGAAGGTGCAAAGGTGGTGAGCTTGATGATGAGAGGCAGGTTAACGAAGTTGATGAGCCTGACAGTAAGAGAATCAAGGAGATTGCCATTGGATTGGTTAGTCAGCAAAGATGACGGAGTCACTAGAGTTGGAGGTCACCGAAATTTAATTGGGAGGATCGACCAATGAAGAAGCCACAAATGAAGCCATGGTTGGGGGAGTCTAAGGTCATTGTTGGCAGTGTTTGGACTATCTGTAAGGTTGAAAGAAGGAGAAGATGGCTTAAAATCCTATCGTGTGTAGAGGAAATGATAGGATCGATGGCTTTGTGTTTCAAGGGGAGAACTGCATCATCAGTAGCTATGTGATGCAACCAAAAAACAACCTCTCTCTAGTACTAAAATGATGGAACTAAAAAAACAAAGATTGCAGACTACTAAGATTTCCTTTCACTAAAGCTTAGACGTACACAAAACAACTTCAATAAAAAAGACAACTTCAAATACAAAAACACATCACTACTTTCAACTTGTAAACAACACAACCAACTTACTTTCAATAAAGCTTAGAGAAGAAGGATACAGATGGGGAGGGAACCGTGGATAGAGAAGAAGGGGATAGAAGACCGAGACGAAATAGTAGAAAAAGAGAGGAAGAAGACAATAGCTCGCAAGCTATTACAAACCCGCAGGTTTCGTTCTCCAAAAAATCATCACTACTCTATCTTTTTTAACTACATCAAACAGCCCCCATGTATAGGAAAATAAAAACCCAATAGCCTCATAAAAATGTCGCCCCCAAGCATCCAATAAGAGCCAACATATCATAGGAAATAGCTAAGGGAGGGGAACGGACAGCATGGGGAACCAAACTGCCATAAAAGTAAACAAAGAACTAAATTCTGCCTAGGAAACCAGCAGAAAACCAACAGCCGCCAAAATCTGCCTAGGAAACCAGCAAAAAACCAACAACCACCAAAACCGTGAAAAGGGAGGGGAATAGACAACAGGATAGGAAAAAACCGAGCAAAGGGAGGGGAACGGACAGTAGCATAGGGGAACGGCTTGCCTACATCACTATGTGAATAACAAACAAGTCTCACAAACTCCTCTAATCCTTCACATATGGCTGACCCCGTCAATGCCTACTCCTAGTGACCTGGGACTTCCTTGTTGCCTGTCCACAAGGGTTTCATGAATGGGTAGAAGTGAAGGGGAGATGGTGAGAGGGATACGGGTTCAATGCGAAGTGAGTGTGGGAGAGCAAAAGTCATCCAACACCATGCATTCAATCTAAACAATATAATTTTATAAATTTTTTTTTCATCATGTTATTTTCTACATTAAATTTATTGGTTTAAGAACATGATGGTATCCCATCTAGATGGCTAATACTTAGTGCTTAAGACACGTAAGAATGAAAAATACATAAAAACTTATGCATTTGAGGGATGAAATGATGTTCATCAAAACAAATTATGACGGAGCTACATGCGAACCACTGTTTGTGTTTCCTTAAGGAGACAAATTCAAATAACAAAAATAATCAAATGAACAACAAAACCTTGGTAGAATGGTAGAAGTAATTGTAGGTTAAACTCCAAAATCCATATCCCACGCTTTGTCGCAAGCTTACATCCCACAATCTCTCGAGCCATGTCCTGTATCTGTTTGTACAAATGCAAGAAATATCACAAACCCAACAAGGTAGGTTCTACTACAAGTAAATAGATGGGTTGTGTAGTTAGAGACTCATAACACGTAGTGCAAATTGCCTTTCAATTTCTTGTTTTTCAGTCCCATATATTCTGACTGTCCTGATAAGAGAGAAAGTTTCTTGGGAAACCTGAAAATATTAAGCAGATAATCGGTGAGCTAAGCAGTATGCTAATCTCATATGTTACTAATATAACTCTCTGGAACAAAATGTCTTACTTCATTTGCACGAGCAGCGAAGTCTTGAGTTAATTTTGCTACCCATTTCTGGAACCTATTTTTACAAGAAAAGAAACCCATATTATTGGATTAAACTTCAAATGTCCTAGTCAAAGTAAGAAATTAGTTTTACAGCGTGATTAATTAAATACACAATAGGCTTTGTTGGGACAAAATAAAATAGGCATTAATATCACAAATGTATAAACAATCATAATTGAAGATAAAGGAAATAAATATCAGTTTGTACACTAGGTCAGGATGCTGGCCATTTCCATGATTAGATGTCTTTAAAAACAGAAACATAAATAGCATTTAACAATGGAGCATCCAATGAACAAGAAAAGGCAAATGCTATGATGCACTGATACTCCCATTTATGAAGGCGTGTTGTATCTGACACGTCTCGAAAACTGATACTAACCCGATATGGCTCGGATACGTGTCCGATACGGCAAAAACGTATCTCATTACAATAATATTTAAATTAAAAAGATATACATATCGGACACGTGCATCCTATTAAATAATGAAAAAAAATTAAGTTAAATAAAGCGCGCAGCCTGCATTGTATTCCAGTATTTCGTTTATGTGAGCAGGGAGCTAGGGCTTTCCGTATTTTCATTTACGCTAGCAGTCGATGCCAAAGGAGGGTGATACACAAGAAGGGAAGGCCGAAGGAGCATGCATCTTGTGTCTTATGTTTCGTCTTCGACTCTTCGTCATCTGCTTCGTCTTCTTGAGAAAAATGCGAGTAGGCGAGACTGAAGAGCCTACAGACATGACCAACGAGGCCGAAGGATCTTGCATCTTCATCGAAGGACTTTATTTTTGAAGGCAGGAGAGGTGAAGGAACATTGAAGGTTTGTTTTCGTGCCTTCTTCATTTTCTCAGGCAGAAAAACGTCACTCTTTTTATTTTTCATGCATTTTGAAGGGCTATCTTCCTTCCAGTTGTCAAGTAAGAGGAGAAGGGTTACGGACTTACGGTTCATAGTTCAGCTATATTGAGCGTTATAGTTCAAAAAGCAAGATAAACTCTTTTCTTTTTTTTTAACAAGCAAGATAAACTCAAAAAGGTATTCTACTACTTTTTAGGGTTTAATTTGGTTCCATAATTTGTTAATTGATTGGGTGCAACTTAGCCATTTTAATGTTTGATGTGGCTCAAGTATTTTGTTGATGCTATGATGCACTGATACTCCTAAAGGGGGCCAGCTGAACCAACTGAACCGGTCCTTATTGGACTGCTTCTGGTCTACAGGAGGTGGGCCCAAGGGGGGCAGAACCAAGGAGAGAGGGGGGAGGCTAAGTAGATGGGGCCCACACAATAATTAAGCTTTGTGTTTGAGGAAAATTTCAAATTAGGGGTTGTTTAGGAATTAAACTTTTATCATTTTGCTTTAATTAGTCTTGTCTTGCTAGGGTTAGGATTATCTTGAATTGGAATATGAAATTTGGGATCTTTGCTTTGGTTTTGGGCTCTAGACGTTGGCTAGAGATTTGGAGAGCTGGATCTTCCTCTCAAATTGAAGATTTGTGGGCTCCGAAAATTCGGCCCCGGCCTCCGCATCGCTTTTCTTTTATTCGGCGAGGGAGTTTTAACGAACTAAGTTCCGGGGTAAATTTTGGAAGGCAGATGGGTTTATAGATAAGACACTACCCAGAGATTTCGCCCTCATTTTGCGAGAACTTTATGATCTGAGTTCTGGTTTCCTATAGGCGCAAGCCCCTATAGTTAATTACCCCTCCCGATCACGAGAGAGAACTTTCGATTAAGGCTAGTCGTCAATCAGATACGTAGAATATACGTGTTATCTGGCATATAGTAGCAGCAGAGGTTTGGGAATTGTTAGAAATTGAATTTGGAAACTGGATTTGGATTTTTGGGTTGAAAGACTTGATATTTAAATAGAAATTGCACCATCTTGCACTTAAAGCGGATGGTGGGGGAATGGATGATAGACCCGATCAAGATCCCATGGTTCCGTCGTCCCGGGCCATCGTGGTCCCTAGTCTACTTAGTCAGAGGAGGTAGTCGACCCAACCTGACAGAAGAATCCTTGTCGGCAGCCATGGGTTGCTTCGTCCAAGGGAACCTTGTAGACCTGGGTTGAATGTTTGTCTAAGGGGACAAATTTGAATCCACCTTAGCTTACAGAGGGCTTTATGCCCTATCGATCATATCCTATTGATTCATATCTCAAGGATTTAACGCCATTAAAGAACGTATTGGCTCTGGCCATAACCGCTATCTGTGGTGCCATTTGGCGGCAAAACCACTCGGTTCAGAGGGCCCCGGGTCATAACCGTTTACCTGCAGTGCCATTTGGCGGCGAAACTGCCGGTTAGAGGACACGTACCACGTCCTTACTGGCAAGAGATTGTTTGAGAATGGATCCTAGTGATATTTTCGACTAGGCATTTCGCTCTTTGTGAGCTGAAGTAATATTTCATATTTGTCCGCCTTGACAAACTTTTGCGGAGGGCGGATGATTTTTGCTTTAAGTGCGTTGATGGATTTATTTCATTTTTAAATATATTTTTGGGATTTTTGGGATTTTGAGATCTTTTGGATTTTTGGATTTTGGATTTTGGGTGGAGCTTTGAATTATTTGAAATGAACTTTTGGGAGATATTTGAAAATATTTGGAAACCCCTCCGGTTGAGATCTGCATTCAACACGGCCATCATCGGGGTGTTTGGGGGTCATTTCTTTCTATGGATTGAACCTTGTCAACTCTGTCGGGCTGTCGACAGAGGATCGGGTTTTGTAGGCTTTATGCTCTTATTAGTGAATTCATATTGTTGTAGGTCTTTAAGGCCTAATATGAATATTTTAAAGCAAATATATCAGTCGCCACAGCTTTATATTTGCTTAATGGTTCGAACCCTGTCGACTTCTATTGATCCGTATAGAAGGATCGCTTTCGAACCTGAATTCACTTGTCAACCCGCGCAGCATCCCTAGACGTCACGTGTGTACCAATAACACGCTCGCCGAGGCCCATGCGGGTGTTATAATTGTTTTTACCCCTTTTAGTGTACCTATGTGTATACAATTTATAGTGCATGTGCAGGGGTATTCTTGGAATAGACGCCTTCTGTCTGCTTGTACGGATGTTGCAGATCCGGTGGCGTAGCAGCTTCTGAATAGAATTGTTCGCTGCTTCGTACAGGTAGACTGTCGTGCACTATTTGTTGATTTTTATAGGCGGATCGTAGTGCACCAACTAATCTCCTGCTTTCATTATGGATGCTTGTAGATGAATTACTGTGTGCATGATAGACCTTCTACAGTCACTTGTGGGCACACTATAATTTCTTCTAACATCTATGATCTTTCGTTAGTGTTCGCACATGGATGTGATAAGAGCTACCATACTTTCTTGCATGAAGATTAAGCTCTTTCTCAAGATCACATTATACTTACGACATACATGATGAACTTAGGAATATCCGTGGCGATGCTTGTGAACCTACTTTTATTTGCAAGAGGACAATGTATATTTACTCATATGTTTAATATACACATCAACCTTCCTCATCTTTATATGGTTCATAAGATGTTCCTTTGCATGTATTTGAATGATTGCTACTTTTGACGTCTCCATCTAGGTATTGTGCTCGTTGCTTCAAGGTTGATTCTTCGAAGTAAATTATGTTTGGAACCTTATTTAGTAACAATCTCTTGCTTGTAGGAGACTGAGATATTTGCTAGCAATTTGATTCAATAGTTGTAAAGGCATCTTGGCCTCTAGTAGATTGTAGGGACACTTCAATATTTGCTCATATATGAGTAGTGTTCATTCCCATTTAAGATTTGATTTGATTGAATGTTCGAGCCACCATATCACATTCAATTCCAAGCTCCCTTGTAGTTCATTTGAGCTTGATTTTTTTTTTTTTTTTTTTTTTTTTGATGTATTTTCTTTGAGTTGGATCGCTCTTGGTGATAGAGATGAGGAAGTTTCCTTCTATAAGACTCAAGTTATATATTTTTTTGTATATGTTTGAGTCTAAATTCCATTCATGCTGAGTTCAAAACTCATTATGAGTCTTCTACACTCATTCAAATTCTTCGTGTCGTAGTTTGACTTGAATTTTCATGGATCATCGATTTTCAATCTAGCATAGTTCATTATCAAAACCCACTTGATATTGCATGGTTTAAGCTCAATATCTTCAAGTTCCCATACAATTAACTCAAGTCTCACTAATTTGTTTAAAATTGAGTTAGGTCTATGCCACATTCAAGTTTGAATTAGTGTAGCTCTTCTTGTAAGTTCTCATGTTCTTGTCCACCTTACAAGTTCGAGTCAAGCTCAAATTCACTTGAGTTCAAATAAGCCCACTTTTGGGTCCATGTCTTGTTCAAGTTCAATGTCCACAAGTCCTCCATTTTGAGTTCAATTTCTTTTGAGTTCAAGTGGTTCAAGCTTACAAATTTCACCATTTGATTCAAACTTAAGTTCATTTTGATTAAGTCTTTTGTAGTTCATGTCACATTTGAGTTTTAATTGGATGTCAAAGTCCCCACTTGGTTCAAACCAAGTTCATGTTCAAGTCCTCTTGTAGTTGTTCAAAAACTACAATCTCAAGCCAATGTTCTTTGTAGTTGAGTTTAATCAAGTTCTAATTATTTACAACATTACTTGATTTAAGCTTGATTTCATTTTAAATTATGCCAAGTTAAGTTCGTTTGATTTGAGTTCTGAGCATAGTCCAAAGTCCTTGGTTGTCCAAAAGTGTCCAAATCTTGTTCAAAGCCCTTAGATTTTCAATCCAAATTTCGGCAGCCTCCCGGCGTCTCCCCTGTTTAGGGGAAAAACCAAGAGGCCGCCTACCCGCCACGCCACTAAAGGCGTGCACGGTTGGTGTTGGTGAGACACCGCGGCGGTTGTATTTTTATGTTTTTCTCCCACCACGCGCACTAAAGGCGTGCTTGGGGTTTTAAAAAGTATTTTTTTGAAAAGAGACAATTTTTTGATTTCTCCCCGCCCGGGGGTACTTATAAGTAACCTCGCTCTGCCACACGTGCCGCATCGGGGTTCCATCCTACCACGGCCAATAAAGGCGTGCTTAGGACAGTTCTCCAATTTGCCACGAATATTGAAGCAAGGTTTGAGTTTAGAAGAGTACGTACCTCCGCGGGGTTGTCGTGGTTGACACATGGATTGAGGGGTCACTCGCCTACCTCGTCGTAGGTGTCGCACCGGGTTCCCTCCTACCACGACCACTAAAGGCGTGCTTAGGTGGTTTGCCGGTCCGACACGGACATCGAGGAAGGAGAGTGGGGGGAAGGATTAAGCATTTATAATTAATTATTATTATAATTAACTATTTAATTATAATTAAATACATAAATAATAATTAGTTATAATATAAAAATAATTAATTATAATTACAATAACTAATCATAATTAATTATAATTAGTAATAATTAATTTGAATTAAAATAACTAATTATAAATAATTTAAAAAAAATTATAGTTAATTATTAATGATAATAATTAACCATAATTATAATTAATTAATCATGATTTATTTTAATTGAAACTAATTATTATTAATGATAATTAAATCTAATTAGAAAATTTAATTATAATTAATCATAATTAAACATAACTAATTATTATTAACAATACTTAATTATAATTAAAATAAAATTAATTTTAATAATAACACATATAATAACAACAATAAATAGTTATGCTAACATATTTAATATTAATAATACTAACTACTATTAATACTAAGACTAAACTAATCCCTTATACCTCACTTAGCAGCTTGTGGAGATCGGGCCAAACAGGGGGAGTAGCGACGGGAGCTGCTCGGGATTGGTTTGGAGCAAAGGGGTCGGCTGCAGGTTGAGGTAAGGAGGACCTTTCTTCCTCTCTCTCTCTCTCTCTCTCTCTCTCTGGATCGGAAGCAGCAAAGGGAGGCGGCTTGTGGAGCTCTGCGGGAGAGGAGTGAAGCAGCGTATGGGAGAGTTCAATCGTGGGAAGAGAGGAGCTCTTTCGTGGAAGAGGAGATCGGGCATGAGGGAGCGGGGTCGTGTGGAGAGGGAGGTCGACGGGCTGAGGAGATCGGAGGTTGTGCGGGATTTTGCGAATGGGAGAGAGACGAGCGTGGAAGAATAGAGGTATCGGGAGAGGCTTGGTCGCGTGTGTGGAAGAGCAGCCGAATAGAAGGCTTTGGCTTCTATTTAACGACGCCTGTGGTCGTTCGATCGAGGTGAGCGCGTATGGAGCGACTGAAATCGGCGCCGTTGCAGAGGGATGGGCGACTGTAGCAAAGCAGGATTTGCGATCATTTTGTCAGGATATTCGGCGGAGGTAATGATTTTTGCATTTTTTTTTTATTTCTTTTGTTTTGTTTCTGCTTGGCTGTAGATTATAGGTCAACAAGATTCCTTGTATCGGGTTGTTTCTCTTCTTCTATTATTGAATTTCAAGTGTTTTTCTCCCTGATTTTCCTATGTTTTAGTAAAATCTGCACTGAAATTGCTGAATTTCTCTGAAATTCAGCAATTTTCTTGGTTTTTGGTGGCTATTTTCTATCAATTTTATCATATATTTTTTGGATGCTTCTAATTAAGATCTAATTATGAATACATTAATTTAAGATTCAGTTTAAGCTAACACATGTTTCATGGATAAGTATGAGTTCTGAAGCCATTGACCTCGATAATGCAGCAACAAAAAATTCAAAATCATTATAAAAAAATGGTCAGGAAGATCAAAGCACAATATTTGTGTGGTCAATTCTATGAAGCAAGTTATCCAGCTCTAGCCAGGGGCCCAAGGCTAGAGACATTAACATATTTGTGATCTCATATATATGTATCGTTTGAAATTTAAGTGAAGATCATATTCGGTCATTGGTAAACAACTTTTTCCCTTTCCAAATACCTCATCTAGAAGCCTCTAATTTTGCCTTGCAACAACCAGTCTTTCTTGCGGGCTTCTGATTCTCTTTCATGAAGAATCTAAGCAATAGATTATCTCCTGCTTATTTGTCTTATCTTCCCCCTATTTGTCTTATCTCCTGCTTCTTTGCCCAAAAGCCGCCACTGTCTCTGCTCAAAAGAACAAAACTCACCACCGCCAACGTCCTTTTTCCACCCCATACCTTAAGTGTTCCAGCCCAATCCCAGAACCTACTGGCCTCTGCCAAGAGACCCGAACCCTTATGCTCCACGTGAAGTTTACCCCATAGCTCATCAATCCCTCTGCTTTCTACTCTCTTTCTTCCCTAAAAACCTCACCATAATCTTAAGTACCTCTTGAATAGCATATCCTCGAGCTCAAATAGTGGTACTCATAAGTCAAACAGCAATTCAATCATTGGTTTACCAAGCAAAAAATCAACTATTGAGAAACAAGTTTTCTCATAATTTTCCAATAGTAACTGTTCAATCGACTTTTCAAACAACTGAACCAAACCTCAGGGAGAACTTATATCAATGCAACACAGCTTCAAGTTGTAGGCTCGCAAATAAAATAAAATATAAGAAAAATTGCAAAAAAAAAGAATGCTTGATCATTTATATTTTATAATGAAGCGGAATATAATACCTATATATGCAATAAACCATAATAATCCAAAAATTAAAAGTAGATAAACTTCCTTGCCCATTGTTTGAAATTAAATTTCTACATGGAAAGAAGGATTTTGATAAAGGTCACTTCTTTGGCCAAAAAATACACTTACCGTCCATAAAAGAACAGCACAGTTGCCAAAGAAGCGCAGATAAGAACCATAGATAG
The DNA here is from genome assembly GCA_016618105.1 of Dendrobium huoshanense. Lineage (NCBI taxonomy): Eukaryota > Viridiplantae > Streptophyta > Magnoliopsida > Asparagales > Orchidaceae > Dendrobium > Dendrobium huoshanense. The sequence continues at coordinate 34,671,617 of CM028343.1, forward strand.
TGCAAGAGGCCAAGATATTATAAAAAGAGCAATCAATGCACCAGTGCCCTGTATCAAGCTCAGAATAGATAATGGCATCCTATAGCTGCCAAAAACTGTAAAACGCTATTCATATCATATATGTCACCTGAACCACATTTCGACAAATCAAATTAAGATCATTTCCAATGACACGAGATACTTGTTGACAGTCTGAACCAAGTCTACTCGTTAAATCCCCAACTGTTTCTTCATCAAAGAGGGTCATCTCCTGGTAAGGTGGCCAAAAAAAAGAGTACTGTGTTAAAGGAAATATTAAACAAGCAGCATTACTAGCATAAAAAGCTCTTCGGGGTTCAGCAAGAACCTGGAAAAGTAGAGTGGAATATAACACTTCTCTCATACGTTTAACCTGCACCAACTCAGAAAGTCAAGTTCATTGCGCCCTATAATGCAAAAACCAGAGCTAAAATGAAATAAATGAGTACAAATCTATCAATATTTTACCAATATCATATTTGCAATGCCAAAGCAGCAACTCCGCAATCCACTGAATACAATGAAAAAATTAGTAGTCAGAAACATTTTCCCACTATTTCTTCAAAAGTACAATCAGCATTTGCGGATAATGCTTGCAGGCCAGTAATAAGGTACAAAAAACGCTTTAAAAAGGTGTTCGCGGGGAATACATAGCAGCTAACAATTTTTCATTATGCAAAAGATACTGTAAGATTTTCAGTTTCTCCACATCTAATAACTTCGGATGATGTGAAAAACTTTGAGTGATGAAAATCAACATTAAGAATGCCGTTACAAGCTATTAATAAGGTCAGGAGTTTTGTTGGAGCAATAAAGTGTAGTAATTATTTATTTATTTTTTATTGAAGAATGAAGCTTCTGAACATAAAAAAAAGGAAAAAAAAAAAAGAGGTAGAAATAAACAGTTAATTGCTATATCAGGGAAAATGAAATCAATAAGAAAGAAATTGATGCGGACATCAGATCATGAAAAGTTTTACTGAGACGTGGCCGACGATCGACGGCCACAATTGCGCCGATCTAGTTATGGTCTTCATATGTATTTGTTTTATTTATCTGCTTTATATATTTGTTTTAGTAGCATTTCCCGTTTTGCCCTTAAGGGTTTTGTCATATATACGCCCTAAGAGCAATATAGTCTTTTATTTCCTTTCATTATAGGAGGCTATATATAAGCCCCATATGTTTCTTTTGAGGTGAATGAATGAATGAATTATATGAAAATTCCTGCACCCTTGACTTTAGTGTGAGAGCTTGGAGAGAAATCCCTAGGAGAGGGAATCAGATCACCCACCGTCTGGGTTCGTGGCTCTTTTCTTCCTTATTTTTTCCTTCTCTTCTTCCCCTCTTGCCCTAGCCGCCGGCCACCCTAAATCACCCTCTAGCCGTCGGCCATCCTAAGCCCTCCACCACCAAACCGTCGCTCCCTCACCCCACCTTTCCCCCATAGTTGCCAGCCCCTTACCTAAACCCTAGCCTAGCCGCCGGCCCTAGCCCCTTCCCCTTGCCTCCAAATTTTCAAATTCCTCATCAATACTTTCCTTTCTTACTTAGTCTCTTTTGGGAAAGCTTTTCAATTTCAATTATTCAAATCAAGTTTGAATTTTGAAATATTTCTTAAAATAGAGCTCTATTTTAGGAAAGTTCATAAATCAAATCCAAATTAATTTTGAATGGGATTTGAATTAATTCCTCCTTAGTTTGGGATTCCCAATTGAACTAGTCTTAAATTTCTTTCTCAAAATTCCCCAACCCCATCATGATGCCGCCGGCCCCTCTTCTCTCTATTTCTCTCTCCCTCCACATTAACCCCCTTCCATATTTGGCCTTTGTGTTCTAGGAAAGACTTTGAATCATATTTCAAAATAATTTGAATTTCAAAGGCTTCCTATTTAAGCCTAATCCCTTTAGGAAATAAACCCAAAAGCTGAGATTAAATCTCATATTTAAGTCCCAATTAGAATTAATGTCAAGATCCTCATTCATTGAATGTGGACATCTTTCCCCTCAATGAATGCGGACACAATTCCCCCCTCCCTAGGCCGGTCCCTTCCCTCTCTCGCCTCTAAATCATCTACTCCACTATATATCCCAAGACACTTTTCCCCCAATCCCTTCAGCCCAAGCCACCTCCACCCAAACCCTCCCACACAGTTTTCACCCAGTTTCTGAAATTCCTGGGTGCTGTCCAAGATATTTCGGCAAGACAAACTACTGTCGTGCTCTCCAGGAACCTCATGTTTGCTGTCCTGCATGTTCACAGCCGCTGTCCAGGAAATTTCAGCAAGACAAGCTGCTGTTCTGCTCTCCAGACACCTCCTGTTTGCTGTACTGAAAGTTCAGAGCTGCTGTCCAGAGATTCCAGCAGGTTTCTAGCGCCGTTTCGCCAACCGGAAGACTCCCATTCGCTGCCCAGAAGATCCCCACATGGCTGTCCACTCACGGGACTACTTCAAGATCAGCCACCAACCTCCGGAACTTCTTCCTCGCATTGCAAATCAGACTTAAAAACTTGATGATGGTGAACGCCTCCCCAAGTTTCCTATCTTCCTAGTCTATTTTCAATTTTGGCTATATTTTAATTCACAAAGATCATGTTTGTTCTCCTCCGCTAAAGCTTAGTGATCTAGAGAGTTGAATGAGGGATCCTTGCATAGTGACTAGTCTTATTGTTATCATAGGGATTTTTTATAAAAACCTTCCATGTATGCACGTTTTGAGTAATTGACTATTTTAGGATCTTAACTTCTACACATGTGATTTGGCCTAAGCTTGTTTTACCGCCTTATTGTTTTGTCTTATCGCTTAATATCAATATTTACTATTGTTCTTTAAAATTTAAATGTGCCAGGATCCTATAACAAATATCATTTTTGCATTTATGTCCTGCATCATAAATGGTGTAAAATTTCTGGTCTCAGCAACATGATAATAACAGTCTTACAAGCATGGATGCTGACAACATATCATATGTTGCGAAGTACATCCTACAAACAAACATAACCAGCAATATTTGCATGAAACCTTAACAAGAAGAAAATATGTGAAATAAACTTGTAGTGAATCAAACATCATACTTCCGGATGATTTTATAAAAAATTGGAAAAAAAAAGGGGAGGAGCGGTAGAACAAGAAAAATCGTTGAAAACGTTAACCTGCATATTCCAGATACCAAACACAATGAAAGTAGGATCTTTGCATTCTTGTAGAACATCATGCTTTTGCCACTTTGTGCAGAAAAAATAGACGCTGTCAGAAAGTGCGGTATTGCTATTTCTGAGAGCTGCAGTTTGAATGAAGAATTAGCAGAGAAAATAAATAATAAATAAGACTGCAATTTACTGGTGTGTAGAACTTCCTCTTAGAACAGAATACTCAAACTCATGCCAGTAAAAAGGTCATTGCAACTAGCAAGCAACATAAAGAGCCTAGCATTAATTGAACATATTGCATGATCCCCTAAAATGTTTGGTACATTGTAATGTGCCTTATGTTGAAAGAAAATTGCATATGGTATGTCGGATCCACTATGTTGTATGTAAGGTATGTTCATTGCATTATACCTTACGATAGGATTTGAGACCCAAGTAGTCCTTATCTCGGGATAAAAAATTATGGCAAATTGAACTTTGAATGTAACTTATAATGGGTTTGTAGTCGGCACTCTCAATAAAGATACAGTACAACCAATTTGACTCAAAATTCTTCAAAATTTTAAATTCTTCAAAGATTTATTAAGACTATGCTTACCATTTGAATGGTCTAACTTTGTTATAAATATTAACCTTTTTTGTAAGCAAAGAATAGAATGGATGTTAGTTCCTTATGAATAAAGAAATAACATGTAAGCTTTCCATGGAAGTTCTTAATCAAGAATGACGCTAGGATTCTTCTGAAATGCTTTTTTTGGCTCATTAGATCCTACAGACCTTATAATTTTATAATCTCTCTACTATTTACCACAAAAAATGGTAAACTTGAATTATGGAGGTCAACCTTAGAGTCAAAAGATTTTCGTTTGAGTAGATAACCAAATACACGGAGTGTAATTTTAGTAGTAATAGATCTAGTAGGGGGTTAGTGACTTTGAGCAATCAAGTCATTAATAAGAATACACGTTTTAGATATCTTGGATCTATTATTCAGAGTGATGGTGAAATGGATGGGAATATTATTAGTAGAATTCAAGTTGGATAGATGAAGTGGAAGAATGCATCGGGCTTATTATGCGATAGAAAAGTACCACTCAAACTTAAGGGAAAATTCAATAAGATGTTAGCTAGACCTGCAATGCTTTATGGCGCAGAATGTTGGCCATTAAAAGAGCAGCATAATATTAAGTGTTGCGGAGCTGAGGATGCTTAGGTGGATGAGTGGCTTTACTCTTAGCGACAAGATACGAAATGAGCATATACGTGAAAAGGTTGGAGTAGCTCCGGTGGCAGATAAGATAAGAGAGAGCCGCCTTAGATGGTTTGGTCACATAAAACGTTGGCCTTCCGATGACCCGATTAGGAGAGTAGATGTATTATATTTAACCTATGTTAAGAAAGGTAGAGGTAGAACTAAAAAGACAAGGTTAGAAAATATTAAAAATGACCTTCTTTATTAGATCTAAATAAGAATTTAACTCTTAACCGGACACAATGGAGAAAAAGGATTCATGTAGCCGACCCCACGTGGTGGGATAAAGGCGTGTTGTTGTTGTTATTTACTAAATCTAAGATTTCCCAAATTCTGTGAGAACAGAGATTTGGCAAATCTTGAAGTGATTTAATTGTTTTTTTTTTTTCATTTTCTCTTTGCTCGCTTTCAACTAGAAGGGCATAGAATAACATCTCCTCCTCCTTCACTTCCTTTATTTAATCCTAATTAGCTTTACAATAAAATATTCAACAATTATGATTAACATCTAAATTACATATTAATTAACTTCTGTGAATCAAATCACCTCATTAATTTAATTTACATCTTAAATCCTGAAAATAAAATTCAAATAGTTTATCAAAATTTATAATATTAATTATGCAAAAAAAAAACTTTCAGGATAAAAAACCAATAGGATGTCTAAATCCGAATTTATGGGATTTACTAAATTCTACTTATACAGCTCCATTACTCTATGACACTTCTTACTTGTCTTGCCATATGCTTCGAAGTAGAGCAAATGTCCTTCAATCTGCACATTTCGACAAGCATTTTGCAGGCGTAAAGGGTTATTTGGCTACAAGATTTAATAAAGAGCTTGCTAAGATTTAGGCTAATCTTGCTAAACAACTTTTTGAGCCATCTAAATCACACTACCTTCTTAACTCAAGTTTTCCTCCTGTTTTAGGCTAAATATGGGATTTAGTAAATCCTGCGAAAATAAGATTTAAAAGATTTGCACCACCATTCTTCAACATGCATATTCTTGTTCTTCATTTAAATCCTAAATTTTAGAAGTAATTGTCAAATAGTTTACCTCGATTTAACCAAATTTAGCATACATCAAGCGAAATAATTTTAAGCATTTCACGCTTCTAGAATCTACTAAATCAAATTTTACAAGATTTACTAAATTCCAATTAAATTAAATCCCATTTGTAGCCAAACAGAAAGTCTACGCGCCAACCTTCTACACTCCAACCATCCATTTTATAGAGATGATGAAAAAAAATTTACTTAACTGCCTAAGAATATAAAAAGAATCTTCATTTATCATAACCAGGAAAAAGCCCCAATGAAAGAAGTACATACGGACGCAATGAAGAGAGATGCAAACGCCAAAAAGATCACACGTCTGCCGCCCGACACCAGAAACCACATCCGCTTTAAAGCCTGCACTACAGTTACATTCTTCCTCCATCGCCCTTTTCCCTCCTCATATTCGTTTCCTTGGAGCAACCACCAGCTACCGCCTGGCAAGAACTGTCGCCAAGCTCGCAGCCTCTCGCGAACCCCCTCAATAGAGGAATCAGTAACCTGATTCGGAATCCGACTGGTGGTAAATCCATTCACATTAGAGGATGACTGAGAATACACCACCCTAGAAGGAGGAGCTAGCCCCCGGCGACGACGGCGCCTGCAGAATAGGAGCAAGAGCGGAGGAGTGGAGAGAGCATGTCTGATGATTTGTGGAGATTTATTAGAGCTCTTCTGAAACAGGTAAGGGCGATGGCTTCCTCTGATTCCGTCAGCGGTCTGAATGACCGGAGGAATGGCGGCTGCCGGAAGAAAAAAAACCACCATTGTTGACAAGAGCAAAGATATTAGACTTGCAGATTAGCGTCCAGAGCTCCGCCGTATCCCTAACCTATCCGCCGTTCTCAATCGCCGATCAGCGCCCCTTTGTTTTTGGATTTCGGTTTACAATAATTAAACTACTTTTTACTAAAAATAGATATATATATATATATATATATATATATATATATATATATATATATATATATATATATATATATATATATATATATATATATATATATATATGATATATATATATATATATATATATATATATATATATGAAAATAATTCTATATGCACAGTAATTATTAATTAATTTTGTATATTTGTTGATAAGTGTCCATTTTAAGATTTGTTTTTTTTTATTTAAAAAAACATTTAATTATGTATATAAGTATGTTGTTGCATAAGTATCACTATCATGATTTTTTTTAATAGCATAAAATCATTATTAATGGTTTTATGAAAGAGTTATAATGAGAAATTGATTAACAAAATATATTTTGCATTATTATTATTTAGCATTTTTTTATTAAAATTATGTTATTTCAAAAATATTCATGAACAAATTTATACCATTATTTTCTTTCATATTTAATATAAAGATTACAAGCATCCATATTATTTGTATAGTTAAGATTTAAGCTTACAAATAAATTATGATAGTGATTTTAATTAGTGTAAATTTAAAATCAAATTTTGTAAGATTAAGACTTCGTTAGGTACAGCTTTTTATTGTTTCTTAAAGTAATTTTTTAGTATAAAATTTAAAATTTTTGTGTTGAAAAGCTGCTTTAAAAAATAATAAGAAAGTTGTCCTAAAGGAAGCTTAGAACGACTTTCTTACTGCTTTTTAAAACAACTTTTTAGTATAAAAATTAAAATTAAAATTTTGTATTAAAATTTTACTTTAAGAAACAGTAAGAAAATCATCCTAAACGAAGCCTAAGTTGTCTTTTGCTACAAAATAATAAGCTTTAGGGTTTATTTGGAATTATTGCAGTTTTTTATAAAGATGATTATAAAGTTCTTATAAGGAAAATAATTTTTAAAAGCTATTGTAAGCATTATAAATATATTATCTTTTGAAAAATCAAACACCAATTTTTTACAACTCCCATATATTTGTGGGTTTAGTAACAAATAGCATCTTTTAATCACAATAATTAATTAATTTTTGCAAAACATTGAGAAAGCAATAGCCAAATTAAAATATTATTGTGGTCTAAAAAGTAAAAGAATATGAAAGTTTTCAAGCTTGTAATGTGATTGGTTGGAAAAGGCTATATTGATTTTAAGGTCTGATGAAGGCTTGTAGCTTGTAAAGAATGTGAGAAACATGAAGACCAGAGAGTAATTAAGGGATTTCATTAAGGACTTCTAAGGATTTTACATTTTATGGTAGAATGCTCTTACTTTGACATGAATTTTATATTATTTCTTCATATTTTATAAAAATTAGGAAATTCAATCATTTTAAGGAGATATATAAGCAATAATTCTATGCATAAAAGTTCATGAAATCATGTTTTCTTCATACCCTATAGCATTTCATAATTACTTTATATTCCATAATTGATAGAATTAGGCATTAAGATAAGATTTTCCTAATCTTGTATCATAAACATTCAGTTGAATGACTTTGAATGTTTTGCAAGATGTTATAATATTTTCTACATATTTGTATGGTTTGAGCGTATGATGTTAAAGCATATGAATCATAAATGTTCAACCATGAACTTGTCTTAGTGATTGTGAGGGAGAGAAAGAGAAAGATAGAGATGGCGGTTGGCTCTAATATTTGATGTATTAAGAGATTACGACATTGTGAAATAATACTATAAGAGTGGACTTAATTAATAGCTAGCTAAATTGCCTCATTACAATAGTGTTGGCAAGCAATAGGAGATGATAGTTATTTTTGGCATCCATGATAGTGATAAGCCATCTTGTGGAAGATACTTTGGCATTACTAAATCTTTATGCTCACATGAATGAAACTATGACCTTAATAATACAATTCTTTTTTATGTTACAAGTGATATTATAATTAAATATGTGATTAGTCTTATGATTTTTATATTTAACATCATGATATAATATAATAGTATTTTTTCATGTCATAATATTCAGATATTCACGAACATGGGAGCGTCCTAAGAGATACCAGAGTTTTCCCGTTAAAATTTCTAAAAAAATGAAAAATCGATGGACTTGACTCAATTGAAATGATTTCATTGTTTGTCAACAATGATGCCCTTTTCCGTGATTAGGAAATGTCTTGATATAATATCATAAATATAAACTATGTAGAATGAATTTTGTGGAGAAAGTTGGAAGGGTCCTATGGCATATATATATATATCACTTGCGGAAAAAAAATGAAGAATTCATGTTGCTCATAATCACATATATAAATAATGCATATATTGAAATCCTGTGTATTTTATATATAGAACTTCAATGCGAGGAGAAAAGTGTGATCCTTAAAGATTATTTTAGTCCATAATGTAGTCTCCACCCCAACCATTGAGATAACCATTATGATAGATTTGATTGATAATGGCATACATACACTCGCTAATCATGAAATCCCGACTGCTTGTCTTTCAAAAACTTAGCATAGGAATTCATCTTGAAAATGTCTCTACATTGCTTGTCTTTCCAAAATACCATAAAAATGTCTTATCCTTAGATATATATGTTTCATCTCAATATTCCACTTAAAATAATGTATATTTGCAGAAATATTTTTAACAACTTATCCAAAGCTACTAAAAGAGGGTTAATTATAATCTATGTACATCATACAATTAAAATTAGACCAATTTGAAGGAATCATAATGCTCTGTCAAAAAATGTGATTAATTAAAGATGTCCTTATATTAGGGGTGTAAATGAGCTGAGCCATCTCACGAGCCGGCTCGAGCTCGACTTGTTTACGCGCTCGTGAGTCGAGCTTATCGAGCCACGAGCTTGAGTTTCAGCTTGATGAGGATTGGCTAACGAGCTTGCAAGCTAGCTCAAATCCCGCACGTTTTGAAATACCACTTGCGAATTCAAAATCTCGAGCGTATTTCAAAAAAAAAAAACTCCATACTTCGAGTTCACGAACCAAGCACGCTTTTTAAGGCAGACCACAGGCATGTGTTGGAGTTCACAGATCGCCGAGCAGCGGAGGCTCGGGGGCCATGAGTTTGTGGAATATTGCAGTCTGTGGATCTTGGGAGATGGTTGTTCACGGAAGGCGACCAGACCATCGGAGGCTCGTCGAGCAGCTCAAGCTCGTTTACAGAAGGATGAGTCAAGTTCGAGCTTGTCTTTGAGCTCGACCCTGTTAGTGAACCCATACGTGTAGAACTAGTTTACTTATATTGTTTCCTTGTAACATTTTATTCATGACTTTTTCGATTTATACTACCACTATATACACCTTTCTTTCTTCATTCATTTGTCTCTCTATTTGGTTCTTCTCTATATCTCCGCCAGCTAGGGGCTCTTTATAGTATCAGAGACGATCCATGGCAGACCAAAACTCGGCGACCTCCCACCTCCCCACTCCTCTCTCTCCTCCTCCTTCGCCGAATTCATAGTGTCGACGCCGCTGAAATTCTTGATATCAAATTCAAGAATCTTATTCCAACTCAACTCACCACCGACACCTATGCAATCTGGCGCCTTCAACTCCTTCAGCATTTCACGGCCAACGGGTTCGCCGGACATCTCACTGGTACCTCCATCAGCCCCACCGATCCTTCCCATGCTGACTTCACGGTTTGGCATCCTGTTAACAAGAACTTAATCTATGCTCTCTTCAAAACTATATCACCTTCAATTCTCCCTTACATGCTCTCTTCCTCTACTGCCCACAATGTCTAGACAATTCTTGAGAAACGCCTCCAATATTCATGTTGTTCGAGAGTTATTCAACTCAAAAACAAGTTAAACCATGTCCATCTTAAATACTGCTCTATGTAGCAATACCTTGTGAAAATCAAGCAGATCGTAGACACTATAGCCACCTCTGGATCCATGGTGGATCCTGAAGACATCATTCTTTATATTCTTAACGGTCTCCCATCCACCTACAACTCCTTTAAAATAGCCATCCAAACCTCGCTCCTTCCCGTAGATCTTGATGCCCTTTACTCACTTCTTTGCAGCGAGGAAATTCATGTTCAACAAGAACTTCAAAAAGACACCATCTCCTCCACTGACACACTTCCTCTCTACTCCGCCCCCAATTCTTCTCGAGGACGCAACCAAAAAAGGTTCTTTAAAAACAAGAAAAACTCTGCGTCGTCCGTTCCCACTGCTTCCATACCTCCTCATCCCCTTGTCAATCCAGCAGCTCGACCAACGTGCCAAATCTGCAAGAAAAATGGCCATGTAGCCATAAATTGTTGGCATCGTTGTAACTTTAAATATGCCCAACCAACTCCTGGCAACCATGTGCTATGCTAGCCCAGCCATTGTCCAATTTGACCCAAGATTAGGTTCTTGACTCTGGGGCATCGACTTATCTCACTTCGAATGCTACAAACATCACATCTTCGACTTCTTATAGGGGTTCTAACATGATTTCAATAATCAACGGCTCATCATTACTTATTCACATCATTAGACATGGCATTTTCCTGCTACCAGACACAGAGTGTAAGCTACGTCTGTGTGATCTCCTTCACATTCAATCCTTAACCCACAATCTTTTATCCATTTCAAAATTAACATCTGATAATTATGTATGCATTTATTTTTATTATAATGAATTCACTATTAATGATAGGCAGGATCATTGACCGCTTCTTCATGGGCATTTTTGTAATGGTCTCTATCAACTTCGACTCTCCCCTCCTACCACATCTACATCTCTTCAGGCCACCACAAATTCACCTCAACTGTGGCACGCTCGCTTAGGACATCCACATAAAAAACTAATCTTCATTTTAGCTCAGCTCATTCCCGATATTACCTCTGTACCTTCATCTTTTTTCTGCAAATCTTGTAACTGGCTATTTCTGCAAATCTTGTAACTGGCTAAAAGCCATAAACTTTCGTTTAATAACATCATTACTATTTCTTCTTCTCCCTTTAATTTGATTCATTCTGATGTTTGGGGCCCTGGTCCGCAACCATCTTTAGATGGATTTAAATACTACGTTCTCTTTATCGATGATTACACGAGATTCTCCTGGATATACCTGATGCACTCTAAACAAGAAACATTTATGAAATTCAAGAATTTTTGTAACATCATCGCAAATCAATTTACCTCCACCCCAAAAATCTTTCACTCTGATGGGGGTGGCGAATTAATCAACACTGAATTCAAACTCTTCCTTCAGGAAAAAGGAATACTTCATGAGATAAGTTGTCCCCATACTCCATGAGCAGAATGGCTTAGTCAAGCGTAAACACATGCGCTTACTTGATCTCACTCGTACTCTTTTACATGCCTCATCTCTTCCACATCGCTTCTGGGCCGAATCTCTCTCCACCACAAATTATCTTATCATTGCCTTCCTTCCAAATCCATATTCTTTCAAACTCTATATCAACGCCTTCATGGACAGGTTCCCACGTACTCTCACCTTCGCATGTTTGGTTGTCTATATTTTCCCTAGCTAAAACCATACACTTTAAATAAACTCTCTCCCTAATCTCAACAATGTATCTTCTTAGGATACTTCCACTCGATCACAAAGGATACAAGTGCTTCAATACAATCTCCGGCAAAACTCACATTTCCAGACACGTCGTATTCCATGAAAACATATTCCCCTACACATTCGTCCCTCCCAACAACACTACTCCCACCGATCAATCACAACTGGTTCGTTCTTCAACTGGATGTCTCAAATGCCTTTCTCCACGGCGAACTCTCTGAAGATGTCTACATGCGGAAACCACCCGGTTTCACTGACTCGCAATTACCCAATCATGTCAGCAAGCTCCACAAGTCTCTTTACGGACATAAACAGGCTCTGCGACAATGGTTCCAGAAACTTACAACCTTCCTCCTTCAATTCGGCTTCCGGTTTAGTCGCTATGATCCCTCCCTTCTTCTTTACACATAAAAAAATATTCATTTATATTTTCTCATATATGTTGATGATATTCTTCTCGCTGGCAACGACAATGACACCATCCACGTCTTTTAACTCACCTGCATTCCACCTTCAAAATCAAGCAAATGGGTGACGTTTCCGAAATTCAAGTTACCAAAACTTCAATTAGATTTCTCCTCCAACAACAACATTATGCCACCAATTGCTTGAGAAGGTAGGATTCGCCAAATGTAAACCCGCTCCTACACCAATCACCCCCAAATCAAAGCACAACAACACTTCAACTCAACTATACATGGACCCTTAGCTTTACTGCACGCTAGATGGCTCTCTACAGTATCTCTCCATAAAATGACCGGACATCGCTTTCGCCATCAATTCAATTTGCCAACATGTGCACAATCCCACCACATCAGATTTTAACTCTCTTAAATATCTACTCTGCTACATTAAAGGCACCTCCCACTTCGGTCACATGCTTACCTGCGGAAACCTTCAGCTTTGTACCTTCATTGACGCAGATTGGGCGGCGGATTCTTCATACCATAAGTCCATATCTGGGTTATGTACATTTTTTTGGTCCTAACATCATCTCATGGTCTTCTAAGAAACAGTCCACCGTCACAAAATCATCTACCGAAGCTGAATACAGGGAACTCTCTACCACCGTCTCGAATGTTTTATGGCTTCGTCGCCTAGTCAAAGAACTTCAAATATCTCAAAATTCACCTAGCACCATTCACGGTGACAACACATCCGCCATCGTTCTTGCTCATAATCATGTATTTCATGCCAGAACAAAGCATATTGAGATAGATCATCACTTCCTCCGCGAGCATCTCAATTCCGACAACATAACGATCGTTCATCTCAGCTCAATTGATCAGAACACAGACATTTTCACCAAGCCATTACCGACCGCAAGTGAATCACCACACTTTGTAACAAAAAGAACATTCATCAGACGAATGATCATTTTGCGGGGGCATGTTAGTGAATCCATACATGTGGAACTAGTTTACTTATATTGTTTCCTTGTAACATTTTATTCATGACCTTCTCTCTTTATACTACCACTGTATTCACCTGCTAGATAATGAAATATACATTTCTTTCTTCATTCCTCTATCTCTCTATTTGGTTCTTCTCTCCATCACCGCCAGCTAGGGGTTCCTTCAGACTCGACCTCGAGCTCAAGTTCTAACACAATATTCACCTTGTTGTTTTAGAAAGATTTACAAATCTAAATTAACCTTGATTTGGAAGGTTTAAATGGCTCATTATTGTAATTGATTAGGAAATGGATTATTTCCATAATTAAGTTTATTTGGTTGGAGATTTAATTGATGCATTAATTAAGAGATCTAATTATCACATTAATTAGGGATTTTATTGAAGATTTGATTGATGCATTAATTAAGGCGATCTAATTATTGCATTTATTAGGGATTTGATTGATATTTAATTATATTTATATTAGGAAGCTTTTTTTTCTAATTTGCTTTGGCTCAAATCTATAAATAGAGCCTTGAGGGCTGCCCTTGAATTCATGAGAGGTGAGAGAGCTTGAGAGCAATTATAATTTCCTATTATTCTCCAATATACAATGTCAATCACCATCTTCTTTGTGATTGATTGAGCTGTGTGATTTCTGATTTTTTTGTAACCACTGTGTTTGTTTGCACAACATGCCTAACTCGACCTCGACTCGACTCGTATACACCTCTACCTTATACATAAGTTGGCCTCCATGACTTATCATACATCCCAGGGTGTAAGCTTGTCAAACATGCCAATCATTTTCTCGATTTTCTAATACTTCATAATAATACTTTTAATTTAATTTTAACAAAATACTTAGGAACTTAAAATTCATCTTTTTAAATACACTACTAAAAATACAACTAATTGAGTCAAAGAACTGTTCAAAAGTATTTTTTAAAAATAAATAAACTTTCATTTGATTAAAGTTCAAACTGTTGCTAATTTGACAGCAACCATCCACAATCAAATTTATTTTCCAATCATGAAGAAAAAAAAAAGGATAATGTTGAAATGATTGGCTTGCAGTCTTCAACTGTTCAACTTTCTCATAATTAATATTCCTTCATACAGTTATAGCTTAAAGCGAGAAAAGTTAAACAAATTTCAAACAACTTGAATCAATCAAACAGTTCAAAAGAAAAAAAAAATCTCTTTTTTCACCCCCACCCTATGTTTCTAGCTAGCTAGAATCGCGCATTCTCGAATCCATGTAAATCACCCACTCGGCTCATCGACTTTCTTAAAATCGCCACCTTGGCAAGCTGCTCGGCGGCACGCCAGGCCGAGGTAGGCGTCAGTTGATCCGAAGGCCGCGCCATTGAAGACGACGATGGAAGCTGTTGCCGCCTGTGCCGCCGCTGGATTTCCGACAGCCTTAGCTCTAGGCTGGTAACATATTTTTGGTGGTGAGAAGGGGCGGAGTTGGATTGTAGCAGTAGAGATCGAGCTGCGGAGAGAAGATGTGCGGCTGTTTCTAAGTCATTGTGGTCGGCAAGGCGACGAGATTCAACCAGAGCTCGGGTTGTGATGAATAAGTTGCGGAGCTCTCGAGAATTCACGGCCATAGGCGAAATTTGGCGCAGAGATGGCAAGACGAGCGATCTCTCCTGACAAAGAACCAATTCCCGACTGGTCGGATCTCGATAGCAGCATTTGTAAGATAAAAAATCATTCCTTTGCTGTTGAGGCGCCGCCGCCGGTAGTCTTAGCTCCACAAGAAGCTCTCTTTTTTCATCGGCGTAGAAATCTCCCAATCTAACCGATATGGCGCCATTTCCACTTTGTCCCTGCGATATAGCGAGCCCAATACATCCTTCTCCCCCGCCGCCGCCGCCGCCGGGGGTTCCATGCGAATAAATTGAGGAGACGAAGGCAGAGGGGAAGGTGAGCTGGAGATGAACGTCTTGAAGAACCAGGCTGACCAACCCGCTCACGCACTTAGAAAAAACATCTTCGACATGGTTAACGCCGCCGCTGCCGAGCTCGGTGGAGCATCCGATGGGGATTTCAAGATGGGCGAAGCGTGTGGCTACGTTGTCTGTTGAGGAAGGAATTGGATTGTGGAGATGCTTTTCCATATCAGTTTCTTCCTCCCGTAGTCTTGGCGAGGAATCAGATGACCCCTCTTTCCCTCGCTTCTGCTCCTGATGACTGTCAGAGAGAAGCATAATGGTTGCCACTGGATTACGCTCCCTTCTATCCTCGAGCACTTTAGTTGCCTTCCGGAGGGCGTGGCCAATGCATCGACAGTCGCCCTGCACACCATTATCTCCACGGCCGCCGCCGCCGCCGCCGCAGACTATAAGCCTGTCGACGATCTGCCGAGCAGAACGTTGGCCCTGCCTTGACATCCTTACAAGAGGGAGAAGCCGCTTGGCTCCGGCCGAGAAAGCGACTATGGAGAGGCGGTCGGATGAGCCCAATGAAGAGATTAATAGGCGCATCGCCCTCTTCAACATTTGAAGCTTCGCCGTCGACGTCATACTTCCACTCACATCAAGCACTGTAACCAGATCTATAGGAGCTCGACAAGATGGATCAAGTACCGAAGCCGCTACTTTGGAAACAGATCGCTGAGCAAAAGCCGGAGCTTTTACTCTCAGTAAGATGACGTAGCTCTGATGATTACGATCTGCGGAGACCAGAGCTGCTTCCGGCAACACAACTACCTCCACGCCACAACCACCTACTTCAACTCCGTTTCTTCCACAACTGATTCCTCCTTCTGCCTCATCTTCAAGATCAGCTTCTGGTATCGGATTGAAGTGATGGCCGCCACCGCCTTGGGTTGTCGAAGAAAGCAGCAGAGGCTCGTCGTCATCGTACAGCTTGTTATTGCCTGATTGCTTTAGATCGTTTTCTCCACCGCGTTGGATCCTGGCTTTGCTAGTGTGGCTGAAGCTATTAAAATCTTTATTGGTGGTAGAAGGCGGGGGTGGCGCTGCCTGCGAATGAGCAGAAGATAGCAAAGGAACCTCTCGCCAAGAAGCAGAGCAGACAGGGCAGGAGAGACAACCAGCCTGGTTTCGGCTCTGGTTACGGACATGAGTGGAGATGCAGGGGAAATGGAAGGAATGGGAACACTCCGCAGTGAAAACGGCGGTTCTTTGGCCCGTTCTCACGCTCTGAGAGCATATTCCGCACCGGCTCTGCAACCAAAATCAGCATAACGCCATCAGTACATATTCCAAATCGAAGGAGAAGAAAAAGGATAAATACTATGCTACAAGATAAGATTTTTATAAAAATCAAAGGAAAGTGGGGAAAGGGCAGGGTAGATCCCAAGCGTATATATAGCAGAGAACGAGAAAAAAAAGATGGACAGAGAAGAATCAGAAGAAAAAGGTAAAAGATAAAGCTTTTCAGTTCCATTTTCTAATGAGAGGACGAAATCACATAAGAGATTTTTCATAATTGAGACAATCTGCAGGGTAACAGTAATAAGCAAAAAAAGAATGATCTTGATTCTTATCCTAATCACCAGATCCATCCGATCCAGCTCGCGGATGCCCATTTGAGCTTAGAATCAGAACTAATTAGAAGATTCGAGAACAAAACAAAGGAAAGAACTTTGCTTTACCCGAGAAAGACGAAGCGTAGCCTTCAACAAGGCGAATCTGGAAGGGGAACGAGGGGATGCAGGGTTCGAGCGCGTTAGTAGCAGTCTCGGGCTTCCCTTAACACCAGCAGAAGACGGCGGCGGCGGGGTGCACGGTGTAGTAAAGTCGCCGTTTTTACAATGATGGCCGCTCATACTATCCAATGCTGGCGACAGCAACGGATGCTCCGACGAAGCCTCCCCCGTCCGGCAACGCAGGCGGAGCGAAGATGAATTGCTGCTTCCGCCGCCGGAGAAAACTCCAAACTTTGCGCAGCTTCCGGGGCTGTGACTCGGATTGCTCGGACTCGAAGAAGGGCTCAACTGCTGCCGAACTCGCCGCTGATCCGGCCGCTTCTCCGTCGCCACCGCGTTTTCTGGATCTCGAGGAATGGATGTACAGAAAGCCCTCCGCCAGCCCGTTCCCATCCCTCTCCCTCTCTCTCGCAGCTCTCTCTTGCTTTTGATCTTCAGCGATCTCTTGCTCTCAGTGACTCGGTTCTTCTGTCAAATGAACGACGCAGGCCCATCCGCTTCTTTTTATGGCTAAATTGCAGAATCGGGCTCGTTAACTTCATGGTTGACAAATCAAGCCCTTTACTCAAATTACAGGCGCATTTGTATCCGTGAACAGAAGCAGGAAAGTGACCGGGCAAGAGTAATTAGAAAGTGACAAAATGAATGTGGAAAGAGAAAATAAATTGGGGAATCTATTTTTGTTAAAAATTATTAGAATATCGAATGAGTTGAATCTAACAGCTCATTTTAAGATAGCCTATATCTTCAACTTTAATGTGGCACTAATAATGACATCTTTTTAATGATTTAAAAACAGTGATCACATTTTGGCTTAGAAATAGACTTCTTAATTAATAATTATTATGTCATTAATAAAATTATTATTATTATTAATTTAGAGAATGAAAAGTTCTTTTTGAATGAAGATATAAAAGGAGTTAATTTAGAGAGAGAGAGAGAGAGAGATTATTATATGTAAATAAGTTATCTAGTCCCACTACATTCTAATTAGGTGAGTGAAAATTTCAGAGAAAAAGAAACATGAAGTGAAAGGATAGGAGAGGGAGATAACAATGAAATGTACCACCAAAGTCAAAAATATGATCTTTATGATGGCACCTCCCACTTAGTTGATGAAGTGAATCATTAGATGTTGATATAGTCACAATAAGTATGATATGTTATCTATTTCATCCACAATATTATAACAAAGAGTCAAGAAATCCATCTTTATTGTATCATTTATAGTATTAAATTTTTTTTAAAGGACTCATTCATAATTATTTTTAATTAAATTTTCTTTAAAAATTATATTAAATATATTACTTATTTACTAGCTGGGTTAGGGTGCCACACAAGTAACATAATGCCTACTTGATATCCCTCCAAAAAAGCTAAACACTTTTTTGTTAGGCATTAAAATCTACTCGTCGGGTTCTCCTCCTGCACTAAACACTTTTTTGTTATGCATTATTAAATATTCTTTTAAAAATAATAAATTAAAATTACCATATCATTAATGATACAGAGAATATATCAAAATTTTCATCTTAAAATGTGATTAAATGAATAAATAATATTAATTTAATTTTGTTCTTGCTTCATGATATTTGCTCAATTTTATTTTAACATGAGAGGTTAGTCAAGACATGTGCAATTAAATTTATAAATTTGATCACTAATATTAAAAAAAAGATTCTTATAATGAATAAGCAAGTAACATGTTTGGTATCTTTTTTGCCACATGATTGAGGGCAAATAAAATTTCATGGCTTCATATTCTTTTGGAAGAAATCATGACATATAGTTCTCATAATGTAATATCTATAAGGTATTAAATGAATATTTATTTATGAATTACATTATGATATTTCAATGTTTAGAATTATAATTTAGAGTGATTGTTACATTGAATGAATTACAAAATTTGTAAATTAATATTAGTGGAGATGAGCCAACACATGTTGGTTGTGTATGGAGAGATAAGTCAACACATATAATAAATACACACATATGAAGTAAAAGAAAATTAATAGTTTTCAAATGAATGAACTTTTGAATATTGCAAGACAAGTGCTTATCTGTAGTGGTCATTCCAGAGCTTTAAGTGATAGTTATTTGAGCTAAGATAGTCTACAAAGCTTGCACATCTTATATGCTGCATAAAAAATGATTTACAAAGTGACATATTAATTAGATAATATCTTCGCCATGTGAAGGGAGTTCACTACAGGGAAAACGCTTAAAACCGGCGGTTAGTGTAGACTTACCGGCGGTTTTTTATGTTACCGGCGGTCTAACGGCGGTTTGTTAACCGCCGGTAAAAACGGCGTAGGAAACCAATTCCGACGGCTTTTTACCGGCGGTTTATTTTTACGGCGGTTTCCCGGCGGCTAATACCGCCGGTGAACACCGGAATTTTAACCGTCGGTACTCCGGCGGTGTCACGACCCGACCCGACGGGGACGGATCCCGCCCGAGCCGGATCGCGACGCAACATTCTTATCCAGGATCTGGCTTTGGATTAGGTTACTGAACTGATCTTCCAAATTCTTAACTCAACAGAAAAACACAGAACAACAGAGCTACTAAAACATCAAATGCAGCGGAACAAAACATCTATCTTTTTCATTTCATTTCCTCAAAAGATCATCTACAGAACAGTACATGGCTTTCAACAGAAAGAAAGACAGAACAGAAAAGCCATGACTGTACAAAAATCAAAAGTACAAAAGTACCTAATCGGATCAGACTCTGAAACTAATCCTGGACCTCCTTGCCCTTCCCAGAACCTGAAAACCACCAGAAAGCAAGGGTGAGCTCAACAGCTCAGCAAAGCAACAAACCACCAATCTAAATTCTCAGAAACCAAAACCAAACTCATCAGACAGAAATCAGATCAGAATCGGAAATCAGAACTTATACGGACAGATATCAAATCAGAATCGGAATCGTACAGATCATATCACAGAACAGAATAAACTCAGCACATATCAGAATCATACAGAAATCAGAATCAGATAATAGCGGATATCAGATATTTAATTCATAGCTAAATGTGCCCCCGGCACCAGGATAATAGCTGAGTAATTAATAGCTAAACTAAACTGAACAGAATCACTACGGATTCTAACCCTTATGTCTCCCTTGTGCTCACGGCACCTGAAATTCGCTGAATAATTAATAGCTAAGCTAAATGTGCTCACAGCACCTGAATAATAGAATTCACGGATCCGGAATATAACTGATATTTCTCCCAACTTGAGCTCATCTAAATTTCCCGTTTCACTAACTGAATCTCATAGGATCCAGGCCCCTTATAGCTCCCTTTTATAGCTTATACACATAGCATTTCAAATCAGAAGAAATTCGGACATTTCAGAAATTACCCGAAAATCGGGCAGCACAACGGCAGTATACAGAATTTACACAAAAATTCCTGCAAAGAAAATTCACCGAATTCGCACAGAACATAGATAATCACATTCCAGAACATTTATTCTACTGCACAGAGAATTTACGATTTCACAGAAAATTCCGGTCGACTAAAAACACAGTCGAATCAAAAACACCCGGACGAAAATCTTCAAAATATAGTCAAAACGTGCACACCCGGCACGGCAACGATATACAGAAACTTACGCGGTAAAAACTGAACCAATCGAAAGATACGGACGAAAAACCGTAACGAAAACGAAATCCGGACAGAAAAATACCGCCAACCGCGACGGAACTGAAAATTGAGAAAGACGGAATGTGCCTTACCTTGAGCACAGCAAATTCCTCAACAGTCACTTCGATCGAAAACGGCTCCGCGTCTTCCCGAAATCAACTTTTCCAAAAGCTTCTTTTTCTCTCTCCTCAGACGAAAAATCAGATATTTTTATTTTAATTTTCTCTCTCTTCAAATCGACTGAAATCAGCTTTATAATACACAGATCGGCCCGGCCGATCGTCCAGATCGGCCTGGACGATCAGACCAAAATCCCATCGTCCAGGGACGATTTTTCAGGACGATGTTTACTATTCATAGGCGATAAAAACCTCTACTCACTGACTTGTGCCATCCACTGATCGTCCCGGGACGATATCTCGATCGGCCTGGACGATCCCTACAGGAAATCACTTAGAGAAATTCTGGACAGATTCTGGAACTGAATATACACTGATCGTCCCAGGACGATCCCAGATCGTCCTGGACGATACTGGAGCAGTTTGAAATATTACAGGCGGTGTGGCCGCCGGTATTTCTACCGCCGGCAAACCGCCGGTCAAAGTACCGGCGGTTTTCCGGCGGTTAAACCTGGCATCGTCTGGTTCATTAGACCGCCGGACGGCGCCGTTAGACCGCCGGTACAGTACCGGCGGTTGACGGCGGTTATAGCCGTCGGTATTACCGACGGTTTAAACCGTCGTGCGTCCATCGTATAACCACCGATGGCCGTCGATAAGCCGCCGGTACGTACCGGCGGTTTAATAATATAACCGGCGGCTTTATCTTGTCCGTCCGGTATCGTCGTTTCCAGCGGCCAAACCGAAACTAGGCAATTTTCTAATAAGTAACGAAATTACAAAAGTTGGTGAAATGGCAGTAATAAAGGAATTGGTGCCAAAGCGAATGGGCTTTGTTCCTTAGACTAGTGGTATGGCAAGGGACACATTAGAAGGAATACCAAAGCATGCTTCTTGTTGGCTAATGGAGGGCCTCATAATGATATTGAAGAAAATGATGTGCATAAATGAAGATGCAATTAATCCAAGCACACCTAAACCTATGCACCATAACTCTCTCTCTCACATTTTTAAAGTATAAAACATTAACTAACAAGATAATATCAACAAATAATCAAAGAAAAACCATAAAAAATAACCTTAAAAGAGAAATCGGTTTGTTTGGGGTCGGAATCGGTCGGCGGTCGGGCGTCGGAGTAAACTCGTCGGCGGCGGTCGGACTGGGGACGGCGGCGGTCGGACTGGGGTCGGCGGCGGTCGGAATGGGGTCGGCGGTCGGAGTTCCTTCGTCGGGGGCTGATCGGACGAGCGGAGGAGCCGATAGAGCGAGCGACCGAGAGAGAGAAGGAAACAGGGAAAATGAAATGAGCGGGGCGAGGGGGCTCGTATTAGGGCTTTTACCGGCGGTTTTCCGGCGGTTTAGACCGCCGAAACAAAATCACTTATCACCGGCGGTTCAGACCGCCGGAAAACCGCCGGTTCACGTTGATATTCAGCGGTAGTCCGGCGGTTTAACGACCGTCGGTAATACCGACGGTGTATCGTAGCTAAGCCGTCGACTTGGCCGTCGTTAAAGTCCGACGGCGTAACCGCCGGCGGAGCCGTCGGTAGTACCGACGGTCTATAAACCGCCGGTCAAAACCGCCGGTATAGGCCATTTTTCCTGTAGTGGTTTGAGAATTCTTCAACATCTTCTAAGTGATGACAAATCATGTTATAAATTGTATTTCAAGTATGAGAAGTTGATAAGGCTTTCTAATTGATGACATAAAAGTCACAACAATGATGTCGTCTTGAACAATATGCTTAAGATGAGCTTAAACTCCACTACATTACTCGTAATAATAAGAAAGATTGTGAACCCAATAAGAGTCTCGTGGTCAACTTGGTATGATTTTCCTTTATAAAAGTCAAAATTGACATTTTGAACCTCTTGAGAAGCTCAATATGAGTTTTACCTGAAAAGCATTAAGGGGTTGCATTTGGCTCTTTCTAGGTCAAAGTCTATAGTGTAGTCTCCTCAAGGGAAACATGGTTCTTCATCAAATGGGATCTAGTGATGGAGCAATGATGATGAATGAGATATTGAATCATACTCTGAATGAGAATAAACAAAAGGATTACCTGAGAGAATATTTCAAAGTTTCTCTAGATCATACTAATGAAACAATCTCCAATTTGCTATAGTTACTAGCTAGCTTGGAAGTGACAAGGTCAACTTGGTAGTCGTTAAACAATGACCATCTCTCATGACACTGCATAACTTCATTCATTTCTTTGGTCATCTGCATGCTAATCACACCTTCAAAGATATTGATAAAATATTATAAGTACTAAAATTTCATGACAATTACATATTGAGTACAATGATCAAATTCAATTATATTGTATAGTGATTTGAGAATTATAAAAGACTTGGCTAACCCCTTAGAGGGAGAAATGACTCATCACATCAAGTTAAGAAATACATTAGAGAGTTAACACACAAAATCTCAAGGAGATAAATTTTTAACCAAAACTAGTAAAGTTTAATCGTGCACACACGAATCTCTTACTCATAAATAAAGCTCATAATTCGTTTTACAAGAAGGACTATATGATAAACATCTTAGAAAACTACATAACAAAATTAATATAACTTGTAATTTCGCAAATAGATCTTGTTTGCACTCATTCTTGGAGTGAGTGTTATTGAGAACTGCAAATAGAGGCTGAGTTAGCTTCACAATTTATTCACAAAAGAACCCTAATAAGCTTAGCGAATACTCCAAATGACTAATAGAGCTTTGTGATTGAATAACTCTGATAAATAAGATGGTTCATTATAATATTAAAATTGTTAGATTTGATATCGAATATGTGCAACACATATTAATCAATTAAAACTTAAATTGCTCTCAATTAAAAATTAATTCAATAATTTCAATTCCCAATCTAAAATTTTTTATTACATATTTATCCTAATTTTTTCCTCATGCTAATTATTCTCTCTCATAAATTAATCTAATTTATTTGTATGAATGTTTATAAGAATGATTTTATCAATTCAAATAATTAGAGGTCCATTTTTGCAATATAGGCATTTACTAATGAGCGATAGGGAAAGTTTGGGGTACTTTTGTCTTCTTCTCATCCACAGCTTAAGACAAAAATAAAGGGTAGGATGAGCCGAAAAAGTGGGACCCACAAATGCCTCCCCTTTGAGACTTTGATTATATTCGACGAAGGAGACGGACAATTGACCCGGCCTAACTCATCGTTAAATGTTTTCAAAAGCAAGTAATAATGTAATATTTAATATTATTCTGTTTAATTCGTAATTCAAAATTTTTAAAATAAATAAATAAAAATAATAATTAAGTTTGTTTTCATATATATATATATATATATATATATATATATATATATATATATATATATATATATATATATATATATATATATATATATATATATATATAACTTTTATTACATTTAATTTATAGAAATTATTTAAATTATATTTTTTGTTTCATTTGATGAAATCTGAGGGTAAAGTATTTCAAATTACGACGTTTTAGGATTTTTAACGTTTGGTTTAATAAAAAAAAATCAAATTTATATATAATTCATTTTTATGTATTCAAAACATACTTAATGTTAATTACGTTTCGAATACACTGCAAACTGACATCATTATCAATACCAGACAACCACACGCCGCCCGCCGCCCATTACCAGCCATTGTTGTCATTGGTGAAATCGGCTGCCATTTATCGATGGCTGCTACCATTACTGGTATTAGCCAACATTCATTTTATCTAAAACGAAAAAAAAAATAGTTTACACTCATTCAAATACATTATATTTATTTACTTTGCATTTCTATTTTAGCAAAAAAACAAACAGCTCAAATTTAATTATGAATTGGATTTATTTACAAAAACAATGTAAATTAGGATATCCTTGCAAAAAAATGGTCGGACTATTAGAGTTGCTTTGAGATGAATGAATCCAATATATAAATGATTTTTATTGCATTTGTCTCAAAGCAAATCTAAATATTTTATAGTCTAGAAAACTTGTTTGGATGCGTGATGGAATTTATTGCTTAATTTATTCCAAATGATTATTCTATAAGGTTATAAGTATGATTTTGAGGAATTTACTTGGCTAACGACCACGTAAAATTTTTCCTGTGCAGATATGGACGTCGTTGAGAGGCGAATCAGAATGCATCATGTCACTTTTGTTGTGTACCGTGATTATGTACCGAGTGATGTGACCCGTTCTGATTCGCCCCCACCCACATAATAATTTTTCCAGAACCATAAGGAGAGATATGAGTCTATGTTCAATGAGTTGTCACATCTCATAATATTTTCAAAATTATAATTTCATGCTAACAAAAATTGTTCAAAAACTAAAAATATATTTTCATATGGCATATATTTTGACATATAAATGTTTATAGGGATGAAATGACAAAAAATGTTATAGGGATGAAATGACATCATAAAAAACTCAATTAAGGGAGATGAATCTTTTATGCATATTTGTATTAAAAAATTTTGAATTAAATTTAGAATTATCGAAATTCCATTTCAACAAATTTATTGTCAAAATGTGCATTTTGCAAGACGAACGCTATGACTTTAAAAGTGATGTGATTCAAATCCAAATGAGCCCAAATTAATAACTTTAAGTATAATTATAAACTTCGAGATATTAAAGGATCATACAATATCCAAATCTTACATGCTTGCAATCAAATCAAGTTGTTCAACGAGACAAATCTAACAAGCCAAAGATCACTTGATTCTGAGCTATTAAGAATGATCTATAATCATGAAATTTAAAATGAGCCGTCCAATTGAGTGCTCATGGAATTTTGGGCAAATTTATCAAAATTTCACTCATAAAATATTATAAATAGACTTCTATTCTTCACATGAAAAAGTGCTGGACTTGCTTTTAGAGAAAGCTTGGAGTTCTGAAGAACTTTAGAGCTTTACCTAATGTTTGATGATCACTACCAATCACTGTCATCTTTGAACCATTGTCATCTGATCACCATTGTTTGATCCTCATAATTTCATGGCTAAGCAAACAAATATTCAAATATTATAAACACACACACATAGAGAGAGAGAGAGAGAGAGAGAGAGAGAGAGAGAGAGAGAGAGAGAGAGAGAGACGCCTATTTTTCATCAAAATTTTCTTCTATAATGGTCTCTATTTTATTTTTAAGAGGCTATTTGGTTTTAACCAAAACAAGTGTAACATATTTCAAACATAGTAGTTTTAAAAATATTGATGTTTGATCTTAAATAAAAAAAAATGCAAAGTAAAATTTTAAAAGTATTTGGAATATAACTTCTAGCTTATTTTCGGTGTATTTGAAAAGACGTTATAAAATTTATGTCATTACTACTATAACTACAACCCACCTCTGACTCTTGTCATAGCCACCACCGTCGAAAAATTCATGTTTAGGTTCATCTTCTTAATAAACGAGTTGGATTCATGTCATGCATACCGACCCATTTATTAAATGGGGGGCCAGGTTTGAGTTGATCCGCTAGCATGATTTTAATCCAAAAGTAATTAGTTTCATTTTTTTCACATAAATATTTTTTATTTGCTGGTATAATCTTCTTATTTTTAATCAATTAATCTAAAATTTAATTAAAAAAATATATTTTTTAATTAAAACAATTATCGTGTCTGATTCGAGCTGCTAGCATATTAAGTTCAAATCTATCTTTTTGACTTATTTATTGAACAAGTAGTATTAAGACCCGAACTCGACCTATTAACTCATTTTGATATTTTTTTAAAAAAAACAAATTAAACAGCCACCTAATAAAAAATAAAAAAATACATGGTTAGTATTTTCCAAAATCACCATATAATTAATAAAAATTTATTTTATTAAAAGGTGGGGCCAAAACTTGATAAGCATCTGTAATTTTTAATAGCTCATTTGTTGGGATTCTAAAAAGGGAGTCTGACCAAAAAATTTATAAGAGGGGTAAGTAAGGTGACATCACTCTAACGGCACCCATCACTCATTTAAGGCATTGGGCAAAGGGATTTCTACAGCCGAAATCTCAGAAAATAGTAAGCTGATCAAACCATCATAACAAGGGAAAGAGATATTCAATGCTATTATTATTACTCACTCATCTTTGAATGCTGCTGTTGAAATCATTTTTTTTTCCAAAAAAAATAAAATAAATCATTATTATTATTATTATTATATTTTTACATCAAATATGTTAAGATATTTAGTTTTAAAAATTATTAGAAGGGACTAATCTCTTTAGTTAATAACTTGAGATTGCTTTAAGTCTTTAATCCATGAGATTTAGGTAGTTGATAATGTTTATGAATTATGATTATGAACGCGCTGCTGCTCTGCCAGTGCCGAACTGGCGAACCAGCGTGCCACACTGCCACCGTGTCAAACCCGCAGCTGGACCCGCGTGCGCGCTCGCTGTCGCTCGTGTGCCGCGCTCGCTGTCGATCCGTAAATCCTAAACGCTGCCGGGTCGGGTCGGGTCGAGTCAACCAGGCAAACCCGACTGGGTCGGGTTCGGGTTGACCCGTTTAGATCCGGGTCGGGTCGGGTTCGACCCAAACCCGACGGGTCGATTCGAATTGACACCCCTAATTATCTTATTAATATGGTCATAATAAAGTTTTAATAATTTAAGATAATGTAGTTTAGGTTATATTTACCCCTTAGTTATCATGTTATGGTCATGATTTGTCTAAATTATTCTAATACAAAATCAACGCAATAAAATAGAATAAATTAAGGAAATATACGAGAAATCTAAGAGAGAGATATATATATAATAAAGAAGTAAATTCATTTTAATCATTAAATTTATACATTGGACATAAAATCTTAAACAAAATGTAGATGACTTGAAAACTGAAGTACTGTAGAGTATTCAATAGATTAGACCTTCTGATGTTTATTAATAGAACTAAACTCAATATTTATATGAATAATAAAGAAAGTTATAAAAGTATTAATATTGATAGATTTCAACTTCTACGTTATTTTCTCTCATGAAAAAGCTCTCAGTTAAAGCTCACACAATCTATCTCATAAGAATTCCTTAGATAACATAAATCACTCAGAATAATTATTATTATTGTAAATTCCGTGAGAATGATGAACATTAATCTTAATGATATTAAAAGCACAAAGACATTGAGAACATATTGAAGAAAGATGTTAAATGCACATGATGAACCAAATAAGTATTACATTAGCTAAATTAATTTGCAACATTCATTAATTATTCATCATAGCATTACATCTACTACAAACCACTCCACTTCTATCAACATAAGCTTATCTATCAAAATCAACTTGGGAGAGCCTTCTAGCATGGCCCTTACCTATAAAAAAGTCATCTATGTCCTTTATAAGGGTTTATTAAATTTGTCCATGAACTAAAACCTTACTTTTACGATTTTTATCGCTCCCTCATATTTATTGTACTTCATGGTAGAATAAGCTAAAAAATATATACTCGTTCTTCATGATTATTGAGAAATCAACCTCCTTTGTACAATAGATGTAGGCATAAAGTTAAACTGCTTAAATATTGTCTTATGGTAGTGTAGTTTCTCATCTCTTTCTCTCTACTCATAGTCTTCCTTTACCCTTTCTCACCTTATTGGTAGTAGCTCATCCTAACAATCTCAATCCCCTCATCCCTTCAAATATATATGCTCTCTTCAACGTATCTTTTAGTGACTATCTGTAAGGATATGGAGTAAAATTTAAACTCCAAGAGAATTAGGACACGTATCTAATTAAACATGGCATCTCAATGGAAGATAACTATCTTTATCATGGAAAACCAACCTACGAACATCTCAATCATGCATAATATTAGTATATTTTTGACCAACCATATTAATATAATTAATGAACTTCAAACTACAAAAACATGTCCCTATTAGAGTAGGTTTACATGCTTAACTATATTAATTTGATGAGTGTTGTGACAATAGGAGTAGTTAAGCATCTTTCAATTATTAATAATATTGTTTTCAAAATATAATATATTCTTTTAACTTATTTGATTGTTTGTAAAATAATAATAATAATAATAATCAATATATTTATTTTTCATGTAAAAAACTAAAAATATCATAATTATTAATTTCTTTAGAATTAAATATAAGTATATTTATAATATTTAAAATTAATATAAATTTTTTAATTATTTATTTGATAAATTTAAATACTTTCAAACTTTACACAATCAAAATGCCTTTTAATGAGGCTTGAAGAGAATATATAAGACTATTCATATTTAAAGACAATAATTTAATTGAAGTGTAGGGGCATATTTGATATTATGAGATACAATTAAACCAATTATGATTTGCACCTACTCAATAATTGAGAGTCACGTTGGGTTTGCCATAATTGTGCATTAATATCAAGTAGCAAAATGCAATATTGAAAATAAATTTATAAATAAAAAAATTATTGTGAGTTATTTTTTGTCAGGGTGTTCTTAAAAGATTATTAATATATTAATTATAAAATTTATGATAAAATAATAAAATATTAAGATATTTATAAGTGAAGAGTTAATGTTATAGAAAAATTGGCACTTTGATCCATATCTAATAAACAAAATAAATGTCATAGCTAGAAAAATAAAACTTGAATAACTTTTTTTAAGATATTTGTTTTTTGATTTATCTTTGCTTTTGAAATCAAATCTAATCGGCCTATTTGATCCGTTCTATCGTGAATCATTCCTCTGGCCAATTCGATCGAACCAAACAATTATTTAGATAGAATTGGCTAGACCCGGTGGAACCATTGGTTGAATTTATGTTGATCAAAATTAGGTTAGGATATCCAAGCTTAATTTTTTTTCAATATTATTTAAATATAAAATAATATAAATAGATCCATATTAATCAAGTTTATTATCCTTAATTAGTATAATTATCAAATAACAAAATTTTAAAATAGTAATGTCATAAATATTTTTATAAAAAATTCAAACAACAATTTTTTTATAGCTATCATACCATATAGTAGATCTGACTCTAGAAATCAGCTTTCAGTCATAATTAAAAAAAAAAAAAGAAAAGAAAATAGTAACAAAAAGGATATATAATAGCAATTAATTCGAAAAAAAAAAAGTGATAGAATGATTCCTTAAATATATCTAAAATGATTGCATAAAAAGTATTTATACACATTTCATATATTGTTCATTGATTAAGTGCAATGTATTGTAGGATTTTGAGTACAAAATTGGCATTCTCAATTGAATTTTCTATCACCATATCCTCACATGCCCTTAATTATAGAATATAGAGCCATAGACATATCATTTTTTTCATTAGTTATTTGAAAGAGATGGTTTCTCTTCCCCCACATGGCTAAGTCAAATTGCCTTTATTTCAAATCCACATATAAGACCCCTCAAATCTCAACTACAAGCCCTGGCCCCATAGTTTATATATTTATATATAAAGAATATAGTTTGTATAACGATAAGCTTAAATGTCATTAAATTCATGCTGAGATTAGTGCAGTTCATGATATCTTATATAAGTACTGATTTCACTATTAATCCAAGAGCATTCACGTCCATCTTACCATAAATTTAATATTCTTACGCAAATTTGTTCTATAAATGCAACTTAAGCTTGATTTGGGATAATTTTTTTATTATTTTGTAAAGTTGATGTAGATAAAGTAACTTTTTTTTCAGTTTAGGAGATTAAAACGTGCACATCGAGGGGAAGAAGTGTTTTGCTCAATCAACAAGCTACACGCGCGATCTCAATAAAGTAAGTTTTTAAAGTTTTTGTAAAAAAAAAAAAAGCTTTTTAGTACATTTTTTTAAAAAATAGTGAAGAGACAGTAGCCGATCAGAAATTATGGTTGCAATTTGAAGAACAAACAGTAAGAAAGCTGTCCCAAATGAAACTTTAATCCAATAACAGAGGCTCAAAAGATAATATATGAACCAAAATTTATTTTCAATACTCATCAAAGTCAAAATTTGATTAGATTTAAAGATTTGGATGATAGATTACTAAACAATGAAAAATAAGGACTATTTGTGTAATTTAGTGGATTTCATAGGACTTGAATGAAAAAAGTCACATGAAATTGAGTTGAGATTTTATTATAAATAAGAGATTTGAATTGTAGTTTACTGTAAAGTAAAACAACAGCAACACAAGTACTGCTGTAATGAATAAATTAAGCAGCGCATAATCTCTCATGGAAATTGAGACTTTGGCTAATAAAATAATGTATTTATAGATTGACAAAGCCATGAATTTCTTGGATCTAGCAAAGTAGTTTGCCAGCCTAAGTAAGAATCTTAGCATTTGGGTCAAACAGGTTGCTAATTAATCAAAGCTGACCTGTTAGGATTCTCTAACTTATTTCCAACTAGTTCGCTCAGAGTTCAAGTCTACAGTATATCAGTTATCTTTTCTTCTTGTCAGCGCACGGCTTGAGCTGTCAAAAAAATTAATCGTTTGCGTACAGCTTGTGTTTGACTAGCTCCTAATACTGCTAAAAATGATGTTTTTCGCAGCATTTACTAGCAGCATTTTAAAAACCGCTGTTGTAGATATTTTTTGGCGACGGTTTAAACGGCCGGTTTTAATGACGGCTTAAACCATCGTCATAAACCCCACTCACTTGCTCGCGTATACAGTAGTCACATTCCGTATTTGGAGTTAAGTCGTGTCCTAGCTAGTTCGCGACTCTCATTCTAAGACCCGTCACCGTAGCCTTGCTCAATCAAGCCCGAACGTGTCCTAGCTCGTGCCAATCCCGACTTCGTCTCCTTTCAGGTGATATCATCTTTCTCCCTTCTCTCGGTTTCTCTTTATTTGCTTTCCTTATTCGTAGGTCTTTGGCGGATAATATTGCTGGAATAGAAACGATATTCGTTCATTTCTTCCACCTCATTCTTTCCTTCTCGCTCTATCTCTTCCCTCTTCTTCTCCTTCTTCCTCTTGTTATGGATCTAGTTTCTTCAAGGGAGCATCTCTGCTTATATATATAGTCTGACTTATTATCTGAAATTAGAATGTCTTCTATAAATTTTACTATGCTCTACTTTCTTATCAAATAATTTTTTAGTGGGAGACACCTCTGTAGCTTTATACTTCCAAATTCCAACATTTCCCTATTTATCATTAATATATGTTCCTTTTACCCATCTTTATCATAGTAGCCTATTTTGCGATGCATTTGTGGATTGTGCCCACTTGGTTAATTGTCCATTATAGTGAAATAAAGTTAAGTTGATAGGATATTAATAATATGAAACTTTAGAGGGGCAACAACTACAATGGTCCATCAACGGTTTCAAAACCGCTACAAAGATTTTTGTGCCAGTTAAAATTGCCACTAAATCCTAAATTAAATTCTTCTGAAGACTTTTTTTTATTGTAGTGGAAGCTTATCTTCGATCCCTTCATTAAGTAAGATGATATTGAAAAGTTGGTAGATATATAAAATATTTTTAGTGTATTCAACTCAATATTTATTTATATTTATTTTTCCAAAATCCGCTCGTGTTCTACTTGAATTCAAACAAGTCAAAGATGAACACAATGTTCATAAGCAATTTCAAAAACGAGTCGATCATGAACAGGCAAAAATTTGAATGAGTCGAACACAAACAACCTCAAATTCGGCTCTTTTGGAGCACCACCCACCAACTCCTATTATATTAACATCTTTTCAAACATCTTATACTATATCCAACATTTAAATCTAAGTGGTTAAATTAAGTTAAAACATATTAGTTAAATTAAGCTATGCTTTTAAGTAGAGTAAGTCATTTAATTTATTAAAAAAAAAATTCTAAGTTGAGATAATATTAAAAAAATTATTTGCTTGATTTGAGTTCATCTTCTTTCATTCATCATATGAAAAAATTAAGTAGAGACAGAGAATCTGAGCTAAATTAGGATGAAGGCCAGCTTAGCTTAGACACACTTGAGTTTTCATGATTAATATACAGAATGCTTATCTAAACTCGTCCTTAAGTGAGCAAGAATTTTACCGTTATGACATTTAAATGGTTAAGCAAGGATTTACATATTTGATATCAATAATTAATTTTTTATTTACATACATAGCACTCAAAACAATACAATTAAATAAAAAATAGCATCTCCTGCTACCCTCTATTTCAATATCGTCACTATGCTCAGCGGCTTACCCTTCATTGTTAATCCGTCACCATCACATACTGCTAATTGCAGCCAATCACGCTCCTCTGCATCTTTCACTTGTCATTCTTATATTAGCCACCCCGCCTCTATGACTCATGCCTCAAGTCAGCAACACCTCTGTCGTATTCTTACATCCAGCTATCGCTACCGCACATATTTGACAAACCAGCTAACACCTTTGTCTTATGTGCACTTCTAGATCCACTCGCTTCAAAACTAATCGTGTGAGACTATAGGGAGATTCAACAAAGGCAAAGGCGTGAAGAGCTTGACCAACAAAATCTAATCCTCTAAAGATGGCGTGAGGCGGATTAGCGCAACAATTCATCTCTTTTCGGTAGAATCTATTAACACCATAAACAAAAGTGCTATGCGATATAAACAATAAAATTTAGATGTTAAATATGAAAATCAAATAATTTTGAGTGCTATATATATGAATCCTCCTACCTAAAGATGATATTAAATTATATTGACTTGTAGAAGATATAAACAACATATTTTTCATATTTTAGTTTACTTAATTTTGAAAATTCATTAATTTTGTCCACATTTTCAGCTTAATTTAGCTTAAAATAATTGACATATAAAGTTTGACTTCCCCTTTAACTATTATATTCTTCCTTATAATCCTCATCTTTTTTCCTACTATAATTTTTTCGGTTAGTCAAGCCTTGGATAGCGCAATTTTTTTTTATAAATTTTTTCTCAAGCTTTTTGAGTCAAATATGGCTCCTTAAAAGGAAGTGTTGGTTGTGAAAGAGCTTAGAAAGAAGACAAAGGTAGCAACACTTTGGTAGAAGAGAAAGCAAATGAAAATGGAATATAATAAATTGTGAATATAGTACAGCCTTTATGACTATATGAGGAAGATAACATTGAATCTATACATAACAAATAACTATTTATATATATTAATTCATTCAACCACTTATTATAGAATGACTTTATGCCGCCTCCCATCACATTATTCTCTGCGGATACGTACGTTGTTCAGAGGCGAATCAGAATGCACCACGTCACCTAGTAATGGGGGTTTTGATTCGCTTCTGGACGGTTTGGTGACCACACAAAATAATTTTGATATATTTGATTTTCAGAGTAACTGCAAAAAAAAGCTTAGCCTATTTTGATATATTTGATGATAGTACAAAATACAGGATTACTTATGAGTATCATTATACATGTGTTGTTACAACAAAATAATGTGAGAAGAATTTAAATGAACTTGAAAATCTTGATATTGTTGAAGATATATAATATCAATTACTATGGAATATCTAGCAAATGTTGTCGATGGCTTATGTTTGGCAACACTTTCGTTAATCTAGTTGTGGTCTTCTCATGTGGCATGTGGAAGGCAAAATTTTTGATAAGTGGAGGATGAACAATTCCTAAGGTTTGCTAATGAGATAGTCAAATTTTCCCCTAATAGATGCATATGAAGCTTCTTTTGATAGAGCAATTTTTGACCTATACCTTGTAATATCCAAAATCATTTTTATTTGAACTTACCAATCTAGAATTTTCCATTATGGTGGCCATTGATCCAATATTTTCCATCATAACTTCTTTTCTTATTTGTTATAAGATATTGAGGGAAAACAAACATAAGAGCAAAAAATGAGGATGAAAAAAAAAAAAAAAACTACTTCACAATAATAAAAAGATGCAACCCACTGAGGCTTAGGGTGGTTGGTGGGCGAGTACGATTGGGAACCCCCCATCTCAGATTTGAATTCCCTATACTACAACCTCGCCTCTTCAATGGGGCATAGTAAGTGTGAGTCTGATGCCGGTGGGTGTCCTCGTTAGGTTCCGCCGAGGGATTAGTTACGCCGTCAAACGTTCCTTTTGTAGTGGCAGCGGGTAGATACCTCGTTCTCAAAAATAAAATAAAAAGATGCAAATATTTATGCAGCTAAGAAAATCATAAAGAAATATATTTTCAATGTAATAAAAAAAAAAGAGTGCATCCATTTTTCTTAGACAATTTTTTTGTATTCTGGAAGAATAATAAAGGAGTAAAGGACTACACAACAAAGTAGGAGTCGTAGAATGAGAAGACAACAATACTAGTGACCTTGAGTAGTATTCCTTATTCATAATAATGCGATTTTTTTTTTTCTTTGCACCTCCAAATTGGCATTTGTTATTACTGTGCTAAGGGCAGCTTCAACCGAAAATCTCATTTTCACTCCAAAATGTCGTGAAACTAAAAAATGTCGTGATTCATCTCCAATCGAACGTCATTTTACTCATAACGGTCGTTCGCGCATTTCTTCGACAAGTTCGGTAGAAAAAATGACGAAGATGAAAACAGTGCAATGCCAAGATTGACGTCGAAGTGTTCATCCGTGATCAAATGACGATCAGTTGAAGCAAAGCAAGAACGGCAAACACTTGTTTGCCATTCCATTGGAGTTTCCCTAATCAACAACACCATCATGCTTCACATCATCGTCCTTATACCATATCAAATTAAATCATCATGAGCCATAATAAAAGATGAAGTAGGTACCTCTTGGCTCTTGTTACCTTTCTCTAGTTCTTTTCTTTCTCTCTCTTTTTCATCCTTACTTTACTTATTTTGTTTCTAAAATAAATTAAAGAAAAATCATCTTTTCGGCTTTACTCATACGAGTTAAGTCAAACTAAAATAAACTCAAACTTTGTTTTGAATCCAATCCAAAATTGCAAAAACCATTTATATTTCAATTATTCAAGAAGATAATCACATATTTAATTATAAATCTTCAAATTTCAATGTTTTTTTTTCTAATTTCAATGTATGCATAACATATAGAGAGAACATTAGGGTTTATAATCTAACATTTAGATAGCTGAAACTTGCATTGCTTTTCAACTATTCATGTAATTTTTAAACCCTAAAAGACAAACAAACAAATAGAATTGAATATTATTTAGGGTTTATTTTATGAAGGAACATGTTAATCACGATAATTAGCAAAAGGAGTATGTTTATTAAAATAATTTAAGAATGAGCTAATTCGCTGAAATAATTGACGCATTTAGAATGCGCAGAATGGTTTGACACATTCTGAATGTGCCAAACATTTTGTAGTGTTTAGCTTAAGAGAGATAGAGAAACGTGGCAGAGTAGAGGGAGAGAGAGGCGGAGGGAGAGAAAAAAGAGAGGGGGGTAGAGAGTGTTAAAACTTTTCATACAAAAATATATAAAACTATTTAATATTTTATATATTATTTTTAATATTTTAAAAATCATTTTAATTTTGTTTTAATTATTATTAAAAAATAACATTTATTTAATATTATTAAATATCTAAAAAAAAATTAGATAAATAATAGTTAAATGTTATTTTAAATATTTAACATAATATTTAAGAACTGATATTTAATATTTAAATATTACTATATTATTTAAAATATATTTGAAATATTATTAAATATTTGTTTATTTTAAATATTTAACTACTATTTTAACTATTTTTTTAATCAATATTACATAAATTTTATTGTTTAAATAAAATATTTTAATATAACATTTATATTTTTTATATTTAAAATAATATTTAAACTGATATTTAACATATTAAAAATAATATTTGAAATATTTAAATGGTTTATATATTTTTGCATGAAAAAAAGATAATTTTAATTTATTTTCAGTCTCTCTTCCACCGCCTCTCTCTTCTCTCTCTCCGCCTCTTTCGGGCTCTCTACTTTGCCACCTTCCTCTCTCTCTCTCTCTCTTAAGCCATGCAGGACATAACTTCAAACAAATAAAAAATATTATAGGTAAAAAAAAAATCAAATAAAACTATAATACATCGTAATAAGTCTAGGTTGAGCTAATGTTATCTTGAGCTTTATCTTGACTACTTAGGTTTTATTTTAGATAAATTTTTATAATTATTATTTTGCTATTTTTTAAAAAAATTATATACTAAAAAATTGCTTTTAAAAAACAGTATCAAACAAAACCTTAATCTGATTTAATTTAGAGTTTAACATACTTCTCTTAGTTCGAATTAGCTTATAAACTGAGTCATTTATCGTATAACAAAAGGATAATTGTAAATCGACTTCAACATGCCATAACAACTTGATAGAAAAAATGATAAATAATATGAAATAAATTTTTAATAAAAAAAAATATAAATTTTAAATATTTTATAATTTATGCTAAAAGCTTAAAATCTGACTTAGGAGCTAACTAAGGTTTCGTTTGCTAAATCTTTCTTACTGTTTTTTAAAATAATTTTTTAGTAAAAATTAAAATTTTGTACTAAAAAATTGCTTTAAGAAACAACAATAAGGCTTCGTTTGGGACGGCTTTTTTATTGCTTTCTAAAACGGAGTTTTAGTACAAAAATAAAAAAATTTGTACTAAAACTCCGTTTTAAAAAACAGTAAAAAAGCCGTCCCAAACGAAGCCTAAAGCTTGTACTTGAAAGCTATTTTAAAAAGTAGTAAGAAAATCATCCCAAATGAAGCCTAAGTCAAGTTAGAATTTGTCAAAATTTACGTTAACACCGCATTATATTTGACCATTTATCAAGTTGAGTGTGTCAACTCACACGTTAACCTCACTTAGGCTTCGTTTGACATGACTTCTTTACTGCTTCTTAAAGTAGCTTTATAGTTAAAAAATTTTAATTATTTATACTAAAAAATTGTATTAAGAAGCAGTCAGAAAGTCGTCTCAAACGAAGCTTTAGTTACATCTTTTCCAAAAAAAAATCTGTCATAATATCTTGACCAAAATTTTGATTATAAAGAGCATTAAAGTTCTTAGATATGAACCTCATTTTATTTTATTTATTTTTATCTGAAAATTATGATAAAAAATTTTTCATTGTAAATATGCTCCTAATTTTCTTCATCCGTCCATTAATTCTTGTTGGCCTTCCGCACCACCTTGTAGCTAGCTTCAGAGAAACCCTATAACTGGTACGCGCCTACTTCAGCCAGCCCCTTCTTCTCCTCCGGCGACGATCGAAGGGCTCCTCCAGCTCTATCTACGCGCTTGATTTTGCTTCTTCCTTACGCTTCGCCGGCCGCCGCTGATTGCTCCTTCGTTTGGCTACGGCAGCCTACGAACGGCCTCCTCCACTCGTAACTGAAGTTTTCTTCCGCCATTCCTCTGATTTCCACATCGGTCACAGCACTCGAGCTTCATCATTCACCAACAGCAGGTATAGAAAGTCTTCTACCGGTACCAAGGTTACAGCTTTCTTACATTCCATTCTATTATGTTAGGATAAATCTATATTTGTGATAAATTTTATTGTTTGCATGAACAAATTGATTTGTTCATCTCCATTAAAAATCAGCATTGAATTGAGTGGTCCATTAAATTATATTGTTAAGTAAATGATCTTCAATTGATTTGTTTTCTATCTATAAACTAAAAGATGTTTCAAACAAATTCCTAAGTGGGTGAAAAGATAAGCCTTCCTCAGATAAGATGATAAATTATTCTATGTGGATATGGACGCCATCCGGAGGCGAATCAAGTCATTTTACTCTAATTTGCCTCCATACGGTCCGGTGTCCGCACAAAATAATTTCTCCCTCAAATGATACTTAGAGGACCTCAGAGAAACCACAAAAGCTAGTTCCTAAATTCTTGGATGCACTACAGGAAAAACAGCTATTACCGGCGGCCATAACCGGCGGTTTGTAGGCCGCCGGTGTTACCGACGGTTTGGGCGGCGGTTTAGCCGCCGGCGTTTAACGGCGGCTTACCGGTGCCTATCCCTCATTGTGCCGCCGGTACTAACGGCGGTTATATAACCGTCGCTAAACCGCCGGACAACAATATGGACCGGCGGTTTACCGACGGTGTTGGCCGTCGTTGATAAGTAAATTTGTACCGACGGCACGAACCGCCGGTACACCGCCGGTAGAAGCCCTAAAATGAACACCCGCGCCTCGCATTTCATTTTCACTTTTCCCTCTTCTCTCTCTCGGTCGCTCTGCCCTACCTCGCCTCCGACCACTCCTGAACCCCGAATCGACTCCGCCGCCGACGTGTCTTCTCCGGCCGCCGACGTGTCTTCTCCGGCCGCCGACAGATCAACTCCGCCCGCCGATAGCTCTTCTCCGACCACCAACCTACTCCCTAACCGAAGGTAACCGTCGATCTCTCTTCTCCGGCCGAATTTTCAATTTCGTGAATGAGCGTCTAGGCTAATAAAATGTTGTCAGTAATGTACATTCCCTTAACAAAACCTATTTGATTATCATAGATAATTTTAGGAAGGATAAGCCCAATCTAGAAGCCACAATTTAGAAATAATTTTGTGAAAAGTGTTACATAAGGTAATAGGTCTAAAATTGTTCCAATTGTTAAGGATTAATGCATTTAACAATAAGCACAATAGAAGTATTAGCAAATAATTTAGGAAAAGTATTACCATTGAAAAAGGTTCTAATAGCCTTACAAAGGTCCCCTTTAATGATATTACAACAACTTTGATAAACCTTAGAGGTAAATCCATTCGAGTCCACAAGAGAATCCTTGTTTAAATTCATAATCATGCTGAGAATCTCATTATCATTAGGAATCTTGGATAAGATATAACTCTCCACAGTAGAAATAATATGAGGGATAACTTCATGATTAGAGATATCCTCAATGGTACAAGTAGAGCCAAGAATGGATTGAAAAACTACAGGAAAAATGCCCTAAACCGGTGGTTCTAACCGGCGGTTTAGGGACCGCCAGTAGTACCAGCGGCACAACCGGAAGTTTGGCCGTCGGATTTCAAAAACAAACGACGACCGACTAAATCGCCGGGAACCGTCGGTACATAGACCGCCGGTGAGCCGTCCACTACAGGAAAAACAGCTATTACCGGCGGCCATAACCGGCGGTTTGTAGGCCCTACACTCTATACATTATTACAAACACCCTAAGACCCATAAGAAGTCAACCATAGTTAAATATTAGCCTAATGAATTAAAGGCCAAACCCCAAGCTAACACAACACCTAAACTAAATTAGCTTGACATAAACTTAGGATTATATTTTGGTCAAACCTAACTAAATTCATCCATAGGATTCGAAGCCTTAATTAATGCCAAGCTTAGCTAACCGTTAGGTCTTAATTTCATTTCCTACAAGAGGCTAAAACATAGCCTAAATAGATTATAATCATTCAAATGCCATGATTCTTTCATTATTATTCTTTCCCAATTTAATAATGAGGGAGTGATTATGTACACTCGAAATTCTTTAAAAAAAGAGTCTTTTTTTATGATATATGAACAAAAAAAGATCAAATGAGAGTAAGTGGAGTTGCTAGAAAGGTGCTATGATGATCCTCACTCATCAATAATATATGCACAATTACACTCTTTTTAAGCAAGCTAATAAAGCCATTAAAGTTCATATTCGAGGGAGAGTGCTATGAGAACTCCAAAGAATAAATATCTAACTTGCACATTATGCAAGCTTTAACACTAACTATGCATTTTCTTCATCGTAATCGCCACCATCAATTTCACCTTCAACCTTGATGTTGATGTATCCAATAGGCAAGGGTCTAATGATCATACTTGGATCACCAGTCAGCCTACTTGCTACTTAATGGAAGAAAAATGTAAAGTGATATAACATATTCCTCAATTTCATTGGGGTTTTTAGGTGGCCAAGTCATTAAGGTTTCATTTGGGACAGTTTTTTTATTACTTTCTAAAGTTGTTATTCATTACAAAAAATTTTGTACTATAAAGCTATTTCAGAAAGCAATAAAAATGAAGACTAAAACTTAATCAAATAATATTTCTTAAAAAGGTCTAAAATAAAATTGAACATTCAACAAAAAAACATATAAACATTAGTTTTAAGAAAACAACCAATTCAGGCCTCCTCCTTAACGGGGTTGGCCGGGCCTGATTTTGAAAAGAATAAATTGCGGCCCGTTCCGAGCCAACCAGCGCACTGCTCGGTCTATTTATAGTCGTGCCGCTCGATTCATCTTTATCAGATTTCTGAGCTCTGAAAACGGTATCGGGAGCCTCTCGTCGTCTGCGTTTATCGTGAATAAGCATGTAGAAATTGCGCATATAGATGTGAATGACAAAAAGAAGTGGAGAGATGTGAATGACAAAAAGAAGTGGAGAGATGTGAATGACAGAAAAAGTGGAGAGTTATGCAAATGATTATAAAAAGTTTGGTCACGCAATCTCGAGATTCATAAAATAATGAAATTATGCTTGTTCTTCTTAAATATTGATTTCAATGGAAAAGGAATATTGATTTCAATGCATGCCAATTACCATATCAATAGGAACTGTTATTAATGACGAAAACAAAGTTCTAATTATACAATGAATTTGAGTATAGAGACTTGTGCATATTTAGCCAAGTTTAGGACAAGGAGATGCGTTCTTATAACATGTTGCACATGCGTGTATTCTAATAAATGTTTTCCTAACTATGTAGGGTGACGTTTGCTTCAACGTCCAAATGACTATCCAAGAAGAGAGATATTGGATGTATAACAGATTGTTGCCGGGTCGAAAAGGATTGACAGTTGAATTTATAGAGGGAGTTGAAACTTTCATTCAAGTTGCATCTCAACTGCCTTCCTTTCAGCTTGATAAAATGTTTAGATGTCCGTGTTCGAAGCATAAAAATCTAGCATTCCTAAAGCCCGATGATGTGAAACTTGATTTATATCGTAGGGGATTTCTTCCAAACTATTGGATTTGGACATCACATGGCGAGTACGAGCCACATAGAGATGCTCATGCTGGTTCATCTACAGCTTATGAAACATTTGATGAAGATCAAATGAGTAGACCCTATGAAGACCTTATTTTTGATGTAGCAGGTCATAATTTAAGGTCTAATGTGGAAGAGCCACCAAATACAGAGACACAAAAATTCTTTGAGTTATTACATTCAGCTCAAAAGCCAATTTGGGAAGGTTGCAGTACGCATTCGGAATTATCCATTGCAGTGAGGATGCTAAGTATTAAAACTGAGTATAATATTCCCCGTGAGTGTTTTAATGACGTTATTGGTCTTATGAAGGAAACTAATCCGGCTGACAATATAATTCCCTCAGACTTGTACCGAACAAAGAAATTAGTATCCAAGCTGGGTCTCACTGCTACAAAGATTGATTGTTGTATCAATGGATGTATGTTATACTATAAGGATGATGCAGCAGAAGTTATTTGTCGCAGCTGCAATGCACCTCGTTTTAAGCAGAACTCGGGAAAACAACGTCGTCCAAAGAAAGATGTGCCATATTCCCGTTTGTTTTATTTACCAATTATTCCAAGACTTCAGCGGCTCTATGCATCAATGAGTTCAGCAGGCCATATGAGATGGCATAAGGAGAAAATAGCAAAAAGTGATGTTCTTTCTCATCCATCAGATGCTGAAGCGTGGAAACATTTTGATCGAGTGCATCCTTCATTTGCTGCTGAACCCCGCAACATAAGATTGGGATTATGTACTGATGGTTTTACTCCTTATAGTCAAACAGCTACACCGTATTCTTGTTGGCCAGTTATTTTAACACCATACAACCTGCCACCAGAGATGTGTATGACTACTCCGTTCATGTTCTTAACTCTGATTATACCTGGACCACATAATCCGAAGGCTAAGATTGATATCTATTTGCAACCATTAATTGATGACCTTAAATTATTATGGGAAGAAGGAGTGCTCACATATGACATATCAATAAAACAAAATTTTCTCCTTCGAGCTGCTTTGCTGTGGACTATCGGTGATTTTCCAGCTTATGGTATGTTGTCTGGTTGGAGCACAGCAGGGAAATTAGCATGTCCTTACTGCATGGAGAACAGTAAAGCTTTCACATTAAAACATGGAGGGAAAAATACTTGGTTTGATTGTCATCGTATGTTTTTAAATGCTAATCATCAGTTCCGAAGAAATAAAGAAGCATTTGTTAAAAACAGAATTGAACGATCACCTCCTCCACCCAGATTAAGTGGTGATGAGATACTACAGAGACTATCCAACATTCCAACAATTATTGATTATCCAATGCTATCAGAAGTTGAGCCAATCTTAGAGTAAGTTCTTACATAATGTTAATAATAAATTAGTAATGTTTATTTAAAATACTTATGTATTATTTGTCACCAGGTATTTCGTAAGCAATTTGCCTTTGACAGATTCAAGGGAAATTGAGCAAGCTGTTGCAAATGAATTTCCAACTTGGTTCAGATCATATGTGAGTATATTTTTTTTTATAAATTTAAATCTTATTTATTATCAAAAATACTAAAATTTGAAAATATTTTTAGGTACAAAATCCTGATAACAAATGTTTCGATAAAGGTTTGCAAGCATTAGCATGGGGTCCAATGCGAAAAGTAAAAACTTGGCCAATATATATAGTGAATGGGTTCAGATTTCATACCAAATCGTGGAGTGAAGGAAGAAAAACTGAAAATTGTGGAGTATGTGTTAGAGGAAACACTCATGAAGAAGATGAGTGTGATTATTATGGTATTTTGAATGAGGTCCTTGACTTGGAGTACCCAGGGGAAGATGAGAACTTTGTATGCTTATTTAACTGTCAGTGGTATGATCCAGTACAAAATAGAGGCACAAGGGTTCATCCTGTGTATGGTTTAGTAGATGTTAAACATAGTAGAAGATACGGAAAGTTTGATCCATTTGTGTTAGCAAGCCAAGCTATTCAAGTTTATTTCAGCAAATATCCCAGTGGTCGCAGAGACAAACAAGATTGGCTAGCTGTCATAAAAACAAAAGCACGGGGAATAATTGATCAACAATACATTGTAGCAACTGCACATCAAGAGGATGAGATGTCAAGTTATATGCCTGTTGAAATTGAGGATATGCCAACTACAACCTCTACTATTGAAATGGAGTTAGAAGATGTCAATAGTTCAACTAGTTCAGAAGAAGAAGGGAACCAGGATGAAAGTGAAGATACTCTTGAGAGTGATGAAAATAGTTTTGATGATTCTGATTAGTTTCTGTAATTTAGAATTGTAGAATTTAAATGTTATGTAATTTTTATTACTGCTTAGAAATGATAATGTATTTTGCCACCTTGTCTTTTATTAACTGCTTCATTAACTGCTTTATTAACTGCTTCTCGTAATTCATTACCTGCTTCATTAACTGCTTCATTAACTGCTTCATTAACTGCTTCATTAACTGCTTTATTAACTGCTTTATTAACTGTTTTATTAACTGTTTCTTAATTATTTTTGTTTTAATATTGCAGATGGCTTCAGGCGACGATCCTCCTCGTAAATCATTTGCCTCAAAGTTCCGCCGGAAGAAGATTACGACTAGCAGAGTACCCACACAGACTGAGGTAGGTGAGGGGCCTTCAGTTGCACCAGATCTACCTACACCACCACCGCCACCACCTGCCAGGAGCCAGCAGCCTTCACCAGAGCAGGGTCAGGGACAGTTAGATCCACCTCTTGTTGCACCTCC
The DNA here is from genome assembly GCA_016618105.1 of Dendrobium huoshanense. Lineage (NCBI taxonomy): Eukaryota > Viridiplantae > Streptophyta > Magnoliopsida > Asparagales > Orchidaceae > Dendrobium > Dendrobium huoshanense. The sequence continues at coordinate 34,716,033 of CM028343.1, forward strand.
ATACTTCCCTGGCCACTTCCCTCCCAGCTCGACGAGTCCTCGCTTCCCCTCTCCAGATCAGACACATGCTTCTCCATTCTATCCATATTACCCCCCACCATCATCACAGGCTGCTGGTCCATCCACTGGTCCTCACCCTCCTTACCCTTACCCATATTACTACCCCTATCCGGTGCAGCATGAACAGGGTGGACCATCACGACCACCAGAGGTTGGCGCTACCGATCCTGCAACAGCAACAGATAAGCGTCAATACATCGAGCCTGACGGCGATAAGTAAGTTCAATTTAAGTTATTCAGTTGTTTTTATTTTAATATATTACATGTTATTGATAAACAAAGTCACTTGCAGCTTCAATCCTTCAAGGCCACCTATACATATGATCCGGGATATAATAAAGAATAAGTATGATGCTCCTTACTTATCCTGGAAGAAGATCCCAAAGCCAGTTAGAGATATGTGGTTTGGAGAATTTCAGGTATGTTTTTTTTGGTATGATTTCAAATATATGATTTAATTTGTACTAATCTTTTTGATATTGCCTAAATTTGTACAGAAAGAATTTAGGTGGTTGCCTGAGTACAGCACGAGGATCAGATCAAATTTTGAGAGGAGAGGAGCGACCCGTCTCAGAGACATGTTCACGGACATTAGAAAGTCCGGGCAGAGGCCTAATTGGATTGGAGAGGGCGTTTGGGCAGATTTGAGTAGTGCTTGGGCTACCCCGGAGTTTATAAAAATGAGAGAGCAGAATAAACAGAACAGAGCCTCTGACAGCGGCGGTTTAGGAAGCTCTCTTCATACTGGTGGATCTGTACCTCATACAGAACATAGGCGGCGACTGGTAAGTGTTTTGAATTGGTTTATTACATATATTTATGTTAGTATAACTAAGCATCAAATTTGCAGAAAGAGCACCTGGGTCGGGAGCCAACACCATTGGAGCTGCATACAAGAACTCATCAACATCAAGCTGACCACCAGTGGGTTGATGAGAAGTCTAAGAAGGCTCATGTGAGTAAAATTTTTTGGATTTTTAGAATAAAAATTTATTTTAATAAAACTATTTGTAACTTGCAGGATGATTTCTTACGAGCTAGAGAAAGTCGGCAGTCCACTGGCGAGGGATCATCTTCTGGATCGGCCCATACTTCTGAGTATCAGACATGGTCAGAAGTTGTTGGTGGAAGACAGAGGGGGAGGGTATATGGCATGGGTTCACAGGCTTTTGCTATTGAGGGCAGTTCATACACCTCTGCATTTCATGATCCAAGTGGAGCTGAAGTATCTGTAAGTGAGAGGGTTGCAGCACTTACTAGAGAGATTGAAGAGATGAAAAGGGTTCAAGCTAGAGAGATTGAAGAAATGAGGAAGGCTCAGAATGAAATGCAAACAGAGTTGCAATCCTACAGAGCTGGAAAACAAAGGAAGAAGGACCAACATGAGCAGCCATCTGCAGACAGTGAGGATACCGATGATGATTAGATGTTTATTATGTTTGTGATTGTAATGTTGTGAACTTGTGAACTTTTGAACTTGTGATTGTATTAATTAGAACTTGTGAACTTGTGATTGTATTAATTAGAACTTGTGAACTTTTGAACTTGTGATTGTAACATTATCATGAACTATTTTGTGAATTTGTGATTGTAATGTTGTGATGAATTTTGTATTTTCTGGTTGTGATGAATATAGCGGCGTGTTGCCCAACATATATATGCTTTTTCTGCAGGTTTAGACTTTAGGGTGAACCTCCCTCAAATAGAGGGGATGCTGTCAATTTTTTTTTTCAGGTGCTACAGGTTTCCGGCGGCTAACCGACGGTTTGGCCGCCGGAAACGACGATACCGGACGGACAAGATAAGGCCGCCGGTGTTATTATTAAACCGCCGTTGAATACCGGCGGCTTACCGACGGTCACCGGCGGTGCTACGATGGACGCACGACGGTTTAAACCGTCGGTAATCCCGACGGCTGTAACCGCCGTCAACCGCCGGTAAAGTACCGGCGGTCTAACGGCGCCGTCCGGCGGTCTAATGAACCAGACGACGCCAGGTTTAACCGCCGGAACATCGCCGGTACTATGACCGGCGGTTTTCCGGCGGTTACATTACCGGCGGCCAAACCGCCGATAGACCGACGGTTGAAATTCCGGTTAACACCGGCGGTATTGGCCGCCGGAAAACCGCCGCAAAAATAAACCGCCGGTAAAAGGCCGTCGGAATTTGTTTCCTACGCCGTTTTTACCGGCGGTCACTGAACCGCCGTCAGACCGCCGGTAATTTGGCAAACCGCCGGTAATATTACACTAACCGCCGGTAAAAACCGCCGGTTTTCACTGTTTTTCCTGTAGTGATGTCTAAATTGTATGCAACTCTAAGGAGGAGAGTTTTTGTACCCCAAAGGAGTTGATGCAAGTACATATATCTTGTAAATGGACCTAATCAGTTCACAAAAGCTCATATAGACTATATTGAAGTTATGCAGCCCACTTTATCTTATTGGTTAGGAGTTTAGGTTTTCAAACAATAGTTTTTGGATTGGAAGCCTTGCATCTGTGTATGTCTGAATCTGCGATTAAATTCATTCAAAGTTTTAGAATAAATTTTAGGCTGCCAATAATAAATTAAATCAAGTCATAACAAATCCGAATAGGACATATCTTCAAATCATTTTAGGCCGATTTATATTAAATGTTCAATTTTCTTTATGTGAATCATTTTATTAAAATGTTTATCTTATTTTGGATAATAATATATTTAGATTTGTCATAGTTATTGGGATTGAATAAGATTATATTTGTATTTCAATATTTCATCTTATCCTTATAATCTTATATCTATAAATAGGGAGCCTCTAAGCCTATCAGCCCTTCTGAATCATAAGTGTTCATGTTTTGTGACTATGAACTATTCAAACAATACTGGAAGAAGACCCATCTGCCAATGAATGAGTTACTATAGTATTGAAAGGAGATTTTCTAAGGAAGCTATTGGCTTTTATTAGCATATACCTAAAAGGAAGCATCACATGATTGCCTATTAAATTTCTTGGATGTTAGCTAAGTTACTTTCCTAAAGTTGGGATTCAAAACCAAAGGCATTGCCCTTTTTTAAAATGAATTCAACATAAAGCCTCCTATCAATTAAGCTTTCTGATAATCATGGCACAAAGCCCTATGTCCTTGGCAAATTAAACCAACAAGATAAACTTGGGACGACGACGACAACAACAACAACGTCAAACATTTATCCCACTATATGGGATAAGCTACATGAATTTTTTTTCTCCGTTGTGTCATGATAAAAGTTAAATTCTCATTTAAATCTAATAAAGAAATGTCTTTTCTAATATTTTCTAACCAAATCTTTTTAGGTCTACCTCTACCCTTCTTAACAAAAGTCAAATCTAATGCATCTACTTTTCTAATTAGATCATCAGAAGGCCGCCGTTTTATGGATGCCTCCTTAAAAGTTCGGGATGCGTTAGATAGTCGACTGCCAACGTAAAATTTGTCGAATAATCATGACAAGATAAACTTGGGACAAGGAAATTAAAACAATTTGATCAATTAATTAATCGTACTTTCAAAATTCAACCCAAATGATAATTTCCAAATAAGAAAAAAAAAAACTCTAGAGCGCATGCAATTTCCTTAGTCAAAAGTGCTCCATCTACAATAGAAATAACTAATTAGAAAACTTATGAGACCCCTAATAAAAATCATAGAGAAATCAAGAGCTTAATCATCCCAATTTGAGTTGGCTCGCACTTGACTCAACCCACATGTCACCATGGCCACAAAGAAGAGAGCATGAGCATAGTTGCCATATGTTCATGCTCATAAACCTCTATAAAATAATCACACACACACAAAAAAGCATCAAGAAAGGGATAATCATTGAATAGAAAACATGTAAGAGACTGAGGCTTTGTTTGTGACAACTTTCCTACTGATTCTTAAAACAACTTTCTAGTACAAATTTTTAATTTTTACACTAAAAACTACTTTAAGAAGCAGTAAGAAAGCCGTCTCAAACTATTGTACTAAAAAATTACTTTAATAAGCAGTAAGAAAGCTGTCCCAAACCAAGCCTGAGACACTACATAAGAAAAGCATTGCTTTGGCTACTATAACATAATAATTCTTGAGACAACAAGCAGAGATATGGTTCAACAAATCATACAGATCATGATCTAATGCATACCATGGAACATTTTATCTACTCTACTCAGAATGTTCTCCTCAAATCAATTTATTCTCACACATGCTTCAGTATTTCTACTCTCCTTTGTCTCACATTAAGTAGATCAAGTTCAGATATTGGGGCCAGCAGCTAGAATCTCTTCTGTCAGCTTGTTATCCGACCCAATTTTGTATTTCGAAAACACCTCAAAATTTTGTTTGAACAAACCAGCCAGCTTCAACAGAGTTTCCTTGTAGACTTTCTTGTTCTCCCACTGCATTTACATTCCAATAAAATAGAGTGAGCTAATCAAATCTCTGAATCTATTTGATCTACACTACAAAAAGAGATCAAATTATGGTTGTGAATTTATAATTAAGACTTCGTTTGGGACGGCTTTCATAGAAAGATGTTTTAAGAAGCAGTAAGAAAGCCGTCCCAAACGAAGCCTAATTTTGATTTGAAATCAATTTATTTCCACAAATCAATATCAGAAAATAATAAAAAGTCAAGTTAGGTTGTGCTTGGATCAAGGTAAACTAGCTTTTATATATATAGACTTTAAAAAAAAAAAATGGCAAAATGGCTTACGGCATTCATAGGATTGAGGATCTCTGAAGGCACTCCTTCGACCACAGTAGGAATCTCAAGCCCAAAGACCTCAGTTTTGGTGTACTCGGTATTCAAAAGGACACCAGAATGGATAGCATTGATGATATTTCGAGTGTAGGGCAATTTGATGCGGCTCCCAACTCCATACCTTAATGAAAAATCAAACCAAATTAGTCTTTTTTTTTTTTCTGCGAGGCAATTAAGAACTGTGGCTTTGTTTGAGGCGGCTTTTTTATTGCTTTTTAAAATAACTTTTTAGTACAAAGTTTTTAGTTTTTGTATTAAAAAGCTAATTTAAAAAGCAGTAAGCAAGCCGTCCCAAACAAAGCCGGTATCTACTCGATATAAAGTAGAAACGAGAATACCTTCCACCGCACCAGCCGGTGTTGACAAGCCATCCAGTTGCACCGTACTTTTTCATTTTCTCAGCCAACATGGCAGCATATTTGGTTGGATGGAGCATGATGAAGGCTGCACCAAAGCAAGCAGAGAAGGTGGCCTGTGGCTCCTTGATGCCATCCTCTGTCCCAGCCACCAAAGCAGTGTAGCCAGTGATGAAGTGGTACATTGTTTGCGCCATGGTTAGCTTGCTCACAGGAGGAAGTACCCCGAAAGCATCGCAAGCCAAGAGTATCACATTTTTGGGATGTGGACCCACACAAGGTATCTTCGCGTTTGGAATGTACTCAATAGGGTAGGAAGCTCGAGTGTTCTCTGTGTAAAAAGAAACAAGAAGTAAGAGGAAGCCGTGCTTCCACTTCTGTTTCTAAAGCAGTTTTCTAGTACAAAAATTTCTTAAACTATAAATTAAAATTTTGTTGTATTACTATAATATATTAAAATGACTATAAATAACTTCATCTAACTTCCTATTTCAACTTCTTTATGGGCGGAATAAAGTTCACCTGTCACTGATTTATCACTATAGTCTACTTCGCGGGTGTGCTCATCAAAGACAACATTCTCCAACACTGTCATTACATTTACAAGTCAGTGAACCATAGAAAGCAATCATCCTACACAAATGAGTCAAAAGTATATGAAAGAATCATCTCTACCGGCGCCGAACTTAATGGCATTGAAGATATCGGGTTCCTTCTCATGCGAAAGATCAACGCATTTGGCATAGCAACCACCCTCAATGTTGGAAACGCCATTATCACTCCAGCAATGCTCATCATCACCAATGAGCAACCTGTTGTGGTCAGTGGACAGAGTTGTCTTGCCAGTACCTGCAGAAGAGAAGAGAAGAGAAGGAAACAAAGTCAAAGAAGAGTGTTAAGCCAAATGCAAGGAGGGATGCCTCGCTTACCAGAGAGGCCAAAGAAGAGGGCAACATCACCGTCCTTGCCCATGTTACAGCCAGAGTGCAAGGAGAGTATGCCTCGCTTGGGCATGAGATAGTGCATTACACTGAAGAGCCCTTTCTTCATCTCTCCAGCATATTGGGTGCCCAGAATAACCATTTCCTTCCTAGCCAAGTTTATGTCTATGCTTGTGGATGATGTCATGTAATGGGTGTATCGATTGCAGGGAAATTGCCCTGCGTTATAAATAGTGAAGTCCGGAGTACCAAAGTTCTCCAGTTCTTCAGGTGTTGGCCGAATGCACCTATACAATATCTTGATTATATACTCACTACAATAGGAGCATCTGGCTTACCACTTGAACAATTTTACCTCATGTGTTACGGGTATGTGATGTAGTTTACAGCTTAAAAGAAGTTAGTCCTATGGAGGGAAGCATTCGTTCGGCATCTTTTTTTCTATGTTTTTTATTAACATTTCTTGATACAGCCGTATGATGTCCTCAGATGTCTAAGGTTTTATTTGGGACGGCTTTCTTATTGCTTCTTAAAGCAGTTTTCTAATAATAAAATTTTAATTTTTATACTAAAAAAGTGTTTTAAGAAGTAGTAAAAAAACAGTTCCAAACGAAACCTAAATGAGAGTGCAAGTTCAACATCATGAAAGCAAAGGAAATAAAATAGATAGGCAAAGGTAGAAATTTTACTTACATGTTATGCATAAAGAGAGAGTGATATGCCCTTGCAGAGACAATCCTGACTTTAATTTGATTTTCACTGTCCCAATTAAGGAACTGATCATTCACAAATACCTATACCAAATAGAGGATGACAAGCAGTTTCATCAATAAAAAATACATTTTTAAACCTCTAAACATGAAATGAGTGCGAGTATGGTAAAAACCTTATCCAAGGAATTCAGGTAATCAACAGCTCTTTCTCTGTTCACCAAGAAAGTGTGCTCGTCCATCTCAATATTGGGGGAACCTCTGAACAGGGAAAAAAAAAAGCAATGAAAATTGTATGGATAAATTCATATAATGCTTTGCATGCTTATGCCAGCTTCGCACGCCCACATGCGGTGCCTTCTTGGCTACTTGCAGTTAGAAATAATGTCTTTGAAAAGGAATAAATTTATTAGATTCTATCATATAGTTGGGTGTAATTAGGAATAAACATTAATTTTATGCTTCATTTGGGATGACTTTTTTTTTGTTTCTTAAAGCAGATTTTTAGTTAGAAAGCTGCTTTAAAGCAACTTTTTAATTAGAAAACTGCTTTATGAAACAGTAAGAAATTCATCCTAAACGAAACCTTAAACTCTAAAAAAGCTTCAAAATCTCTCAAATGTAATAATTTCACTATCACACATGAAAATTTGTAATCTCTACTTTATAAGTGGCCTTCTTATTGAAACTCCCCAACATGATTCATGTTCTATATCTTCAAGCAATCAAATGAGCCCAAAATAAAATAAAAAAGCAAAGAGATGTGAGCTTCTAAGGATTCTGGTCTTACTTTCCCCACCACAGCTCATCTGTTGTGTTCTCATCAATAACAACCCTCTTATCTCTGGGAGAACGACCTGTCTTTGCACCGGATAATGTTGCCAAAGCCCCACTTGATGTTATGAATGATCCATGTTCATACTTTATAGCTTGTTCATAGAGTTCTACGCAAGAAAAAAATAAGGCATTTAGTGTATTGTAACAGGCAATAATTAATTGATTATAGCAGTCTCAACAGAGAAAAAAAAAGGATATTCACATCAATGCCATCCAAATCAATGAATTTATATATCTAACGCCCCAAAACCATTAATTTGCAGGTACTGCATCCAAATCATTGAAATTGGGATGAAAAGTTAATAATAATAATTGATAGTTTTTTTTTATGAATTTGGACATTTGGATGGTTAGAAATATCCTAGCAAATTCAAAATTTTAGTAGTTATAGGGCACACCCTTTGTCTATATTTGAACAAAAGGGAGAAATATCCTGAACTCCTATTAGTATTGTGAAGTCCCCATATTCTTTGTTTTTAGCTAACTGATAGTTCATCGAAGTTGGAAGCATTTAATTGCTAGAATAGGTACTCCTAAAATTAATCTAAATCAAAATATGGCCTAAGATTTCAACAAAAAAAACATGTGTGAAGTTGTATTATAACTTAAAACCCCAAAAGTTCCTTTCTATATTAGCCAAACTTAGCGGTACTCTTATCTCTTCATATTTGCTAACCAACTTTAATGATATGTAGTAAATCACGCAGTATTAGAGACACTTTGTGTATACTTGGCTAGGGAAACAACTTGAGCATAAAGAAAATAAGTACCAGCAGGTGAGAGGTTGTAGAGGATATGAGTGAACTTCAAGGCACTGTCACTAGTACTGATGTTTGGAGTGAAGTACTGGTGGTGTTGTTCATGTGCTTTGGGGGTTTCTAACTTCCTCTTAGGGTCTCCCTTCACCACCTTTGGACCACTCTCCCTCGTCAGCGATGCCAATGAAGCACTGTAAGGATAGTCACATACCAAAATTATGAAGATAATATCCAAAAAAATGTGAAGATTAGAACGCACATAACCTATGTTAAAAAACAGTATACAAAGTACACGAGGTTTAAATGAAGGGGAGAAATCTCATTAACTTAAAATTTCAAACAAGTTTTTTTTTTTCAAACCAAGACCTCATAGAATACAACAGAGGCAATTGAAATATTGTTCTAGGCACACCGTCCACACAAACACTCCATTCAAACCCCAAAAATTGTATTTGAATGCATATATATATATATATATATATATATATATATGAGAAACTAAAGAGTATCAAGATTACAGGGCATCTAAAATTGCTTAATTGAGTCACCTAGTTTTGAATGAATGAACTCTAAAGTATGATATGCCATCCATTTTCTGCTTTAGCTAAACAAAAACAAAGCTATGGCCTATACAATTAGTACAAGCGTTCAAAGCTCGTTCTGAGTAATTGTGCAAACTTCTATCTCAGTTAAGTCTACTTAAGAAAAAAAGGTAGATGTTGAAGAAATAAGCTAGGCCCTATAATCTTACATGCAATTTGAGCCAGCCTGATTAAACCATTCTATATGGCTAAATAAACACTCACGTACAAGGAAAATTATTAGGTCCGGACATCGGACATAGATATACGTCTCGACATCAACTTGAAATTTGACATGTGGGCTGAGTTTTTGTTGCGCTTTTGACTGCGCTTTACCTGTACTTTTAATGCGCTTGACTTAAAGTTCCACGGACGCATTTAATTTATAAAGAAAATTTTAAATTTAATTGAATATCCACGTGTCAATATTTTATTGTCCGAACCTAATAATTTTCCCACGTACAGAGTCACTTTCACTACACATGGACGCACATAAAGACAGATATGAATATACACTTATAGATGCAATTTTGTTTCCCAAAAAAAAAGGAAAAACAGAAGTAGAAATTTCAAAGCCTAGCTTTTCTCAGGAAGTTGGAGACTTGCAGAGGTACTACTTTTTGACTCACGGGCTTCAGGTTATAAAAGGCTAGTGGACATTTGTCCCGTGAACAAACAAAGTGAACGGTGACCCTACCCATTTCTACTACCGCGTGAAAAGCACGTGCACACCAGTGCTAACTTCTAAGGCAAGAAACTTTAAAGATCACAGCTCACCTTGGCCTCTTGGTTGAGAGCTTATGCTTCCAACTAAGAGGTCTTGAGTTCGAGTCTTTGTGTATGCGTTGTGTGTGTGAGTTTGCCTTAAATGACCTAAATGTGCAAAAAAAAAGAAACTTTAAAGATATACTTGAATATTTTAACAAAACAACTCAATTATGTTTGTGTGTAATTAATTATTGCTACAGTTCAATCATTATTAAACTGCAATCAAACAGCCTATAATTTGAAAACTGCACCCGTTTAATGATATTCAGATAGAAGTAAATACTTAAGAAATATATTTTTTGGAAATATTTAGGTCAATTAAGGCAAACTCACTCACGGATTATATATGCAATAATCGAATCCAAGACCTCTTGGTTGATAGACAAAGCTCCCAACCAACAAACTCAGATGAGTTGCGTATATCTTAATTTCTAAATGTTATTATAAAGATTTAAATTTATTAAAGTAAACACAATAATATATTAACTTCTCTTTTATGTGACCTGAGCAATATCTATACGCACACAATGAAATGTGGCCAACCGGCCTCACCGGCCAAAGCACCCAATTTAATGAACAGAGATGAATATTGATCCATTTTAAAAATACAAGGCATTCATAAAGGAGTTTAATTGAACTATGGGATTAGGTAAAAAATTATAACTTTAGAAAGCATTAGAGAAATCACCTGATGGATTGGAGCTGGAGCCTCTGGCGCTCTTCCTCAGATATAGTAGAAAAGGCAGTGGGGGACTGGGCGGTGACTTCCTGTTTGATTGGTGTATTCGGAGCAGACCTCTTCTTTTGCAGTGAATGCAGCTCATCTATGGTCTGAGCTTTCACAGGTCGTGAGCTATCGTCATGGCAGATATTGTTCTCTGCCTTATACGGCTTGCTTGCAGCCATTGTTGTTATCCTCGTCTGGATCCTCGGCAACACACCCCGTCGAGGAGGCTGGGCGCTGGCGGCAACACTGCTGCCATTAGCCAAGTTATTGTCCATGTTGCTCGCCTGGCCATCTGTTGCCATTCTCTTCAAATCTTCCTATTGTAATTCAAAACTGGTCAAAAATGCAAACAATCTTTCATCAAGGTGTGTTCATAAGATTGAAAGATGTAAATTATTGAAACAACAATTTGAATAATCAAACAGTTTTAGAGTAGAGAATTTCCCCTTTAATTCGTCACGATTAGGCAGAAACTTTAAGTAAATTATATTTTTTTTACTTCAAAAACTAAAGAAGAACAAATAGAAAGAGTTGCAGACAAAAAAAAGAAAGAGTAATAATAACTCCCCAAACTCCGAGTTCATAGATCTCTAAAACAGAATTTAATATCTTGTTTTATTGATTGGAAACTGTTCGAACATGCTACGACAAATGAGAAAATCAGCACAACCAGCTCATCGACATGAACTTTTATTTTATTTTATTTTATTTTGTAAGAATTTTAAAATGTGAATGAAAATAACAATTTGGCGTTATGTATTTTTTGTTAAAAAGCATGACATCATAATTATGAAACAAGATGCGACAAAATCTCTCAAACTCATAATCGAACGAGATTCATAAAGGCCAAATTCGGCTCTTTTCCCACACTTCAACCATTTGTCAAATCAATATTATATATGAAAAAGCATATAAATACAAGAATGTAAGCATAGAACATAAATCAGATCACTCTCTAATTAGCAATAAATAGTAACTCGTATACCAAATCTACGAAATCCTTAGTCGAGTTCTACATCTGATTATGTCAATTTTGATCTATCAAATCAAAACTGGAAGGGATCGTTACAAGTTTCTGTATCGCGTGTGGATTTAAAATCATAAGAAAGCAACTCAATCTCACATATCCTCCACAGACCAAGCATCGAATTCAAATAGATCCAGAAACAGAAATAGTTACTATCTGAAATCCGACGAAGACGATTTGCAGTCAAGTTCTATCTTCCTTTGTCTTCGTGTGCAGTACTTCGCAATTTTTTTTTAAAAAAATCTAAAATTAATTTTATATTTTTGGGCATTAAATTTCATCACTGAAAAAAGATTTTAAGCATTTTGACCACTTCCCCTATTTATATGCCTTTATTTATGAAAAAGAAGTTCATCAAAGAACACAATATTTTGGGGTAGAAAGTATCGTGACTCAATGAAGTGATTGTCATAGCATATGCAAATAGATTCAGATGGATCTTTCTTCCCTTCTCTTCCCCTGCTTTCATTTGAGTTAAAAACTTCGAATAACATCAAACTAATGCAACAATAAGGAAGAAGACGATGGCATATTGACAAACACTGAAGGATTGGACTTTCATACCTCTCTATATCCGAAGACGAAACCCTAGCTATAACTTCAAAGCCTGGTTGAACAGAAAGCTTAATGTTAAGATAATCGTGAATGGAAGCTCAAGCAGAAGAAGAGAATTACTATTACTACGACTCACTAACAAATCCCAATTCAGCCAAAGCATAAAATGAGGAACCAGAGCGAACGGAACAAATGCGAAGGGTGAGGAAGACGAGGACGGCATGGCAGCCTTTTTAAAGGCTCCCATGGCGCCTTAATGGCTATTGGCTGGCGTAGCCGCGCGGTGCAGTATTGCTCTATTCGATTATTTTTTTATTTTTTTTTAAATTGATAAAATAATTAATTATTGCATTTTTGTACGAAAAAAATTTGTGTTTAACGAGTGGCATATGTTGACGTCACCTTCTCACGTGATCTACTTTTTCTTATAAGCTGAACGTGTGGACATTTTTGTAAATTATAGTTTATTTAAATTAAAATGCTAAATTGCCTAACTCCTATATTAAAAAGATATTTTACTAATGAATAATTAATACATTAAACAATCATATAATATTATAAAAACATATGAACTTTTTTAGAATTGCTTCTATTAATTCAAATGACAAAAATTTAATCAATTATCTCCATTGTGTTATGTCATTAATATCTTTAAAATGTTATATTGTGTTTGTTAATTATGAATATTGGTAATGGTGTTTTTCTTCAAACCATTATTCTCAACTTTGCGATTATTAATCACCCGAGTTGGTCCTCACCAAGACGGCTTCATCAACCAAGTCCAAATATTAGATTAAATATACAGAAATAACCCTTCAAACTTATAATAGAATATGTTTATATATTTCAAATAGATAAAATATATAGAAACTTGATGACCATTGAGAAGTTAGACCGTCCTTTATGCTTAGCTATCATCTTTTAAATTCTCGTTAGCATTGTATACATTTGTATTCAAGTCGCGAAATTCCTTTTGTCATAAATGAAGAAATTCCTAGAGCACACGCAATCAGTGATTTACTCTTACACACCCGATCTATCATCCTTTTATGAAATGGGCTACTCCAATCACTCTTAATCATCAAAGAGTCTACTCAGGTAACCCTCTATCACATATCAATTTCTTTTCATGCACTCTAGTATCATTCTAGGGGATTCATTGCTTTGATAACCCTAAATCTCCAATCAAATCCTTTTCAATCTATCCTCCCTAAGGAGAAATATATTATGATAGCCTAACATGGCCATCTACACAAATAACACTAAAATCCCTTTACCAACACTATAATAAACATCTCCTATTATTTGGGCAATTAGGTTTTTGGATGCATGCCAAGCTATTTGTGCATGCATTCTTATAAATATTAATTAATTAGTTTTTATTATTTATACTATTTCACTTGATGCAAAAAAATAAAGTAATTCAAAGAAATGTTAAATTCATATTGCATAAGAAAGATTGTTATGCTTTATTGAAATCATACAAACAAGAAAAACATTGAGATTAGAGAGAACTACTCATTTTCTCTTTTGCATGGCATCAAAATTTTATCTTGATCGGGCACAAATCTCGATGCAAAATCAAGTTGGAAGCTTCCAAAAGTAAAATTGGGATCATCCAAACTCCGATTTCAGCAAACTTATAGTCAAAATGAGCGTCTCGAGAATACAAACCCAACGACACTAAATCCAACCCAATCCGAGCGCTAAAATCAAGGTTTAGAAGCGTTGTTGGAAGGTTCGAACCATAATTTGGATTACTAAACAATTTCCAAACATATCATGCTTATAGTCGGATCGAGAGGATCGACGAGACGAATCAAACGAGCCCAAGATCACCGAATTCCGACATCACTACGACATTCCAATGTACATCAAACGATCCATGATCAAGGGATTCAACATCAGCCATCCATCAAACCACTCCCCATTTACCATTGATCTCTCACCTATTTACGGGCCATGCCACTCCAGAAATATATAAATATACCCCTCATTTATCTTGAAAGGGGATCCCAAGCTTAAGAATTTAAAGAGAGAGATTGGAGATCGCTCTTGCATTCTTGCTCCTCCTCGACCACCACTTGAGTTCTGTCGGACCACCGTCTGACATCGTTGCTCCACCGGACCACCACTTGAGGCCCCAACCTTCGTTGGACCACCACTTGAGGCTCTCAACTTCGCCGAACTACCACTCGAAACCCTCACTCTCGCCGGACCACCACTTGAGGCCTCACCTTCGCTGGACCATCACTCAAGGGTTTGAACTCCACCAGACCAACACTTGAGGAACTGAGTTCTATCAGACCATCAATTGATGCGAGAGTTCTGCCAAGTCAATGCCATACTACTAACTGACGCCCTAATTTCCAAGAAACTCCATATTTAACACTAGACTTCAACCATATGGTTGACATTTGTAATCTGATCTCCCTCAAGGACGAGTCAGCTCACTGTACTCAACTCAAATTCTATTGAAATCTTTTCAACTGAGCTAGACCCCGTGGTTTTCCCCTTTCCAGGGTTTTTCACATAAAAAATCTTGTGTTCTCTCTATGTGGGCTGAATATCCATACAACGCTAAGACGTAAAATTACAACTATATCGCCACTTATATTCTAGCCCACAACAATATATATATATATATATATATATATATATATATATATATATATATATATATATATATATATATATATATATATATATATATATATATATATATATATATATATATATATATATATATATATATATATATATATATTATTGTCTCATAACTTACCTGATTAAAATATAAATTTAATTTATATAATATATAAAGTCGGCAGGAGGTGGGTTGAAATTAGTGGACAAATCAGAAAAGCTCATAGCATAAAAAGATAAAATAATATAAATAAATAAATAACTGATATAATTTAAAATTTAGCTTTGGATAGAATACCAAAAATAATAAAAAAAATTTAAACAATAAATTAAAATCTTATTGAAGCCACCATCTGACTTACTGTAATAAAATATCTAAAATAAAAGAACTGAATATAAAATTATTTGTGCATTTAATTTATTTTATTTTATTTTTTAAATTGGTCCAAAAAGTTATAATTAAATTTAATTATATTTATTTAATAGTTATTAGGTAGATGTGAAAGCACAATGCAATGAATTCCAAACTAATAATAGTAATAAAAAAGAAGAAAACGAGTTAAAAGTTTAAAAAATGTTGGGCTTAGATTTAAGTTTGATTTATTAACTGAAGCTAAATTATTTTAATTATATAAATTTGATTTATCTCCTCATTTATTATAAATAAATAAATCAAATAATTATTTAATTCAACATATAAATATAATAATAATAATGATACGTCGAGAGAAAGAGAAGAATTTTTTTTTAAATATTTAATTAATTATACATTTTGTTTTAAATATGTGCTGTCTTAATAATTTTAATTAATATATTTTATGAGCTTATTAGTTGAGTTAAAATAAGCTTAAATTTACTTAATAAATTCATCAGATCTAGCTCATGAAGCATTTATTAAATCAACTTAGAACAAAATCATCAATCAAATTAACTCAATTACATCTTTATGATCACATAAAAATAAAGAGCTCAACATCTCAAGTAGGGGTGTCAATTTTTAACCCGACCCAAAAACCGACCCGGATCCGACACGAAAAAATTCGGGTTCGGGTCAACCCGTTTGTCAAACGGGTCGGGTTCGGGTTAATAGTTCTAACCCGTTTGTAAAATCGGGTCGGATTCAGGTTGACTCGGAAACCCGAAACTAACCTGCCTTAACCCGTTTGCAAAATCCCGCATGAAGTGAAACTTGTCTCGTAGCTTCAAGACTCAGGTATTTCATCGCGTCACTGCGTCAATGCATCTTGTCTCTGCGTCTGGTCGCGTCACGACGTCAGGCGTCACGAGTCGTCAGGCGTCACCGCATCTACCAACAGCCTAACAGAGCCTTCACACGTGCGAAAGGTTGCTCACTGCTTTTTTGCCGCTGTCCCGCGACTCCAACCAGCGTAGGAGTTACCTCTGTCGCCGTCCGGCCCGTCCACAGTCCTCGCAAGCGTTGTCGGTGCTGCCATCCCGCCCGAAGATGTGCGGGTGATTTTTAGCTTGCGGGTCGGGTCTGGTCAACTTGGTAACCCGAACGGGTCAGGTCCGGGTTGACAAACCTTACCCGTTTGCAAAATTGGATCGGGTTAATGTCAACCAGTTTAAGGCCGGGTCAAATCAGGTTTGACCCGAACCCGACCCGTTGACCCGAATTGACACCCCTAATCTCAAGCAAAAATATGTTGATTTATATAGAGAGAGAAAGATAAAGAGAGAGAGAGAGAGAGTATAATTTTTAAATTTATTTTTTAAAGTGAGTTTTAAAAGTATTAAATTTATTTTATGATGAGTATAATATATATATATATATATATATATATATATATATATATATATATATATATATATATGAGAGTCGAAAGGGCGCTTGATGGCATGATTAATTTTTGACTGACCTATAAGAGGCATCCAATGTAGTATTTGATTAGGCCTCCCTTAAAATACGCTGTCGCTCAAGAGAAATTGAGCAGGAATATGAGGGTTGCCAATCTAACTCGCCCACCAACGAAATTAAAGAACCAACCAAATTAAAGAACGGTGGGTAATTTTTTTAGTTAAAAAAATTCACGAGGAGATGGCAACCATTCCTTATCAATGAATTGGTGCCACCGTCTTTCTCATCCTCATCTGATCCCTCGGTTTCTACCCCTTTAGATTATTCATAATTAATATTTTTATTAAAATAATAACTAAAAAAAAAAGTACACAGAATCTGGCCATTGGCTATAGTCAGACCTTCAAACAATAAAATTTAGATCTTTATGTGTTGTGCCTGTCCAGATATGCCTTCCTACGCAGTTTCCTTTGTATTTCTTTTAAAAGTTGGACAATTTTAATAACTTTGTTATCCTAATTAACTATTATTATTAACAAATTAATTAATTTTATCAACATGTCATTAAAATTTTCTGCTTAGTATTCGTTTAAATACGGCTTTCTGAACGTAATTATGGTTTCTGTTTGCTAATTATTTTTAATTAATTATTATGCTGCAAGATATTTTCTACAACTTTCAACAAAATTATTTTTTCTATTTTAGCAATGATATATCATAAAAAATTAATCATAAAGCATGAATCTCGAGGTAAAATCAAATTGAAAACTTCTGAAGTTAAATTTGGAACCATATGAACTCCGCTTTTAGCAAGCTTATAGTTAAACTGAACTTCTCGAAAAGACGAACATAACGACACCAAATTCGGCTTAATCCAATCGAAAACCCGAAGTGCCTTTGGAAAGTTCAAACCATAAATAGGATGACCAAATGATTTCCAAACATGACATGCTTATAGTCAAATCGAGTGGCTCGACGAGACGAATCTAATGAGCCCAAGATTGCCAAATTTGGATATAATTAAGACAATCAAATGCCCAATAAACGGTCAACGATGAAGGAAATCAATATCGGTCGCCCATTCAAACCACTCTCAACATACCCTTTATCTCCCTCATATTTGCATTCCATGTAACTTCTAAAAAAATTATAAATAGACCCCTTATTCGTCATCATAGGAGACCAAAAAAAAGAAGAGAATGGAAAGAAGGAAGAAAGAGAAACTAGAATTCTCTTGCTACCAAACTACTCCTCGAACACTGCTCGGCCTCCGACCATTACCTGACTATCGCCGGACATCTGCCCGACCACCGACTATCACTGGACTACCATCCGCCCTCCAGCTAACACCATATTTTTGTTTGACCGTTGAATGTCGCCAAATTTCCATCTGATATTCGTTCGTTGCTAGATTTCATCTCGATGGTTGATTGTTGTAATTTAATTATCCTTAATTTTCAAGATAAGCATATCATTTCAGGCCCAAAAGCTTATGTCCGAGGGAAGAGGTATGAGTTCTCAGCGTCTAAAGAGCTATATGAGTCGATTGTTTCAATCTTATCGAATTGGAAGTTACGACTTTTTGATCGGAAGAAACAATGGGAGCTCGCTGGTTGTGAAGGTCACATTTACGAATTTTTGATCGTAAACAACATCGGGAGCTCGCTGGCTGTGAAGGTCGCATCCAAGAAGCGCCCTCCCGGTGGTTTCGCGTCCCGCGTTCATGGACTCCTCTTGCTCAAGGAAGCACTTTCCCTTTTCCTTTTTCTTTTGTTGTGGTACGTAGTTTGTTTGGTTCTTATGTCGCCCTCCTCCGGCCCTTGGCGGCTGAAATAGCCATGATTCGAGTTTGTGATCCTGGCTTTTTGGGTGGATCTATGCAATTTAAACCTTTTGTTGATGCCCTAGCTGGATCTTCAGCTCATGGTGGATTTCTTGAGTTAAAACCATCTTCATTTCGTGGTATTCCTTCGTTGTGGATCTTCGAAGATGAGATTCTTGCTCTTGCAGCTCCTTTCCAATTTGCGTTGGTGGGATTTTTTCCATCACGCCGTCTTAGTTTGGATTTTATTCATAAGTTTTTCTTCAACCTTAAGCTTATTATTGAGTTTTGTATGACTTTGCTTGATGCACCACATTATCTTATTAAGTTGTCAAATGATCTAGATTATAATAGATCTTTTATCACATATCCTATTTGGTATATAACTATTTCATGAAAGTTACTAAATGGTCTCCTTCTCTTGATATCGGTGTTGATCCTCCCAGTGATTCCCATTTGGGTTTTATTTCCAAAAATAAGGCCACATTTTTTTTCTCCATGTATCCTTTATGCTTTGAGTTCTATGTTTGGTCAGCCCCTAAAAGTCGACAATGCTATATCTATTGGTTCTCGAGCCTCTATTGCACGGGTTTTAGTTAAGTTTGACATCACCAAAAAATATTCAGACAAAGTCTGGCTTAGCTCTGAAAAGTTTGGTTACATACAGATGGTTGCGATGGAGGATTTTCCATCCTTTTGTGATTCTTGTAAATGCATTGGCATGTTAGGGGTGAATGTTCCTCCCATTCATCTATTCATAATACTGATCCTCTTATTATTTCTAATCTCACTCCGTCTGATGGGAATGCCATTGTGAATGCACCTGATGCTTTGAATATTATCGATTTAGATGGAAACCCCCATGCTCCTGTTCAGCCCTCTCAAAGTATTGGTGGTGTTGGAATGATTCTCGGGTGTGAGGAAGCTGATGTTGTTAGTCATGTTGGTATACAAGCTTTTGATCTTCCCTTAGTTACATGCGGTATAGAGCTTTTGTCTGAACCTATGATTTCCCCTCTTATTGCTGGTGCTATTGCATCTGATAATTTGACTGCTACTTCTATTTCAACTAAACCTATTGACAATTTGGATACTCAATCGGCTAGTTTAGATCACTCGCTTGATGATATGGTGGAACATGACGTTGCCAAAGTTAGTTCTCCCAATGATAATGTTGTTTCTGATGTGAATCAAAACAATCATTTAGTTACTCCGATCCCACTTTCTATTAATGGTGATGTTGATGATGATATGGATGAAGTCTCTTGTTTTGATTCCTTGAAACCAATTAGTCTGCCATCTAATTCTATTGATGGTATTGATCAGGATGTTGTTGTTGTTTTAGATTCTACTTCTTTGGGGCTAGATGTTGTTTGCCTTGTGGTTTCTTTGAAAGGGTCGGTTGAGAATTTAAATTTTGGAGTTCCTTGTGATGCTTTGACTCTAACGGGTGTTGAGATTTCCAATGGGGTACAACATGACGGGATTATGGCGGAGGATGCAGTTAGTCCTACAGTTAACTTGGCTTTACCGACAATTGTTATTGATATTCCAATTTCGGTTGTATCCAATGCGGAGTTGAAAGCCCATCTAACTTTGTCAATGAGTAACTTAAGTTTGGATCATTCTGATTGGTTGAATGTGTCTGATGACGATATCAGTTTGCTTGCAAATGATTTTCAATACTATCAAGATATGTATAATTTCATGGCGGGCTACATAGTTTTAAGTGGTGCTAGTAAAATATGTAAAAGGAAATTTGAGAAAAAGTAGCTCTGTTATAAGTTGGGTTTTATGTTGTTGGTGGTTATGGGCTGTTGGCGTGTTTTCTAGTGTTGCGCTTCGTGTTGTGCTTGGTATGAGATTTTCTTTGTTTGGAGCAGATTTATTCTGGTTTGGCTTTTGGTTTTGGATTCCAGACTATGATGAGGCAATTCTGCATAACTTCGGGTTGGCCTTGGACTGACAACCTTGATGGTTGGTTCTTATCAAGTGATTTTTTAGTGCCTTGTGGGGTGTTTCTTATTCCTTTTCAGATCATCGGCTGGATGTTTTGTGGCTTACTACCTCCAATGGATGATCAGTCATTCACTATTCGGTGGATCTATGATTCCCATGACTGAGTTTGTAGGGGTTGTAGCCCTCTTTGTTTTTCCTGGGTTCATTTATGCTTCATGGTTTTGTCAACTCAGCTCATTTTTTGGAGCTTGTTCCATATTGTTGTAGTGTGTTCTGGCTTTGCTCGGATCGTTATAATTCTCTTTTAATTGAATAAAGTTGGGGCTAGTTTCTTTCCACTTGTGGAATAATTTCAACTAGGCGTAACCCCATTCTTTTTCCCTTTAAGGTTTTCAATGTAAAAAATTCTAATGATTTCATTTTTATCTGTTTATGTGCTAGATACTCAAGACGTGAAATTTTCATACTTTACCCCCACAAATACTCTTACCCGCTAACTCAAACAAACCTTAAGATGAAATCATTTGAGTCTAACAAATATAATATATAAAAATAGATGAAATTTATTGTAAAATAAATCTTGTTGTTTTGATATTTATTTAATAAAAGTTTTAATTGAGACATCATGAGCTATTTTTCAAAGCAGTATAATAAATGTTATAAAGCTTGATGTAAAATAAATGCAGTATAAAACCAAAAGGTTTAGAGGAAACAATCGATTGAGACACAAGAAGGCCACAAGTTATTTGGGGGTGTGACCTGGCGATGGGGATGACGAAGAGAAAATTTGAGTATATTTAAAAATCGGTCTAATCTAACAATTTTCAAATACATCAAAATTGAATTAGAAGATGAATTCAAAATGCTTCATTTTTTTCGCAAATCAAACACCAGTATTATTAAAAGAGAATTTAAAATACTTTACGCTCATTTAAGTTCAATTCAAAAAGCCCCAAAAATAAAATATTTCACTAACAATGAGAGGCAAAACCCTTAAATTTTTATATTATATTTTGAACAATTATTTTGTCATGATAATTTATTAGGGGAGAAATTTTCCACAGATTTAGGTTGATTCCGTAACACTGTACCGTACTGTTGTACTAAACCTCCATTGCTAAGGCATCACTATTTCTGATTTTAAATAAATATTTGATATAATAATTCTCTATAGTGACGATCATGTTAAAAAAAAAATTGCCTTTTTTAAAATTAAAAAAAAACCCTCACCTGTAATAAACCAACGCAATGAAAAAAAAAATTACTAAATGATATCTTAACATATTTTATATCATAATAAATTTCATAATCAATAGCATATAGCACACTAATTGAAAATAAATTTAAGAAAAAAGAGATTTCTTTTAGTAAGCGAGCGAGCTCCAAAACCCGTCCTCAGTTTGGATTGCAGGCTGCAACTCGCCTGCATGAAGTCGGAATCGCTAGTAATCGCCGGTCAGCCATACGGCGGTGAATTCGTTCCCGGGCCTTGTACACACCGCCTGTCGGAAGATCGGGATATTGACAAAAGGCTTTAGAAAGCTTTCGAAAACGAGTCATGTCAAATCATGTTCTAGCTTAACTGAGTCAAATTTGAACTCGAAATCGGCTCGAATGCTTGACCTTAATAAGAAAGTTTGAGTTGACTCTTCCTAGAGCTTCAATTCTTATTTGGACAAAAAATAATTAACAATATTGTATAAATATGTTACATTAATTAATATTAAACATGCCTTGACAAGCTAGCGAGCTGAGCTGAGCCAAGTTACAGCTCGAGCTCATATAATATATGAGGTCTTTACGCTCATACTCGCACTCATGGCTTAATAAGCTCGACTCACGAGCCCTCCGATCTTGGATCTAAATATGAATGTGAACCGGCTTGATTAATAAAAATATATATGAAATTTATTATCAATAATCGTATATGTCAACTTTATATTTTAACACTAAAGATTACTGCAAAGAAAAAAATATATATTTGCATGATTTTTAATATTCTTGGATAAGATGGGAGTTGTTCGTGAAGAAAAACCTGCATTTTGTCGTCATCTGGGGTCGGCTCGCTTGAAAAATCCAAAGTTTTACCTGTGCCAGAATTCAAAAGTTTTTGCAAAAATACATAAATGTTTTCTTTTATATAACAATGTTGGGGTCAGTTTTGCTATTTAAAAAAAGAAATAGTTGAAGTTCTTGGCAATTTGGTATATATGTAATTAGGGGTCTAAGTTAGCTGAGCGGGCTCATGAGTCGACTTAAACTCGACTCATTTACATGAGCTCGATTAATTGTACTGCATCCACCATCTGTGCTGCTGGGTATATAATAACATGGAAATTTTTTAAGCATTTAGTTGAAGCTACGGTCACAATAAACCATTCTGCGTTTGGTACAAATTTGTTATTATTTTCTAAATAATTTTTTATCACAAATAGACTCTGAGTTAAATCAAATCAAAGCAATTTATGCTTATCTGGCCCAAATCAATCTTCATAGATTTCTTTTTTTTTTCTACATGAGACACTAAGATTATGTTTGGGATAACTTAGGCTTCGTTTGGGTCGGCTTTCTTATTGCTTCTTAAAACAAATTTTTAGTACAAAAATTAAAATTTTTATACAAGAAAACTACTTTAAGAAGCAATAAAAAAGCCGTCCCAAACAAAGCCTTATATTTTATTTGGTACAGCTTTTTTACTGTTTTTAAAAATAAATTTCTAGTACAAAAATTTCAACAGAAATATATTTTTAGAAAGCAAGAAAAAAGCTATCTCAAATGAAGCATTAGTAAGAAAATCTAATATTTATAGGAAAGGGTAATTCCGTTACTGGTAAAGTCTAGCTTTTTTGAGAGAGAAAAAATGGAAAGTATTGTGCCGAGGTTACTTGCTCTATAAGGAAGAAATGAGAATGCAAAGAATAAAAGATGTAAATTTTTCTAGTGGTTCGGTTTAAAAACGAGCATCCATTAGCTAAGCAAGCAATTAAAAATATTTCGTTTGGCCAATAAATATGAGATTTCTGTATGAATATGGAGAATTTTGTTAGATAAGAGGAAAAAAGAGAAATGAAAGTTACTGTAGATTTTTCTACTAAAAAAAAAGTTACTGTAAAGGAGCTTACACGAGAAGAAAAAGTGCAACACAGACATTGCTAAATTCATATAAATTTTGAAGATAAGAAGTTGATTAAAATACATTGCCATTGCTAAACTCATATAAATTTTGGCACTCTCAAACTCGTAAGAATACCATTCTTAAGTTTGAAATAAATGATTAGTCGTGGAATTGATGTCAGGGTAGCATTATATGAAGAGAATTTGCAAGACAGACAGACAAGAAGGATTCAAATGAAGGAGAGAACTAACTGTGAAGCAAACATTGAAAGATGAAATGTACTGGCAAAAGTGAAAAATAGGAGAAAGTAGCTGTTGCGATAGCTAACTAAAGATTAAAAAAGCAGCCAAATGGACCACCATAGGAAAACCAGCATACATGATTTTGCAGGGTAAACGAAAATCAAACCACCAAACTTAAAAATAATAGCCAACTAAAGAATCAAATAACAGTCAAATGGCTAATCATCTTAAATACAACCAAAACCCCCAAGTCTAACCAGCAGCTAGTAACTAAAGGCTTCGTTTGGAAATTGGAATGTTATTTTTGCTGCTTTCTAAATCAATTTTTTAGTATAAAAATTTTTTGAATAAGAAATTTTTGTGCTAGAAAGCAGCTTTAGAAAGCAGTAAAAAAATCATCTTAAACAAAATCTAAATATGCTCAAAACACTTGGGCATTCAACTTTTATAACGTCCAGCAAGTGTTTCATTATTTATCCATAAATAGCATCCTATTCACCAATGCAGATGAGTATTACATTAACAAATCACGGAACCTAAAAATATAACAATCAATAATTTGATAATGGCAAGAAATTAGGAACATTACACTTGGCATAATAACTCATAAACAAACCGCCAGTGAGGTGAAACTAGAAGTGTGAAGGATAACTGTTAGTGTATTGGTTCAAGTTTTAGTTTATATTGCTTTGCATGACATCACACCTATGTTAAACTCTAGAAATAGGCATTGTAGATTGTTGTAATGGAACCCCCTAGTAATAGCCCCCCATTGAATAAAGGAATATAGAATTCAATGTGCTCCTTATCCCTCTCCTCTCACTTCCCTCTCTCCCTTCCAAGAAGCTCAAGAAGATCCATCTTCTTCCTCATGCAAGATTTCTTAACAAATGGTACCAGAGCGTCATTGAGGCAATTGAAGGAGGAAGATTCATGTCCAAGAAAGAGAGGAGGCGATCGTTGCTGGTGCCACCAATGAGGGCGCTCACTCGAGTTTGTTTGCTGTGGTCTCCGAAAGGATTCCGCTCATGAGTCTCGAATGTGAAGAGTACGATCATACTATCCCGTAGGACAAAATGGTCGTAGGCCTTTACAATCGACACAAGCAGGCCGATGGAAGAGCAGATGGAGTTATAGATACGATTAGCCATGGAGGATAGCGGCTTTCACCTACCAACCTCGATGGGTAATAATATCTATAACCCAAAAGTTCACGAGATTTCCCCTATTCGATACATCAGCATCGAATAAGGTTTATTTGATTGTGGGGATCGGTTTCCTACGGGCGCAAGCCCCCGTAGTTAATTACATCCTAAGCCTTGATTTAGGAAAACTCTCGATTAAGGATGTTAGATTATCTTCTCAAAATGGGTTTAGTGCAAGGGCAAATTCTAGGCTTTCCTAATCAAAGGGAATGTCCCAATTTGGCTCAATCAAATCACACGTGGTTCATTCAACATCCGGTCGGCTCAAAGAAGTGGAAACTGGAGAAAAAGGAAGGACAACGCAATCAAACATGCACAAGAGAAAGAAGGATGTGGCGTCATCCGTATGACGCAGATGGGTAGGGTTTACAGCTTCCGAAAGGATGGAGAACTTACCCACCAATAAGGTGTATAGTGGTACACCTGTACCACTCACCTTAGACCCTAAATCTATAGAAGATGTAACATCGTACATACGATATTAACACCTACGACCTAGCTAATGCAATCTGGACTTATTCCTTGCCTGAAAAAGGAAGCCAGCTAAAATCCTAAGCACAACCAACCGTCCTATATGTATGCAAGATGGGAAGGGTCTATCCTAAGGAATCAAGGATTAATAGTCTAAAAGACTTAAATCAAGGACTCTACAATATGCAAAGGAATAGATCTAGCGTTGTTAATGATGCATGAAACAAATGCACGAGTAAGAAAGATCCTTAGGTCCACTAATGCAATGCATGTATGTAGGTAAAGTGCATTGTGAAGAAAAGTGTGTAAGAACATATGCATGACATCCAGAGTACAGAAAAAAATAAATAAACACACCCTAAGGATATCCTTCAGGCAAGATACCCGCACAGAAAATCATCATAGCAATGCCCACTTCGTGTGGGAAAACAACGATGCCCAATGGCACGAGTAGGTGGCCTACTCTACAGGCCTAAATGACCCTAATGGTCTCTAAGGCTCACAAAAAGAAAGAAAAAAAAAGGGGGGGGGGGGGTATCGTACCCAAAACAGGAAAAGGCCAAAGTCCTAGCAGAAAAAACAACGATGCCCACTTCGTGTGGGAAAACAACGATGCCAACCGGCATAATGGGTGGCCTACTCTACAGGCCTAAATGACCATAATGGTCTCTAGGGCTCACAGAAGGGGGGCAAGCTTTGACCTATAGGGTCAAAGCTTTGTTAGTGAACTATCCTATGGCTGGCTACCTACACATGCTAGAATACCTATTAACAAATTGTGTGTGGAGTGTAGCAGTTCCGATATATAATTACAAGAAATTTGCTTTACAAGTTGCAGAGGTTATACCTGACTGTGGCGCTGCCACTTAAAAGCTAAAAGCAAGCAAGTCCAGATTGTGGCGCGGCCACTTAAAAGTTCCAAAGCGAATGCTCCTGTTTAATTCCCGATCATCAAGCTCCGATGTACCTCGCAATATAAGATAAGAGAGAAATATACAAATGAGCGTAGATGCCGTTCAGAAAAGAAATGCATGTAAATAAAATAATATAACTGACAGGAAATTTAAAAAAAAAATTGCATTTATAGAACATAGGCATGTAGTAAATACTGAACAACAAAAGAAAATATCAGTCTAACCTAGGGCTAAAGGTCGTGTCCTAACCAAACAAGTCTAGGTGTGTGTAACGGTGTGTAGTTTTGGATAGGTCCTATGTAGGATGATTTAGTTAGAATTATTCGCATTTTGATTTGTTAAAGGGCAACAGGGAGATTTTAATTGAAGTTGAAATATTAGCAATTCAGGATTGATTTTAGAGATATATTTTCTTATTATTTGATTGATTATTTTGTTGGTTGTAAATTAAAAGGAAAAGATATATTAAATGATTTATTATCAATTAAGGTTCAATTTAAGCCAATTAAGAAATTAGTTTTAGGTTTTAACACCCCATTGGATCCATTCGTGGCGTTGTGCCACCAGGCTCGAGGAACCAGGCCTCCTTAGGACACTTAGCCCCGCAGCCCGGAGTAGTCCATCCAATAAACTTCACTTTTGGAGTGGTTGTTATGTATTAAGAGATTTGTTGATTGATTTTAAAAGGGCTGATCTAATATTTGATCTTTAGAAGCCATTTATCCTAATGAATTTAGTTTTATGTTTAGTCTCCTAATTTTAGTCTGCAGCTTTTAAGCTTTAAGTTGGTTAGAAGTTAATTATTAGATTTGTTAAGCTTAGTTTAGATTTATGTCTTAGACTTGAAGTTTAATAATTATAAATGTTAATAATAACTTGATTAAGAATTAAATATTTTAACACATTTTTAAGAGTTAGGTTATAAATGGTTGGTTGATTATTAACGGATTAAGAAGAACTAAACCTAGGGGAACGTGTCGCTAAGTTTTGTTTTGATGTCTCTACCCTACAGGGAGCATGCATCCTAAGTCTATGTTTTCTAAGACTCAATCCTTAATTTTTGTCCTTAGGTGTCACTAAGGTTGTAGGATTAAAAGGAGTTTTGTTTTCTAACCCTTAGAATTTTTGTATGAGTGTCACTAGGTTTAGGAATTTATGCATGAAAGTATGATAATGAATAGCAATGCAGTAGAAAGAAAAGAATGAAAATTATAAATGAAAGGAATGTAGGCATTGTTGTTTTGGACACACTTCTTTAAAGACAAGTGTATCCTAAAGCAACATCAACAATGCCCTTTAATGTTCCCACAATCCAAATGAGGCACTTGATATGAGACTCGACTCAAACAATCTAACTACCCTTTAAGCAAAGCCCAAAATAACTAAAGGAAACAAATTCCTAATACTAAACTTAAAACAAGATTATCTTTGGTTTTACATTTATCCAAAATTTCAAATTTCAGAAGCTAACACTAAGGGAAGAAAATCTAAACGAGCAAGGACTATCTTGCTCCAAAAAGATACTAAAGACCTTCTAACACAAAGTTACTACTAAAGCTCTAAAACCCCAACATTTATCTTTTAGAAATCAATGTAAATCAATATGAAAACAATTCACGCACTAATCATCAGCTTGCTCTAAGAAAAACTGCTAAGGGACTTTATTACACTAATCAAATCACTAAATTATAAGCCTCAAAATTCTCCATGAAAATCTCTAAATTAAATACCACACAAAACCTTAAACAAATTATCTACCAAAATTCTTCTTTTGTTTTCGACCTAAAACTCTACAAAAGACCCACAATCAAGTGCCTCTTTTTTTATTTGGAGTGGGATAACAAAAAAAAAAAAAAAAAACAAAGCTTTCCAACAAGAAGATTTTATGGAAATCCCTCATTGTAAAGCACTCATCATAAAACATTCGCAAGACGAAAAACACATAAAATTCCAACGCAAGCTGATTCGCCAAATCCATAAAACAAAACCTCTCGGTGCAAAACAACTCATAAAGCCTTTTGCAAAACTTACAACCATAGAACGATTCACCAAATCTTTCAATACAAAATAATTCATAAAACCTTCCAAATCATCCTCATTCCTCTTTTTTATTTTAAACAAAGAAATACAAGCAAAAAGACTATTCAATCTTGCCAACCCAAACTTTATAGAAATCTAGAAATCCACAAGTGCATGCTACTCTAGATGCTAACGGAAGAAGAAATAAACTAGTCTCCAATCATAAATACATAGACCATCATTGCCAATCATATATGCGATATTGAGAAATACTTATAGGTTCAAACTTCTCTAAACATGAAAGTAGACAAATGCTTACATGACATCAAAAAGATAAATGAAATTGCAAGTAAGAGGGATACATGCTTTCAAGAGAGAAATTGGAGAAATTATTTATGCAATCCTTCAACCTTTCTTTCTCTTCTCTTTTTTTTTTTATGCCAAACATGAATAAACAAGAGTAAAATTACATAGCACAAGACTTTCCAAACTAAACATCTATGCCGAATGTATTCAGAAAAGAGAAAGAAATTCTTATGCCATAGTTTTGCTCCCAAAGTTCAAGAGAAGAGAGCGTGCTATCATCACAATATAATATAAATTCAAGACGTGAGATGCATAATTACTCTCCAACAAACTTCCAATTTTCACACCCATTGGCTAGCAAATATCTCCAAGAACATTTTTAACATAAATTCGTAAGCTTACTTTAATGGTGCCACACATACGATTTTGCAAGTTTTCTAATTAAAATCTCTTGACATCAAGTACAAAACTATCCTAATCACATTCCGTTCATGCATGTTTCAAGATCTATGCAAAGTGAACTTCACTATATCATTTGTAAGAACTTCAAACTTTGTGAAGAGAAGATGATATCAAATTTTTCATGTTTAAATATCTCTTTAAAACAACAATTTTTGTTTGAAAGCATTAGCAAAGAAGAGCAACTCATATTTGAAACTCTATTTCAAAAGTATAAGGGAACCATGTTTTTAAGTATTCATATAAATGCTTGAATCATAACAATTTTACCCAACAATCTATACCAAATACAACAAAGAAGAGCAAGAGAAATAATACATAAAACTTTCATGCAAAGTACATTCTTAAAGCTTTAGACAATGTTTGGACGGAATCAACAAGTATGCCCTTAAATCTCATAAGTAAGAACTACTCAAGGGAGCCACTCTTCGTTCGCTTTTTAAAATTTCATGTGCAAACCTCTAGGTGATATATTAGCAACACTTCAAATAAAGGATGTTGTCGTACATAGCTCCAATGTATATCAAACAGTCATGATGTCTTTCCAACAACATTCATAAACAACTTGGCGTACAACATTTACAAAGTCACATAAAGCAAGTTGGCAAGGAAGTCATGATTTATACACCTACTAGATTGGATTCAACCAATCAATATGCACAAAACTTCTCATGATTCACACAACAATAATTTTGGAAAAGTTATTATTCAAAGAGACGTTCAAAATATCAACTTAGCAACAAAAGACAAAGACTATTCCACCACATTTTACTCCAAAAAGTTTCAATCTTTAGGCTTCACATACTTCATGAGTCTCCAACCAAATCATCACAAAAATTTCTTGAAGGCATTTCATCAAACCCCTTGCATGCATGATTTAATAAAGGAACAATGTGGCTTCTTTGACCTTGCCACCATTTATACATAAACTTCTAAATCATATGACATGAATTAAAAGTAAGGCTCATATATCAACTATTCGTTCCGAAACAAGACAAAGCAATGTATATTATAGCAAGCTTAACAATAGACACCACAAAGCCTCAATATCATGAGAATTTCATAAAGTTAGCTGAGGTAAATCAACTCATTGAGGAAATATATAAACTAAAACACTAAGACAAAAATTAGTTACAATTATCATAGACTATGATGAATGCATTCTCTAATGATGAGAGGATTAGAGGAATAGTGACAGATACACCAACAAAACTTCATTTACACATTTTTTTTTTAGACTAAAAATAGTGATATCCATGCTAAACCAATAGTGATTCATGGGATACAAGATTTGTCTTTTAGTGATGAACAATAATACTACTTCACGGTTAAACCCAACAAGAGTCTCCAATGCTAACTATAATCACCCCATTGCAAACAACAACGAGGGAAGATAACCCAATCTCATTCAACCACACTATGGGTAATCACTGCTCTGTCCCTTGCCATAGCTTTCACATAGAAACAATGGAATGAATTCAGATCATTCTTTTAAGGCATAGTTAGGCTCTTGATGAAATATGAAAGCTATTTAAATTTCACTGTAATCTCTGAGAAACATACAAACAAGACCTACATATAGATTTAAATCATACTACTAAGAAGCACTATATCCACCAATGCGGCTGTTGCAGTAAAAAGATCACTCCAAGAACTTACACATTTCACCAACATGATTCCTTTTTTTTTTTTTAGGAAGTTGAATGTAGAGGGAAAAGAAGGAGAAACTAAGGAAGAATAAGAAGAGAAAGTAGAGGAAAAGAAAGAAGAAGAACAAGAAGAAATGGAAGAACCATGAGAAGGAGAAAAAGGGGAAACGCTCACCTTGCAAAGGAAGGGGAGTTCGGGTAGATCCAGGCGTCGGGATCGGTCCGGAGAGAGCGACGTAGGCTCGGCCTTGCAACACGAAACCAAGAGCCAGAGATGGAGGCTTCGGGGTCGGACAAGGCCACAGGTTCGGCCTCCTGCAGTGAGACTGGCGGCTAGGGCTTCGTGAGTAAGAGAGACGAGAGGGGGAGAGAATGCCGGGCGTGAGAGAGAGAGCGGATTCGGAGTCGGTTAGGGCTCGGGCTCCTCTTTGCTTCTTGGCATGGGCTTCCCTTGCTCCGAACGGAAGGGACGGAAAGGGAGAGGACCACTGGGCTGGGGTCGTGCGAGCAGAGACGAGCCAGAGCGAGAGAGCGGGATCCTTCCGCTTCTTGCTTCTGCTAACCCACCAGAACAGAGAGGGAGAGGGAGGAGTGAAAATCCAGAGAGAAAGAGAGCCGCCCGTTAGCACACTTTTTTCTTTTTTTTTTCGTATTCACTCTCTATACCCAAACATCGAAGCTTCGCCTCTGCCCGAGGCCTGCTCCCGTCTAAGCGAATCGTCTGAGATGAGAGATTTGGGCTGAAATGAGGATCCCGTTAAATCATAGCCGTCGATGGAATTACTAGATTTAGGGAACAAATTCAAATTAAGCCAAAAGTGGATTGGAATTTATTTGAATTAAATTGAGTTGATTTGAATCAGATTTGGGCTCAAACCAAGCTCAATTCCAGGCCAAATTGGATCAGTTCGGGCTCGAGGCGGTTCGACCTAGTCATGCCGACAAAATTGCACCCGAATCGACATCAATTTGAATCAAATTGAACTCGATGCAATTAAAATAAATTAAATTGAGTGCAATCGAGTCTAATTGAAATCAATTTAGATCGATTCGAGTTTGAATTGAGCTCGACGAGGTCTAATCATGTCGATAAAAAATGCTCGAGCAAAAATAGAGGTCAACATTTGCGTGAGGCAGATAGGAGCAATCCATGCGCAAACTTGTTCGATCAGGAGAAGGCAGGAACGAAAGCAGGAGACGCGGAAGACTGCTCGTGCATCTGAGACAGGAAGGGCTATCGAATGCAAGTGCACGAAGATTGGTTGTCTCGGTGTCATGTGCGTGCAAGAACGTGGAGACACACTGGTCGGACAAGCGAGTCGAGTGCCTGGGAGTTCTGGTCGACAGAATTGAGGCCGAGCGAGAGAGCGGAGGGCTGCAGTCGGAGTTGGGCCGGCGTGTGAGCACAGGGCTGGGTTGCGCGCTAGGTGAGAAGAAGAGCATGCGGAAGTGTAGCGCGTGGAAAGAGGGTTGTGGGCAAGGAAAGTAGGCCAGGGCCTGTTCGCAATCGCGGTGCCGCATAACACAAGATTCACATGGGCTGCGAAGCAGAGCCACGCAGGCCATAGGGCTTGGGGCAGTGCTGCGCTAGGTTTGGGTAGCTACACGGGCTTTTTGTGCGAGAGGCCAAGTTGTTTGCGGTCTGGGTTCCGTTCAACAGGAGTTCATGAGGGATCGAACCACATGCATGGGAATTGGATGCGCGAACTGGCATGTGGGTTGGACTTTAGGTGGAGTCAGCGAGGCGAAGGGGTTGTCGTGTGTCAGAGTAGTGGATCAAGAACCTTTGATGCAGACATCGATCAGAGATTCAAGTATGTGTATAGCCGGAGACAGCGCAGATCGACGGCCACGATTCAGAGTTTATATTTCTAGTTATTTATGTATTTTCTTTAATCCATTTTTCTTTTATTTCTTGGAGTTTCCTATTGTATCCTTAGTATGAGCTGAGTCATGATTGTAGCCCCGAGGGCAATATAGTCTTTGTATTTTTCTTTTGTGTTGGGACCTATATATAGGTCATTTCAAGTTGAATTGAGGTTAATGAATGTTTGAATGAAAAATTTCTTTTGGTTTCTACTTCTTCTTGCATGAGGGCTTGAGAAGGGAGAGAGCTCAAGGGGAGCGAATCGCAAGGCACACCAGTCGTTGGAAGAGTCCGCGACTCGTGGTTAATTTAGTCTATCTTCTTGTTCTTATCTCCCTTTATCTTTTTTTCTCCACCACCACAAGAAAATCCCACCCCAAACCCCATTTGCCGCCGCCCCTTAGGAGCCTGCCGTCAGCCACCTCCACAGTACCGGCCGGCCACCTCGCCGGTAATTCCCCTTCACCCGTCTGACTCCTTCCCCAAGCAATTTTAATTCTGAAATTTGAAAATTCAAATTCTCAAATTCTTTCCTAATTTGGAATTCCAATTTAGGTAAGTTTTATCATGAATTTCAATTTCAAATTAATCTTAATTGGAGTCATGAGACATAGTTCCACATCATCATCCCAAATTAGAAACCTCTTCCCCTAAATCCCTCTTCCTCCTCTAAGCAAGCCGCCCCCCCAATTGAGATCCCCATTAATTGCTTGTTTAATGCATTGATCGTTTTGAAATCAAAATTTGATTTCAAATATTTTCCCTCCTAAATTACTTAAAACTGAAATTAAATTTCAGTTTAGGATTTTAAACCTCCTCCTTCCCTCTAAACATGCCACCGGCCACCCCTCTTGATGAGCTCCTTTAATTCCCATTAATTACATTTAAAATTTGAAATTCGTTTCAAATAATTCCCTCCAAACTTACTATAATCTGAGATTAATTTCAGATTTTAGTAAACTCCTTGCTACAATCATCCCACCTATTTTCCTCTAACCCTAGCCTTCCCCCTCTTGCACCCGCCGACTCCCCCCCCCGCCCCTTTCTCCTTGAGATTCCCGCCGGCCTCATCTCCTCCTCTCCCACCTTATCCACTACAAGTGTTCTCTCTCTCCACACCACGATCTTCCTCTCCTCTCGAGAAAGATTCTCCTACGTCAAGCATGCATGGCGGATCCCGAGTTTGAGTGGGGATTAGTGTTCAACGCCGACGGAAGCATTAATATCCTACGATCTCCGTGCTATGACGTAGGATTTGAAGACGACGCCACAGTTGAAGAATACTTGGGGCGAGTCGTTATTCTTGTGAGCATCATCAACCGACGATTTTCAAGCTACGATTGGAGTATCGACAGTCAAGCATTCACGCCATCCTCGTCACCGTCAACCTCTCCGTGGCTAAAGGCCATTGATGTGGCCACCATCTTCGTGGCATCGTTAAGTTTGTTAAAGGCCTTCTCCCGCTAAGCCCGACTTGAGTGTGAGTGAGCAAGATACTCGTTGTGAACTTTCTAGACATTAGCCATGAGATTCTATTATTTTCCGCATTTGCTTTATTGTGTAACTTTTGATATCCTTCATTAATTGTGTCTAAACACTAGTTTGTAACCGCTTATCATAACATTTCGTTAACGGAAATTTCTTGAATCTTAACCTACGAAAGTTTAATCTTACATTGGTAAACTTTGTGATTCTTAATGAATTTCATGTGCAATTCTTGAATGTATCACATCATCTTGGTATCAGAGCATGGCTAGCATGCTTTACCTTTGCTAGATTGAATCCTAGGAATCCAATTTAAGTTATCCTTAGAAGTTTGCATGCATACCATCATCTAGATAGCTTTATTTCCTGTTTTTCTACTGCTGTCCAGAAAATTCTGCATCATTTATTTCAGCATACCTTAGTATATTCATGTGTTTAAGTGCCGCCACCTTCAATTTGACATCCTTAATAGTCTAGGCCACTTATACATTTGCTGCCCACTAATTTTCTGCACTTAGTATAGCCTTTAGAATGAGTTCTAGGTAGTGTCAAGTTGTTGTCCACTGTTTCCTGCAGCTGTTAGACATCCGTTAGTGAACCTAGAGTCGCTGTTTAGGTGCTGTCTAGACCCAGGAACCTTGCCGAAACACTTAGGTAACTTCCCCCTCTTCTGTGCTTGCTGCCCTGGACTTTCCAGCTGCTGTAGCTACAATTTCAGCAAGCATTTCAGTGGGATTAGCTGCTGCCCTTGACGCCTTCCTAGTGATCCTTAGCATCCAACCATGAATCCCACACATATGCAAGCAACCATAGACATGATTGTGAGCCAGTTGGGCTCAATGTCACAACAAATTAGGGACACCCAAACGAGTGTAGCGGAGCTTAAATGTCATACGGGGGAAAGACTAGACAACATCGAAAGGGCATGACATCCGGCCATCTATACCCCATCTAGAACCCAATCACCATATGACGAAGATGCCCGAACTGAGTACGGACCTCCTAGAGACTACTACCGACCCAATCACCGACCCCATCAAGAACCGGTAGGACGTGACGCACCTTGGAGGGATAACGATACCCAACTCCTTAAGAGCATTAAGATAGATGCCCCGACTTTTGACGGAACGTTAGAACCCCAAGTTTTTCTTGATTGGATTAAAGAGATGGACAGTTACTTCAAATGGCATAACATTTCGGAATAGAAGAAAGTTAGATTTGCTGAGATGAAGTTGACTGGTAGAGCCAACCAGTACTGGATGAACATAGAACACATGACGGAGACTCGAGGAGAATATCCTATCGCTGATTGGGGAACAATGAAACAAGAGTTGAAACGGAAATATCTTCCCCCCTCATACTACCCTAGACTGCTAGATGTTGGAATAGGTTAACTCAAGGAAGTAAAACTTTTAAGGAATATATATCAACCTTTGATGATTTCTTGATTCGTTGTAACGGGGAAGAGACCACCACTCCTACACAACTCATGTCAATGCTCAGAACTGGATTGAGGGAAGATCTTAGGAATGAACTCTTTGCTAGAGGAGTGAATACGTATGAAGCTGCCTGTAGTCTTGTACTAGACCTGGAAGAGTCTAGGAGCCACGCCACTAGGACTCAAGACTTTAGACCCAAACCATTCAAGTCTTCTTATAGCCAACCTTACAACAAACCCACTGGACCCTTAGGTAGTCGGCCTTCCCCTAGCCAAGCCCAACCTCGATCAGACTATAAAGGGAAAACACCTGAACGGGAGACACCCAAAACCACTGCCGACACTAAGTGTTTTAGATGCCATGGGTACGGACATATTGCCTCTCAATGCTCCAGCCCGTTTAAGGTCACAATAATTGAAGAAGTAACGGAAGAAGAAGATGAGCCTGAAGCTGAATTAGTTCACCACATGGATGACGATGAAGAGTTTTTCAACGAAGAGGATAATGTTGTGATCCACTGTCTTCAAAAGATGAATCACTTAGATCTGCAAGTCGTTAGGTGTGCCTTCTCGCAGCCTAAGCCTAGCAACGACTGGTGAAGGATCTCGATCTTCTACACTTTCACTAAGATTGGAGAAAGGAATTGCAAAGTCATAATAGATAGTGGAAGTTGTATCAACGCTGTATCTTCTGCGATGATTTCGAAACTTCAGTTACGGACCACACCACACCCGAACCCCTACAAAGTCGCCTGGATCAACTCAACCACCTTGGAGATGAGAGATAGGAGTCTCGTTCCTATTGAGTTCGTTGGATACAAAGAGAAAATCTGGTGCGATGTTTTGACAATGGATGTGGGTCAAATCATCCTTGGTCACCCTTGGTTATTCGACAACGATGTACACATTTATGGCCGATCAAACACCTGTGTGTTTAAACACGAGGGCAAGAAAATTAAACTTCTACCCACTCAACCTAAGTCTACCAAAGAAGAAGTTAAACCCAGCTCCCTGAAACCCAACACGAACTTGAATTTATTAACTGCTAAAGACTTAGGTATGGAACTAGAGTCAGGAGCCCCTCTGTACGTGTTAGTAGCCCGAGAAGTAAGTATAGATCAAGAAGAACCTATCCCTGAGGAAGTAAGACCACTTTTGGAAACTTTTTCTGATGCCCCACCAATTGCCACCTCTAAGGTCCTCAACACGCTATTGATTTAGTACCGGGAGCCTCCTTGCCAAATCTACCCCACTACCGAATGAACCCTACTGAACACGAGGAGCTCAAGAAGCAAGTGGATGAGTTGTTACAATGGGGATTCATTAAGGAAAGTTTGAGCCCGTGTGCTGTCCCCGCCCTTCTTACCCCTAAGAAGGATGGGTCGTGGAGAATGTGCGTTGATAGCCGTGATATCAACAAAATCACTGTCAAGTACCGCTTCTCAATCCCTCGGTTAGATGACATGTTGGACATGATGACCGGAGCCACACTATTTTCTAAGATCGATCTTAAGAGTGGCTATCACCAAATTAAAATCCGCCCCGGGGACGAATGGAAAACGGCGTTCAAAACCAAAGATGGGTTATACGAGTGGACTGTAATGCCTTTTGGATTAAGCAACGCCCCAAGCACTTTTATGAGAGTAATGACTCAAATCCTTAGGCCTCTCCTTGGAAAGTTTGTTGTAGTATACTTTGATGATATCCTAATCTACAGTCATTCAGTTGAACAACATTTGAATCATTTAAGACAAATTTGTGAGATTTTGAAAAAAAGAGCATATGTATGCCAATCCTAAGAAGTGCACTTTTCTCACAAATCAAGTAACCTTCCTTGGATTTATTATCTCTTCCCAAGGCATATCTGCCGACCCCGAAAAGGTGCAAGCTATAAATGAGTGGCCAGAACCTAAGAATATTATAGATGTTAGAAGTTTTCACGGATTGGTCACATTTTATCGGAGGTTTATTCAAAATTTTAGCACCATCGTAGCACCAATAACGGACTGCCTGAAGAAAGGGGAGTTTCTTTGGACCATAGCTGTAACTAGAGCTTTGAGGAGATTAAGAAACGAATGATAGAAGCCCCTGTAATGAGATTACCTGATTTTTCGAAAGTTTTTGAGGTGACTTGTGATGCATCCGGAATTGGTATAGGTGGAGTCCTATCACAAGAGGGACACCCGGTCGCTTACTTTAGCGAGAAATTGAATGACATTAGGCAACGATACTCCACCTATGACAATGACTTTTACTCCATCATTCAATCCCTTAGGTATTGGCGTCACTACCTTCTACCACAAGAATTTGTTATCTTTTCGGATCATGAGGCTTTGCGATACATTAATTCGTAAAAGAAACTCAATGCTCGACACGGCCGTTGGGTTGAATTCCTGCAAGAGTACACGTATACCATTAGACATAAAGCAGGATCTGAAAATAAGGCTGCTGATGCCTTAAGTCATCGAGTGATGATTACTAGGGAGATGACTACTGATGTAATAAGATTTGAGCGGCTCAAGGAAGACTACCCAGACTACCTTTATTTTAAGGAAACCTATTCTGCTCTTACTACTGGAGATGAACGGATTATAGGAGATTTTATGTTGGAAGATGGATACTTGTTTAAGTCCCAACAACTTTGTATTCCCAATACGTCACTTCGAGAATTTCTTGTTTGGGAATTACATGCTGGAGGTTTAGCAGGTCACTTTAGACAAGCTAAGACCATTGCAGCGGTTGAAAATTGTTTTTACTGGCTGAGTCTAAAGAGGGACGTTAGCAGATTAGTAAGGCGATGTCACACCTGTTAGTTGGCCAAACAGCGTAAGCAAAACACTAGCCTTTACACACCCCTCCCCGTCCCTAACCAACCATGGCAAGACGTTAGCATGGACTTTGTCTTAGGGTTACCCAAAACCATTAGGAAGTATGACTCAATATGCGTAGTCGTAGATAGATTTTCTAAGATGGACCATTTTCTCCCGTGCTCCAAAACTTTTGATGCCTCTAGGATAGCTAGCTGTATTTTGATGAAATTGTAAGACTTCACGGCCTACCCAAGACCATTGTGTCAGACAGAGATGTGAAATTTACTAGTTACTTCTGAAAAACGTTATGGCACAAGATGGGGACCAAATTACAATTCTCCACTGCTTTTCAACCCCAAACGGATGGTCAAACCGAAGTAGTGAACAGGAGTTTATGAAACCTTTTAAGAACTTTGGTAGGAGAAAATATACGGGACTGGGACTCTAAATTACCTATAGCTGAATTTGCCTACAACAACTCTGTAAACCGATCTACGGGTCTAAGTCCAGCCGAAGTCGTATACGGTTACCTACCTAGAAAGCCCATTGATTTGATTCCCATGAGTCCTAAGGTTAGAGTTTCAGAGTCTGCATCTGCATTCGCATCTCATCTTCAAGATTTGCACAAAGAAATAAATAAAAGAATTCAACAAAATAATACTCATTATAAGATTAATGCTGATCGTATGAAGAGATTTAAAGAATTTGAAGTTGGAGATTTTGTTATGGTACGGATTCATCCGGAGCGGTTCCCCCAAGGAACCGTTAAAAAGTTACATGCTAGAAGTGCGGGCCCCTTTAAGATAATCTCGAAAGTAAACAGTAATGCTTATGTGTTAGACCTTCCTGAAGGCTTTAATATGAATCCTATGTTTAATGTTGAAGATTTAGTAGCTTTCGAGGGACCCGAGTTTAACCCTAATAATCCACTTCATGATAAGCCTTGTGAGAACCCACCCAGTGAGATCCCCAGACTACCTCCACTCCCCAAATTACCCCATTTACACACTATGGAGAAGGTCGAAGCTATACTTGACGATGAAATCATTTCCACGAAAGAAGGTGGTCGCCAAAGGTACTTGGTGCACTGGAAAGGGAAGCCGGCGACAAAGGACACGTGGATAGATCGAGAGGAGCTGCAGAGTTTGGATCCATATCTCCTAGAGATGTACGAGAGCTCCAGAGATTTCTACTCGACTGGGTCGAGCTTTCTCCCACCTGGGGAGAATGATGCGGACATCGATCAGAGATTCAAGCATTTGTATCTCCGGAGACAGCGCAGATCGACGACCACGATTCAGAGTTTAAATTTCTAGTTATTTATGTATTTTCTTTTATACATTTTTCTTTTATTTCTTGGAGTTTCCTATTGTACCCTTAGTATGAGCTGAGTCATGATTGTAGCCCCGAGGGAAATATAGTCTTTGTATTTTTCTTTTGTGTTGGGACCTATATATAGGTCATTT
Organism: Dendrobium huoshanense; assembly: GCA_016618105.1. Taxonomy (NCBI): domain Eukaryota; kingdom Viridiplantae; phylum Streptophyta; class Magnoliopsida; order Asparagales; family Orchidaceae; genus Dendrobium; species Dendrobium huoshanense. The sequence goes on from CM028343.1 coordinate 34,755,812, forward strand.
CTAGTTGTATTGAGGTTAATGAATGTTTGAATGAAAATTTTCTTTTGGTTTCGACTTCTTCTTGCATGAGGACTTGAGAAGGGAGAGAGCTCAAGGGGAGCGAATCGCAAGGCCAACCAGTCGTTGGAAGAGTCCGCGACTCATGGTTAATTTAGTCTATCTTCTTGTTCTTATCTCCCTTTATCTTTTTTTCTCCACCACCACAAGAAAATCCCACCCCAAACCCTATTTGCCGCCGCCCCTTAGGAGCCTGTCGTCAGCCACCTCCACGGTACCGGCCGGCCACCTCGCCGGTAATTCCCCTTCACCCGTCCGACTCCTTCCCCAAGCAATTTTAATTCTGAAATTTGAAAATTCAAATTCTCAAATTCTTTCCTAATTTGGGATTCCAATTTAGGTAAGTTTTATCATAATTTTCAATTTCGAATTAATCTCAATTGGAGTCATGAGACATAGTTCCACATCATCATCCCAAATTAGAAACCTCTTCCCCTAAATCCCTCTTCCTCCTCTAAGCAAGCCGCCCCCCCAATTGAGATCCCCATTAATTGCTTGTTTAATGCATTGATCGTTTTGAAATCAAAATTTGATTTCAAAGATTTTCCCTCCTAAATTACTTAAAACTGAAATTAAATTTCAATTTAGGATTTTAAACCTCCTCCTTCCCTCTAAACATGCCACCGGCCACCCCTCTTGATGAGCTCCTTTAATTGCTCATTAATTCCCATTAATTACATTTAAAATTTGAAATTCGTTTCAAATAATTCCCTCCAAACTGTGGGCTCCGAAAATTCGGCCCCGGCCTTCGCTCGCTTTTCTTATTCGGCGAGGGAGTTTTAACGAACTAAGTTCCGAGGTAAATTTTGGAAGGCAGATGGGTTTGTAGATAAGACACTACCCAGAGATTTCACCCTCATTTTTGTGAGGACTTTATGATCTGAGTTCTGGTTTCCTATAGGTGCAAGCCCCTATAGTTAATTACCCCTCCCGATCACGAGAGAGAACTTTCGATTAAGGCTAGTCGTCAATCAGATACGTATATAGAATACGTGTTATCTGGCATATAGTAGCAGTAATGGATTTAGGTATTGAGGATTGGAAGTTTGATTTGGATTTGGATATTTGGAAATGTTTGAAAAGTTTGATATTTAAAGTAGAAAATTGCACCATCTAGCACTTAACGCCATTAAGGAGCGTATTGGCTCTGGCCATAACCGCTATCTGTGGTGCCATTTGGCGGCAAAACCACTCGGTTCAGAGGGCCCCGGGTCATAACCGTTTACCTGCAATGCCATTTGGCGGCGAAACTGCCGGTTAGAGGACACGTACCACGTCCTTACTGGCAAGAGATGTTTGAGAATGGATTCTAGTGATATTTTCGACTAGGCATTTCGCTCTTTGTGAGCTGAAGTTTATTTTAATTTGTCCACCTCGACAAACTATTGCGGAGGGTGGATGGATTTTGCTTTTAAGTGTGTTGATGGATTGATTTCAAATTTTAAATATTTTGGGATTTTGGAAAATTTTGTGGAGTTTTTGGATGGAGCTTTGAAATATGGATATTTGGGAGACGATTGAAAGTATTTGGGAACCCCTCCGATTGAGATCTGCATTCAACACGGCCATCATCGGGGTGTTTGGGGGCCATTTCTTTTTATGGATTGAACCTTGTCAACTCTGTCGGGCTGTCGACAGAGGATCGGGTTTTGTAGGCTTTGAGCCTTCATCAGTGAATTCATATTATTGTAGGTCTTGATGGCCTGATATGAATGTTTTAAAGCAAATATACTAGTCGCCACAACTTTATATTTGTTTAATGGTTCGAACCCTGTCGACTTCTATTGACCCGTATAGAAGGATCGGTTTCGAACCTGAATTCACTTGTCAACCCGCGCAGCATCCCTAGACGTCACGTGTGTACCAATAACACGCTCGCCGGGGCCCATGCGGGTTGAGATTGTATTTTTCCCCTTAGTGTACCTATGTGTATACAAATTACAGTGCACGTGCAGGGGTTTTTGAAATCATTTGTAGACAATTTTTCACAGTAGCATGTAGAAACTTGTGCTTGGTTTGTAGTCATATGTATTTTGTTTGTGGGATACACATTGAATACATAGTATAGTAGCTTATAGGAGCTTGTTGATTCACCACCCTTGCCTTTAGATGATATCTCATATGCATATCTATGCTCGCAGATAATTTATTACTTATGCAACACGTCTGCTATCACTGATTGTAAAGATTTTTGTGTCTTCATGTCTTTACTTATATGCATATTACTGCACTTTCCAAATCATCACCAGTGAGTAATTTGTCATTAGAACTCCTTTAGGTTTGTTTGTGGATAGCACGTTAGACACACAGAGATTTTCTATAGTAACTCGTAGGAGCTTCTATGCTTGTATCTCTTTGTTACACTTGTTGTATATCTTTCATACTCTCTTAATGAGTGTATTAATGTACTTGTCGCAACTGACTTATTCTTTCAAAAGCATAAGTATTATGAATGTTGTGTATCGACTGTCACCATTCATTTGTGAAATGTTCATTCAGGATCTCATATATTTTCCTTGCAGTTGAGTGTCGACCAATCATATCTCATACAACATTCCATATCATTGATTATGATAACTTATGCATCAACTTACGTTGAATGTAATAGGACCACTTTTAACTTTCAAATTGACATATCTTTAATGAACAAGTACCCCCATCTAGAATTCTTTTTCCGTAGCATTTGCAAATGGATTCAGTGAAGAGATCATCACATTTATTGCATGCTTCATTCATGTACTTGAGGATGCCTAAGTTCATTACAAATCATTGGCCTTCATTTGCAAACTCATCTTGATCATTTGCCACTTAAAAATTCTCCATGTATTCCTTACACATGCTTGTGGGTGAGTTTGAGAGACTTCAATGTATTCGTGGCATATTTCTAATAATCATCATGAGTCATCCATTCCACTTGTAGTTTGGATATTGCATTTATGGAAGATCCTCATTATGAACCCTATATACTTATTTATTTCATTGATGTGTTGTGTTCTGCTTGAAGGTGGTAAGCCACATCTGTTTGTGTGCCCTTCAATACTTCAGTCATGAGTATATTACCACGCACTTCTACTATCATCCGTGGGTAACTCTTTATATGCAATGAAGCTCCTCTATAGCTTGGTGTATTTGCTTGCAATTATTCGAATGTTGTAGGTTCATTGTCTTCCTTGTAGGTGCATTATTCTTTCTACCATAAGTCTTCGATATATGTTTGCATGTGAATGATTCTTTTGCAATATTGTCCACCACAATTCTTTCATTTTTTTCGTTGATATTCATCATTTTATACATGACTTGATGTTGCTCACAATCTTTATTAAACTTTCATTTAAATGGATTGGATCATAACTTAGCATATTGTATTTTTCAGCTTAGTATGCATCTAAAAGGGCAATCCAGTTTCAAGTTCAAATAGGTTCAATCTTGAGTTCAAGCTCTAGTATGAGTTTGAGTAGAAATATAGTTCAAGCTCAAGATGAACTTCTTCCATTTGTTCGAGTCCACTATTGTTCGAATGAGTTTCAAATGAGAGTTCAATGAGTTAATTTAAATTCTCTTATATTTTTCAAATTCATTTGAATTTTAAGCTCATAAGTCCAAATAAGTCCAAGTGCAAGCTCATTTCTGTTTGTTTAAGTCCTTGGATTTTCAATCCAAATTTCGGCAGCCTCCCGGCGTCTCTCCCGTTTAGGGGAAAAACCAAGAGGCAATCTTTCCCCTCGACGCTACGTGAGCGCTTCAGGTAGGTGTCAAAAAATGACACCGCGGTCGCGAACGAAATTTTTTTATCCCCGCCTGCTACGTGAGCATTTAAGGGTTTTTATGTTTGTTGATTATAAGAAGAAAACAGGCGTTAGAAAAAACACAAATTTCCCCCCTCTGCACCACGTGGGCATTCGGGGGTACTTATGAAAAATAAAGAACACTTTTTTTATCCCCTTCGCCGCAAGCGTCGCACCGGTTTCCCACCCTAAACGCTACTTGAGCGCCTCAGGGGTTTGCCGGCTCGTTGCAAGCTTTGAAGAGGGATTCTTAAATCGTCGCGAGCATTGCACCGGTTTCCCACCCTAAACGCTACGTGAGCGCCTCGGGGGTTTGCCGGCCCGTTGCAAGCATCGATAAAAGAACCATTTTCATTTTTTTTTATAATTAGTGATAAATTAAATATAATTAGTTATATTTAAATTACAACTAATTGTATTTAACTTAAAATTAATTACAATTTAATTAAACATAATTTATAATTAATTATAATTAATTACATTTATCATATAATTAATTATATTTAAATTAGGATTAATTATAAATTAATCATATTTAACTTATAATTAATTATAAATTAATTACAATTAGTTATATTTAATGAATAACTAATTATATCTTAATTTAATATTAATTATAAATTAAATGAATTTAATTTGAAATTAATTATAAATTAATTATAAATAATCTCAAACGAATAAAATAAAATATAAGATATCATAATAATTTATATTACTACTAATAGTATTATTATATTATTATTATACTATTACTATTATGTATCATTAAATTTAATAATGATAATAACAATAATATTGTAATAATAATATAATACTATTATTAATATTAATACTAATATTAGTTAGCACTAATATTAATCAAGAGAGGGGTTAACCTCTCTAGCAGATAAGGAGAAAAAGGGGGGGCTCGGGATGGAGCTTGCGGCCAAGGCAGAGAGGGCTTTGGGTAGAGCAGGGAGCGGCCAGGGAGATGGAGTCACGGGAGGCGGCGGGTTCGGCTGGAAGAGCAAGGTAGGTGGTTCTCTCTCTCTCTCTCTCTCTCTCTCTCTCTCTCTCTCTCTCTCTCTCTCTCTCGGGTTGGAGTCGGCACAGGCAGAGGGGGCGACGGGTTCCTGGGTTGGCGGACTCTTGGCTTCGGTTTGGTGAAGTTCGGGAGAGGCAGAGAGGTGGTGTCAAGTTTGGAGCGTGGAGAGTGGGAGGGGTTTCGGTCGGATGAGAGGAGCAGTCGGGCAAGGAGGCTCCGGCGTCGGACTAGGGCAGTGAGATCGGGAGGAGGAGAGGTATCGTGCGAGAGAAGTAGCGACGGGAGAAGAGAGTTTCGGTCGCGTGGGGTTCGAACCGAAGGAAGAGGGAGATCGCGTGAGTGTGTTGAGATCGTATGAGAGGAGCGGTATTTAACGACGCTGAGGGAGGCTTGATCGAGGAGAAATCGCGCGTGGTCAGCTCTGCGTGGTCGGCTCTGCTTCGACGCCGTTTGAACAGGATATGGGCGACTGTAGCAACGGCGGGATCTCAACTGGATTTGCGGCATGGGTAACGACAGGTAATCATTTTAGCAATTGTTTATTATCTTTTTTTTTTTATCTTAATGCAGAGGTCAACACAAACTTACTATAATCTGAGATTAATTTCAGATTTTAGTAAACTCCTTGCTACAATCATCCCACCTATTTTCCCCTAACCCTAGCCTTCCCCCTCTTGCACCCGCCGACTTCCCCCCCCCTCTCTCCTTGAGATTCTCGCCGGCATCATCTCCTCCTCTCACACCTTATCCACTACAAGTGTTCTCTCTCTCCACACCACGATCTTCCTCTCCTCTTGAGAAAGATTCTCCTACGTCAAGCATGCATGGCGGATCCCGAGTTTGAGTGGGGATTAGTGTTCAACGCCGACGGAAGCATTAATATACTACGATCTCCGTGCTTTGACGTAGGATTTGAAGACGACGCCACAGTTGAAGAATACTTGGGGCGAGTCGTCCCGATTCTTGTGAGCATCATCGACCGACGATTTTTAAGCTACGATTGGAGTATCGACAGTCAAGCATTCACGCCATCCTCGTCACCGTCAACCTCTCCGTGGCTAAAGGCCATTGGTGTGGCCACCATCTTCGTGCCATCGTTAAGTTTGTTAAAGGCCTTCTCCCGCTAAGCCCGACTTGAGTGTGAGTGAGCAAGGTACTCGTTGTGAACTTTCTAGACATTAGCCATGGGATTCTATTATTTTCCACATTTGCTTTATTGTGTAACTTTTGAGATCCTTCATTAATTGTGTCTAAACACTAGTTTGTAACCGCTTATCATAACATTTCGTTAACGAAAATTTCTTGAATCTTAACCTACGAAAGTTTAATCTTACATTGATAAACTTTGTGATTCTTAATGAATTTCATGTGCAATTCTTGAATGTATCACAAAAACCTTAGAGCAAAATCATGCAGGAGTGGGCTGGGCTTTACTTCTATTGCTATTTAGTTCCCCAGGTGAGAAGCTTCTATTAAAGTTAAAAGTTCACTCAAGTAGGTTTGGATGGATTTATTGGTTGTTAATATAGTCAGCCTAGCAAAAGAATTGCAGATTTCCATTTGTACGACAAAACATTATAGCTCGAGATGCAGCTAAATGGCAACATTATAGTCCATTTAGCATGTACTGGGAATCTATTCCTCTGAGTACTACAGCTTTAAAATACTTGGGAAGTACTTCAAATAGATGAAGGCACGTGAAAATGTTGTTGAAAGTTCTGCAACTTTTAATGTAACAGAATTAAAGGTTTTAGTGCTGAAATCTGAGGAGTTCATTGCTCAATTTTTTTTTCTTGGTCTTAGATTTTGTCATTTGTTATGCACTATGTTGCACAGATACTCTTATTTATGAGGTGTGTTGTATCGGACATATGTCGGATACGGATACGCCTCCGATACGGCACGGATACGGCTTTGCCGTGTCCAATTAAAATATTATTTAAATTTGACTGGACAAGCGTATCCGATACGCATGTCCTATTAAAAAAATGAAAAAAAATAAAAATAAAAAAAAAAACGGAGCCGCAATTTACCCTATTCATTTCAGCTTTCCAGCGTTTCTGCTCAATATCCATATTCATTTATGCGGCTGAAACATTTCAAAGAGCTAAGTTTTTCGTTTCCACACAAGTGTTCGTCTTCTTCGTTATTTTTGAAGGAGCGGCTCGATGACGCTAGCATAGAAGCAAACAAGATCATCCTTTGTCGAATAAGAGGCTTGACGATGCGAGCATTAAAGTCGATAGGATCATCATTAGTCGACGAAGCGGCTCGACAACGCGAACAATGAAGGCGACGTGAGCAGTGAAGGTTCGTTTTCTTAATCATAGGCTCGGTATCGAAACTTGGTACTTGGTACAGATTGGTACCGAATGGTACTAGAACTCAGTAATGCTCAGTACTGCTCGATACCGAGCGGTACTGGAACTCGGTACCGCTCGGCATTCGAACTCAGTACCACTCAGAATTGGAACTCGATATCGCTCGGTACTGTAACTCGGTATTGCTCGGTATTACTCGGTACCGAGCGGTACTGGAACTCAGTATTGCTCGGTATTGGAACTCAGTATTGCTCGGTATAGAGGGGTAACAAATGGTACCAAGCGGCACCAAGAAGCTAAAACATGCTCGGTACCGCTCGATATCTTTCCATAAAAACAACTTTAAAAATAAAAGCAGGTCGAACCCCGCCAGGGGGCAGCACCCCCTTGGACCCCCGGCAGAGTCGCAACATATCTACACTTTCACTTAAATTTTTTCATGTTTCAAACTCATATGTTTTAATTTGGATAGATCCTTTGTAGGATAATGAGCTCTAGTGGAGTAGGAATTGGTTCTAATGATGGTCCATCAGAAATCAATATTGAAGATAACAAACCTTTATGGGGTTATGTTACAAAAATAAGTAAAATATCAAAAGGGGGAGGCAATATTGCATTCAAATGCAATTTTTGTAATGCAACATACAAATGATCATATTATAAAGTGAAAGCTCATTTGTTGAAGATTAGTGGTCATGGAATCAAAGTTTGCCCGAAGATAAGCTGATGTGATACCAGGAATTGAATCTTAGAAAATTAATAAAAGTTGTTTAAAACAATGAAAATTCAATCTTGAGGCTTTTCTTAATTGATATTTCAAAAGAGATCTTAGAATCATACTAGTCTAGGCAAGATATTACCACTAAATTAGCAATATCTATAAAATAACGACGCCAATAAGTAGTAGTGCAAATGAAAAGCCAATGAGAATCCAACAGTTAACAAAGCGATTGTCTCACCTTGAGGCTACGCTCATTTGTCTACTTCTAGGGTTGTCGGAAGAAGAAGAACCACACAAGAGATGAAACCATTCCGAGGGAGACGGTGCCGACGATCCGTACTGATGGAGAGGAAGGCGTAGGATGTGGAGGTGGCGTGGAGTTTCGGCCGTCGATGGTCCACTCGTAGTCCGGACGTTGTCTATCAATGACTTGGATGAGGATCGGGAGGATCCGATCCAAGTAATCTCCCACGATGTCTTCGTCGGATTCAAATCCCGTGTCAAAGAACGGCGATTGGAGGACGTCTAGATTACCGTGGGCATCAAACACAAGCCCCCATTCTAGCTCGGGATCCGCCATGCGACATGGAGGCAAAGATGGGTGATCGTCGCAAGAAGCTCTCCAATGGGAGGGAGAGGGGGTCGGCGGGTTGAAGAGGTGGAGGGAGGCCGGCGGTAGAGCTAGGGTGGAAGGGTGAGGGTTTTGTTTGAAAACTGAAATTAATTTCAGTTTAAGGGAATTGTGAGGGAAAATTTAAGATTTAAAATTTTCAATTAAGAGACAATTAAGGCAAAAGATTTTTTAATTGATTGGAGCAATGATGGGGGGCCGGCGAGAGAGATAGAGGGGGAGGGGGATTTTGAAAACTGAAATTACTTTCAATTTTGGATGTAATTGGAGGGAGAGGAATTTTGGGTTTTAATTAGGGCTTCAAATAAGGGGAAGTTAATTCCCTAATTAATGGGATTGCCACCTAAGGGGGCCCGGCGGCATTACTAGAGGGAGAGGGAGTTAGGGAGAGAGTGTAATATCAGTTTTGCTCATATCGTCCGGGCCGATCATGGATCGTCCCGGGACGATCAGTTGAAAATTTGTTACAGGATGTGTTCAGAAGCTACAGGAAGATTTTCCTGTAAGGATCGTCCGGGCCGATTGGGGATCGTCCTGGGACGATCAGAGCAATGCAAAAGTCAGAGAATAGGGGTTTTTATCGTCGAAAGAAATTAATTATCGTCTTGAGAAATCGTCCCAGGACAAAAAATTTTGTTCAGATCGTCCTGGACGATTGTGCGATCGGCCGGGCCGATCTCAAGTGGATATAAGGGAAATCAGCTCATTTTGAAGAGAGAAAATCAAAATATTTTTATAAAATATCTGAGGAGAGAGAAGGTCGGCAAAAGAGGAAAAGTGGATTTTTGGGCAACGCCGGTCCGTTTTCGTCCGTCGAGACAGTTCAAGAAATTGGTGTACGCAAGGTAAGGCACATTCCGACTTTCTCAATTTTCAGAACGGTGAAGTTTAAACGATTATTCTGTCCGGATTTTATTTTCGTTAGCGAATTTCGTCCGTATTTTCCGATTGGCTCAGTTTTTACCGCGTAACTTTTGGTATGTTTTTGAGATGCCGAGTGCGCACGTTTTGATTATTTTCTGGAGAATTTTTACCGGATAGTTTTGATTCAGCGGTGTTTTATTTTGACTGTAATTTCTGATGAAGTCTGAAATTGTCTTGGCAGTAGAATAAAAGTCTCGCAATGTTGTTGTGAATATTCTATGCTAATTTGGTAATTTGTGAAATTAGGAATTTTTGTGTAAATTCCGTATACTGCCGTTATGCCGCTGAATTTTTGTACGATTTCTGAATTTGTCCGGATTTGTTCTGAAATGACATGATATGATTGTGTGCTATGAAAAGGGAGTTATAAGGGGTCAGGATCCTATGAGATCCTGTCAGTGTTAAGGAAATTTGAAATGAGCTCTGAAATCTGAAAACAAGTTCTGTTCCGGATCCGATGATAAATTCTGTTCTGGTGCTATAAGCACATCTGTTCTGATGCCATGAGCACAAAGGGAGGCATAAGGGGCCAGAATCCGAGAGATTCTGTCAGTGTCTGGGAAGGGAGGTATAAGGGGCCAGAATCCGTTGAGATTCTGTTAGGGTCAGGGAATCTGTTCTGTATTGTGATATGTTTTGAATTGATATGATTTCTGATTTCTGTACGATTCTGATACGATTCTGTTCTGTTCTGATTTGATCTGATCTGTATGATTATGTTCTGATTTGATCTAATCTGTATGATTCTGTTCTGATTCAATTTCTGGAATTAGGAGTTCTGTGATTTTTGTTCTGTTCTGATTCGATATACGATTCTGTTGATCTAATTTATGCACGGATTTTGTCTGATGTGTTTGATGTGGATTCTGAGGATTTTGATTGGATGATTGGAGGTTTGATGTCTTGCTGAGCTGTTGTAGCTCATCCTTGTTTTCTGCGTGGTTTTCAGGTTCTGGGAAAAGGAAGGAAGTCTTGGAGTAGAAGTTCAGAGTCTGATCAGTTAAAGGTATTTGGTACTTTTGAATTTTGTACAGTCATGACTTTTCTGTTCTATTTTTCTTTCTGTCTAAAAGCCATGAGCTGTATTTGTATATGATTCTCTTTTTGAGGAAGAAAAAGATAGATGATCTGTTCCGCTGTATTTTGATGTTTATAGTAGCTCTGTGTGTGTCTGTTTCCGTGTGTAAATGTTTGGAAGAAAGTTCTAAAACAAATTCCAAAGCCAGATCCTGGAATCAGTTCAGTTAGTTTGAGTTTGGCCACGACCCGTTCCGAGCGGGATCCATCCCTGTCGGGTTGGATCGTGACAAACTTTAGTGGTATCAGAGCAATGATTTTGGAATTTGGATTGTAGGATTGTAAGATAGAGCTATAAGAAGTGATTTGAGTCTGTCTGGGGTAGTTTTGGTTTGTCCGGATTTTTATTGTGTTGTTTTTGTGATTAGTTTCCGGATTTTCTGGATGTTCTGAATGGATCTGCCAGACCCCGATATGACAGACGGTCAGAGTGCTAGTCAGGCAGCACCAGTGGGTAGTACAGCCCCAGTGGTTGGTACAGATACACTTTCCCAGTTTGCTACATTGGTTGCTCAGATGATGAGCGAGACTCACATTAGAGCATCTACTGTTCGATCTGAGGATATTGATAAACATCTTCAGATGTTTTTGAGATTGAAACCACCGAGGTTTGAGGGCGCTGTTGAGCCCAGAGCAGCTGAGGAGTGGCTGAGGAGGTTAGAGAAGACTTTTGATGGCATGCAGTGTCCTTCAGACAGGAAAGTATCTTTGGCAGTTTTTCTGTTAGATTGGGAAGCACAGCACTGGTGGGTAGGCCAGCAGGAAGCAAAGTTTCAGGGCAGATTGAACTTTCTGATTTCTTGGGAAGAATTTTCTGAGGTATTCCGATCTTGGTTTGTTCCCCCTTCTGCACGACAGCAGATGCAGGAGAGTTTTCTGAGGCTGGTTCAAGAGAGCAAGACGGTGATGCAGTACGAGACAGAGTTTACTGCCTTAGCCCGATATGCTCCGCAGCTGGTGAGTACTTCTACTGAGAAGTGCTATCGATTTCTGAGGGGACTACGAGACAGTCTGAGGCAGCCCCTGGTACCATTTAATATTTCTGATTTTTCTGAGCTTGTGGAGAGAGCTTGTCTGATAGAGAACGATCTGATGGTTACTCAGCAGCGGTGGACTGCGAGTAGGAAGAGGTTTGGGGGTGATTCGAGCAGTAATTCCTCTGGCAAGAGGAGATTTGTTTCTGGTTCTGGAGACTCCAGGAGGAGTGGACAGTCAGGATTTGCTGGTACTGCTATGACCAGTACGACCAGCTCTGGATCTGTTAGCGGGGCACCTGTGTGCCAGAGTTGTGGACGACAACATTTTGGCCAGTGCTACAGGATGACTGGTCAGTGTTTCACATGTGGTCAGCCAGGACATTGGATTGCAGAGTGTCCACATACTGGATTTGATCGACGATCTGAGTTCCGATCTGAGAGCTTTGTTAGACCTACCGGTTCAGCAGGAAGACTGAGGACTGTTCCTCCACGCCCTGTGACTGAGGGATTTTCTGGTAGAGGTGGTGGTTCGAGTTCTGTGCCACGGAGACCACCTACTGTTAGTTAGAGGGAGCATAGTAGTTCTATAGCTTCAGCTCCAGCTCCAGTTCAGCAACGAGTGTACAGTCTGAGTCAGCAGGAGGCTCAAGATGCTCCGGATGTAGTGACAGATATGATTTATATTTCTGATCAGCCCTGTCGTGATTTGTTTGATTCTGGAGCTAGTCACTCGTTTCTTTCCGAGCATTGTTTTGATGCTTTGCATCTGGATTCGATTTTGCTACCGGTTTCTCTTTCTGTGATTTTGCCGGCTGGAAGTAATTTGATTGCTCGGAGGTTTTGTTTTTTTGAGATTGATATTGCTGGCAAGAAGTGGAAATCGAGTTTGATTTTATTGCCGATTTCTTCGTACGATGTGATTTTGGGCATGGATTGACTGAGTCTGTATGAGGCTCAGATTGACTGTTTGAAGAAGCAAGTGAGCTTGCTTATGTCAGGAGAGAGATGTGTATTCCAAGGCTTACGAGGTGTTCTCTCTTGTCCGATTCTGTATTGGAAGTGAGAAGAATGTGGAAGAAGGGTTGTCCAGTATTTTTGGCTTCGGTACAGGATATGAACCTGGATGTGGGATCTGTTTCTGATATCCCAGTGGTACGAGAGATTGTATATGTATTTCCTGAGGAGTTGGTTGGTTTACCTCCGGATAGAGATGTGGAGTTCTCTATTGATATTTTTCCGGGTACAACTCCAATATCAAAAGCTCCGTACATGATGGCGCCGAAAGAACTTTCTGAGTTGAAAGTTCAGCTTCAGGAGTTGGTGGATAGAGGATTCGTTCGTCCTAGTGTTTCTCCTTGGGGAGCACCTGTTTTATTTGTGAAGAAGAAGGATGGAACACTCCGTATGTGTGTTGACTACAAAGATTTGAATAAAGTCACGATCAAGAACAAGTATCCCTTACCACGGATTGATGACTTGTTTGACCAGCTTTCTGGTTCTTCTGTGTTTTCGAAGATTGATTTGAGATCTGAATATTATCAGGTGAAGGTGAAGGAAGCTGATGTGTTAAAGATAGCTTTCAGTACTCGGTACGGACACTACGAGTTTTTGGTTATGCCTTTTGGGGTAACCAATGCACTTGCTATTTTTATGGATCTGATGAACAGAGTGTTCAGGGAATATCTGGATCAGTTTGTGATCGTCTTCATCGACGATATTCTGGTATATTCTGCTTCTGAGGATGATCATGCCAGATATTTGAGCATTGTGTTGGAGACTCTGAACCGGCATCAGTTGTATGCTAAGTTCTCCAAGTGTGAATTCTGGCTGAAGAGCATTTCATTTCTGGGGCATGTGATTAGCGGTGAAGGTATTTCTGTTGATCCCCAGAAGATTCAGGCTGTTGCAAATTGGCCAAGGCCTACTACGGTATTTGAGGTACGTAGTTTCTTAGGCATGGCTGGATACTACAGGAAGTTTGTGAAAGGATTTTCTCAGATTGCTACGCCTCTGACGAGACTGACTCAGAAGTCAGTAGCTTTTGTTTGGACACCGGAGTGTGAGGCTAGTTTTCAGAGATTGAAAGATTGTCTGACTTCAGCTCCAGTGTTAGCACTACCATCAAGTACGGAAGGATTTCAAGTGTTCAGTGATGCTTCACTGAAATGTTTGGGATGTGTGTTGCATCAACATGGTAGGGTAATTGCTTATGCTTCAAGACAATTAAAACCACATGAGAAGAATTACCAGACACATGATTTGGAATTAGCTGCAGTTGTTTTTGCTTTGAAGATTTGACGTCACTATTTATATGGCGTCAGATGTGAGATCTTCACGGATCACAAGAGTTTGAAATACATTTTCACTCAGAAGGATCTGAATTTGAGGCAAAGGTGGCTTGAGTTGATCAAGGACTACGATCTGACGATTCAATATCAGCCTGGTAAGGCTAATGTGGTAGCAGATGCTCTGAGCAGGAAATCTTCTGGATTATCAGGTATTCAGCTCACTTCTGATGAGTTTCTTATTCGTGATATAGAACGTTTGCAGTTGAAGGTGATTTCCTCCAGTAGAATGGATTCTGGAGTTTTGACTCAGTTGAGCATTCAGTCTTCTTTGGAAAACAGGATTCAGGAAGCCCAGAAGTTAGATTCTGATTATTAGACGTTGATTGCTCAGATTGAATCTGGTAAGAAGCCTGAACTCCGAATTTCTGATTCTGGTACTATTTTCTGCAAGAACAGGTTGTGGATTCCTGTGTTTGGAGATTTGAGGAAAGAGATTCTGTATGAATCTCATCATTCAAGCTACTTGTTCATCCGGGAAGTGGCAAGATGTACGAAGATATGAAGAGTTTGTTATGGTTGCCGGGAATAAAAAAGGATGTAGTAGATTTTGTTGCTATATGCGAGGCATGTCAGTTGGTGAAGGCAGAGCATCAGCGACCAGGAGGACTTTTGCAGTCGTTGCCTATCCCTGAGTGGAAGTGAGAGGTAATGATGGATTTTGCTATGGGTTTTCCTCGATCAAGGCAAGGGCACGATGCCATTTGGGTGATTGTGGATCGATTGACGAAGTCTGCTCATTTTCTTCCGATCAGGCAGACCGATCCGGTAGATCGATTGGCACAGGTATATGTGAAAGAGATTGTCAGATTACACGGTGTGCCTAAGGTGATTGTTTCTGATCGAGATGGACGGATTACTTCCAGACTTTGGAAGGGTATTCAGCAAGGTTTGGGTACGAAGTTACATTTCAGTACAGCTTTTTATCAGCAGACTGATGGACAGTCTGAAAGGACTATTCAGGTACTGGAAGATCTGCTGAGGCTTTGTGTTTTAAATTTTGGAGGAAGCTGAAAAGATCATATTCCTCTTATAGAGTTTGCTTACAATAACAGTTTTCAGACAACTATTGGTATGTCACCTTATGAAGCTCTGTATGGTCGGAAGTGTAGAACTCCTTTGACTCTGATTAAGGTTGGAGATAGACAGGAGATGGGTGCCACTTTTGTAGATGAAACTGTTAAGAAAATTAATTTGATTAAAGAGAGATTGAAAGCTGCACAAGATCGACAGCAGAAATATTACAATCAGAAGCACGGGTTCGTTGAATTTCAAGTTAGTGACTTTGTGTATGTCAAAGTCAGTCCGATGAAGGGTGTGAGCAGATTTGGCAGAGTGAGTAAGCTCAGTCCAAGATATGTTGGACCTTTTGAAATTCTTGAAAGGATTGGTAAATCTGCTTATCGGTTGTTGTTATCTGATCAGATGTTCGATGTTCATAATGTGTTCAATGTATCTACTTTGAGAAAGTGGATATCTGACTCTGGAAAGAAAGTGTCTGCTGATGAAGTTGAGATTCAGGAGAATCTGAGATATAAAGAAGAACCCGAGTTGATTCTAGCTTACGATGTTCGTAAGTTGAGAAGTAAACAGATTCCGATGGTTAAGGTGCAGTGGAAGCACCGAACTGCACGAGAAGCGACTTGGGAGAAAGAGTCGGACATGAGGAAGTCGTATCCGTATTTGTTTTGACTGAGTTTTGATTGGACAATATCGAGGAGGACATTTTTTTGAAGTTGGGGAGATTGTAATATCAGTTTTGCTCATATCGTCCGGGCCGATCGTGGATCGTCCCGGGACGATCAGTGGAAAATTTGTTACAGGATTTGTTCAGAAGCTACAGGAAGATTTTCCTGTAAGGATCGTCCGGGCCGATTGGGGATCGCCCCGGGACGATCAGAGCAATGCAAAAGTCAGAGAATAGAGGTTTTTATCGTTCTAAGAAATCGTCCCAGGACGAAAAATTTTGTTCAGATCGTCCTGGACGATCGTGCGAGGCCGATCTCAAGTGGATATAAGGGAAATCAGCTCATTTTGAAGAGAGAGAAAATCAAAATATTTTTATAAAGAGAAAAAGTGAATTTTTGGGCAACGCCGATCCGTTTTCGTCCGTCGAGACAGTTCAAGAAATTGGTGTACGCAAGGTAAGGCACATTCCGCCTTTCTCAATTTTCAGAACGGTGAAGTTTGAACGATTATTCTGTCCGGATTTTGTTTTCGTTAGCGAATTTCGTCCGTATTTTCCGATTGGCTCAGTTTTAACCGCGTAACTTTTGGTATGTTTTTGAGGTGCCGAGTGCGCACATTTTGATTATTTTCTGGAGAATTTTTACCGGATAGTTTTGATTCAGCGGTGTTTTATTTTGACTATAATTTCTGATGAATTCTGAAATTGTCTGGGCAGTAGAATAAAAGTCTTGCAATGTTGTTGTGAATATTTTATGCTAATTTGGTAATTTGTGAAATTAGGAATTTTTGTGTAAATTCCGTATGCTGTCGTTATGCCGCTGGATTTTTGTACGATTTCTGAATTTGTCTGGAATTGTTCTGAAATGACATGATATGATTGTGTGCTATAAAAAGGGAGTTATAAGGGGTCAGGATCCTGTGAGATCTTGTTAGTGTCAGGGAAATTTGAAATGAGCTCTGAAATCTGAAAACAAGTTCTGTTCCGGATCCGATGATAAATTCTGTTCTGGTGCTATAAGCACATCTGTTCTGGTGCCATGAGCACAAAGGGAGGCATAAGGGGCTAGAATCTAAGAGATTATGTCATTGTCTGGGAAGGGAGGTATAAGGGGCCAGAATCCGTTGAGATTCTATCAGGGTCGGGGAATCTGTTCTGTATTGTGATATGTTCTGAATTGATATGATTTCTGATTTCTGTACGATTCTGATACGATTCCGTTCTGTTCTGATTTGATCTGATATGTATGATTCTGTTCTGATTTGATCTGATCTGTATGATTCTGTTCTGATTCAATTTCTGGAATTAGGAGTTCTGAGATTTTTGTTCTGTTCTGATTCGATATACGATTCTGTTGATCTGATTTCTGCATGGATTTTGTCTGATGTGTTTGATGTGGATTCTGAGGATTTTGATTGGAGGTTTGATGTCTTGCTGAGCTGTTGTAGCTCATCCTTATTTTCTGCGTGGTTTTTAGGTTCTGCGAAAGGGAAGGAAGTCTTGGAGTAGAAGTTCAGAGTCTGATCAGTTATAGGTATTTGGTACTTTTGAATTTTGTACAGTCATGCTTTTTCTGTTCTATTTTTCTTTCTGTCTGAAAGTCATGAGCTGTATTTGTATATGATTCTCTTTTTGAGGAAGAAAAAGATAGATGATATGTTCCGCTATATTTTGATGTTTATAGTAGCTCTGTGTGTGTCTGTTTCTGTGTGTAAATGTTTGGAAGAAAGTTCTGAAATAAATTCCAAAGCCAGATCCTAGAATCAGTTCAGTTAGTTTGAGTTTGGCCACGACCCGATGCAAGCGGGATCCGTCCCTGTCGGGTTGGGTCGTGACAGAGAGTGGGGAAGGTTTCCAAACATAAAAGGTGACTAGGAAAAAAATCTGAAATAAAATCCAAACCAATTGATTTTGAGGCGTAAGCCTTAAAATCAAAAGATTGCGTAAACATAAAATGATAAATTTTTTATATACTAATGAGTGAATAATATAAAACATAAAAAAACATAAGATATGAAGTGAAATCAAAATATCTCAATAATAAGACAACATGAAATATAGTTCAACTCAAAATTCTATTTCCCAAATCTCAGTATTCTTTTTATTAACATATAATTCTAATTTCCAAAAATAAATAGCAATGACATATCACATAAGAACTCATAAGGCATTAGCACTGTCATCACGAAGGGGTTCTTTATTTGAATCATCATTATGGTGAACTGCTCTCTCCCTTTCCTCCTTCCTATAGAGTCCAATTTCGAGCATTTACTTCAAGATTTATGTAAGTTTTAATATATATAGCGTGAGGCATAAGCCTCATGCCAATGAGGCGAAGCGGGCCTCAAGGCGGGCCTCAACTGACTTGAGGCGCAAGCCTCATAAAAAAAACTCAATGCGTAAGCATCAATGCGTTTTTTACTTGAATTGCGCAAAGGCGGGCCTCAAGGCGAGCCTCATATTGTGCAATTTTAAACTATGCCTATAATGAATGTCATTGGATCACAATGATTGCTGGAGATGCAATTGTAATTAGGAATTTTATTATGAATCACTCAATGAGACTCTCTATGTTCAATGATTTCTCTAATTTGAAGATACTTGCAGTTGCTAAAACTCGGTTTGCCTCAGCTATAGTGATGTTGAGAAGATTCAAAAAAGTAAAAAAGTGTTCTTCAAGCTATGGTGATCAATGACAAATGGTCATGTTATAGGGAAGATGATGTTGGAAAGGCTAGTTATGTAAAAGAGAAGCTTTTAGATGATTTATGGTGGGATGAGATTGAATACATCATAAATTTCACATACCCAATTTATGAAATGTTGAGAGTAGCTGATGCGGACAAGTCTTGTTTACATCTCATTTATGAGATGTGGGATTCAATGCTAGCCAAAGTAAAAGAAATTATATATAGACATGAGAGGAAGGCACTTCATGAAGACTCAAGTTTCTGGGATGTTATTTATGCTATTCTAGAAGATAGGAAGGCACTTCATGAAGACTCAAGCTTCTGAGATGTTAGACAATAAGTCTTTATTTCTTCTACTTTACCAGTGATTTTAAAAGCAAAATGAGCTCTAGTGTTGGTTTTGATCAGAAATTTCATTATGAACCACTCAATGAGACTTTCAATGTTTAATAATTTCTCACATTTGAGAATGCTAGTTGTTGCTGAAACTCATTTTGCCTCTATAATAATTATGTTGAGAAGATTCAAATAAATAAAAAATGTCCTTCAATCTATGATGATTAGTGAGAAATGGTCTTGCTATCGAGAAGATTATGTTGGGAATGCAAGATATGTGAAAGAAAATGTCTTTAGATGATTTATGGTGGGATGATATAGATTATATTTTGGTTTTCACTGATTCGATTTATGACATGTTAAGAGAGGCTGACATAGATAAATCATGCTTATATTTGATTTATGAGATGTGGGACTCTATGTTGATTAAAGTGAAAGAAATTATATACAGACATGAAAGAAAATCACATAATGAAGACTCAAGTTTTTGGAGCATTGTCTATATCATTTTTGAGGATAAGTGGACCAAAAGCAACACACCTCTGCATTGTTTGACCCACTCATTAAATCCAAGGTATATTTGTACTCATCTTTTAAATTAATTTTAAATTTTTTGGTAAATGATTAAATAATTTTATATGCTTTGTATTATTTGAAGGTATTCAAGTAAATAATGGCTTCAAGAAAACCCTCAACGTGCCTCACCACAAAAAGATTTAGAAGTGTCAAATATGAGAAAGATATGCTTGAAACGATATTTCCCAAATAAGAAGGAGAGAAGAAAAATTAATATAGAACTTGAAAAGTTCTTTGGATATTTAGAAGATTTTGGTGATCAATAATCTTTGGTTGATAGATAGAAGATGGATCCAAAAATGTGGTGGTTGATTCATGGAGCTTCAACACCGCTTCTTCAAATCATAACAATAAAATTTCTTGGTCAAGTATCATCCTCTTCTTACTGTGAGAGAAATTGGAACATATACTCATTAATTCAATCAATGAATAAGAATAAAATAACTCCACAACGGGTTGAAGATTTAGTTTATGTGCATAGAAATCTTCATCTTCTATCAAGGAAAATCACACTTTATATGACAGGTGATAACAAGATGTGGGATGTTACTGGAGATGGGTTTGGATGCCTTGATGATATGGGTTATTGGAGGTTGCAAATCTTTCTCTAGATGAACCAAAGTTGGAAGCAATGATATTCAATGATGATGATATTGAAGGCCAAAGACCAACCTCTGAATTTGATTCTATCATTCCCTCTATTGAGTAGTTGGACCTTCATGTTATACTAAATAGTTTTTTGCTTATATTTTTGTGGTTGTACTAGGCATTTTTATACTAAACATCTTTATGTTATAAGCTAAACAAGTTATCATGACTTTGATTTAATATTGCTTGTCATTTTTAATATAATGTCATGGTTTAAAATTGCGCAATATGAGGCTCGCCTTGAGGCCCGCCTTTGCGCAATTCTAGTAAAAAACGCCTCGAGTTTTTTTTATGAGGCTTGCGCCTCAACTTGGTTGAGGCTCGCTTTGAGGCCCGCCTCGCCTCACTATGAGGCTTACGCCTCACGCTATATATATTAAAACTTACATAAATCTTGAAGTAAATGTCCGACATTAAACTCTATAGGAGGAATGGGAGAGAGCAGTTCTCCATAATGATGATTCAAATGAAGAACTCCTTAGTGATGACAGTGCTAATGACTTATGATTTCTTATGTGATATGTCATTGCTATTTATTTTTGGAAATCAGAATTATATGTTAATGAAAAGAATATTGGGATTTCGGAAAGATAGAATTTTGAGTTGAATTATATTTCATGTTGTCTTATTATTGAGATATTTTGATTTCACTTCATATCTTATATTTTTTTTATGTTTTAAAGTATTCACTCATTAGTATATAACAAATTTATCATTTTATGTTTACGCAATCTTTTGATTTTGAGGCTTACGCCTCAAAACGCCTTGAGGATTACGTCTCGCCTCACGAATGAAAAACGCCTCAATACCCGAATACGCAATTTTAAACATTGTATAATATTACCTTAATTTATATATATTATATTAAAAAATTATTATGTCGTGTCCACGCCGCACCCGTGTCCTATATTTTTAAAAAATGTCATGTCTCGTGTCCGTGTCGTCGTGTCCGTGTCGGTGCATCATAGGCCCGAACCGTTTAACACGAAAGGCCAATTCAGAGGCGAAACGATGGAAGATCAGAGAAAACCATAACTGCCAGAGTAGAGCAACCCAGGAAGGAGTGGGCCCCTGTACAATCAGTACAACGACGACATCGCACTGCACGTAGGCCGCCTTCCCCCCATTCAAGTCCCGCCTTTTGATGTCTAAGTGGACTAAAACATTGGAATGCTAATCCGTTGTACGAAAGAGTTGATTGGGAGCCGATAAGGGGGGAACGGTTGACAACCACTATTTTTCCTACATACATTCCTTGCTTTTGAATTCACTGCTTCTTAATCTGCGCTGTTTCGGATGTATATACGTCTGTCTCTTTTGATTAGAAAATAAACATTATATATAAGCTGCTTTCTATTACGCAAAAAGAGTTGTGTCCCGGTATAGTATAGTAAAAAAAGACCTTCAATTTTCAATTTCAAGACACGCTAGAAGCTCGTCTAATGACCTAAGACGACATATTCCGTCTTTGCGCTTTCTATTTCTAAACTAAAAGTCACCTAACCCTAGATAGCTTTATCTTATTCCCCTCCTTCCACGCTGGCTATAGTGGACTGACCCCCTTGAATCTTTTCCTCACTACGCAATTTCTATTATATACACGCAATTCCGTGCTGACCTCGAGTCCATCATCAGCCTACTTTTTATCCTCCCACACAAAAAATGCTTCAATTGATTTACAGATGCAACCCAAGAAAAAAGAAAAGAGTAGTCAAGGTTGGTTTCATTCCCCTCTCTATAGAGAGAAAAACCTTGACCTTCACCCGCTTATTCGAACGAGTCGGCAAAAGAGTGGATGCTAGGGCTTATGCCTTTCCAACGGCATCAATTTTGTCTCTATCTTTTGGTGTCTGTGCCAAAGCATTCACTACATTAACTGGCATTTACCCGACCGAGCTTAACTGAAAGGCTATCTTTATAGAAGAGCTCCAATAGCCGCCCACTTCTTCCTCACCCTTGGAACCGATCAAGGTCGAAGACCGAGGTCCTATCCTTCCTAGTAATGAGACGAAGGAAGCTGGCTGCTTGTCTTGCCTCTGAGCCCATAGGGGCAGGTACTGCTCTGGACTAGGATGGTGTTGCTCTGCTTAAAACTAGGCTAGGAAATGTGTCTAACTCCATTCGTTGATGAACCCTTAACCTTTGGAGGTATGCTTGGTTAAGTGTGTCGTGTACTCTGCTTGACTTGAGTGCATACACTAGGGTTATCAAATTGAGCAGCTTCTCCTGTCACTATGGATTACTTGTGAATGGAAAAACTGGGGCACTGACCTATCATTCCTATTATTTTTATTCTGTATTGACCCTGAAAGGGAGTTTGCGAGGTGACACAATTATAGCATACAAGAACTTCTCGTGTAACCTACAAATAGTGGTTTCTCTTTAGAAGCTTTTAAATGTGCTTTTATTGTCATTGCCCTGGTCGAAATTTGATATAGAAGCATCATAAACGGGCATCCAATCGATTTCACTCATAAACAGATAGATTAGTAGTTGAGGAATGTATGCTTTCTTTTTTTCAAATTGTTACCTCTTTCCCTTCTTAGAGTACCACTATTGAATGTCGTTTGTTATCTCAAGAAAGTAGTGAGGGGTAGTTGACTTCGTCCTCCTGAATGAAGTAATATGAAGCGAGTAGCAAAGTAGGCAGGCAATCCATTTTTTTTAGATTCTTTTTAGAAAGATAACCTTATGAATTCGAAATTCAGGGCCAGTTTGAGACTGTTAATGTCAGTCAGTTCGAAATTTTCTATGTGACTCAGAGCGAGAAAGGAGGAAACCTACCATTACTGGATTGGTAAGACTAACAAGATCTCTTTTTGAAGATAGAGAGTCTGCTAAGCAACCCGACCATATCATATGGCATGAGCCGGGTTCCGAGCCTCTCCCTCGCTCGGATGAAGTCGAGTAAACGTCACTCCATCAACCTCATCAACAAAATTTGTGAGGGATCATGGAACCATCGATTGCCACATCACCTCCTGTCACGACCCGACCCGAGACGAGACGGATCCCGCCCGCGCCGGATCGCGACGAGAATAGCTAACCAGGATCTAGCTTTGGAATTTGGTTCGGAACTAAATCTTCCAAATGTTTTAATTCAACAGACAACAAACACAGAGCTACTAAAAACATCAAATGCAGCGGAACTAAACATCTATCTGATTTCATTTCCTCAAAATAATCATCTACAAATACAGTACATGGCTTTCAACAGAAAGAAATACAGAACAGAAAAGCCATGACTGTACAAAAATCAAAAGTACAAAAGTACCTAAACTGATCAGACTCTGAAATCTAGTCCTGGACTTCCTTCCCTTTCCCAGAACCTGAAAACCACCAGAAAGCAAGGGTGAGCTCAACAGCTCAGTAAAGCAACAAACCTCCAATCAAAATCCTCAGAATCGCAAAACCAAAACAGCAGACAAATCCGTACAGAAATCAGAACGGAATCGGACAGATATCAAATCAAACAGAACTGTACGGAAACAGAAGTCGTATCAAATCAGAAACAGAACGGATCAGACATATCAGATCAACAGAATCAGAATCGTACAGATCATATCAGAATATCACATATCAGATATTATGTAATTCATAGCTAAATTCCCTGACACTAACTGAATCTCATAGGATCCAGGCCCCTTATGCCTCCCTTTTGTGCTCATGGCACCAGAATCAGATCAGATGTGCTTATAGCACCAGAATACATATATAGTGCTTATAACACCTAAACAGATTTCCTCGGATCCGGAACAGAACAGATATCAGATTTCATATTGAGCTCATTTCAGAATTCCCAGACACTAACTGAATCTCATAGGATCCAGGCCCCTTATAACTCCCTTTTTATAGCATATACAGATAGCATATCAATTCAGAGAAAATCCGGACAAATCAGAAATTACCCAAAAATCGGGCAGCACAACGGCAGTATACAGAATTTACACAATTTTCCTGAAAATCAAAATTTACCAAATTCGCACAGAATATAGATATCAACATTTCAGAACATTTATTCTACTGCACAGATAAATTCCAATTTCACAGAAAAATCCGGTCGACTAAAAACACAGTCGAATCAAAAACACCCGGACAAAAATCTTCAAAATATAGTCAAAACGTGCACACCCGGCACGGCTACGATATACAGAAACTTACGCGGTAAAAACTGAACCGGTCAAAAGATACGGACGAAAATCACGAATAAAAATCAATTCCGGACAGATAATACCGCCAAACTCGACGGTTCTGAAAATTGAGAAAGGTGGAATGTGCCTTACCTCGTGCACAGCAATTTCCTCAACAGTCACTTCGGACGAAAACGGCTCCGCGTCTTCCCGAAATCAACTTTTCCAAAATCTTCTTTTTCTCTCTCCTCAGAACAGTAAATCAGATATTTATTTTTTGATTTTCTCTCTCTTCAAAACGACTGAAATCAGCTTTATAATACACAGATCGGCCCGGCCGATCGCAACATCGTCCTGGGACGATCCGACCAAATGGATCGGCCTGGTCTCCACTCAGGGCTGTTGTCTGGACGATATTTTCTACAGTGCCAATCGGCCTGGCCGATGTCTCCAATCGGCCTGGACGATGCCTGCAGAACAGCACCTGGAGCAAAACTAGGCAAATTCTGGAGCTGAACTTCCACTGATCGTCCCAGGACGATCCCAGATCGTCCTGGACGATTCTGGAGCAGATCGTGGTATTACAATCTCCCCAACTCAGAAAAATGTCGTCCTCGACATTATCCAATCCAAACTCAGTCAAAATAAGTACGGGTACGACCGTCTCATATCAGACTCCTTCTCCCAAGTCGCTTCCCGTGCAGTCCGGTGCTTCCACTGGACTTTAACCATCGGAATCTCTTTATTTCTTAACTTCCGGACGTCGTACGCCAAAATTAACTATGGCTCTTCCTTGTACGCCAGATTCTCCTGAATCTCAATCTCATCAGCTGATACTTTCTTCCCAGAGTCTGAAACCCACTTCCTCAGAGTGGATACATGAAACACATTATGCACGTCAGGCATAGAATCAGAAAGCAATAGGCGATAAGCAGATTTTCCAATTCTTTCCAAAACTTTAAAAGGTCCAACATATCTTGGACTAAGCTTGCTTACCTGACCAAATCTGCTCACACCCTTCATCGGACTGACTTTGACATACACAAAGTCACCAACCTGAAACTCAACAAATCTGTGCTTCTGATTGTAATACTTCTGCTGTCGATCTTGAGCAGCTTTCACTCTTTCTCTTATCAAACTGATCTTCTGAGCAGTTTCATCAGCAAAAGTAGCCCCCAAAGCCAGTCTATCTCCAACCTCCGTCAGAGTCAAAGGAGTACGGCACTTCCTGCCATACAGAGCCTCGTACGGTGTCATACCGATACTGGACTGAAAACTGTTGTTATAGGCAAACTCAATCAGCGGAATATGATCTTCCCAGCTTCCGCTAAAGTCCAGAACACAAAGCCTCAACAGGTCTTCCAATACCTGAATAGTCCTCTCAGACTGTCCATCGGTTTGAGGATGAAAGGCTGTACTGAAATGCAATTTCGTACCCAAGCCTTGCTGAATGCCCTTCCAAAGTCTGGAAGTAAAACGTCCATCTCGATTAGATACGATCACACGAGGCACACCGTGCAATCTGACTATCTCCTTCACATAAATCTGTGCCAAGCGTTCAACTGAATCCGTCTGTCAGATCGAAAGAAAATGGGCTGACTTCGTCAACCGATCTACAACTACCCAAATAGCATCATGTCCTTGTCGTGATCGAGGAAAACCCATCGCAAAATCCATTGTTACCTCCTCCCACTTCCACTCAGGGATAGGCAACGACTGCAACAGTCCACCTGGTCGCTGATGCTCTGCCTTCACCAACTGACAGGCTTCGCATCTCGACACAAACTCTGCCACATCCTTCTTCATCCCAGGCCACCAGAACAAAAGCTTCATATCAGCGTACATCTTACCACTGCCTGGATGAACAGTATAGCCTGAATGATGAGATTCGTACAGAATCTCCTGCCTCAAATCTCCAAACACAGGTACTCACAACCTGTTCTTACAGAAAATAGCACCAGAATCAGAAATTCGAAGTTCAGGAGTCTTACCAGATCCAATCCGTGCAATCAACTTCGAATAATCAGAATCTGACTTCTGGGCTTCTTGAATCCGTGCTTCCAAAGAAGACTGAATACTCATCTGAGCCAACTTCAAATCACTGGAGGAAATCACCTCCAACTGCAATCGCTTCAAATCACGTATCAGAAACTCATCACAAGTAAGCTGCAAACCTGACAATCCAGAAGATTTCCTGCTCAGAGCGTCCGCTACCACATTCGCCTTCCCAGGCTGATACTGAATAGTCAAATCATAGTCCTTGATCAACTCGAGCCACCTTCTTTGCCTCAAATTCAAATCCTTCTGAGTAAAAATATACTTCAGGCTCTTATGATCAGTAAAGATCTCACATCTGACGCCATACAGATAATGACGCCAAATCTTCAAAGCAAAAACAACTGCAGCTAACTCCAGATCATGCGTCGGGTAATTCTTCTCATGTGGTTTCAACTGTCTCGAAGCATAAGCAATTACCTGACCATGCTGCATCAGGACACAACCCAGTCCTTTCAGTGAAGCATCACTGAACACCTGAAAACCCTCCGTACCTGACGGAAGTGCCAACACTGGAGCTGAAGTCAGACAATCCTTCAATCTCTGAAAACTAGCTTCACACTCCGGTGTCCAAACAAAAGGAACTGACTTCTGAGTCAGTCTCGTCAGAGGAGTCGAA
Source organism: Dendrobium huoshanense (assembly GCA_016618105.1). Lineage (NCBI taxonomy): Eukaryota > Viridiplantae > Streptophyta > Magnoliopsida > Asparagales > Orchidaceae > Dendrobium > Dendrobium huoshanense. Next base: position 34,782,415 of record CM028343.1, read on the forward strand.
ATCTGTGAAAAGCCCTTCACAAATTTCCTGTAATACCCGGCCATGCCCAAGAAACTACGTACCTCAAATACCGTAGTCGGCCTTGGCCAATCAGCAACTGCCTGAATCTTCTGGGGATCTACAGAAATGCCTTCTCCGCTAATCACATGCCCCATAAAAGAAATGCTCTTCAGCCAGAATTCACACTTGGAGAATTTGGCATACAGCTGATGCCGCCTCAAAGTCTCCAACACAATCCTCAAATGTCTGGCATGATCATCCTTAGATGCAGAATATACCAGAATATCGTCGATGAAGACGATCACAAACTGATCCAAATACTCCCTGAACACTCGGTTCATCAAATCCATGAAAATCGCAGGCGCATTGGTTACCCTGAAAGGCATAACCAAAAACTCGTAGTGCCCGTACCGAGTACTGAAAGCAGTCTTCACCACATCAGCTTCCTTCATCTTCACCTGATAATATCCGGATCGCAAGTCAATCTTCGAAAATACTGAAGATCCGGAAAGCTGATCGAACAAGTCGTCAATCCGAGGCAAAGGATACTTGTTCTTGATCGTAATCTTGTTCAAATCTCTGTAATCAATACACATACGGAGTGTACTGTCCTTCTTCTTCACAAATAAAACAGGTGCTCCCCAGGGTGAAACACTAGGACGCACAAAACCTCTGTCAACCAACTCCTGAAGCTGAACTTTCAACTCAGAAAGTTCTTTCGGTGCCATCCTGTACGGGGCTTTCGATATCGGAGCGGTACCCGGAAAAACATCGATAGAGAACTCCACATCTCTATCCGGAGGTAAACCAACCAACTCCTCAGGAAAAACATCAGCAAACTCCCGTACCACAGGGATCTCAGAAACAGAACCAACCTCTAGGTTCAAATCCCGCACCGAAGCCAAAAATACCGGACATCCTTTCTTCCACATTCTGCTTACCTCCAACGCAGAAACCAGACTGCAGAGAACACCTCGTAATCCCTGAAATACAACTCTCTCTCCAGCCATAAGCAAACTCACTTGCTTCTTCAAACAGTCTATCTGGGCTTCATACTGACTCAGCCAATCCATGCCCAGAATTACATCATACGATGAAATCGGCAACCGAATCAAACTTGATTTCCACTTCTTGCCAGAAATCTCAATCTCACACAAACAAAACTGTCGAGCAATCAAAGGATTCCCAGCCGGTAAAATCACAGACAAAGAAACCGGTAAAACCATCGAATCCAAATGTAAAATCTCAAAACAGTGCTCGGACAGAAAAGAATGACTCGCTCCAGAGTCAAACAAAACACGACAGGGCTGATCAGAAATGTAAATCGTACCTGTCACAACATCGGGAGCATCTCGAGCCTCCTGCTGACTCAAACTGTAAACTCGTGGCTGAACTGGAACAGGAGCTGAAGCAACAGAACTACTCTGCTCCCTCTGAACAGTAGGTGGTCTCCGTGGTCCAGAACTAGGTCCACCACCTCTACCAGCAAATCCCTCAGGGCGTGGAGGAAGAGTCCTCGGTCTTCCTGCTGCTGAACCAACAGGTCTGACGAAGCTCTCAGATCGCTGATCAAATCCCATCTGTGGACACTCCGCAATCCGATGTCCTGACTGACCACATCGAAAGCACAGACCAGCCATCCTGTAGCACTGGCCAAAGTGTCGTCGCCCACAAGTCTGGCACACAGGTGCCGTACTAACAGATCCAGAACTAGTCGTACTGGTAACAGTACCAGACGATCCTCCGCTCCTTCTGGAATCTCCGGATCCAGAACCAGCTACGAATCTCCTCTTCCCAGAGGAACCACTGCCAGAAACCTCTCCTCCAAATCTCTTCCTACTCGCAGTCCACCGCTGCTGAGTAGCCAACAGTTCATTCTCTATCAGACGAGCTCGCTCCACAAGCTCAGAGAAATCGGTGATCCGGAACGGTATCAGGGGCTGCCTCAAGGTATCTCGCAATCCCCTCAGAAATCTGTAACACCTCTCAGCAGAAGTGCTAACCAGCTGCGGAGCGTACCTGGCTAATGCAGTAAACTCAGCCTCGTACTGCATCACCGTCTTGCTCCCCTGAACAAGTCTCAGAAAGTTCTCCTGCATCTGCTGTCGTGCAGAAGGAGGAACAAACCAATCTCTGAATACCTCAGTGAACTCTTCCCAAGTAATCAAAGAGTTCAGTCTGCCCTGAAATCTGGCTGCCTGCTGGCCGTCCCACCAGTGCTCAGCCTCTCCGTCCAACAGAAAAACTGCCAACGGTACCTTCCTGTCTGACGGACACTGCATCCCGTCAAAGGTCTTCTCCACTCTCCTCAGCCACTCCTCAGTAACTCTGGGCTCAACAGCGCCCTCAAACCTTGGAGGCTTCAACCTCAGAAATAACTGCAAATGTCTGTCCAAGTCATCAGATCTGACAGTAGAAGCTCTACTCTGAGTCTCGCTCATCATCTGAGCAACCAGCGAAGCAAACTGAGAAAGCGTATCAGCACCGACCACTGGGGCTGTACTCCCCACTAGTGCTGCCTGATCGGCACTCTGTCCATCTGTCATGTCTGGGTCTGGCTGATCCATACAGAAAAATCCAGAAAATTCGGAAAACTATCACAAAAACAACACAATAAAAAGCCGAACAAATCAAAACTACCTCCCAGACAGACTTACTGATCACTTCCTATAGCTCTGTTTCACAAAATTCCCAAATTCCAAAACCATTGCTCTGATACCAAAAAAGCTTGTCACGACCCGACCCGAGACGAGACGGATCCCGCCCGCGCCGGATCGCGACGAGAATAGCTAACCAGGATCTAGCTTTGGAATTTGGTTCGGAACTAAATCTTCCAAATGTTTTAATTCAACAGACAACAAACACAGAGCTACTAAAAACATCAAATGCAGCGGAACTAAACATCTATCTGATTTCATTTCCTCAAAATAATCATCTACAAATACAGTACATGGCTTTCAACAGAAAGAAATACAGAACAGAAAAGCCATGACTGTACAAAAATCAAAAGTACAAAAGTACCTAAACTGATCAGACTCTGAAATCTAGTCCTGGACTTCCTTCCCTTTCCCAGAACCTGAAAACCACCAGAAAGCAAGGGTGAGCTCAACAGCTCAGTAAAGCAACAAACCTCCAATCAAAATCCTCAGAATCGCAAAACCAAAACAGCAGACAAATCCGTACAGAAATCAGAACGGAATCGGACAGATATCAAATCAAACAGAACTGTACGGAAACAGAAGTCGTATCAAATCAGAAACAGAACGGATCAGACATATCAGATCAACAGAATCAGAATCGTACAGATCATATCAGAATATCACATATCAGATATTATGTAATTCATAGCTAAATTCCCTGACACTAACTGAATCTCATAGGATCCAGGCCCCTTATGCCTCCCTTTTGTGCTCATGGCACCAGAATCAGATCAGATGTGCTTATAGCACCAGAATACATATATAGTGCTTATAACACCTAAACAGATTTCCTCGGATCCGGAACAGAACAGATATCAGATTTCATATTGAGCTCATTTCAGAATTCCCAGACACTAACTGAATCTCATAGGATCCAGGCCCCTTATAACTCCCTTTTTATAGCATATACAGATAGCATATCAATTCAGAGAAAATCCGGACAAATCAGAAATTACCCAAAAATCGGGCAGCACAACGGCAGTATACAGAATTTACACAATTTTCCTGAAAATCAAAATTTACCAAATTCGCACAGAATATAGATATCAACATTTCAGAACATTTATTCTACTGCACAGATAAATTCCAATTTCACAGAAAAATCCGGTCGACTAAAAACACAGTCGAATCAAAAACACCCGGACAAAAATCTTCAAAATATAGTCAAAACGTGCACACCCGGCACGGCTACGATATACAGAAACTTACGCGGTAAAAACTGAACCGGTCAAAAGATACGGACGAAAATCACGAATAAAAATCAATTCCGGACAGATAATACCGCCAAACTCGACGGTTCTGAAAATTGAGAAAGGTGGAATGTGCCTTACCTCGTGCACAGCAATTTCCTCAACAGTCACTTCGGACGAAAACGGCTCCGCGTCTTCCCGAAATCAACTTTTCCAAAATCTTCTTTTTCTCTCTCCTCAGAACAGTAAATCAGATATTTATTTTTTGATTTTCTCTCTCTTCAAAACGACTGAAATCAGCTTTATAATACACAGATCGGCCCGGCCGATCGCAACATCGTCCTGGGACGATCCGACCAAATGGATCGGCCTGGTCTCCACTCAGGGCTGTTGTCTGGACGATATTTTCTACAGTGCCAATCGGCCTGGCCGATGTCTCCAATCGGCCTGGACGATGCCTGCAGAACAGCACCTGGAGCAAAACTAGGCAAATTCTGGAGCTGAACTTCCACTGATCGTCCCAGGACGATCCCAGATCGTCCTGGACGATTCTGGAGCAGATCCTGGTATTACAATCTCCCCAACTCAGAAAAATGTCGTCATCGACATTATCCAATCCAAACTCAGTCAAAATAAGTACGGGTACGACCGTCTCATATCAGACTCCTTCTCCCAAGTCGCTTTCCGTGCAGTCCGGTGCTTCCACTGGACTTTAACCATCGGAATCTCTTTATTTCTTAACTTCCGGACGTCGTACGCCAAAATTAACTATGGCTCTTCCTTGTACGCCAGATTCTCCTGAATCTCAATCTCATCAGCTGATACTTTCTTCCCAGAGTCTGAAACCCACTTCCTCAGAGTGGATACATGAAACACATTATGCACGTCAGGCATAGAATCAGAAAGCAATAGGCGATAAGCAGATTTTCCAATTCTTTCCAAAACTTTAAAAGGTCCAACATATCTTGGACTAAGCTTGCTTACCTGACCAAATCTGCTCACACCCTTCATCGGACTGACTTTGACATACACAAAGTCACCAACCTGAAACTCAACAAATCTGTGCTTCTGATTGTAATACTTCTGCTGTCGATCTTGAGCAGCTTTCACTCTTTCTCTTATCAAACTGATCTTCTGAGCAGTTTCATCAGCAAAAGTAGCCCCCAAAGCCAGTCTATCTCCAACCTCCGTCAGAGTCAAAGGAGTACGGCACTTCCTGCCATACAGAGCCTCGTACGGTGCCATACCGATACTGGACTGAAAACTGTTGTTATAGGCAAACTCAATCAGCGGAATATGATCTTCCCAGCTTCCGCTAAAGTCCAGAACACAAAGCCTCAACAGGTCTTCCAATACCTGAATAGTCCTCTCAGACTGTCCATCGGTTTGAGGATGAAAGGCTGTACTGAAATGCAATTTCGTACCCAAGCCTTGCTGAATGCCCTTCCAAAGTCTGGAAGTAAAACGTCCATCTCGATTAGATACGATCACACGAGGCACACCGTGCAATCTGACTATCTCCTTCACATAAATCTGTGCCAAGCGTTCAACTGAATCCGTCTGTCAGATCGGAAGAAAATGGGCTGACTTCGTCAACCGATCTACAACTACCCAAATAGCATCATGTCCTTGTCGTGATCGAGGAAAACCCATCGCAAAATCCATTGTTACCTCCTCCCACTTCCACTCAGGGATAGGCAACGACTGCAACAGTCCACCTGGTCGCTGATGCTCTGCCTTCACCAACTGACAGGCTTCGCATCTCGACACAAACTCTGCCACATCCTTCTTCATCCCAGGCCACCAGAACAAAAGCTTCATATCAGCGTACATCTTACCACTGCCTGGATGAACAGTATAGCCTGAATGATGAGATTCGTACAGAATCTCCTGTCTCAAATCTCCAAACACAGGTACTCACAACCTGTTCTTACAGAAAATAGCACCAGAATCAGAAATTCGAAGTTCAGGAGTCTTACCAGATCCAATCCGTGCAATCAACTTCGAATAATCAGAATCTGACTTCTGGGCTTCTTGAATCCGTGCTTCCAAAGAAGACTGAATACTCATCTGAGCCAACTTCAAATCACTGGAGGAAATCACCTCCAACTGCAATCGCTTCAAATCACGTATCAGAAACTCATCACAAGTAAGCTGCAAACCTGACAATCCAGAAGATTTCCTGCTCAGAGCGTCCGCTACCACATTCGCCTTCCCAGGCTGATACTGAATAGTCAAATCATAGTCCTTGATCAACTCGAGCCACCTTCTTTGCCTCAAATTCAAATCCTTCTGAGTAAAAATATACTTCAGGCTCTTATGATCAGTAAAGATCTCACATCTGACGCCATACAGATAATGACGCCAAATCTTCAAAGCAAAAACAACTGCAGCTAACTCCAGATCATGCGTCGGGTAATTCTTCTCATGTGGTTTCAACTGTCTCGAAGCATAAGCAATTACCTGACCATGCTGCATCAGGACACAACCCAGTCCTTTCAGTGAAGCATCACTGAACACCTGAAAACCCTCCGTACCTGACGGAAGTGCCAACACTGGAGCTGAAGTCAGACAATCCTTCAATCTCTGAAAACTAGCTTCACACTCCGGTGTCCAAACAAAAGGAACTGACTTCTGAGTCAGTCTCGTCAGAGGAGTCGAAATCTGTGAAAAGCCCTTCACAAATTTCCTGTAATACCCGGCCATGCCAAGAAACTACGTACCTCAAATACCGTAGTCGGCCTTGGCCAATCAGCAACTGCCTGAATCTTCTGGGGATCTACAGAAATGCCTTCTCCGCTAATCACATGCCCCAGAAAAGAAATGCTCTTCAGCCAGAATTCACACTTGGAGAATTGGCATACAGCTGATGCCTCCTCAAAGTCTCCAACACAATCCTCAAATGTCTGGCATGATCATCCTCAGATGCAGAATATACCAGAATATCGTCGATGAAGACGATCACAAACTGATCCAAATACTCCCTGAACACTCGGTTCATCAAATCCATGAAAATCGCAGGCGCATTGGTTACCCTGAAAGGCATAACCAAAAACTCGTAGTGCCCGTACCGAGTACTGAAAGCAGTCTTCACCACATCAACCTCCTTCACCTTCACCTGATAATATCCGGATCGCAAGTCAATCTTCGAAAATACTGAAGATCCGGAAAGCTGATCGAACAAGTCGTCAATCCGAGGCAAAGGATACTTGTTCTTGATCGTAACCTTGTTCAAATCTCTGTAATCAATACACATACGGAGTGTACCGTCCTTCTTCTTCACAAATAAAACAGGTGCTCCCCAGGGTGAAACACTAGGACGCACAAAACCTCTGTCAACCAACTCCTGAAGCTGAACTTTCAACTCAGAAAGTTCTTTCGGTGCCATCCTGTACGGAGCTTTCGATATCGGAGCGGTACCCGGAAAAACATCGATAGAGAACTCCACATCTCTATCCGGAGGTAAACCAACCAACTCCTCAGGAAAAACATCAGCAAACTCCGTACCACAGGGATCTCAGAAACAGAACCAACCTCTAGGTTCAAATCCCGCACCGAAGCCAAAAATACCGACATCCTTTCTTCCACATTCTGCTTACCTCCAACGCAGAAACCAGACTGGAGAGAACACCTCGTAATCCCTGAAATACAACTCTCTCTCCAGCCATAAGCAAACTCACTTGCTTCTTCAACAGTCTATCTGGGCTTCATACTGACTCAGCCAATCCATGCCCAGAATACATCATACGATGAAATCGGCAACCGAATCAAACTTGATTTCCACTTCTTGCCAGAAATCTCAATCTCACACAAACAAAACTGTCGAGCAATCAAAGGATTCCCAGCCGGTAAAATCACAGACAAAGAAACCGGTAAAACCATCGAATCCAAATGTAAAATCTCAAAACAGTGCTCGGACAGAAAAGAATGACTCGCTCCAGAGTCAAACAAAACACGACAGGGCTGATCAGAAATGTAAATCGTACCTGTCACAACATCGGGAGCATCTCGAGCCTCCTGCTGACTCAAACTGTAAACTCGTGGCTGAACTGGAACAGGAGCTGAAGCAACAGAACTACTCTGCTCCCTCTGAACAGTAGGTGGTCTCCGTGGTCCAGAACTAGGTCCACCACCTCTACCAGCAAATCCCTCAGGGCGTGGAGGAACAGTCCTCGGTCTTCCTGCTGCTGCTGAACCAACAGGTCTGACGAAGCTCTCAGATCGCTGATCAAATCCCATCTGTGGACACTCCGCAATCCGATGTCCTGACTGACCACATCGAAAGCACAGACCAGCCATCCTGTAGCACTGGCCAAAGTGTCGTCGTCCACAAGTCTGGCACACAGGTGCCGTACTAACAGATCCAGAACTAGTCGTACTGGTAACAGTACCAGACGATCCTCCGCTCCTTCTGGAATCTCCGGATCCAGAACCAGAAACGAATCTCCTCTTCCAGAGGAACCACTGCCAGAAACCTCTCCTCCAAATCTCTTCCTACTCGCAGTCCACCGCTGCTGAGTAGCCAACAGGTCATTCTCTATCAGACGAGCTCGCTCCACAAGCTCAGAGAAATCGGTGATCCGGAACGGTATCAGGGGCTGCCTCAAGGTATCTCGCAATCCCCTCAGAAATCTGTAACACCTCTCAGCAGAAGTGCTAACCAGCTGCGGAGCGTACCTGGCTAATGCAGTAAACTCAGCCTCGTACTGCATCACCGTCTTGCTCCCCTGAACAAGCCTCAGAAAGTTCTCCTGCATCTGCTGTCGTGCAGAAGGAGGAACAAACCAATCTCTGAATACCTCAGTGAACTCTTCCCAAGTAATCAAAGAGTTCAGTCTGCCCTGAAATCTGGCTGCCTGCTGGCCGTCCCACCAGTGCTCAGCCTCTCCGTCCAACAGAAAAACTGCCAACGGTACCTTCCTGTCTGACGGACACTGCATCCCGTCAAAGTCTTCTCCACTCTCCTCAGCCACTCCTCAGCAACTCTGGGCTCAACAGCGCCCTCAAACCTTGGAGGCTTCAACCTCAGAAATAACTGCAAATGTCTGTCCAAGTCATCAGATCTTACAGTAGAAGCTCTACTCTGAGTCTCGCTCATCATCTGAGCAACAAGCGAAGCAAACTGAGAAAGCGTATCAGCACCGACCACTGGGGCTGTACTCCACTGGTGCTGCCTGATCGGCACTCTGCCCATCTGTCATGTCTGGGTCTGGCTGATCCATACAGAAAAATCCAGAAAATCGGGAAAACTATCACAAAAAAACAACACAATAAAAAGCCGAACAAATCAAAACTACCTCCCAGACAGACTTACTGATCACTTCCTATAGCTCTGTTTCAAAACAATCCCAAATTCCAAAACCATTGCTCTGATACCAAAAAAGCTTGTCACGACCCGACCCGAGACGAGACGGATCCCGCCCGCGCCGGATCGCGACGAGAATAGCTAACCAGGATCTAGCTTTGGAATTTGGTTCGGAACTAAATCTTCCAAATGTTTTAATTCAACAGACAACAAACACAGAGCTACTAAAAACATCAAATGCAGCGGAACTAAACATCTATCTGATTTCATTTCCTCAAAATAATCATCTACAAATACAGTACATGGCTTTCAACAGAAAGAAATACAGAACAGAAAAGCCATGACTGTACAAAAATCAAAAGTACAAAAGTACCTAAACTGATCAGACTCTGAAATCTAGTCCTGGACTTCCTTCCCTTTCCCAGAACCTGAAAACCACCAGAAAGCAAGGGTGAGCTCAACAGCTCAGTAAAGCAACAAACCTCCAATCAAAATCCTCAGAATCGCAAAACCAAAACAGCAGACAAATCCGTACAGAAATCAGAACGGAATCGGACAGATATCAAATCAAACAGAACTGTACGGAAACAGAAGTCGTATCAAATCAGAAACAGAACGGATCAGACATATCAGATCAACAGAATCAGAATCGTACAGATCATATCAGAATATCACATATCAGATATTATGTAATTCATAGCTAAATTCCCTGACACTAACTGAATCTCATAGGATCCAGGCCCCTTATGCCTCCCTTTTGTGCTCACGGCACCAGAATCAGATCAGATGTGCTTATAGCACCAGAATACATATATAGTGCTTATAGCACCTAAACAGATTTCCTCGGATCCGGAACAGAACAGATATCAGATTTCATATTGAGCTCATTTCAAAATTCCCAGACACTAACTGAATCTCATAGGATCCAGGCCCCTTATAACTCCCTTTTTATAGCATATACAGATAGCATATCAATTCAGAGAAAATCCGGACAAATCAGAAATTACCCAAAAATCGGGCAGCACAACGGCAGTATACAGAATTTACACAATTTTCCTGAAAATCAAAATTTACCAAATTCGCACAGAATATAGATATCAACATTTCAGAACATTTATTCTACTGCACAGATAAATTCCAATTTCACAGAAAAATCCGGTCGACTAAAAACACAGTCGAATCAAAAACACCCGGACAAAAATCTTCAAAATATAGTCAAAACGTACACACCCGGCACGGCAACGATATACAGAAACTTACGCGGTAAAAACTGAACCGGTCAAAAGATACGGACGAAAATCACGAATAAAAATCAATTCCGGACAGATAATACCGCCAAACTCGACGGTTCTGAAAATTGAGAAAGGTGGAATGTGCCTTACCTCGTGCACAGCAATTTCCTCAACAGTCTCTTCGGACGAAAACGGCTCCGCGTCCCGGGACGATCCGACCAAATGGATCGGCCTGGTCTCCACTCAGGGCTGTTGTCTGGACGATATTTTCTACAGTGCCAATCGGCCTGGCCGATGTCTCCAATCGGCCTGGACGATGCCTGCAGAACAGCACCTGGAGCAAAACTGGGCAAATTCTGGAGCTGAACTTCCACTGATCGTCCCAGGACGATCCCAGATCGTCCTGGACGATTCTGGAGCAGATCGTGGTATTACACCTCCAAGGTCTACGTGGATAATAGTTCCTAGAAGTAAGGTAGTTGTCCAATCATTGAAGTAACCGTAAACACTGTAAATCTCCGTCAGCCCCTTGGGCGGCTTCCCTTATAATTATAGGCTTCTGCGGGACCACTTGTAGTATCCCATACGGTCCATAAATGGACTCCTTCGTCATTTCACCATGCATCCAACGGTTGACTCTCGTCCTTCCATTTAGTCACTTGGCCTTGTATCAGTCCAACCATTCCCAGCGGACTTATTCAGCGTCAGCCCCTTCGGCTACTGTTAGAGCCGTCTTACATCTTTCGAACTCGTTGCACCACTTTGTCTTCTAAAGACAACTGTAAGGGGCATCTTCACTTCAATCCTATAAACTAACATAGATCTTGAGGGAAAGGAAGAAAACTGGCTCGTTTAGGACATTCATTTCAGTTACATACTTGAGTGAGAAAGACTAGGTTGTAGCTTTGGGAATTGGTAAATTACTTTCTTCCTACAATAAGGGTAGAACCATTGATCATCTTCATCTTCTTTCGTGGGATGCTAATAAAAGGAATCGTTCCATAGCTCAACCGACTCCTCGGGTTCTTTTTTACTACGCCGTCAATCTTCGAATGAAATCAGGAGCAGAATAAGTTGTAAGGACCTAAAAGATCTCGCTTTCAGTCTGGATAACCAACGGAAAGCTTTCTTTCGGAGCGAGATAGGGAACTGCTTGATAAGAAACTTTTTATGTTGAGCGATATCATCTGAAATTTGGCTAAATTCTCGAAATAAGTGAGATGTTCTTTTGGATCACCAGTCTCGTCAAATGTATCAAACTTCGAAGTGACGTAGACTCGCTTTCTTGGCCACGCTGTCATCATATGGCCTCTGAAATGTTAGCTCCTATGATCTTCATTTATAAACTGCACTGTGGTTGCAATGATCTTTTGATCATCCATTATGGACGAAGAAGAGGTTGGCTTTCTAGTAGTAGGGTGATGGCATATAAATGATTGTCGTGGCCTTGCAGTTCTTCTTCTTGTAATGCACTAGTTAGAGAGTCAAATGGCACTGTTCACTTCCCCTCCATTCTTGTAACCGTCTCCTGTAATCCGCGTAGGTGTGTCCGCACCCCCTGGAGTGGACGAAAAAGAAAAGATTTCTCGGAGCAACCCCCCTGGTTTTAGACCCAGGAGTTCACTTTCCCGTATGAGCATTCGGTACATGTATAATTCCATGGAAGAGTCGAAGGGTCACCACCACTGAGGATCTCCCCTTTATATCTTAGATGGGTCATCTGAGGGTTCGTAGCGGTTCATTGCTTTGCAGACACACTAGGCTACCCTTCTTCGAAAGCTCTGCGGGACCTCCTACCACTAGTCTTCTTCGCCCATAGGGGTTTATTGCACACACAAAACTGTCGGGATGCTGGCTCCCCCAGAGGAAAGCCCAACCAATGTCAGAAGCAAAGTCCCGCATCTCATTAAGATCATATTGGCATACTCCCCCCCCCCCCCCCCTAAAAAAAAGAGAGTAGACCTCATTGAAGACGAGAGTGAGGTACAACAAGGCCATTTCCGTCCACCTTCTCAGGGAGTCGTACATGGACGTTACCACGCATACAACTCCCAGCCAGCAAGCAATTAGCTTACAAAATGGAAGTGTGGATGAATCGACATCAATTCGGGTTTTCTTAGAATAGAAGCAAGAACATGCATGCTCCTTCATCATCGCGCACCTTTCACAAAAACCTAAGGATCCCCCTTCCCCCTAGCGCGCTTTTTGAAGCTGAGAGTGAAGGCCTTCCTTAGGATGTTCTCGCTAGATCGAAAGGAGATAACACATACAAAACCTGAGCTTCGCTTACTTACTTTTCTTAGGTATAACCTTCGCCACGACATTAGTGGCATAGCACTTAGCGCTTCCCGCAGGAACGAGCAGATAGCGAAATGGAAATATTGGCTCTGTGATCGACATGTGGACTGCTGGATAGACCAGTGCCTTTTTCTGTGCTTTAAGGGCACAGGGGCAGACCCCACCCTCTTGATTTGGTAATGTCCCTGTTGACCTTTGCATAAAATCCAGAAGAAACAAAAGTAAAAAAAAAAACTGTGTACAAACCTCATACCCGACGGATCCATAAAATCTGCCGAAGCTCTCTGCAAATCTAGCTGAAATCCCGCTGTTCGGCGCCGTTCAGTCTCTATCCCGTGAAATCCTGCTCAAAAGCCGCGAGCTCGCCTCGATCGAGCACCCAAATCGTCGTTAAATAGCGAGGGGGGGGGGCTGCTCGACTCTTTCACGCGACAACTCTACTCCCGATCTCCTTCCCTGTCGCAGAGCTCCTGTAGCTGCTTCCCTCTGATCTTCCCGACCTAAGCTCTGCCCGACGTCCCGCACAGGCCGAGAGAGAGAGAGAGAGAGAGAGAGAGAGAGAGAGAGAGAGAGAGAGGAGAACGTTCCCTTAGCCTTACCTGAACTCTCCTCTGCCCTCTGCGACGCCTCCTTCCTATCGAATCGAGAGTTATGACATTATGATCGAAAGCAACACGGGAGCTCATTTGCTGTGAAGGTAACTTTCTCCCTTTCGGGAGTTTCTTCGGCCAAATCCCCTGTTGCCGAACAGCCCCTTTTTGGGGCCTTTTATTATTATTATTATTATTATTATATATATATATATATATATATATATATATATATATATATATATATATATATATATATATATATATATATATATATATATATATATATATATATTATTAGTAAGTTTAAATTATGTATTAATAATAACTAATCAAAACTAATCACAATTAATTATATTAAATATAATTAATATTTAATTAATCATAATTAGCCAAGGTTAATTATTTTTAATTAATATTAATTATAGTTAGTAACTAATTAATTGCAGATTAGTTTTAATTAAATAAATTACTTATAATTAATTATTTTTAAATGATAATTAATTATTAATAATAATTAATTAATCATAATTAATTATATTTAATTATGTTTAATTATTTTTTTAATATAATTAATTATTAATTAATTATATATTAATTATAATTAATTAAATCTAATCATAATTTATGCTGGCTAATTATTATTAATAATAATAATTAATAATAATAAAAAATCAACTTCCCTCTCTTACCTCGACGTTCGTGTCGGACCGGCAAACCACCTAAGCACGCCTTTAGTGAGCGTGGTAGGAGGGAACCCGGTACGACACCTACGACGAGGTAGGCGAGTGACCCCTCGATCCATGTGTCAGCCACGGCAACTCCGCGAAGGTACGTACTCTTCTAAACTCAAAACCTTGCTTCAATGTCCGTGGCAAACCGGAGAACCGCCCCATGCACGCCTTTATTGCGCGTGGTGGGATGGGACCCTGGTGCGACACGTACGGCGAAGCGGGGTCGCTTAACCCCCGGGCGGCGGGAAATCGAAATTGATTATAAAAAATGTTTTTTATAAAACCCCATGCACGCCTTTATTGCGCGTGGTGGGAGAAAACAAAAAATACAACCGCCGCGGTGTCTCACCAACACCAACCGTGCACGTCTTTATTGACATGGCGGGTAAACGATCTCTTGGTTTTTCCCCTAAACAGGGGAGACGCCGGGAGGCTGCCGAAATTTTGTCTGAAATACAGACAAGGACTTGGAACCATTTGGGACTTGTGGACTTGTTTCAATCTACTTAAAATGAACTTGAACAATATAAAAGAAATTGATTGAATTCAAAGAGCACATAACTTGGACTCTCATTTGAACTTCAACAAGGGCTCGACCTATATGAACTTGAACTTGCAAGGTGAAACTTTGACATTGAACTCAAAACAAGATATGGACTACTTGAACTCAAAGGAGATTGATGCAATGAGTTTTGAACTGAACTTGAATGCCAAGAACTTAAACTTGATGGATTGGAACTCAAATGATTTGGAACCATTTTGGACTTGAATCAATTTCAACAAAACAAAATTGAACTTGGACTTGGATCAAACTTGCATATTGAACTTGGTCTTGAACCTTACAAAATCACATGGAACTTAAATTGAAGAAGATAACTTGAGCATTGAATGAGCAACAACAATCTGAATGCAATCATTGGTTGATAAGGAAGTGTAATCTAAAACACAAATAGATACACAAGAATACTTTGGTGAATATTATGACTCACATGTGAAATATTTCACTCACAAATGATGATGATGGATAACATGACGTTGCCCTTAAGTAATGAAAGATTTCATGATTCTTAGAATATGATAGCAGTTCAATATATAAGATCCACACAAGTTGTGTAGAAACACATTTGACCGACATCCACTGTCTTGCAAACATATGTAGTAGTCCCTACAAGTACTTAAGGAGATGTAGTCAACATTGCGATGTCTCTACGATCAATGTTAACTAACTAGTAAAGGAAAATGGCATTCCCTTACAAACAACTATGGGGTATATGTAAGCATGCATGAGCGATAGTAATATACATCTAAGTGAATGTCATACAGTCCATATAAAGACGAGGATGATTGATGCATATGCTAATCATACAAACAAAGGTGTTACCATCTTATTGCTTTCAAAAGCAACGAAGAACTTGTCTTCAAATATAAATTTGTAAGATAATACACCAAATTCTTCCAAGCAACGACAGATATTAACAAATAGCGAAAAACCCTATGAAGCTGTGAATGGTAAATGCTATTTCAATATTTAAGTAATGATAATAGGGAGGTCACAAATGAATAATGCAGTTACTTATGTATGTTGAAAGTCAATATACAACGAGCAATATGCAGTGAATGTCGGATTCTGCCTACGACCAACTATATGCATACATACAACTGAATACAACAGTCTTCTGCAAGCAAAGACGAATAATACAAAATAAATGCAAGTATTTTTCGAGCAGAGGTAGAAGTTCTACCATACACATAACATGTAATCTATTAGAAGGGTACAAGGAGCCTATGACAAGCACTTAGAGATTTATACAAGCTTGTAATAAGGCAACAACAAGTACATTGATCTTCTACCAACAAGAGCAAAGGATGCATAACAAATACAAGTGACTACAAATCTCTACAAGCTGTCATAAAAAATTCGTTAAGTGTCCAAAATACCCCTGCACGTGCACTATAAATTGTATACACATAGGCACACTAAAGGGGAAAGTACAATCTCAACCCGCATGGGCCCCGACGAGCGTGTTATAGAAATACACGTGACGTCTAGGGATGCTGCGCGGGTTATCCAATTTTAAACCCGATCCTCCTTAGGAGATTGAAGGAGTGGACATGGTTCAATTATAAAATACCCCCAAACACCCGCATGGGCCCCGGCGAGCGTGTTATTGGTACACACGTGACGTCTAGGGATGCTACGCGGGTTGACAAGTGAATTCAGGTTCGAAACCAATCCTTCTATACGGGTCAATAGAAGTCGACAGGGTTCGAACCATTAAGCAAATATAAAGTCGTGACGACCGGCATATTTGTTTTAAAACATTCATATTAGGCCTTCAAGACCTACAACAATATGAATTCACTAGTACAGGCACGAAGCCTACGAAAACCGATCCTCGATCAACCGCTTGGTCGAGTTGACATGGTTCAAGCTACAAATGAAAATGACCCCCAAACACCCCGATGATGGTCGTGTTGATTTCTTATCTCAACCGGAGGGGTTCACAAATATTTTTCAAATGCCATTCCAAATACTCAAAATTCCACCAAAATATCCATTCAAAACCAAAAACTCCATAAAAGTCCAAATTCTCAAAATCCCAAAAATCCAAAAATGTTTAAAATTGAAATAAATCCATCAAAAAACTTAAAGCAAAATACATCCACCCTCCGCAACAGTTTGTTGGGGAGGACAAATTAAAATTTACTTCAGCTCACAAATAGCTAAATGCCTAGTCGAAAATATCACTAGGATCCATTCTCAAACAATCTCTTGCCAGTAAGGATGTGGTACGTGTCCTCTAACCGGCAGTTTCGCCGCCAAATGGCACTGCAGGTAAACGGTTATGACCCCGGGCCCTCTGAACCGAGTGGTTCTGCCGCCAAATGGCACCACAGATAGCGGTTATGGCCAGAGTCAATACGCTCCTTAATGGCGTTAAATTCTTGAGATATGAATCAATAGAATATGATCGATAGGGTACAAAGCCCTTTGTTAGCTAAGGTGGATTCAAATTTGTCGCCTTAGACAAAAATTTACCCCCGGTCTACAATGTCCCCTTGGACGAAGCAACCCATGGCTGCCGACAAGGATCCTTCTGTTAGGTTGGGTCGACTACCTCCTCTGACTAAGTAGACCAGGGACCACGATGGCCCGAGACGACGGAACCATGAGATCTTGATCGGGTCTATCATTCATTCCCCCACCATCCGCTTTAAGTGCTAGGTGGTGAAATTTCATATTTTAAATATCAAACTTTTCAATGCTTTCCAAATTCCCAAATCCAAACCCAATTTCCATGGTAATATAATAGCATGCCAGATAACAATTGCTGAAGGTTTCCACAGAAGCTGCTACTATATGCCAGATAACAATGCCAGATATGTCTAGGTATGCTTTCTAATATCCAAATCATAAACAACTGCTGAAGGTTTCCACAGACGCTTCGCGCCTTGGTTCTGGCAAACGGATCAAAATGACAGGTACCTGGGAGCATACCGATGGAATGAACGAAATACGAACAGTGAACATAATATTGTTATAGATCTTAGGTTGTACCTTGATCATGAGCGAATTTGTTGATGTTGCACCCATTAAGTATGAAAAGTGCCAAACATTGGGAACTACCCGGGGAGGAGTTAGGAACATAAACAAGGAGAAATGAGAATAACTTAAATTGAGGAATTGATTGTATTTCGTCCTTTGTTTCCCATAGCAACTAGGGATTGAAAAGCACCAAATTTGATGACTTATTAAGGGAAAGATGAAGTATGATGATGCTATTGGAGACGTTGCAACATATGTCGGGGAGGCCTACGTTGATTGTGTACGAACAAAATACGAGTCCAAAGGTAGGGAAAGAAAGGGTTTAACTAATGGAGATATTGACTCTTCCGGGAACCAGTAATGCATAAACCATGTCAAACCAAGACTAATCAATATCCGAACGAAACAGATTCGAACTTCTCCTAGAATAGTTTCCAGTGCGAAGAAAAAAGAAAAAAAAAGTAATTCAAAGGAGAATTTTTTTTCAGTGTGAAAGCAAAACTCCTATCAGTGCGGGCCCCCGGTAGTCAGAGCAAGACCCGGAAGATTTTTCAGAAAATCGCCCCTTTGGATATGCATCTCTCTCTCATTCTACGATTCATCTCCTATCCCCAAGCCTCACAAAAGTAGTCGCCCCCTCTTTACCTCATACTCATACCTCCATTTCGGCCAAGTGAGAAGAAGGAAGTTGTCAGCAACCAAACAAGGAGGAGATCTCCTCAAAGATTTGACCACCACTCTCCTCATATAGCAGTAAATTTCGGCCAGCAAAAGATGGTGGATAGCTGCAATTTTTCAGCATAAAAACTTGGAGATTTGCTACAGTTTTCAGTACAAATGAAAGGTGTATTCGCTGAAGTTTTTAATATAAATGCATGGACAGATTTGCTACAGATTTTGACACCATAATCGTGTTGATTTGTCACAGCTTTTGACACAAAATGAAGAATTTGCTGCACGTTTTCAGCAACAAATAGAGAAGGTTTGCTTGATTTCTCTTAAAACTTTAATTAATATGTCCAGATTTATTTCTAACTTGAGAGAATATTTCTATAATATATATTCATTTCTTAAAGAGCCTTATTAAAATCCATAACTATGTTGTTTCTTTCACTTCAAAAAAAGTACTTGAGATGACAGTTTTGTTGAGATTTATATAAATTTCGTTGCATTAGAAATCCATGGTCATTTATTAATTTACTTCACACTCAGTATAAGTTTCGAAAGAAAATCCCCATACAACAAAGAGTTCATTTCTTGATGCAAAATTTATTGGTTTCAATCCTTTGTTTTTCGTCGAATAAGTATTTAAAAAAATGCTAAATAGTATTTATGAAGAGACGAATTAGTCATTCATCATTTCTTAATGCTAACATAATATTTTAAGAATTATTTTCTATCTCCAATTTCATTAATTCACATTACTATCATAGTTTTGATTTGTTTGGATGATCACAATCGAATTAAATATGAAAATGAGATCATATTTTTTAAGAATGATTTTAGATAACTTGCTTTCACTTACTGTTTACTGATTTCAATATCACTATTTAATATCACTAAAAATCTATTTATTAAACATCAATATTGTAAAGATTATTTTGAACAATTTTGTTTATATTTATTGTCAATATTATATTTGTTTTAAAAATGAAAACTATAGAATTTCAAACTTATTCTATTTTAATGTATATATAGACATATGACAATTTGTTATGATAACAAGTCGAAGTGTTCAAATTTTTTTATCAGTTGACTTGTGCAAAAATTTTGAGTAAGCGCATATTCTAATTATTTCTTAAGTGATATTTAAAATGTCTTATATGAGCATTTGTGCCTTGATAATTTCCAAATGGAAAGTTGTTAAAACATAAATTTAATGTATATAACTTCAAACGTGATCAACGAATTTATTCTCATTAATTGCTTGATTTCTATCATATTCTTGTTTACAATTTTCCATTTCATTTCAATAGCCTACATACATGTTCATCTAGTTTATATGCAAAAAAATATAGATATGTGAATAAGTTGAATTCTAAAGTTTATCTATTTTGAGCACCAATTGGTACACAATTAATTGTATTGTAATCAATATGTTGAAAATTACTTCAATTATAATTTTGTTTGATAATTGTATAATTTTTAAAATAATGTATGCTAAAAAGATCTCAGTTAATATTTCATGATATTTATATGTACATTTATTTTATAGTATTGCTATGAATTAATTTTATATGCATATCAATATAGGAATGATGATATAATGTAATATGATATCTTTCATATAAAATGTGTTGTGATTATTATAAAGTGTAATCATGAGAAATATTTATTTATGTTGATTCTCAAATTTAACATGTGTTTTTATATTTTATATGTATTGCACATTGAAAGTTCATGAGTTTGTTATAAGAATTTATATGCATATGCATTTGTTAATTATAATACATAAAATTCTAACACATCTTTCTCTCTTTGTGTATTTACGAGGTATTGATGGAGCTGATTGAAGGCTAAAGCTAAGGAGATCAATCTCCTCAATTTATTCCAAATGAAGGTGTTACAGCTGGTTGCACCGTTGACTTGCTCCAATGAGATAAGTATTCTAAAACTAAGAGGGCCCTAGATCTCATAAGCCAATGATTATGCTCTCCCAGCTTCGGGTACATATAATAGCACGTGTCTAATTTATATTTATTTTTTTATGAACCCAAAACCCAACGTATGCATTAGGATGCTACGTCTGATATGATTTATTTACATCCATGTGTATGTTCAAGGGTTAATGGTAATGATTACAATACTACATAGCATTAGTGTCATTTAAGGATAATAAGGATAAGTCTTAATGAACTTAAGCAAAATCTATGATGCATACATATATCTTTTAGGGATGACATATCAAATATAGAAAACTTAGTGATACTATACCTTAGGACTAACATACACCATTGATTTACATTCAATCAATCTCAAACAATAATAAACTAATCATCAACTCTTTTTCAAGGTTTTAAAACTCCAATAATTAATAATTATTCAAATAAAATATATATTTCCTCAAACAATTATAATAAATACATTCAATTATTGAAAAATAAAATTAAAAATAAACTTCATTAAAATTTAATTAATATTTTAAATACCTTCTAAATAAAAATTAATTAGATAAACTCATAAAAAATAAAATAAATTCAAAGATATAAAATAAAATAAATATCAGAAAATTTTAATATCATTTTAAAATAAATAATTTAAATTAACACTGTAACGTAGCGTTATACTTGAATTATTGAAGGTAAACTTGAATTATGGAGGTCAACCTTAGAGTCTAAAGGTTTTCGCTTGAGTAGATCTAAAACGGAATATATGGAGTGTAATTTTAGTAGTAATAGACCTAGTGAGGGGATAGTGACTTTGGGCGATCAAGTCATTAATAAAAGTACACGTTTTAGATATCTTGGATCTATTGTTCAGAGTGATGGTGAAATAGATGGGGATATTATCAGCAGAATTCAAGTTGGATGGTTGAAGTGGAGGAATGCATCGGGCTTGTTATGTGATAGAAATGTACCCCTCAAACTTAAGGGAAAATTCTATAAGATGGTAGTGAGGCCTGCAATACTTTATTGTGCCGAATGTTGGCCTTTAAAAGAGAAGCATAATACTAAGTTAAGAGTGGCAGAGATGAGGATGCTCAGGTGGATGAGTGGCTTTACCCTTAGAGATAGGATACGAAATGAGCATATACGTGAAAAGGTTGGAGTAGTTCCAGTAGAAGATAAGATTAGAGAAAGTCGCCTTAGATGGTTTGGTCACATAAAACGGCGGCCTTGCAATGACCCGGTTAGGAGAGTAGAGGTATTAGATTTGACTTAGGTCAAGAAAGGTAGGGGTAGACCTAAAAAGACTTGATTAGGAAAATATTAGGAATGACCTTTCTTTATTATATTTAAACGAGAATTTGACTTTTAATAGGACAATGGAGAAAAAGGATTCATGTAGCCGACCCCACGTAGTGGGATAAAGGCTTGATGTTGTTGTTGTTGTACTGTAACGTAGCGTTAAGATAATCCATCCTAAAAATTAGTTTGATGTACTTGAATTAAAGATTTAAATTTAATTAAATAATTAATAACATATTAATTTGAAACTTTTACACTACATTGAATTCGATCTTAGCGTTGTCATAGTGGGCTCGAGCAATCTTGCCTCCTTAGGATACATTGCCCCGCAGCTCAAAATAGTTCATTCTAAAATTTCATCGCCAGAGTGTTTATTGTGTATTGAGAGGTTGGTTACCTAATTTTAAAAGTTGATTAAAGTTTAAATCAACAATTAGATTTTATATTCTTATTGAATTATTAAGAATTTTTAACTAATTTTTCAATTTTGTTAAATTAATTTTAATTAATTATTAATGAATTATTGACCTAAAAAGACTTGGTTTGAAAATATCAAAAATGATCTCTTTTTTATTATATTTAAATGAGAATTTGACTTTTAACAGGACACGATGGCGAAAAAGGATTTATGTAGCCGACCCCACGTAGTGGAATGAAGGCTTGATGTTGTTGTTGTTGTTGTAATTATTAATGAATTATTATTTAAATTTGATTTAAAAGTTTCATTTAAATTTGAATTATTAGTCACTATATCTTATTTAATTTTATTCAATTTTTAACATATTTTAGAATTATTTTTATTATATTTAATTAATCATAAATGATTTTAATTATTTAATAAATTACAATTAAGTTTTAAATGAATTTTTTTTATTTTGAATTCATATTAAAAAAAATTATCTTTATTTTTTTTTATTTAAATTTATTTTATATGATTGAAGTTTGTTTTATTTTTAATGAATTTATCTAATAAATATTTAATTAAGAGAATGAATGCATTAATTAAATTTTAATGAAAATTTGGTTTTGAATTTTATTTTCCAATGATTAGATGTATTGATTAGGGTTGATTGAGAAATATTTGATATGTTTATATATTTTATTTAAATTGTTTGTTAATTATTTGAGTTTTCAAAGCTTAAAAATAGTTAATTATGAATTTATTATTGTCTGAGATTGATTAAAATCAAATTAATGATGTATATTAGTATTTAAGTATAATGTTAATAAGTTCTCTATATTTGATATCTCAATCCTCAATGATATATGTATGAATCTTAAATTTTGCCTAACTTTATTAAGATTCATCCATAATTATTATTCTTAAGTGACACTAATATTGTGTAAGATTGCAATAATAACCATTAACACTAGAATATACACATGAATATAAACAAATCACTTCAGACGTAACATCCTAATGCATATAATGGGCTGGAAGAGTACACAACCATTGGCTTATGAGACCTATGGCCCTCTAAGCTTAAAAATAATTACCTCACAAGAGAAAATAAATAGTGCAACCGACCGTAGAATTTTCATTTGGAAGAAATGGAGACAACTGATCTCCTTAGCTTTAGCTTCCAATGAGCTCCTTTAATAACTCAAAAATAATGCGAAAAGAGAAAGATATGCCCGAATTTCGTGAATTATAATTCACGAATACATATTCATGAACTTTTAATGTGCAATACATATAAAGCATGAAAACACATGTTAAATTTGAGAACCAACATACAAAAATATTTCTCATGAATACATTTTATAATAATCACAAACATCAAGAGAATTTCAATAAGGCTCTTTAAGAAATGAATATATCTCATAGAAATACTATTATCTCAAACATTTTCTCTTAAGTAAAAGAAAATAAAATAATTATGAATTTCAATAAGGCTCTTTAAGAAATGAATATATCTCATAGAAATATCTCTCGAGAAAAAATAAATATGTACATATTAATTAACCATCAAGAGAAATCAAACAAACATTATCTATTTATTGCTGAAAAGGTGATAGTAATTCACCACTTTTTTTTCAAAAAATGCAGCAAATCGACGCGATTTTGGAGCCAAGATCTGTAGCAAATCTGTCCATATATTTATACTAAAAATTGCAGCGAATACACCATGTATTTGTGCTGAAAACTGCAGCAAATAACCAAGTTTTGATACAAAAAACTACAGCCATCACCCAACTTTTGCTGGCCAAAATTTTTTGTTGTACGAGGAAAGTGGTGGCCGAATCTTTGAGAAGATATCTTTTCATGGTCGCAAATAGCTTCTTTCTCCTTATTTGGCCGAAATAGAGGTATGAGTACAAGGGAAAGAGTGGACGGCTGCTTTTAGACTTATGTTTTAAATTAATTATTTAAATTCGATTAAGGATAATTAATATTGATTAAATTTAGATTATGCCAAGACATTAAATCGAGTAGATCGAAGACTTTAAGGATAAAATTTCATCAAAATTAATTCAAATCAACTCGAAGATGCTTGATTGAATTTATTGGATGAAAATTCAATAGATTTTGATTAATTTAGCTTTTACTCGACTCAAAATAATAATCAATTAACTCAATTTCACAATCGATGACGATGCCGAGGTCGAATTGGACTCAAATTGAGTTGAATAGATTCAACGTCATCAAATCTAGTTTGTATAATCAAATCTTTTTCAATTAATTCACATGCGGTTCAATGTTAATTTTAAAGGAAAATCGATGAGAACGATTGCAAGCTATATTGAGGCCAGCATTAAGCAAGACAAGTGTTTTTGCAAACAAATGAAAAATGTTGGCATTATGATATTTTCTAGAACTAATTAAGAAAACAAGCAGTTTTGGGTTAGTTTCAATCCAAACAAACAAAATTTGTTTATCAAGACATAACAAGAGCTCCTTAAAAAATCATTGCTTAATCCACCACGACCATACAAAAGCTGACTTTAATGATCCCCTAATTAAGCCACCACACCAAACACCACCATTAGTAACAAAGCCATCAAGGTTGAGTTAAAACACATCTTTATGAGGGTTGAACCATTTAATGATTTTAAGAGTAGTGATTTTATCAAAATTATGACAATTGATGTTAAAAAAAGAGGACCAAGTGATATTTCCTCTAAAATGTTAGGAGTCAAGACCTTTGCTATAAAAAATTGCTGAATTTTTTATTTTAAGGAATTGACAACACTGCTATAGCTTATTTTTTGGTTGTTGTGCTTACTGTTATTCCTCTCCAACCACAAAAGCTAGAAAACAACTATAGGTACAACAATAAGAATGTGTCTTTAATTTTTTTATGGAACCATACAACCAAAAAAGAGAAAAAGTTATTACTTTTACATTGGAGTTTAAGGGGCCTAATCCATTCTCAAGCACATACCAAAATTTCAAAGTAACAAGGTCATCCAAAAAAAAGCATGTATAATGCTTTCAAAATGAGAGCAATATTGGTATTTAGAAACCAAACATATACCCTTCTCATTAAATCTAATATCAACGGGAATATACCATTTTAAAATTCTCCAAGTGGATATAAAGAAATTTAAAGAAGAAGAAGAATTCCACACTTTATCAAAAATAGTACTATACAGACCTTAGTTCTAAATAATTCCAAAATTTTTTGAAACTGAACTCAAAATACTCAAAAAATTTAAAAATGGGGAGATCATTAACGGAAACATTAATCAATATCTCATAACTAATACCAACACAACTGTGACGCACATGGTTTAATAACACCACTTGTCATTCCTAATAAAGTAAGACATCTTTAATGAAGAGGTAGAATGAGTGTTAAAGTAAGAATCAATAGACAAAAAATCAATCTAATCGTCATGCCACAAATTGTTGGCTCAAGAAAAATGGCACGAATGCATAAATCCTGTTTTGCAGCAGTATGATTTCATTTCCCTTACGTCAAATTATAGTTAACCAGATTTCCTCTGAGGGTAGTGTCAGGGTTTAAAGATCTACAGTCCTTACTTCCTAAGAGCGCAAGCACTCATAGTTAATTACCCCTCTTACTACGTAAGAGAGAACTATCGATTAAGGATGAAAAAATTTTAGATAATTTTAGTCTCAATAGTAGGGGAAGTGGAGGTAAACCCAATCAAGATATCATGATTCCATCATCTCGGGTATACTGTAGTTCCAGTCTACCAACACTAACAATCAATGACCTAGTGTACAGGAAATCTGATTAGCAGTCATAAGTTGCCTCCTCTCAGGGATCCCGAGTAAACTGAAGTGGTTAGATATGAGTTTTAGTTTTAATTTTTGTTTGAGGTTTGGGGTTTACATCCGTTATAATACCCAGAAATTAATTTAGTTTGGGAAGTATGACTTCGTTAAGAAGTAACCCAAGAATTTGAACTAGAGCGGGTCTTATGGCTTCTTTAGGAAGTAGCCCAAGGTATTTAGATTTAGATTGGGACTTATGGCTTTCGTAGAAAGTAACCCGGGGATTTTGATTTGGAATGGAGCTTATCGCTCTATTTATGAGCTGCCCAAAGATGAATCTTACAACCTAACTCTACATTAATACTGCCCAAAGGATTTAATTATTTGGTAGGACTTATGATTTCCCTTAGGAAATAGCCTGAAAAAGACGAGTCTTACAACTTAATCATTTTAGACTAAGATGCTCATTGGTTTGAATTAGATTATTTGGGGTTTAGAATCATTGTTATTTATTTAATAATTTTCTTAAAATGTGAAACTTACTGCTTCTCTTAGAAGTAGCCCGTTGGTGGATCTTATAACCTAACCCTATAGGCTAGGATGCCCATAGGTTTAAATTTGATTATTTGGGTTTTATGGTCATTATAATTTGTTTAGTAATTTTTCTAAAATGTGGGTCTTACGACTTCACTTAGAAGTTGCCCGTTGGTGGGTCTTAAAACCTCACCCTATAGGCTAGGATGCCCGAGTGAGGGGTCTAAGGTTGTATCATCACCTAAATATTCCCTCAGAGGTCGAACTTAGGACTTCTATTAGAAGTGGTCGGTGTTTTAATTGGAGGTTGGGGTTAGGTTAAATTTTAGCTAAAACTTTTCTCTAAGGTCGGGCTTACGACTTTCCTTTGAAAGTTGCTAGGTAGTGGGTCTTACAACAAAGTTCTTATAAACAAGGCCGCCCAAGGATTTTATTTGGATTTGATTGTGTGTTTGTTGAGAGGATGTCAGTTGTTTACGATTGGTTTTAGAGAATTTGAAAGGGTTGTAAGTTTATTTGAGTTTGTGATTTAGACACTTCAAGGTTTTGGCACCGGGCTAATGTTTTAGTTGTTATATGCTCGTAGTCTTTTTCTTACTACAATAATCCACTACCCTACCTGTCTTTTTAGCACTGTTGCTCTACTAGCTTTTCATACTTAACTTTTTTTCTTGCTTTTTAGTACTCTGTTATACCTGCAGTAGCTTATAGATTTAACAACATTCATTCAATTTATTTATGATGTACTGACTCTTCATTTGTTTGTTTGTAGGTGTTCGTAACCAGTGGTTGCAGTAGTTGAGGCTCGCAGTTACAGAGGATAAAGCCCACAAGATAGTTGCAAGAACTCTTATAAGAGAGATATTAGAGAGCTTGCAGGGGAGTTCAATTTGAGTGTGTTGAGTTGTTTGTATTGTTATGGAGAGTTTGAGAGCTTGAGAGATATTCTATTTAGAGAGTTTTGAGAGCTTTTATTTTGGAGAGGTATAATTTGTTTAAGAGTTTGGAGAGTGTTGTTTGGAAAGCTTGTATATACATTGAGTTAGTAAACATGTTGATTCTTATAAATTGTTTATGAAGATTAAATTACAAAAAATATTTTATCATAGAATGCGAGTTTGTGTTTACAACAATTTTGATATAAAATATTTACATACAACTTTAAACTCTTAGGGTATTTACTCTCAGGAAATTTATTTATTTTTTCAAATCATTTTTACTTTCGACATGCAAGAAAGTTTTAGAGATTTGAGGAAGGGAATTTGCCCAACAATGTAAAAAAAGTTTTCCCTTAATGAAAAATTGATCATATTGACATTTTTCATTCATATTGTAAGGCTTGCACATATGTAATACTATAGGCACATTTTTCTTAAATAGTTTTGTAGTTGAAGTTTGTCGAACACCTTCTCATATAAATCAATGTTCCTTGAACAAATGCAACTCCAACGTAGGGTCAAACCTGTTGGTCCCCTATTATCCAATACAAGCCTCTGTAACAAATCTCTGTTAACCAGTTTTACAATTAATTGGCTACTCGACGTTACAGTTCATCAAATAATTCAATTGGTGAATTAAATGTTCTCCCGTTTCAAATTCTATCTTAGAGATCTGTGCTTTTTTATACGCTAAGTTCAAAATTTTAAAGAAAATTTCGGCAGCCTCCCGACGTCACCTCCCCATCGAGGGAGAAATCGAGGCGGCATTTGTCGAAATTTCTTCCTACCCGAAAGATCAATGGCGTAGGGCATTCGAATTTAAATCATCCCACCAATATCTAAGATCGATTGTGCAAGGGCTTCGAATTAAAAACCATCCGCCCGAATCTAAGATCACGGCACGGGTCTTCAAACTTTAAACCATCTCGGCCATACCTAAGGTACGACGGCCCGGGATCTTCGACATCTGTTTGAAAATCATATTTTCTTCTTTATATTTTTTTACCTTATATATAATATCATATTATTTTTTATTATATTTATATATAACAATTATATCATATATTATAATATAATATATAACATTATATTGTTATATAATATATATAAAATAAGAGAGAGGAGAGAAAAATCCGATCGAGCATGATTGGGTTCAGTCCAAGAAGGAGCACAATTGAACAGTGAGGAGCTGAAGGTGTCACTCTTGTAAATCTCTATACCTCATGCAAAGCAACGAAACTAAACAGCAAAGTGGCCAAAATCAGACACAACGAAGGAAGGGAGGGGCGACTCGAGCGATCCTTACGCCTCCTTCAGAGCAAACTCGGACAACAAGGGAGGAGCGGAAGAAGCGACCGTGCAATCCCTACTCCTTCCACGAAGTGACGAAGCCGAATGGCAACAAGGAGCCGAAGGAATCGGCGCATGCGGCCTCTGTGAATCGAAGCCGAACAGCGACGAGGGAGGAGCGGCATGTGCAATCTCTTCACCTCCTACAAAGGGACAGAACCGAACATCAACGACGAAAGGAGAAGATGAAAGGCAAACCCTAGACTCCTGCGAAGCAACGAAGTCGAATAGCAACGACGGAGTCGAAGGAGCCGAAAACTTTTTTTCTTCCTTTGATCTCTTCATTTTCTTCCTTTTATCCATTGAATCGCTGAATGGAAGTTACGGGAGTGAAGAGCTGCGTTGTTTGGCGACCAACTGCTCGCGATGGGACCGTCTTGGAGGTAGGCGTGCTACTTTGCACTTGTTTTAGTTTCATTTTTTTTTAATCACACAAATGAGATGAACCATTCCTTACACCCCATTCTAGAGTTGACTCACCAAGCCATTTTATTATGTATAACATGCTCCAACCAGAGCATTGACCCTTTTTGAAGAAACAAAGTGTATGATGTTTGTTGTAACAATAATTCAGATTCATGAAATTAGACCAAAAGTATTCATTAATTCTAAATTTCCATCATAATTTATAAGAAAACAATATGAGAATACAATCAAATGCGTTGAAGCTTGTAGTCAATCCAAAGGGGGAAGAGAAAACTTGATATTTTCCTTCTTGTGGGGAGATGAAGTAGGAAGATTAATTCAAAAGTAATGGGGACAGGGGGGGCCGGCCATTGGTGAGGGAGAGGGTAAATTAATTCCAGATTATGTGTTGAATAAGGATGGGAAGCAAATTCAAAATATGAAATTTAATTCTAGCTTTCATTGGTGAAGATGAGTGAGAAATTTGAATTTGAATTTCCCAAACAAAGAGAGAAAGGTGGAGGGCAGGGGACGGACCCTTGATGAGGGAATTGATTAGGATCCCAAAGGGGAAAGGGAATAATTAAGAAGAGAAGGGGAGGGGGCAATGGTTAAGGAAAGGAGTTGATTGGAGGAGTTAAGGGTTGTTAGATTTGGAATTTTCAAATAGGAAAGGAGATTTAAATTAACTATTATTTAAAATTCAAATTAGCATGAAGTGAGTGGCTTTCCTAAAATAACTTTCCACATTTAGGAAATAAATTCCAAGTTCAAATTCATTGGAATCTAAATTAAAATGACTTCCAAATTTAAAAGGAGTTAAATTAGGAAAATATTTGAATGCTAAGTTTGGAAATTTTGAATCCCATGGGAGGGATGAAGGGGCTGGCGGTTGGCAAGGGAGTTGGGTGGCCAGCGGGTGGATGGAGTGAGTTTTGGGCTTGGGTGTGAAGTTTGGCCAAGGGAGGGAGGGGAGGAGAGGGGGTCGGCTAGGGTTTGAGTGTGGAGGGGTGGGGGGGACCACAGGCCCGGACTCTTTTTGCGGAAGATGGGAAATATTTTGTCCTCACCTAAGGACTTCAACTCTGTAGTATCCCATAAATCCCAGGAATCACCTCAACTCTTTAGAGTTTTTGGGCACTGGCCACTTTAACATAGTCTCATTTTTAGCCTAATTCGTTGCCACTCCCTCTTTAGAGACAATGTGCCCTAAGTATTCCACACTAGTCAGGTAAAGCAGCATTTCTTCAAATTTGTACCATAGCTGGTGCTTCTGTAACTCCTCTAGGACCCTCAAGTGCTCACAGTGATCCTCTTATGTCCTGCTGTAAATCAGGATGTCGTCAAAAAACACCAACATGAATTGCCGGAGGTAAGGCCTGAATATATGGTTCATGTGAGGTTTGTGAAAGGGTATAGCACCATAGCATGGCCACTGACAGAACAGTTAAAGAATGATGGGTTCTTATAGGGTGAGGCGACCACAGCTGTTTTTGAGAGCTTGAAGAAGGTCATGACCATTGTATTGGTTTTGGCCCTACCATATTTCACCAAAGTTTTCATAGTGGAGACGGATGCCTCAAGATATGGATTGAGAACAATACTCATGTAGGACTAGAGACCCACTGCTTATTTCAACCAGATATTGACAGCTAGGGCAAGACTAAAATCTGTATATGAGAGGGAGTTGATGGCCATTGTGTTAGCCATCCAGAAGAGGCGACCCTACTTGTTAGGTAGGCACTTCAACGTCAGGACAGATCAGTGGAGTCTAAAGTACTTGCTAGAGCAGCAGATGGTGATTGAGTATCAAAGATGGTTGACCAAGCTGCTGGGTATGACTTTGAAATAAAGAATAGAACAAGCATGGAGAACAAGGCAGCAGATGCATTGTCCAGGTGCATGGGGGAGTTCCAGGCGATAGCAGTCTCGGTTCCATTGATGCTAGATTAGGATGCCATCAAGGAGGAAAGTGCGCGGGATGAGGATTTGGGAAAGATTAAGGCAAATTTGTTGAAGGAAGGGAATAGACACTCGGGGTAATCTCTAAATTGGGAGAGGTTGCTATATCAGGGGAGATTTGTGTTGCCTAGAACATCCATCCAAATCCCACACCTACTCCAGGAATTCCATAGGAGGACTGTTGGAGGCCATTCAGGGGTGCAAAAGAATTACAGGAGACTTGCCTCAGAACTGTATTAGAAGGGAATGCATAATGAAGTGGAGGAGATGGTAGCCCGCTATGAGAAATATCATAGAAACAAGTACATTGTCATGTCTCCAAGAGGATTGCTACAACTGTTAGCTTTACCAGGACGAGTGTGGGAGGAGGTATCCATGGACTTTATAGATGGACTACCCATATCAGAGGGATTCACATTTATCTTGGTGATAGTGGATAGATTGAGCAAGTATGCCCCCTACGACATCCCTACACCGCCGTGACAGTGGCATCAGCTTTTATCAGGGAGGTGGTTCGCTTGCATGGGATACCAGAGTCCATAGTATCAAATCGGGACAAGGTGTTTCTAAGCCATTTTTGGAAGGATCTATTCAGGCTACAGGGGACAATACTGAAAAGGAGCACGGCTTACCAACCACAGACAGATGGTCAGACTGAAGTGGTCAACAGAAGCTTGGAGACATGCCTACGATGTTTTGTGTCGGAGACACCCAAGCGATGGGCTAAGTGATTGGCATGGGTGGAGTATTGGTACAACACTTCAAATCATTCTTCGCCTCAAATGACTCCATTCAAGGTGTTTTATGGAAGGGATCCTCTTCAGTTGGTGCACTTTGGGCATAAAAGCACCCTAGTTTCATTCGTAGAGGAGTATTTGGAGAAAAGGGACAGAGTGTTGGAAGAATTAAAGAGGCATTTATTGAGGGCCCAACAGAGCATGAAGAAACATGTTGATGGGCACACGAAGGATATCCAATTCAAGGTGGGGGAAAGGGTATTCTTAAAACTTCGACCTTACAAGCAGAAGATCGTCGTGAACGGGAGAAAGGAGAAACAAAAAGCTTGCACCCAGGTATTTTGGGCCATTTGAGGTACTGAAGAGGATTGGGGAGGCGGAATACAAGCTGAAATTGCCTTCAACATCAAACATACACCATATTTTCCATGTCTCACAACTGAGAAGGAAAATTATGGAGTATGCAGCCAGTTTGGAGCTACAAGTGATGTTAACAAAGGACTTGGCGGTGACGTTGGAACCCCATGAGTTACAAGGGGTGCGCCAAGGAGGAGGAAGGGAAAAACAGTTGTTGAACAAGTAGAAGGTTCTTCCTGATTATGAGGCAACATGGGAGCCTTATGACAGGGTGAAGCATCAGTTTCCCTCTTTTCACCTTGAGGACAAGGTGGTTCTTTGGGAATGCAGTTTTATTAGGTTGGTTCTCACTGAGGGCCGGCTCTAGTATGCACCAGGGCCGGCTCTAGTATATAGGAGGCCTGAAAATAATTATAATTCAACTCATTATCAACAGAATTACTTTCACCTTCTTTTAGCATGAAACCGATTGACCAGAGGGACTCCAACCCTCAAAAGGATCATTTGCATTCTCATCAAAATGGATTCCATCATGAGGCGGGCCCTAAACCTTATTCATAATATCACTTGCTACGAAAGCAGAGTTGAAGATGGAAATAATTAGACTAAGATTAGCAACATCTACACAATCTGATGACAAATTAAACCCACTAAAGAAAACATTTGATAACGAAGTTGAGTGTAATGAACTAAATTACGGTAACTATCACCAGCAAAAGAGGCGCTCACATCCCTCAAAATACCAGAGGATTCAATTAAAGGATTATTAGATGGAGGGTTGCAGAGATCATTCAGGTTAAGAGCCCTATTTAACTCTAATAACGGATCAATAGCTAATTGAAAATCTTCCCCATATGGCATAGGAATATTTGAATTGCCTTCCCCTATCGGATTAGGAATACTCGGTTTAGATTATGACACCAAATTTTTTGTTTTTGTTTCCATAAATGAGGGTGCAACCGAAAGAATTCATTTTTGTCATGTCCAAGAATTTTGCAACGATTACAAAAAGGGGGAAAATCATCCAATGACCACTTTCTATTCATAACCAAACTTCTCTAGACTAAGCCAAATACTACTAGAAAATTGTTCAGAAATATCAGGTTTCACAAGAACCCTAACTACTGAAGGCCTAGTACCGTTAATCGTCGCACTATCTATTTGCAGCAGCCGGCCAAATAGAGTACTCAAACCATCCAAAATCCTAGGAGAAATAGGTGCGGTCTATGTTAAGGAAAGAAAACCCAAATCGGGATAATAAAATACTCTGAAAAATCGAATAATGGCAACCATATGATAATCTTCATGCAACAATTAGAAACATAATATGCTCTATGTTCAAAAACTCGATTGTAATCCATGTTATTAGCTAATTTGATAAACAATGACGGGGATCAATAAGCTTTATGAAAAAATCTCCATAAAGTTTAAGCTTAAAAAAATTCAAATTAAGCCTGCGGGTAGTAAATTTCTCTACAAAAGCGAATAACTAAAGCCTTGATCTCTTCCTCAGAAATCCATAAAGCCATCATCCCATAATGGTCGGTGGCTTTGACTTCCAGGAAGGTCACAGAGGAAGAAGAACTAGAGAGAACATCTTTAAATGAGTGATATTTACTTTTACCGGCAAGATATCCGAGATCGTTAAGCATAACATAAATAATGACAATTATATCAGAAGATCCCCACGAAACAAGGGGAACCATATGAAAAAATTGGAGAGAATGCTTGAAAAAAGAAACCCCAGTAGGTCCGAGGTCAACTAAGGAAATTAAAAATCAAAAATAGATTAGTAGAACTTCTCTGAAGAAGACGATCATTTTTTTTCCTGAAAGATCGCAAGCAACCAATAGACGCTCCAGCAGGCTGAAAAGGGCAGGAGAGGATAGAGTCGGCAAGGGATAAAACCCAAGCTAGCATAGTGCTAAAAAAATGATAATAATTATCATCCAAAATGCATATATAATTTACATGCCCATGAAAACATACACATGCACACAAACTAAGAAAATGACTCATTTAAACACAGAGCATAAATACTGTCTAGGCTTATATTTATGAAGCCAATAAAAATAACCTCAATTATTTTTAATGTATCTTTGAATAATAATTTATTACTATAAATAAAAAACTTAAAAAATTCAATTCACACTCAAGAAACCACATATAATTCACATATGCATGCACATAACTACACATTCATGCAAATCATATGCAAGCACACAAGTATACACACTAAAGCAAAATAGACACATTTTATATTTCGCTCTAAATTATATGATAATTTAAAAAATAAAAAATTATCTCAATAAGTAATAGATTTCATAAAATATAAATACTATCTATTCAAGTTTTACGAATATTTCAAAGATTTTATTATGATGAATTTTTGTCGCGCGCAATTTATTCTACTTTCCTATAATTATTTTTATCTTAAATTCACATATAATTCACACACTCACGTAGAACATACACATGCCCACAAGCAAAGATAATGACTTATTGAAACAGTGAACATAAATAATTTTGAGAGACTTATAATTAAGATGCTAAGAAAATAAATCCAATTTAAGGTATCTATGAATGACAGTTTTTAGATAAATTAAAAAATACATAATGCAATTCACACTTAAGCAAACACATACAATTCACATATACATGCACTCCTACAAGATGGAGTTAATTTTATATTACTATCATACAATTATTTTATCCTAAATGCAGACTCATGCAAAATAAAAAATTAACGTATTTCTCTTTTTTAATTTAATGAAATTTTAATAAGTAAAATTTTATTTTACAAAGAAATTGATGTCATAAAACACTAATAGTATTTGTTCAAATTTTATGAATATTCCAAAATGCTTTTTTATGATGATCTTTTATTACATGAATTTTTAAACTACTCTCCTAAAATTATTTTTATCTTAAATGCACATAAAATTCACACACTTATGCAAAACATACAAAGCACACAAGCTAATGCAAAGTAGAGTAACTTTATATTTTGCTTTTGAATTTAATGAGAATTAAAAGAGTAAAAACTTGCACTACTAAATAATGAATTTAACAAAAACTTAATAATATTTACTCAATATTTTACAAATATTCTAAAGGACGCAGTTACGATGGTCATTTATTGTGTAGATTTTATACTACTCTCCTATAATTATTATTAACCTAAATGCACATAAAGTTCACATATTCATAAAAAGCATACACATGTACATAAAAGCACACACACTAATGCAAAATATAATTAATTTTATATTTTGTTCTTAATTCTACGAGAATTCAAAAAATAAAACAGTGTTACAAAATAATGAATTTCATAAAGGATAAATAGAAATTATTCAAGGTTTTACAAATATTCTAAAGGGCTTTATATTAAATAAAGCAAGATCGAATTGAATATATACTATTCTCTTACAATTAATCATACACTCATGTAAAACATACGCATGCACACAAGCTAAGAAAATAACTTATTTAACCTAAATAATTTTGAGGAGCCTTTATCTATAAAGCTAAAAACATAACTTCATTTATTTTCAAGATATTTTTCAATGATAGTTATCATGACAAATAAAAATTAATATAATGCAATTCACACTCAAGCAAACACAAACAATTCACATATACACACGCACATAAGCACATGTACTCATGCAAGATGGAGTTAATTTTATAGTACACTTTATAATTTTATAGTACACATAAACATAAGTCAAATCAAATACCTCTACTTTCCTAACCGGGTCATCGTAAGGCCGCCGTTTTATGTGACCAAACCATCTAAGGCGACTCTCTCTAATCTTATCTTCTCCTGGAGTTACTCTAACCTTTTCACGTATATTCTCATTTTGTATCCTATCTCTAAGGATAAAGTCACTCATCCACCTTAGCATCCTCATCTCTGCCACACTAAACTTAGTATTAAGGATATTACCGATTTTTAAAAACACTCTTCCTCATTATATGGGTACACCACCCCTATTAAGGTCATAAGAAAACCTTCTTGTTTGATAAAATGTTCGCAAATATTAAAAAAAATTAGCATGGAATTTAACTTTTTATCTATAGGTGTAAGACTTGTTTTAATTAAAAGTATGTTTTGCTCTTCGTATATTTATCTCCTTCAAATTGTTAACCCCACCATAGAAGTATGCTCCAGATTTGATAGAATCTTTAATAAACTTTTTTAGGGTTCTTCTCAGGACAACAAGAATATTCATTGGAGTACTTCGGATTCTTGTTTAGGTCTTTACAATGTGGGTGGATTGGATCATTGGAATACAGAACAATTTTAGACATGGTTAAAAGCTTCTCTATAAAGGTGTGGTGGAAGTTTAAACTTACTAATTCATGATGGCAAACTTTATAATTCATAAATATTATAAGAATTTTCACTCAACTCGATATTTCTACAAGAAATGTCAATCTCTTGGCTGGTCTAAGCTTTGTAAAATCAAATGGCAATGTGAGTTGAACATTTTGTGAGGTATCGGATATGTGTAATCTTTTTTTTTTTTTTTTGCAAGGTGATTGGATGAGAATTGAATCTATTGATTTATTTTTTAATACACACAACTACTACAACAACAACAAGCCTTTATCCCACAACGTGGGGTCGGCTACATGAATCATTTTTCTCCATTGTGTCCTATTAAAAGTCAAATTCTCATTTAAATCTAATAGAGAAATATCATTTCTAATATTTTCTAACCAAATCTTTTTAGGTCTGCCTCTACCTTTCTTAACATAAGTCAAATCTAATACCTCAACTTTCCTAACAGAGTCATCGGAAGGCCGCCGTTTTATGTGACCAAACCATCTAAGGCAACTCTCTCTAATCTTAACTTCTACTGGAGCTACTCTAACCTTTTCACGTATATGCTCATTTCGTATCCCATCTCTAAGGGTAAAGCCACTCATCCACCTTAGCATCCTCATCTCTGCCACACTTAACTTAGTATTAGCTTCTCTTTTAATGGCCAACATTCGGCACCATAAAGCAATGCAGGCCTCACCACCATCTTATAGAATTTTTTCTTAAGTTTAAGGGATACTTTCTTATCACAAAACAAGCCCGATGCATTCCTCCACTTCAACCATCCAACTTGAATTATATTGATAATATCCTCATCTATTTCGCCATCACTCTAAACAATAGATCCAAGATATTTAAAACGTGTACTCTTATTAATGACTTGATCGTTCAAAGTCACAATCCCCTCACTAGGTCTATTACTATTAAAATTATACTCCATATATTCTGTTTTAGATCTACTCAAGCGAAAACCTTTAGACTCTAAGGTTGATCTCCATAATTCAAGTTTACCTTCAACTCCCTCTCTAGTCTTATCAAAAAGAAGAATATCATCAGCAAAAAACATACACCAAGGTACATCCTCTTGCAAATGTCTAGTGAGAACATCCATGACTAAAGCAAAAAGATATGGGCTTAAGGCTGATCCTTGATGTAACCCAACCAAAATAGAGAAAGAATTGGTCAAACCACCTTGTGTTTGAACACAAGTAATAACTCCTGCATACATATCTTCAATGATTTGAGTATAAGCATTATTAACTCCTTTCTTTACAAGAACTCTCCATAGCACTTCTCTTGGAACTTTATCATATATTTTTTTTCTAAATCAATAAATATCATATGTAGATCATCTTTATTTTCTCTATATTTCTCCATCAAACCTCTTAATAAATGTATGGCTTCCATAGTTGACTGACCCAGCATGAATCCAAATTGATTTTGAGAAACATTAGTATCACGCCACAACCTATGCTCCACAACTCGCTCACATAGTTTTAAAGTATGACACATTAACTTAATTCATCTATAATTCACAAAATCTTGTGCATCACCTTTATTCTTAAAAATAGGAATTAACACACTCATTCTCCATTCATCTGGCATCTTTTTAGTCTTCAAAATAGTATTTTTTAATACACACTTTATCTAAAATATGAAAGTTGTCAATTTTGTTATGGATGGAATGAGGTGTAGAAATTATCTTACTAAGAATATTCTCAATTCTATTATTTATGTTTTTTGTGAGATTCCTATTAATATGCAAATTAAAGATCAATCAATCTTCAAACATTCTAATAATGGGATTTCAATATTAAAGAGGTTTAGAATGATTTTAAGAATATAAATAACTATTATAGAATTTTGGAAAAAATCTATAATTGTGCTTCATATATAACCATATTTACTTGTTGACTTATCAAAAGTTTTATACCGGTTAATGAGAGAATAAAAAACATAATTTTTTACATAATATCCAAGTGTCAAAGTTGTTATCATTTGGAAAATAATTAATCATGTCTTTGTACATGGTCCTATTGCGTCTAGGATTCAGTCCGTATGGGTAAATGATTTGGATTTTAGAATGAAATAAAATATTAATAGTTATATTGACATGTCATAAGACTGGTTTATCGATACACCAAAATGTTATAATCTAACTACTATTCATATGATTATTTTTTAAATTTTGTTGAATGAAAGAAAAATTATAAACATCAAGGTATCAAGATAAATTTTGAGAGGATCATAATTATTATTAAAAATAAAATCCACCAACATTTTACTGCAAAACTTCTACAACATAAGCACTTTTTTAGAAAGCCTTCTAAGGCTTCTTACTTTCATATCCAAAATGATTAAATTAATCATGGAGTATTTCCTAAAATTAAAATTGAATATTGATGGTTATGTTACCAATTTAGCTTTTAATTGTGGGGATTTTCTTTAAGACTAATAAGATGACTTCGTGTTAACTTTTGCTTCTAATATTCCAAAATATATAGAGATTTTGGTTGAAATAACTGCTTTATATAAAGGGCTTAAAAATTGTTTAGCTAAACAAATATTACATAAATGGATTGAATCGAATTCTAAATTGTTGGGTACTTTATTTTTGTTAAATATTGTCTCAATGCAAGCCTCTATTACTTCTTTAGAAAAATTATAACTATGCTTAAGCTTTTTTATTATAAAATTTATCATCTTTGGAGAGAATGTAATATTAGGCTGTCATGTTCTTTGGCAGGCTTGGTTTTATTACATTTTATCTTTTGTTTAGGGTATTGGATGGAGAATAGCTCCTGTGGTTGTGAATGGAGAATATTCCATATGACCTTATGACCTTCTAGTCTATTTTCCTTGCATATCTATCATCCTTTTAATTTACATGTTGTCGGATTACCTGATTGTTTTATAGTAGTTGTTCTCATCTATTATATATATGTTTAATTTATTGATGCTCTCTTATTTTCCTTCTTTTTCTTCCAGACTTCATTCCTGTGTGATATACTAATTACTTATATCTTTTATGGTGTCTAAATTTTCCTGCTTGTACCATTTATATCTATTTCTCCATGTTGTAGTGATGGAAGGTTTTTTCTTTGATCATCTTTTTTAATCTTATGTGATCGCGACAAACTCGTGAACATCTTCGATTTGCTAGTATATGTCAGTTATTTTTTTATTTTTTTCTTGGTTTTCCATCTCTTTTGCAGGAGGAATACAACATCATATCGTGGTACTTATTGTTGTTCGTTCTTTCTCTTGGGCTGATTCCTCTGGAATTTTTTTGACATTGGCTTCTTGCCTGCCGGGCGATTTTATTAATAATATTAATTTAGATTAGGAATCTTGTGCTCTATAAATTTTTTTTGTTCCTTTTGATTATAGTTCTTTGAGCAGTAGCGAGCTATGAATATCTTTTAAGAACTATATAATCTCTTATAATGAGGAAATAAAACTAACATATTTTTTTAAAATAAAATTTCATAGATAATTATTAATATTTATTCACTATTATAAATATTTCAAAGAGCTTTGTTATGATGAGCTTTTTTCATATAGATTTCACAGTACTCTCTTATAAATTTTTTATTTTAAATACATATAAAGTTCACACATCAATACAAAATAAAGGCATGCAAGCACAATAACATAAATTGATACAAAATATATTTAATTTTATATTTCGCTCTTGAATTATATGAGAATTCGCAAAAAATTATATGTTTTACTATGCAATGGATTTTCAAAAAAGATTAATAATAATTATTCAAAATTTTACAAATATTATAGAGGGATTTATCACAAAGATCTTTTATCAAGGGGTTTTCTATTATTAGATCATGGAAGATAGAGTTAATTATACAGTAATCTCAGATAATTATTCTTATCCTAAATATGCATAATTCATACACTCATGCAACAAACACATGCACACAAGCTTAAAAAATAACTTATTTAAACACCGAGCATAAATAAATTTGAGACTTAGATTTATGAAGCAAAAAAAATAAAATCAATTATTTTTAAGGTATCTTTAAATTGTAATTTTTTTGATAAATAAAAATTTATATAAAGTAATTTACACTAAAACAACGACATTCAACTCATATACACTCAACTCACATACACCTGCACACATGCATGAGAGATGAAGTTAATTTTATGCTATTCTCTTACAATTATTTTTTCCCAAAATACACAAACTTCACATACTCATGCAAAGCATACAAATGCACACAAGTACACACACTCATGTAAAATAGAGAAATTTTATATCACTCATGAATTTTATGAATATTTAAGAAATTAAAAAATAACTTATGAAGTAAGGAATGTCATAAAACATTAATAGTATTTATTCACGTTTTACAAATAATCCAAAGGGCTTTGTTATAATGATCTTATATCGCATGAACTCAATACCACTCTTATACAATTATTACTCTAAAGGGATTTTTACATACCTAACACCTAAAACTATTGAAAATACATATTTAACACCTAAATTTCTATATTTACTAATATACCACCTAAACTTCTATATTTCTATTCTTTTAATCAATTCTAACATTACGTTTAAACCTTCTGGCAAAAATCACTATCAACGACAGTCTTCCCCTTCAATGGTATCCTTTCAAAGTGAATAAAAGTATCTCATCGCTTCAATGGAGTGGTAGAATAGAAGGAAAAGGGAATTTTAGTGGGTATATTAGTAAATATATAAGTTTAGGTGTTAAATATGTATTTTCAATAGTTTTAGGCGTTATGTACATAAAAATCCCAACTCAACTCTAAATACACATAATGCTCACACACATACAAAGCATATACATGCACACAAGCACGCCCAATAATACTATTCCTAAAATAATTTTTATCCTAAATGCACAAAATATTTAGGCACTCATACAAATAATACACATGTGTGCAAACATACAAACTCATGTAAAATAGAATAATTTTGTACTTTGCTCTTGAATTTTATGAGATTAAAAGTATTTAATCTAATTTAAAATATTCTAGAGGGCTTGTTAACAAAATATTTTATCGTGTGTACTTTATACTACTCTTCTATAATTATTAATATATTTTTTAAAGATTAGTTTTATTTCAACGAAAAAGATATTGCACAATCTTTTAAAGAAATCCACAACTCGCTACTGTTGAAAAAGATACAATCAAAAGATACCAAAAAAACCTATAGAGCAAAAGATTTGTATTGAAAAATACAAAATTGGAATAGAAAATAGAACAACAAGCAAGAAGCCAATGCCCAAAAAATTTCAAAGGATTCAGCCCAAGAAAAATAAAGATTCACAATAAACGGTCACAACATGAAACAAAAATCCTCCTGCAAAAAAGATTAAAAACAAAGAAAACACTGACTTCAACCATCAAACTGAAGAAGGCCATAAAGTAACCACAAGCACAAATAACATAAAAGATGACCAAATAAAAAGTCTTCCAGCACTACAACATGGAGATACAGAGATCTATTTGGTGCAAGCAAGATCCACTAAAATAAATA
The DNA here is from genome assembly GCA_016618105.1 of Dendrobium huoshanense. Taxonomy (NCBI): domain Eukaryota; kingdom Viridiplantae; phylum Streptophyta; class Magnoliopsida; order Asparagales; family Orchidaceae; genus Dendrobium; species Dendrobium huoshanense. The sequence goes on from CM028343.1 coordinate 34,824,250, forward strand.
ATCTGGAAACCAGTCACAAGAAACCTAAAACTATGACATATATGAAGGGGAAGAAAATAGTCGGCTATATGAGAAATTCTCCAATCGAAATCACATTATTTAATCTCCATCTAAGACCCAAAATGAAGAAAAAAAAAAGGAATAAAACTATTCCGAAAAGGAGAATATGATAGCCCAACCAGAAAAAAAAAAAAAAAACAGAGCAGCAGCCCCACCATGAAGTGCCCTTATAAAAAATTCAAGTACCCTTCAGTTTTTTAAAAAGCTAAAGCCAAATTTTATATCAAGAAAAATCAAGTACCCTTCCTTATGTAAGACAAACCCAAAATATCCAGCCGCATCATACCCTTCAGTTCATGTAAAAGTTTTATAAAAAATTCAGAACTTGTAAAGTTCCTTTTTTTGCAAGGCAATCAGCAATATAAACTTTCCTCCAAATATGAGAAATTTTATAATAAAAAAGTTTAAGCAAATGTATAATCTTTTTAAATAAATAATAAATGCTTGAATTGTAACAATATTTAGCAGAATAAAATTAACCAGCAATTAAGAATTCGATTTAACCTATATATGAGATATTTGGGTAGCTACATATAATTGAAGCCCTTGATATAAAAGCTTTCATTTCAGCAAATATCACTTTACATTTAAGGATATTTGAGGCAAAAACAAGCACAAAAGCACCATGGGAATAACAAATAAGTCCCCCAAAACTAACAACTAAATTGGTAATTAAAACAACAATGTTCAATTCATTACAGGCTTTTTCCAATTAAAAAATATAGGGAATATACCATGGTTAATAAAATCACAATTAATATGAAAATAGGAAGCCTAAGAAGAATTGCCAAAGAAATACTTAGATTGTAGAAGAATAGCAGTAAAAAATTGATGAATTTTATTTTTAAGAACAATAATAATCCTAGAAGAATCCATCTTAATACCTTGACGCTTGCAATTATTTTTTAATTCCACAACAACCAAAAAACAATCATAGGAATGACAGTCAGTATATGACCTTTAGTTAGGTCTATTAAAAAATAAATCTTTTAACATGGAAAAACAACTATTAATATTATACCTCAATTTTAAATCTAAAGCATGCACCAAAACAGACCAAATCCTAGAAGCAATAGAATCTTGTGGAAAAACATGATTGATATTTTCTATATGGGAACAGTATTGACACTTGGATTTAATGTAAAAGCCTTTAATTTTTAATCCCTCATCAATAGATATAAAACTTTTGTAAACCTCCAAATATATAAGAATATATTAGTAGTAGAAGAATTCTAGATTTTTTCAAAAATTCTATTATAGTCTTTTTTATGTCTAAAACCATTCAAAACCTCTGTAAGATTGAAGTCCTAATTAATAAAATATTTGAAGATTGATTGATCTTTCATGTGCGTGTTAAAAATTTCATAAGTAACATCAACAAGATAATTAGAGATATACTCAGCAAGTCAATTTCTACACCATCTCCCATAATATTGAGATAAGGAGTATTAAAAAAAATTATAGATCCAATTCTCATCCAATCATCCTGCCAAAAAAAAGATGACTCATATCCAACACCCCCACTGAAAATTCAACTCACCTTGTCATTTGACTTTGCAAAACCTATTCTTGTAGAAGCATTGAGAAGGGTGAATATCCTTACAATATTTTCTATTCATAAAAAAGGCCCATAATAAATCATTAAGCTATAAAACTTCCACCATAATTTAAAAGAGAAACTTTTCATCATGTGAATAATCGATTTGTACCATAAACCATTCTCATTATAAGATTCATAACAAGAATGTCCAGCAGTCCAATGAATCTTCTTATTATTATGAGAAAAACCTCAAAAGAAGTTGTTAATGAATTTGTCAAATCTAGAGTATACTTTCATAATTGGATTAACAGTTTGAAGCAAATAAATAAGCAAAGAGCACAAAACACTTTTGATTAACATAAACCTAACACCCATATATAAAAATTTAAATTCTCATGCTGCTAATTTTTTGGGATAGTGGTGAATATTTTATCAAATAAGAAATTTTTTTCTTATGGCCTTTATGAAGCAATGTGCCCAAATAATAAAGAGGAAAATATTATTTTTGAAAACCAGTGATATCCTTAATTTTATTAATATTATCCCTCGAAAATTCTTCCCTGCTATTAATGTGTATTTAATCTGATCAAAATGAAGGCCACTTTCCTTATCAAAGATCTTCAAAAAGTGATATATTTTTATCACATTGTTAAAGACACTATTATTAAAAATAACAATATCATCAGCAAAACAAAGAAGAGAAAGGCTCAAACTACCAAAACTTTTGAATGATAGACTTTTATATTTAGACAAAAAGTGGTGCAAGCCTCTAAAAAGATATTCAGCGATGATAAAAAGAATATAGGAGAGTGGATCCCCCTGTCTAAAACCCTGACCAGCTTTTAAAAATTCATGAGATTTATCATTAATAATAATATAGAGCCAAACATTCTCAACAATACTCTTAATCAAAGAAACAATATGATCATTAAAGCCAAATAAATACATAATATTAAAAATAAAAGATCAATTAATATCATAGGCTTTCATTATATACAGTTTCATAATAAAATTTTGAATTGATACTTTGTTATTAATGTGATGGATAAACTCTTGAGCAAGTAAAACATTATCAAAAATGCATGTTGTTTTAATAAGCTTGTTTGATTAATAGAAATTATTTTAAGAAAGATGCAAGCCATTTTTGAAGCAAGAGTTTAAGAAATAATTTTATGAAAATATTGAATAAACTAATAGGCCTAAAATCATTCAAATTTTCAAAGTTCTCGCACTTACGAATAAGAATTAAAGAGGTATTTGCAAAAAACTTATGCATAGTAGAACCATTAAAAATGCAACAATAACATTATATAAGTCACCTTTAATAATATAGTAACATTTTTGATAAAAACTAGTAGTGAAATCATATGAAAAACCAAATGTTTTGAAATCTAAAAAAAGATAATTTTGTATTCGCTCATGAAGTTTAAGAGAATTAAAAGAGCAAAAACTTGCGTTACTACATAATGAATTTCGTGAAAGATTAATAGTATGTATTATAGGTAATGAATTTTATTACCGATAATGAATTATGCAATATTCTCTTATAATAAATTTTATCAAAAATGCACATATAGTTCACATACTCATACAAAGCATACACATGTACACAAACTAAGAAAATGACATATTTAAACACTAAGTATAAATAATTTTTTACTTGCTTATATTAATGAAGCTAACACAATAACACGATTATTTTTTAATGCACTGAATGAATGAGAGTTTTCTATATAAATAAAAATTATAAAACACAATTCATACTCAAACAAGCACATATGATTCACATATACACGCACTCAAGTAAACGCACTCATACAAGATGGAGTTTATTTTATATTACTACCACATAATTATTTTTATTGTAAATGCACATAAAATTTCCACACATGTAAAGCATACACACTAATCCAACAAAGATAAATTTTATATTTAAAACTTGAATTATATGATAATTTAAAATATAAAAATTTATCTTCCTTAGTGAATTTCATAAAAGATAAATACCAATTAAAGTATTTCAAATATTTCAAAGGGCTTTATTATGATGATTTTTTATCGCGTGGATTTTATATTACTATCATACAATTATTTTTATCTTGAATGCATATATAATTCACATACTTATACAAAGCATACACATGCACACAAGTTAAGAAACTGACTTATTAAAATATCGAAGATAAATTATTTTTTATAGGCAAATATTTATGAAGCAAAGAAAATAACTTCAATTATTTTTTAATATACCTTTAAATGATCTTTTTTAATAAATAAAAAATTATATAATACAATTCACACTCAAGAAGGCTAATCAATTCACATATACATGCACACATATGCACAATTATTTTTTATGAAAAATAGAGTTAATTTTAGATTATTCTATATAAATTTTTTATCACAAATACACATAAAGTTCACACACTCATGCAAAACATGCACATGCAAACAGGCACAAACGCTAATGCAAAAAAGAAAAATTATATATTTCTTGCTTGAATTATATAAAAGTTTAAAAAGTAAAAATCTTACTAAGTCATGAATTTCATAAAAGATTAACACTATATATTCAAATTTTATAAATATTATAAAGACTTTCTTTCCTTAAAATATAGACAAATACATATAGAACAAAACAATAATATTATATCCCACAATAGCTCAAACAAACACAATCACGCCTTACAATTTCAAATACAAGGACACAACACCTTATAACTTCAATTAAAAAAAGGACACAACAACACCTTATTATGAATCAAAATTTCGAGAAGAAGGATACAGGTGGAATGGGAACTGTGAAGAAAAGAATATGATAGAAATCCGAGACGAAGTTTTAGAAGATAGGGAGGTAGAAGATGATAGCTCGCAAGCTATTTAAACCCGCGTGTTTCACTTTCCAAATATTCTTCACAATTCATTCTCTCTTTTCCAAAGGAAATCAATCATCTTATATAGGATGAGATAGAGAAAAAATGTATTAAATGCTCTTCTTAATGAGTCACCCAAATCAGACCCAAAACAACCCACTTAATGAGAAATTAAAACACTTTAGCATAGGAATCAGCAAGGAACAGCACACGAACAGACAACATATGCAAAAACAGGACAGCAACATGGGGAAATAAACAGCCAGCATATGAAAAAATAGGACAGCAACATGGGAGAAATAAATAACTAGCATATGAAAAAACAGGACAGCAATATGGACTAATAAACAGCTAGCATAGGGAAAAACAGATCAACAACATGGGGAAATAAACAGCCAACATAGGGAAAAATAGGACAGCAACATGGGGAAATAAATAGTCAACATAGGGAAAGCCAGCAATAGGAAAAACGGGCCCAATATGGGGAAGACCAAGAGCCAAAATATAGGAAAATCGAAAGGCCAACAGCAAGAAAACTAAAAGCCAATAGGGAAAACGAGGAATCAGAAAGAAAAATTGAAAATTCATGCAAGAAAACTAATAATTGGCAAATATTGATTGTATCAATACAAAAGCACACAAGCAGCCAAACCAATACAAAATACAATAATTTTGTATTTTGCTCTTAAATTTTACGAGAATTAAAAATGGTAAAATTTTGTTTTATCAAATAATGAATTTCATTAAAAATTAATAATATTTCTTCGAGGTTTTACAAATATTCCAAACTCCTTAGTTACATGGATATTTTATTGCGTGGATTTCATATTATTTTTTATAAAATTATTATTATCCTAAATGCACATAAAGTTCACACATTCATGCAAAGCATATGCATGCACACAAAAACATAATAAGGCAAAATATAATTAATTGCATATTTCACTCTTAATTTCATGAGAATTCAAAAAAATAAAACAGACTTACTACATAATAGATTTCATAAAAGATTAATAATAACTATTCAAAGTTTTACAAATATTCTAAAAGGTTTTTTCATGATTATCTTTTTTCAAATGATTTGCTTATATTAAATAAAAGAAGATAGAGCTAATTATATACTATTCTCTTATAATTATTCTTATTCTAAATGCACATATAGTTCTCACACTTATGTAAAACATACATATACAAATAAACTAAGAAAATAATTTATTTAAACATCGAGCATAAATAATTTTAATGAGCTTTTATCTATGAAGCAAAAAAAAATAGAACTATTTTTTAAAGCATCTTTGAATGATAAATTTTTTGCAAATTCAAACACAAATAATTCACGTAAACATGCACACAAGCACATGCTGATGCGGACATCCAACCGTCCATGCTAATCCGGGAGGAGCTGAAGATCGACGACCGAGATCATTTTGTTTTATTTTCGTTTATTAAGTGTATTTTAATTTAGTTTTGCAATTTCCTTTTTTACCCTCTTTTCTTATGTAAGCCCAAGGGGCAAATATGTCTTTTAATTTCTTTGGAGGCCTATATATAGAGGCCCCTTCTCATGTATTAGGGATGATGGAATTATAATAAAATTTGTGTGTTTGCACTTGTGTTCTTCTTGAGAGAGGACGAGAGTGAAATCCCTATGGGAGGGAGACGGAGTTTCCACCAGCCGCAGGATGGGTCCGGGCTCGTGGCGTGAAGTCCCTTGGAGAAGGGCGACGTAGTACCCGTCAGCCGCAGGATGTGTCCGAGCTCGCAGTTGTATCTTTATTTTTTTTTTGTCTATTTTTTTTTATTTTTCCCACCTATTTTTTTCTAGTCGTTCATCTTTTTCCTCTACCTCCGTCTACCATCGTCGTCTCTATTTCTACCATAAACCGCCGGCCACCTCACCCGAAGATCCTCCAACCGCCGGCCATGGCTCCCTAGCCGCCGGCCTCACCTTTCCTCCCACCCTCTTTGAGATTTCCTAATTTGGTTGGGTTAATTTAGGGATTAAGTTGAATTTGAAATTATTCAAATTTCAAATTTTTTTTCCTTAATTTAGTTCATCTATTTTGGAAAGTGCTTAATTGAAATCAATTTGAAATTTAAATTCAAAATCTGATTTATTGTTAATTTAAATCAATTTGAATTTTAAATTCAAATTGGAATTGGTTAATTACTTTCATATTCCTAAATTTACATTTATGCAAGCATGACATCTCACCCCAAATTCCCTCTTGCCCATTAATGCCGCCGGCCCCTTCATTAGCTTGGATTTAGATTTATTTCCTTAAGCTAAGTCTCTTTTTTTTGGAAATATTTCAAAACCTCTAAATCTCCTCCCTCTCTCCTATTACTATGGACCCCCTTAGATTTATTCTAGAAATCTTTCCATATTGCAATATCTATTTTTGGAAGAGTTTAAAACCCGTAACTTGCTGCCAGAAGAAATTTCCCAAGGCTCATGCATTGATTTTCCTCCCTCCTAACCGAAATTGTTCAAGTCTCAAGCTCTAATTTATTTCCTAAACCTGCAATTAGATTTTGGAAATAAATTCTTCCCAAGCCGTTAATTCCCTTCCTAAAACTGAGAGCATATTCAGGAATTAAATCCCTATTTTCCCTCCACATCCACCTGGGCAGTAATTAACGTTTATTTCCTTTTCTCCCCACTTTGCTCATAGCCGAATTCCCTGAGCTTTATTTTGAATTTTTATTTCCCAAATCAAGTCTCTGATTTGGAAAATAAAAATTCCTTAACCCACCCTATCATCCCGCCGTTCCCTCTCCATATTAACTTGCCTCCCAGTTGCTGTTTTACCCACAGCAAATTGATGTCCAGCAATTCCTGCTGCATCTTGTGTGCTGTCCACTATTAATTTCATGAGACTTCAAAAAAATGAAAATATCTTATTAAGTAATAGATTTCATAAAAGATTAATAATAATTATTCAAGATTTTACAAATATTTATAAGGGTTATGTCATGATCATTTTTCAAGTGATTTGCATATAAAAAATAAAATATAATATAATTAATTATATGCAATTCTCTTATAATTATTCTTATCCTAAATCCAAATATAATTCTCATACTCATGCAAAGCATAGATATGCACACAAGCTAAGAAAATAATTTATTTAAACATCGAGCATAAATTTTGATAGGCTTGCATCTATGAAGCAAATAAAATAACTGCAATTACTTTTTAAGGTATATTTGAATTAAAGTTTTTTTTATCAATGAAAAGTTATATAATATAATTCACAGTTAAGCAAACATAAACAATTCATATATACATGCACACAAGCACATACGCACTCATGCAAAACATACACATGAACACATAGTCTTGCAAAATAGAGTAATTAAGTATTTCGGTCTTGAATTTTATGAGAATTAAAAAAATAAAAATTTGAGTTACTAAGTAAAGAAATTCAAAAAATATTAATAGTATTTGATCAATATTTTATAAATAGTCCAAAAGGTTTTATTAAGTTGATTAATATTATGTGAATTTTATACAACTCTCCTATAATTATTCTTATCCTAAAGGCACATTGATGGGGACATCAGATCTTCTTGGAGAGTTTACCAGAGACGCGGCCGTCGATCTACAGCCACGATCGAGTCTTTATATTTTTGAGTCGATGTATTTTATTTTCATGCATTTTTATTATTATTTGCTTATGTGTATGTTAGTATTTCCCGTCGTACCCTTTTTTATGGGAGTTGTCATGTGTAAGCCTAAGGGCAATGATGTCATTTTATTTTGGAGTCTTTTGTATGAGGCTATTTAAGGCCCCTTTGTTTTATTTTCAAGGTTAATGAAGGATTATTAGAGAATTTTGTTTTCTTGCTTGAGAGCATTGTGAGAACTTGTGAGTTCTAGCGGAGAGCTTCCTTGGAGAGGAAGGAGATGGCGCAATACCCACCAACTTAGATAAGTCGAGTTCGTGGCTTTTCCTTAATCCTCTTTATTTTTTTTTCCTATCTCCTTCCCCAACCATTACTCACCGGTTTCCTCCACCTCATCCACCCAATTTCCCTCTGGAACCTCACGGCCGAACATCCCCACCTCCACCCCAAACCTCCGGCTATCACACCCAACCATCCCGCCCAAATTCCCCACGCCCTCGCATTGCCCGCAATCTCTCCCTGCCACCGGCCATAGCTCTTGACCGCCGGCCTTGAGCTCTTGCCGCCGATTACTTCTCCTTTTTTTTTTTTTTTTCTCTTTGAATTGTTTCCTTTTTGGGATTTGATATATGATGGAATATTCTTAAATTTGAATTCAAAATATTTGAATTTCAAATTGCTTCCTAATATTACGGCTCTATTTTAGGAAAGTGTTAAATAAAATCCATGGGATTAATTTCATCCATGAGGATTTAATTTAAAACTTTCCTAATCCTAGAATTTAAAATTAGGAAGGCTTTATGTGCATTCCTCAATCAACTCCCCCATCCTTGCATAACCGCCGGTCTCCCTGCATGCTCCCATCAATGCTAATTCAAATTATTTCCTAACCCCTACAGCTTACCTAGGAAATAATTGAGAGCAGCCAATTTCAGCCCTTAGCCGAAACTTCCTCCCCGTCTAAATTCCAGGTTTATTTCCTAAAGCCGGCATCTGTTCAGGAATTCAGGAATTCAGGAATTCCTCTGGCTGCAGTCCCGCCACCCCCTACCCTGCTTGCCGCCTCCCTCCTCTCCCAAATTCTCCCTCCAGCCATCTCTCCCCTCTCACGGCTGAGATCTTGGCACAAGAAATCTCCTCATAGTGCCATTCTCTCATTTGAAAATCTGAGATTTTCTTCTCAGATTTTAACCAGAAAATCTGAGAATTTTCTTCGAATTCTGGAAGGACTTGGCTTACTTCTTCAGCACACCTTGAAGAGAACATCATAGCTCTCCAACCTTGGATAATCTTCAAGAGTAGTTGCCACCGTGGAGATTCTCCACGTTTCCTTAAGCAAAGGTTTTTCTCTTTCTCACTTGCATTTTATTTCTTCTAAATCTAAATTCTCATTGGATGGTTATCATCACGACAACTCCTTCAAGTTGCTCTTGCCAAGCTTAGTGAATCATAGGAATTGAGTGTACTTTCTATGCATCCTAGATCTCATTGTTAGATTAGGGATTAATTTGAAAGCTACTATTTTGTGCTGTTTTATTTTCTTAATTATCTTGAATGTTTCAAATTCGGAGCATGTGATTTCGCATACGCAATTGATCGCTTCATTTGTCTTAACCGTCGTTTGAAGATTGCTTATAGTTTTGTTCTGAAATTATTCTAATTTAATAGTTGTGCAATGCTCAAATGAAATCAAAACCATAGCATCTAAGTAGTCCTACATCATCTGGTATCAGAGCATGGTTTGCTCTAGTTTTGCATGCTAGACTTCCTCCTAGGAGTTATTTCAATTAGCGTATTTCGTTGTTGCATGCATGCCATCATTTATATTGATTTATTTACATGTTATGCTTGCTGTCCACTGTTTTTCTGCATGCATTTAGGGGTCGTTAAGCTTGTTCACTACTTGTTTAATTGCTGTCCTTAAGCTACCCACATCATTAGTTGTCTAGGTAACTTAACCTTTCTTTGTAGTTTGCTGTCCTTGAGTTTCCAGCACCATTTAGAGTCCCATTAGAGTGTTTTTCCCTGCTGTAGTTTGCTGTCCACTTCCTAGAAAACCCTCTAAGTATCCCTTTGTGTTTAGGAATGGACCCGGAACAACTAGGAAGGACCTTAGACCTCTTGGTAGGTCAAATGAACACTATTAGCCAGCAACTCAAGGAAAACCAGGCGGATCTAGCTGAGCTTCGTAGGAACACCACCGAAAGATTCGATACACTTGAGCGAACTAGAGACCACCCTACTCCTTACACCCCATCTAGACCCACTTCTATGTATGGGGATGAAACCTACCCGGATGAGAGGCCACATCGAGCTAATCATCGAGCTCACTACCATGGACATGATCCACGTCATGATCCTGATTTGGATGAGAGGCATCACCGTGCCAATCATCGTACTACCTACCACGGCCATGATCCCGATGCACCACTTATGAAAAACATTAAGGTTGATGCTCCTACCTTTGATGGCACTCTCGATCCCCAGCTCTTCCTGGACTGGATCAAAGGTATGGACAGCTTCTTTAAGTGGTATGATATTTCTGAAGCCAGGAAGGTTAGTTTTGCTGCCATGAAGCTTACGGGTAGAGCGAGTCAGTTTTGGGCGAACTTAGAGAGTCTCAGGGAGGATAGGAATGAGTACCCTATCGTAGACTGGTTATCCATGAAGCGGGAACTCAAGCAGAAGTACTTGCCCTCGTCGTACTTCCCCCGCCTATTGGACAGGTGGAATAGATTGACCCAAGGCAACAAACCAGTGAAGGAGTACATCGCCTCGTTTGATGACTTCTTGATTAGATGCAAAGGGGAGACCTCTACCACCCCCGCGCAAATCTTATCTATGTTTCGAACCGGGTTGCGTGAGGATCTACGCAATGAGTTGTTTGCCCGGAACGTCACTACACTGGAAAATGCCTACAGCTTAGTGCTTGATCTAGAGGAGTCCCGTTCTCAGCACCCGAGTCGTTCCCATGATTCTAGACCCTCGTATAGATCAGCCGGTAGTTCCACCCCACACCCCCCTGCTTCACGACCCACTCCGGGGAGCACGACCCGACCACCCACGGGTCCACCTGCACCTAGATCTGATTTTAGAAGTAAACCTCCCACCCCGGATGCCCCTCGGTCCAGTCCCGGGACCAAGTGCTTTCGATGCCAGGGGTATGGGCATATCGCTTCTCAGTGCTCCAGTCCTTATAAGGTTTCGATCGTTGAGGAGATGACTGAGGACGATCTCGAGCCCGAGGTTGATCAGATCCATCAAGTCGAGGAAGAAGGCGAATACTTCGAGGAGGAGGACGACACTACGGTCCTCAATTGCCTTCAAAAGCTGAATACATCTCCCATCTGCGTGGTGAGATGTGCACTATCACACCCGACACCCACTGATGACTGGCGTAGGACCACGATTTTCCATACCTACATCAAAATCAAAGATAAGAACTGTAAAGTCATAGTGGATAGTGGTAGTTGCATTAATGCTGTTTCCTCCAGCATGGTTTCCCAGTTAGGTCTGTCTGCCGTTCCTCACCCCAACCCGTATAAAGTATCTTGGGTCAACTCCAATGCCTTGGAGGTGAAGGAACGAAGCCACGTACCCATCTCCTTTGCCACTTATAAGGAGAATGTTTGGTGCGATGTGTTGGCTATGAATGTTGGACAAATTTTTGCTAGGTCGCCCCTGGATCTACGATAACGATGTCCACATTTATGGGCGTTCAAACACCTGCGTGTTTGAACATGCTGGCAAAAAGATTAAGCTTTTGCCATCACAGCCCCGGGTTACGGATGCCACGAAATCCAACCCAGCCAAATCTAAAAAGGGCGTGAACCTTGTCACCGCCAAGGTTCTGATTACTGAGTTTGCCCAAGGCGCCCCTATGTTTGCCCTAGTTGGCCGTGAGATTTCCACTGAATCTGACGAGCCCATTCCTGAGGAGGTACAGCCTATTTTAGGACAGTATGCTGATGTCTTTCCCGATGATCTCCCCGATCAGTTACCACCACTTAGAGACATCCAGCATGCTATAGACTTCGTCCCTGGAGCCTCCCTTCCAAACCTGCCACACTATCGCATGAACCCCACGGAACATGCTGAGCTTAAAAAGCAGGTTGACGAATTACTGCAGCGAGGTTTCATTAAGGAGAGTCTTAGTCCCTGCGCGGTGCCGCCGGCCCTTCTTACACCGAAGAAGGACGGAACTTGGAGAATGTGTGTTGATAGTCGTGCTATCAACAAGATCACCGTCAAATATCGATTCACCATTCCGAGGCTCGATGACATGCTCGATATGATCACGGGTGCAACATTATTCTCCAAAATTGATCTTAAAAGTGGGTACCACCAGATCCGGATCCGACCCGGTGATGAGTGGAAAACTGCCTTCAAGACTAAGGATGGTCTTTATGAGTGGTTAGTCATGCCATTTGGGCTCAGTAATGCCCCTAGCACCTTTATGAGAATCATGACTCAAGTGCTGCGTCCGTTTATGGGAAAGTTTGTCGTCGTCTACTTTGACGACATTCTTATTTACAGTCATTCCATTAGTCAGCACTTGGACCACTTAAGGCAAGTTTGTGAGGTCTTAAGGAAGGAGCAATTATATGCCAACCCAAAAAAATGCACCTTCCTAGTAGATCGCGTCATCTTCCTGGGCTTCATCGTATCAGCCCAAGGGGTTTCTGCAGACCCCGAGAAGGTGAGGGCCATTGTAGAGTGGCCTATCCCTCAGACTATCCGGGAAGTCCGCAGCTTCCACGGATTAGCCACCTTCTATAGGAGATTCATACGGAACTTCAGCACAATTGTTTCTCCTATCACTGACTGCCTGAAGAAGGGTGATTTCCACTGGACCCCGGCCGCCACTAGAGCTTTTGATGAGATTAAGCAGAAAATGGTGGAGGCCCCAGTGATGCGACTTCCTGATTTCTCCAAAGTCTTCGAAGTAACTTGCGATGCTTCGGGGGTCGGAATTGGAGGAGTCCTCTCCCAGGAAGGCCACCCTGTAGCTTACTTCAGTGAGAAATTGAACGATATCCGACAGCGTTATTCCACTTATGACAAAGAGTTCTACGCTGTGATCCAATCACTTCGTTATTGGCGACATTACTTGCTCCCGCAAGAATTCGTCATTTTCTCGGATCACGAAGCTCTGCGTTATATCAACTCCCAAAAGAAATTGAATGCACGCCACGGTCGATGGGTTGAGTTCCTTCAGGAGTACACGTACACCCTTAGACATAAGGCGGGAGTTGAAAATAAAGCTGCCGATGCTCTCAGTCGTCGTATGATGACCACCACTGAGATGAGAGCAGAAGTTGTGGGTTTTGACCAAATAAAGAGGGATTATTTGGAATGCCCCGACTTCAAGGAAACCTACACTCTCTTGTCCACCGGCAGCACGCGCTTGGTGGACGATTTCCTACTGGAGGATGGTTATCTTTTCAAAGCCCAGAGGCTTTGCATCCCGAGTACCTCCCTTAGGGAATTTTTAGTCTGGGAACTCCACGCCGGAGGCCTCGCTGGGCACTTCGGACGGGACAAGACTATCGAAGCTGTGGAGTACCGTTTCTTTTGGCCCAGCCTTAAGAGAGATGTTGGTCGGTTGGTCAGCCGGTGTCACACCTGCCAACTGGCCAAGCAACGTAAGCAGAACACTGGTCTTTACACACCCTTACCTGTTCCCAGTTGTCCTTGGCAGGACGTTAGTATGGACTTTATCTTAGGCCTGCCCAAGACACTCCGTAGGCACGATGCTATTGTGTGGTAGTTGACCGGTTTTCCAAAATGGCACATTTCATTTCATGTTCTAAAACATCCGATGCCTCCCACATCGCGAAGTTGTACTTCAATGAGGTCGTTCGTTTACAGGTTTGCCCAAAACCATTGTCTCGGATAGGGTGTGAAATTCACTAGCTATTTCTGGAAAACCCTGTGGATGAAAATGGGCACCAAACTTCACTTTTCCACTGCCTTTCACCCACAGACAGATGGTCAGACCGAGGTAGTTAATAGGAGTCTGGGTAATTTGTTGCGATCCCTGGTTGGTGAACACATTAGAGACTGGGATTCCATTCTTCCTACTGCTGAGTTTGCTTATAATAATTCTATTAATCGAACCACGGGTCGAAGTCCTTCTGAAATTGTATACGGGTTCAAACCTAGACAACCGTTAGACCTAATTCCCATGAGTTCTAGGTATAGGATTTCTGAGTCTGCATCTGCATTTGCATCCCATTTGCATGAACTTCATAAAGACATTGCACAACAAATTGAAAAGAATAATCAAGAATATAAATTACATGCAGATTTGAAACGGCGATTTAAAACTTTTGAGGTTGGTGATTTTGTTATGGTGCGGATTCGTCCGGAACGGTTCCCTCCAGGAACAGTTAAGAAATTACATGCAAAGAGTGCGGGACCTTTCAAGATTCTTAAGAAAATTAATGACAATGCTTATATAGTAGATCTGCCTGCAGATTTCAATATAAATCCCTCTTTTAACATAGAAGATTTAGTGGCATACGAAGGTCCTGATTTTAACCCACAAAATCCACTTTCAAAACAGCCTTGTGTGAACCCACCCTGTGAGATCCCAAACCTACCTCCACTACCAAATATTCCCAAAATTCCTATGGCAGAGCAAGTGGAGGCAGTCTTAAGTGATGAGATCATATCCACAAGAGAAGGAGGACGAAGAAGATATTTAATCAGGTGGAAAGGAAAGCCCGAGTCAGAGGATACGTGGCTAGATCATGAGGAGTTGCAGCAGATTGACCCAGATGCACTAGAGATCTACGAGAGCGCCAGAGATTCTTACTCGACGGAGTCGAGTTTTCTCCCACCCCGGGAGAATGATGGGGACATCAGATCTTCTTGGAGAGTTTACCAGAGACGCGGCGCGTCGATCTACGGCCACGATCGAGTCTTTATATTTTGAGTCGATGTATTTTATTTTCATGCATTTTATTATTATTGCTTATGTGTATGTTAGTATTTCCCGTCGTACCCTTTTTATGGGAGTTGTCATGTGTAAGCCTAAGGGCAATGATGTCATTTTATTTTGGAGTCTTTTGTATGAGGCTATTTAAGGCCCCTTGTTTTATTTCAAGGTTAATGAAGGATTATAGTAGAGAATTTTGTTTCTTGCTTGAGAGCATTGTGAGAACTTGTGAGTTCTAGCGGAGAGCTTCCTTGGAGAGGAAGGAGATGGCGCAATACCCACCAACTTAGATAAGTCGAGTTCGTGGCTTTTCCTTAATCCTCTTTATTTTTTTTTCCTATCTCCTTCCCCAACCATTACTCACCGGTTTCCTCCACCTCATCCACCAATTTCCCTCTGGAACCTCACGGCCGACATCCCCACCTCCACCCCAAACCTCCGGCTATCACACCCAACCATCCCGCCCAAATTCCCCACGCCCTCGCATTGCCCGCAATCTCTCCCTGCCACCGGCCATAGCTCTGACCGCCGGCCTTGAGCTCTTGCCGCCGATTACTTCTCCTTTTTTTTTTTTTTCTCTTTGAATTGTTTTCTTTTTGGGATTTGATATATGATGGAATATTCTTAAATTTGAATTCAAAATATTTGATTTCAAATTGCTTCCTAATATTACGGCTCTATTTTAGGAAAGTGTTAAATAAAATCCATGGGATTAATTTCATCCATGAGGATTTAATTTAAAACTTTCCTAATCCTAGAATTTAAAATTAGGAAGGCTTTATGTGCATTCCTCAATCAACTCCCCCATCCTTGCATAACCGCCGGTCTCCCTGCATGCTCCCATCAATGCTAATTCAAATTATTTCCTAACCCCTACAGCTTACCTAGGAAATAATTGAGAGCAGCCAATTTCAGCCCTTAGCCGAAACTTCCTCCCCGTCTAAATTCCAGGTTTATTTCCTAAAGCCGACATCTGTTCAGGAATTCAGGAATTCAGGAATTCCTCTGGCTGCAGTCCCGCCACCCCCTACCCTGCTTGCCGCCTCCCTCCTCTCCCAAATTCTCCCTCCAGCCATCTCTCCCCTCTCACGGCTGAGATCTTGGCACAAGAAATCTCCTCATAGTGCCATTCTCTCATTTGAAAATCTGAGATTTTCTTCTCAGATTTTAACCAGAAAATCTGAGAATTTTCTTCGAATTCTGGAAGGACTTGGCTTACTTCTTCAGCACACCTTGAAGAGAACATCATAGCTCTCCAACCTTGGATAATCTTCAAGAGTAGTTGCCACCGTGGAGATTCTCCACGTTTCCTTAAGCAAAGGTTTTTCTCTTTCTCACTTGCATTTTATTTCTTCTAAATCTAAATTCTCATTGGATGGTTATCATCACGACAACTCCTTCAAGTTGCTCTTGCCAAGCTTAGTGAATCATAGGAATTGAGTGTACTTTCTATGCATCCTAGATCTCATTGTTAGATTAGGGATTAATTTGAAAGCTACTATTTTGTGCTGTTTTATTTTCTTAATTATCTTGAATGTTTCAAATTCGGAGCATGTGATTTCGCATACGCAATTGATCGCTTCATTTGTCTTAACCGTCGTTTGAAGATTGCTTATAGTTTTGTTCTGAAATTATTCTAATTTAATAGTTGTGCAATGCTCAAATGAAATCAAAACCATAGCATCTAAGTAGTCCTACATCACACATAATGTTCACACATTTATGAAAAACATATACTTACACACACGCATGCAAAATAGAGTTAATTTTATATTTTGCTCTTAAATTTTGTAAGAATTCAAAAAATAAAAATTATTTTACTAAGCAATGAATTTCATAAAAAAAATAAAAAAATTTATTCAAAATTTTACAAATAATCTAAAGGCCTTTGTTACGATGATCTTTTATCAAGTGGTTTGCTTACATTAGAGCATGCGAGATAGAGTTAATTATATATGATTCTCTTATAATTATTCTTATCCTAAATGCACATATAGTTTATGTAATCATACACATTCATAAAAGCTAAAAAAAAAAATTATTTAAGCATCGAGCTTAAAAATATGATTGGTTTATATTTATGAAGCTAAAAAAATAATTTCAATTATTTTTAAGGTGCCTTTGAATGATCGTTTTTTTTATAAATAAAAATTTATAAAATGCATTTTATAGTAAGCATGTACATACGATTCAAATACACATGCACACAGGCACACATACTCATGCAACATGGAGTTAATTTTATACTATTCTTCTATAATTATTTTTATCCTAAATGGACATAAAGTTTACACATTCATGCAAAAGTTACACATGCACACAAGAACACACTCATACAAAATAGAGAAATTTTATATTTCGCTCTTGAATTTTATGACAACTTGAAAGATAAAAAATTATCTTACAATGTAATGAATTTTATAAAAGATTAATAACACTTATTCAAGTTTGACAAAAATTCCAAAGTGTTTTGTTATGATGATATTTTCTCATGTAGATTTTATACTCTACTATCTTACAATTATTCTTATCTTAAAGGCATATAAAATTCAAACATTCATGCAAAACAAATACATGCGCACACAAGCAAACACACCTTTGTAAAATAAAGTTAATTTAATATTTCGCGCTTGAATATATGAGAATTCAAAAAAAAATTCTTACTAAGCAATGGTTTTTATAAAAAAAATAATAATATTTATTCAAGGTTTTACAAATATTCTAAATAGCACTATCAAAATGATCTTTTATTTTACAAATATTCTAAATAGCTCTATCACAATGATCTTTTATTATGAGGTTTGCTTATTTTAAACCAAGTAAAATAGATTAAATTATATATTATCATATTATGATTATTCTTATCTTAAATAGACATGTAGTTCACACACTCGTGCAAAACACACACACGATAAGAAAATGACTTATTTAAATACCGAGCATAAATAATTTTGATGAGCCTATATTTATGAAATTAAGAAAAAAAAATCAATTATTTTTTAAGGTAACTTTGAATTATAGTTTTTACAATAAATAAATTTATCTAATAAAATTCACACTCAAGCACGCACAAACAATTCAAATACAAATGCACACAAGCACACACACTCATATAAGTTGAAGTTAATTGCATACTAAAAGCAGATAAAAATCACACACACCTGTAAAGCATACACATGCACACAAGAAAACACATTCATATAAATACACAAATTTCATTTCAAGTTTGAATTTAAGACGATTTAAAAGAAAAAAAATCTTTTATTAAGTAATATATTTCATAAAAGATTAATAGTATTATTCAAGTTTTACAAATATTTAAAAGTGCTTTATTACGATGATCTTTTATCGCGAGAATTTTATACTACTCTCCGACAATTACTTTTATCTTAAATGCACATAAAATTGACACACTAATGCAAATCATACAAATGCACAAAAATACACAAACTCATACAAAATAGAATAATTTTGTCTTTCACCCTTGAATTTTATAAGAATAAAAATTTGTATTACTAAGCAAAAAATTTCTTAAAAGATTAACAATATTTATTCAAGATTTTATAAATATTCCAAAAGGCTTGCTTACGATGATATTTTATTGTGATAATTTTATGCTATTCTCCTACAATTATTTTTATCATAAATGAAAATAAGTTTAAACCTTTATGAAAAGCATATATACACGCACACACACTCATGCAAAATAGATTTAATTTTATATTTTGCTCTTTAATTCTACGAGAATTCAAAAAATAAAATGTCTTACTAAGCAATGTATTTCATAAAATATTAATAGCATTTATTCCATATTTTACAAATATTTGTAGTTCCTTCCTTGTCTTCCATCTCTGTAGCTATAGATTTACTACTTCGAACAACCAACTTCTTGCCCCAACTTCGGCCGCATTCCTTGAGTCCTTTTCCTCACGTCAATATCTTCGACCAAAACTAATTGAAGATTCTTCAACCAAGAATTGTCTTCTTAGCTCCTTCCAGTATGCACACCTCTACAGCAACTTCTTAAATGCTTCATCGCCTCCACCTAATGGTTGAGAAGAGCGCAGAGATTGTTGTTCAGTTTGCATTCCTTTTCGTAGCCTCGACATTTTTTTATTAATAGGACATTCAACCCAAATCCTCAAATCAACTCCTCCCAACTCTTACATCGCCACCTAAAGATATTCAGAATTTTTAGACTCCTTTACAACATCCAATAAATTGTTGAGGTTCTACCAAACCTGTTGTGCTTTAGTCCAGTTGTGCTTAGTCAAAACTAGTCTCGTTATCATTAAATTGACATTTAGTTTTCTTCACCATGAATTTGAAGCTGGTTTATGAGTTTGACTTGTTGTTTTACATTCATCTTATCAATGCATATTATGATTTCCAAATTAATTCAGTTGCCCTATCTCATAATATGATTTGATACAATATTCTTAAAAAATTAATGAAAAAGTCAGTTTGTCCTGCTACAAACTGCTTTGATATTTGAAAACACACTACAATCTTTATGTAGTTTTCAAGCTTAGCTATTTGATTGGCTTAACAAATCAATATTATTTGATATAGTTTGTAATCTTAGTTTATGATTTGCTGGAATGCAAACTTTGTGTTAGATTAATATTGCAAGTTTGAACGTGACTATATTTAACATCAATTAAATATCAATCAATACGAATCCATTTTTTACTAATCAACAAAACTTATTGTTTATACTACTTTATCGAATCCATAAATATATAGCTTTCTTACTCTACAGTGATAGTAAGACTACAACCAGCAGTTGATGTTGATCATCAGTACAGATCACATGTATATGTTACAATCATACAGGAAAAGGTGAGTCAAATATGAATATATATTTGATTCGTGCTTTTCTCCACATGTAAATGTTACAAACACGAAAGTTAAAATATCCGTTTAAAAAATTTCTATGTGAGTCATAAACAATGCCAGAGCTGAATCACTCGGGTTACAGAATTAAGCTGAAACAGAAATCCGATCTTATTCTCTACCGGTTTAGTGAATACATCTATTTATAGTTTCATAATCAGCATAAAACAAAAGGCACGAGTTAGCCCAGGCAGTTCCAGCAGCGCTGATAGACTAACGCATTAAAACTAAGGCAGCAGTTCCTTGCGTGAACCCATATCAGCTCCAGCGTGATGCAGCAGATCCGGCTTCAGTTGATATTTAAATTAATAATTTCAATTATTAATGTTTCATGTTATAGTAACAGGGAGTACATATATGTCGAAGTGGTCTGCGAGGTATTGTCGTATTAGAGGAACTGCGCAAATGCTAAAAATTTCTAACCCTCCAGGATTCCAATAAATGCATACAACATATGAGAATACGAGGGTGAATAGCGACAGACTCCAAGCAAGAGATAGAAGGAGAGAGATAGAGAGAGAAACTCCAAGCATGAGAGAAAATGAGAGACAGTACCTTCTTCCGCATCAAGGGCCGGTCTCACAAGGGAGGAGAGTCTTCCGTATCGTGTCGAGGCCGATCTCGTGAACTGGGACAGTCTTCCGTATCGAGAACCGACCTCGTGAGCGGGTTAAGCTCCGCATCGAGGACAAATAGAGGGTACCGAGGGGGGAGGGGAGGGGAGGGGAGGACGGAGAAGGAAATTACTTGTATTTCTGATATTAGGGCTTATTTATAGAGAATGCGGAAGGCAGCAACGGGCAGAAAAATATAAATTAGGAAAGTTGAAATTTGAATTCATCTATTTCAATTCATTAATATCAGTTCACGAGATCGGCCCTTGATGAATGATTACTTTTCAAAGTAAATTTAAACTATTATTTAAATTAATTAATATTAATTTTAACTACAGCGCAACAAGATGTAAGTTAATTTAAATTATTATTCAAAGTTAAATTTGATTTTAAAAATATATTTTTTATCTATTAAATGAAGCTTATATTTCTTATTTTTAGCATATTTTCAATATATATATATATATATATATTTATATATATATATATATATATATATATATATATATATATATATATATATATATATATATATATATATATATATATATATATATATATATATATATATATATATATATATATATATATATATATAATTTATCAAAATACTCTTTAACTGGTTACGTATTATTATTTTATCAATAGAGTTCTTATTTTAACTTCTAGAATTAAATTCATATACTATCCATACATATCAAAGCCCATTTATTAGTTAAAATTTCATTTTTTATATGTCGTAGCTTAGGGCGGTCTGACGGAGCTTAGGGCCTCAAGTGGTGGTCCTGCGGAGCTCAAGATCTCAGGTGGTGGACCGGCGGACCTCAGGGCCTCAGGTGGTGGTCCGACGGAGCAACGACGTTAGGCGGTGGTCCGACAGAGCAACGATGTTAGGCGGTGGTCCGGCGGAGCAACGACGTTAGGCGGTAGTCCGGCGGAGCAACGACGTTAGGCGGTGGTCCGACAGAGTTCAGGGTCTTGGATGGTGGTCCGGCGGACCTCAAGGCCTCAGATGGTAGACCGGCATAGCTCAGGGCCCTAGGTGGTGGTCTAGCGAAACAACGACATCAGGCGGTGGCCCGGCGGAGCTCGGGGCCTCAAGTGATGGTCCGACGGAGCTCAGGATCTCAAGTGGTGGTTCGACAGACCTCCAGCCTCGGGTGGTGGACCGACGGACCTCAGGGCCTCAGGTCCAGAAGAACTCAGGTTGTGGTCGAGGAGGAGCAAGGAGGCAAGAGCGATCTCTGATCTCTCTCTTTAATCCTTTAGCTTAGGTCCCTCTTTCAAGAGGGAGGATAGGTCATTTTATAGATTTCATAGAGTGACATGGCTCGTAAATAGGATGAGGATCAATGGCAAATGGGGACTGGTTTGGATGGACGGCGGATGTTGAATCCCTTGATCGTGGACCGTTCGTTAGACATTTTAAGGTATTAATGATGTCGGAATTCTGAGATCTTGGGCTCGTTGGATTTGTCTTGTCAAGCCGCTCGATTTGATTATAAGCATGTTACGTTTGGAAACGGTTTAGTAATCCAAATTGTGGTTCATACCTTCCAACTGTGCTTCAGATCCTTGATTCATACCCATTTGGGCTCAGATTGAGTCGAATTTTGTGTCGTTGGGTCTGTATTTCCGAGATGTTCAGTTTAACTACAAGTTTGCTGAAATTGGAGTTCGGATAGTCCTAGTTTTAATTTCGGAAGTTTCCAACTTAATTTTGCATCGAAAATTTGTGCTTGGTCAAGATAATTTTTTTAATGATGTATCATTTTTGAGTAAAATTTATACATAAAAAAGTTAATCAATGATATTTTTATTTAAAGAAAATAAAAAATTCTTCATTTACAAAAAAGCATACAACAAAATCTTAAATAACATAAATTCTTGAGTACAACAAAACTTCGCTTTTATAAAATCATACAAAAGCATTTTGCTTAATGTGATTTTTTAAAACTATAGAAATCAACTGGTTCATTAATTACATCACTTTAAATTTCTTTCCGAACAAATCATGGATGTTAATGATATTTTTAAAATGTATTATCTACACAAGTAAAAGAAATTATTCAACTACGAAGATGACTTATAGATATGAAAAAATATATCTTATTTATTGGAGAGAAAATTAACAACTAGTTCTTTTATTTTGTAATTAATATAAAAAAATCATTAATTTAGAGACCTTAAACTTTGGTCGCTAAAGTGTATTTTTAACGGCCATTTTTCTTTCGTCATTATTTGCTTGGTCGTTACAGAACTGTTTTCTTGTAGAAGTGGCATCATAGCATTTGGTCGTATCTCTTTAAATCATAAACTTTTGGCTTAATCAACAAGAACTAGTTTGTATATGTTATAATTGAACCAAGCCGGTCTAGTTTTTTTCTCGCACGCGAACCGACCCCCTCTCGCTCCTTCGCCCAGATCGAGACCAACCATGCAACAACCATCATTTCGTGCCTCGTTCCCCTCTATAATCAAGTAAATCACGCAATTTCTCCGCCTTTTGAAATATTAAAGTCCTTGCCGCCTTCCTTTTGTATTTTAAGGTGAAGAAGGGAACTTATGGTATCATTCTAAAACATCCATTAATTGGCTCTCTCGCAGCCACCAAAAGCACTCCTCTCTCTCGTAACCACCAAACCTAAAATCAGCAGGCATCTTCTTCTTCCCCTTCAATGTTTGAATATATAATTGGACTTCAATTAAAATAAGGAAATGGCAAACATGTTAGTTTGAGAAACAAGCATACATACAGCGGTGTATTTGAAAATATTGGAATGATTTGACATCAATAGTTATATGTCATATATATGAGCATATTGAAATTTGTTGTAGGAAATATGACATATTCATGGTTATTTTGATATAATGACTATAGGTCATATATTACTCCCATCTTTTAATTGTTCATAATGCATGCCCCATTACTTTGTCATTTATGCTTTGATAGATAGTAGTTACTTGTTAAGTTTTGATAGATAGTAGTTACTTGCTAAGTTTGATTTGTCAAACGCACCGATTGTCTTTTTTAGCAGGTCCTGCAGGCATGTTTGGTGGACCGTTACATTCGAAGTAGAGTTATCAGCAACAATTTGTTTCTTTTTGGTATTTCATATTTTTGTAATAGTTTGTTTTGCTTTTGATTGAGGGTTAGACAATCATTTTTTTTTCTTCTATTCTTTTTTGGCTTGTATCTGAAATATTATTATTTGCTTTTTATTAATGAATTGACTTTTTAATTCACTTCCCTTATTTACTCAAGTGTATATATATATATATATATATATATATATATATATATATATATATATATATATATATATATATATATATATATATATATATATATATATATATATATATATATATATATATATATATATATATATATATGTATCACTTGTATATACATGTTTTTCTTTGTAAATACAAAACATGTTTTTCTATCCATTCACATCTCATGTTACCAGGGTGTACCGCCTTCTGGACTCGGGATTTGACAGTAGACTTAATATTTATATTTCATGACCTTGACATGGGTCAATATGTACTTCATATAAGGTAAGGTTATATTCTTGCATTGCACCGTTTTGATCATGTGATTCTATGTTTATGTATACGATGATATGAATATAGAATTTATCGTGAAAATATAATGTTGTGTGAAATGATCAATCACCCAACACTGAATCAAAAAATTTATTTCTCAATTATGCTTTAAGCCAACTTTTTAATGATTTATTACACACTATTCTCTTAAAAAATTAATAATATTGTACTTCTAACGCAACTTATACACTATATGCATGATGATTTTTTATGTTTGGTGGTATGCATGAGTTCCTATGCAAGACATATGATGTACATTTGATACTATCTTATTTACATAAGGTTGGATGCAACTCTAAATATATTTCTTTTGATAAGGGGCTCATTGGTTTGCTGAAAAAAGAAATGCTAAGTTTCTGCATGTTGGGGATTTTAAATTTTGAGTTTTTAGTTTGATTAAAAAGTAATACAATATAAAATTTTAATGAGTTCATTTTTAACTCTTTTATTCATTTTGGATGTATTTTAAACTTGTCTGCCGAATATTTTTTCACAACAAGCTAGCTGCATTATTGCTACATGTTGCCGACCATCGCAATCACTGTTGTTATCGCATCAGACACAACAGCTAGCTATCGCCACAGGCCGCCTTAATTGCCACCACCACCAATGCTGCCCAATTGTCATTGTCACCTAATACCGTTGGCTACCATACTCATTTGACTTTACATTGCATTAATTTTACTTCAAACAAAAAAAAAACTTTAATTCCTTTTATATCCATCAAAATAACTTCAAACATTTCAAATACATTATTTCTTATACGTTGTATTCATTTTTAGCGTCCTAATTAGCCCCTCAGCAATAGTAAATTCATATGTATCAATAACATTTATAAAGCTCAACCTGTCGATGAAAAATAAAAAATATATATTAAATATCAATTATTTAAACTATTATACTTCATCTTATATTTAGTTGTTTATTTGTTAATAATTTTTTTTTAAACTGTCAATACCGATTCCAAGCCGGGATGAAAAAAGTTGAGGGGATTGTTAAAAAAAAAAAAAGACACCCTTTTATGAAAATTTTATGTCTCTGCCATTGCTTTGAGCCACCTACTTAATGATTTATTACACACCATTTGTTTAAAAAATTAATAATATCAGCGGGCATCTTCTTCTTCCCCTTCAATGTTTGAATATATAATTGGACTTCAATTAAAATAATGAAATGGCAAACATGTTAGTTTGAGAAACAAGCATACATACAGCGGTGTATTTGAAAATATTGGAATGATTTGACATCAATAGTTATATGTCATATATATGAGCATATTGAAATTTATTGTAGGAAATATGACATATTCATGGTTATTTTGATATAATGACTATAGGTCATATATTACTCCCATCTTTTAATTGTTCATAATGCATGCCCCATTACTTTGTCATTTATGCTTTGATAGATAGTAGTTACTTGTTAAGTTTTGATAGATAGTAGTTACTTGCTAAGTTTGATTTGTCAAACGCACCGATTGTCTTTTTTAGCAGGTCCTGCAGGCATGTTTGGTGGACCGTTACATTTGAAGTAGAGTTATCAGCAACAATTTGTTTCTTTTTGGTATTTCATATTTTTGTAATAGTTTTTTTTGCTTTTGATTGAGGGTTAGACAATCATTTTTTTTTTCTTCTATTCTTTTTTGGCTTGTATCTGAAATATTATTATTTGCTTTTTATTAATGAATTGACTTTTTAATTCACTTCCCTTATTTACTCAAGTATATAAATATATATTGTATCACTTGTATATACATGTTTTTCTTTGTAAATACAAAACATGTTTTTCTATCCATTCACATCTCATGTTACCAGGGTGTACCGCCTTCTGGACTCGGGATTTGACAGTAGACTTAATATTTATATTTCATGACCTTGACATGGGTCAATATGTACTTCATATAAGGTAAGGTTATATTCTTGCATTGCACCGTTTTGATCATGTGATTCTATGTTTATGTATACGATGATATGAATATAGAATTTATCGTGAAAATATAATGTTGTGTGTAATGATCAATCACCCAACACTGAATCTAAAAATTTATTTCTCAATTATGCTTTAAGCCACCTCCTTAATGATTTATTACACACTATTCTCTTAAAAAATTAATAATATTGTACTTCTAACGCAACTTATACACTATATGCATGATGATTTTTTATGTTTGGTGGTATGCATGAGTTCCTATGCAAGACATATGATGTACATTTGATACTATTTTATTTACATAAGGTTGGATGCAACTCTAAATATATTTCTTTTGATAAGGGGCTCATTGGTTTGCTGAAAAAAGAAATGCTAAGTTTTTGGGGATTTTAAATTTTGAGTTTTTAGTTTGATTAAAAAGTAATACAATATAAAATTTTAATGAGTTCATTTTTAACTCTTTTATTCATTTTGGATGTATTTTAAACTTGTCTGCCGAATATTTTTTCACAACAAGCTAGCTGCATTATTGCTACATGTTGCCGACCATCGCAATCACTGTTGTTATCGCATCAGACACAACAGCTAGCTATCGCCACAGGCCGCCTTAATTGCCACCACCACCAATGCTGCCCAATTGTCATTGTCACCTAATACCGTTGGCTACCATACTCATTTGACTTTACATTGCATTAATTTTACTTCAAACAATAAAAAAAACTTTAATTCCTTTTATATCCATCAAAATAACTTCA
Organism: Dendrobium huoshanense; assembly: GCA_016618105.1. Classification (NCBI taxonomy): domain Eukaryota; kingdom Viridiplantae; phylum Streptophyta; class Magnoliopsida; order Asparagales; family Orchidaceae; genus Dendrobium; species Dendrobium huoshanense. The sequence continues at coordinate 34,851,102 of CM028343.1, forward strand.
AACATTTCAAATACATTATTTCTTATACGTTGTATTCATTTTTAGCGTCCTAATTAGCCCTTCAACAATAGTAAATTCATATGCATCAATAACATTTATAAAGCTCAACCTGTCGATGAAAAATAAAAAATATATATTAAATATCAATTAGTTAAACTATTATACTTCATCTTATATTTAGTTGTTTATTTGTTAATACATTTTTTTTAAACTGTCAATACCGATTCCAAGCCGCGATGAAAAAAGTTGAGGGGATTGTTAAAAAAAAAAGACACCCTTTTATGAAAATTTTATGTCTCTGCCATTGCTTTGAGCCACCTACTTAATGATTTATTACACACCATTTGTTTAAAAAATTAATAATATTGTACTTGTAGGTTGTAAAACAACTTATACACTATATGCATGATGATTTTTTATATTTGGTGGTATTTATGAGTTCCTATGCAAGACATATGATATACATTTGATACTATCTTATTTACATAAGGTTGGATGCAACTATAAATACATATATTTTGATAAGGGGTTGTTTGATTTGCTAAAAAAAGGAATGCAAAGTATTTAACATGCTAGGGATTTTAAATTTTGAGTTTTTACTTTGATTAAAAAGGAATACAATATAAAATTTTAATTAATTCATTTTTAACTCCTTTGTTCATTTTTTGATGTATTCAAACTCGTCTAATGTTAGTCGAATATTTATTCACAACAAGGGTAACAACATCATCGCTATATGTTGTCGACCATCGCCACCACTGCTACTGCCAGCATCAGGCACAATTGGTAGCTATCGCCACGGGCAACCTTAATTGGCACCACCATCAATGTTGTCTAATTGTCACGGCCACCTAATACCGCTTGCTACCATAATCATTTGACTTTACATTGCATTCATTTTACTTCAAGAAAAAAAAACCCCACTTGTATTCCTTTTTTATCCATTAAAACAATTTCTAATACACTCTTTCTTTTATGTTGTATTCATTTTTCAGTATCCTAATTAGGAGAAATTATTATATGGAGAGTCTGGACGTAGCTTTGTTTTTGGACTCCCATAAAATCGCGACACATGTTGGGTATTCTTTTCTATTTTTTATTTAAATTTTTTGTCATCCCAACTGACCTGATCCATAATAAATCATGTTTGTATTTTTGGGCTGAGCATTGGCACTCTTTTTTTAATGAAATACCGTGAGAAAATCATATTTTTTAGGATTTTAGATCAAAATTTTTTTTTAGCTGATGAGAAAGAAAAGCGAGAGAAAACTGATGAAGTTGATGACTGGTCTAGAGGAGGTCAAGGCAATGAAGATGAAGATTTGTTTGGAGGACGAGAAGTCGATGAAGATGAAGACTAGTCTGGATAAGGAAAAGCTGATGAGATGAATGTTGGTTATGAGGAGGAGAAGCCGATGAAGTTGAAGACTGGTTTGAAGGAAAAGTCAATGAAGAAACGAGAAATAATAGTTTTTTTAAAATAATTAGAGAATATGTAATTTTGAAGAATTATTTGTATATATATTTATAGTTTTTTTCTATACACTTATGGGGAAGATGAATATACTTTATTTTATTGATGTTTTTTTTTTTCCTATTGCTGATGCTATGTACCCCTTTGTACCTATTATATTGGTTGTGATATTGAAATTTTGGCTTGCATCCCTTAATGATATTCAATGTTTATAACAATGAACTCTCAGTACTAATGCTCAATACAACTCGGTACCACTCGATACTAGTCAGTACCACTCAGTACCATTAATGCTCGATACCGCTCGGTGCCAATACTCAGTATCGTCCGGTATTGCTCGGTACTAATCGGTACCTCTCAATAAGTGATACTCAATATTGTCCGGTATTGCTCGATACTAATCGGTACCTCTCAATAAGTGATATTGAATAATTATTGTATTTATTAATCAAATTTCTTACATCTGAATCAATATGACTGATACACAACAATACCAGACATAATTTTTCTCTCAATGATATCCAATGTTAATACCGATGAACTGTCAGTACCAATACTCGGTACCCTCGGTATCAATATTTGGTACTGGTCGGTACATCTCAATAAGCAATACTAAATAACTATGTATTTCTTAATCAGATTTTTTACATATGAATAAATACGAATGGTACATCGTGTTACTGAACATAATTATTCCCTTAATAAGATTCAATGTTGATACCAATGAACTCTTAGTACCAATGCTTGGTACCGCTCGATATCACTCGGTATCTCTCAATAAGCAACACTCTCAGTACCAACGTTTGGTACCGCTCGGTACTGGTTGGTACCTCTCCACATCGCTTGGTACCGATGCTCGGTACTGAGGGGTACCGAATGGTATCAAGCGGCATCGAGAATCTAGGATATATAAACAAGCTGAGAAAGCTTTAAAGTTTATGTAATACATAATTGTGAAAAAGATGAGAAAGCTTTAGAATGAACAAAAATATCACTGAGTAAAAATGACTGCGCTTTTACTATTGCAAATCATGGTGTACAAATGACTTACAAACTTTGAAGACAAACATAATTACTCTTACAATGAACCACGCTAGTGGGTGTTGCCCCCTCGGAACCCCCAACATATTCCCTAAATGTACAGAAAAAACTACCCTTCATTCAACTTCAGCTATTCCTCTTCCTCTTCATGGATGTTAGCATAGCGTCATCTTCATCGGCTTTTCCTTCTCCAAACCAGTCGTTATCTTCATCAGCTTTTCCTTTATTTTTTTCTTTCTCATCAGCCTCAACAATAATAAATCTCTGTGCATCAATAACACTCATAAAGCTCAACCTGTAAAAAAAAAAAATCTATATTAAATATCAATGATTTAAACTATTGTTTTCCTCAACTTATAATTTTTATATTTTAAAAAAAATATATATATAGGAATAATATATTTAAAGAAAGAAGATTTTTACTAGAAGCTTTGGGTTATACGTGTTGTGCAATGAAGGTATTCTTAAAAATGTATTCACCACCGAAGTAACTAGAGCCGGCACGAGTTGCTTGTGAAAGTCTGCTTCGCCGAGGACATAAGAGTTGTTTCCCATTGCAGATCCAGCCTCGGCGTCGGCGAGCCAAGATGTACATGGCATACGGATGGCCGCAGGTCATAGCGGTCAGCAACGGCGTACGCTCCTCCGACGCCGGTGGCATAGTCGGCGATAGAATCATATATCTAAAGATCATCAACCGCCTTCTTCTCCTTGTCACGCCCACTCATCTTCAGTTATGGAGCTGCTCACAGGTTATTTTACTATTTAAATTTTAACCCTAATCCCTTCTTCCGCCTCCTCATCTTTGATCGAGATATCTTTTTAGCTAGTTCTCTCTATTGAAACAGCACAAGGTGAGAATTGGGAAGTACGTGAGAGACGGCGATTCGGTTCAGCGGGAAGGAGAAAATTTGCAGGCCATTTGGAGCCCCGATACCAAAACCATCGCCGTACTAGTAAGTGTGAAGAAGAGAGGCATCGTCTCTGCTTTGTCTTACCCCCTTTCTCCTCTCTTTCGTTTAGGTCCCATGTTTGCTCCAATGAGACTCGACTGTTGGCCTTTCACACTTTGCCTGCATAGTCATGATTACTAATTGTATATACAATCTTCTGGCTATTTTAAATTTTAAGCTAGAAAGAAATGGCGACTCACTATGATCAAGTAGTTCTCTTTACTGGTAGACCCTTTCGGATAAATTTGAAATATTAGAACGGAGAATTCTTAACAACGCTTAATTTCATCAGTTGCCCGACTATGTTTCTTGACGTTTGCTGGCCTTTTTTACAACATTGGCATTATCATGTTTACACGGTTGGTTTTTGAGAAAATATTGTGTGCAATCAGCTTGGAAGAATCCAAATAAGATGATGGTGTTTTATTCATCTTTTTGAATACTTGTTAATGGCGACAACTCCTCTAATAACTCCTCTTATAATGCTATTTCTTACTTTATCTCTTTGTTTGTTTCTTGCATTTTTAATTTATGAAACTCAAGTAAAAGAGTTAGGTTGAAAAAAAAATAAAGGCAGATTTCTATTTGGGATTTCTTTGTTCCACAAAACAATGCATGTTGGATTGACTACATGCAGAGACCTAAAAAGATGAAGGGGACAAAATGGACACTTGAAGAAATTTAGCTCATCCTTTTAGTTAATGACGATGAAAAAATTGCTAAATGTAGTTTATCATGAACAAATGAGCTTAATATTATTTTTTTCCTACTTTAGATTGCCACAATTATTAATCAAATCCGAATTTGCTTGTTATTAAATGAAATCAAATTTGAGGGCATTAATCTAACATTGCAGGAAATAATTTGAGGTCACTCATTGTGTCATTTATTGTAAGCCAGGTGATGAGGGCATCAACCGTTGATTCCAGCGCGTTTATCACAGGAGACATTACAAATCAACGGCCACGATTAGAACTTATGAGTTCTTTTTTTATTGTATTAGTTTATTTCTATTATTTTGTTTCAGTTGGCCTTTATACCCCTACGAGGGAGTTTAGTGAGTTGTAGCCCAAAGGGCATATGAGTCTTTGTTTCTTTTTTATTATCGAGGCCTATATATAGTGGCATGAGTCTTTGTATTAGTTTTTTAATGAATGTTTGAATGAAAATCTGATTTTGTTTTCTTCTTCTTTTCGAGTGTGCTCATCAAGAGAGAAGAGAAAGCCCGAGGTGCGGGAGAACGCAATACCCACCAGTCATCGGAGGAGTCCATGGCTCGTGGCCTTTATCATTTTCCCCTCTTTCATCTCTACACTCGACGACCCACCACCGCTCCCCCACCCGGACTCAATTCCACCTCCAAAATCCCCCTACAATCAGCGACCCAAACCCCTACCTCCTCATACTCGACGGCCCCTCCTCTTCCCCATTGCCGCCGGCCACCCCTTGCTCCCTTCCATTATGACAATTTCAAACCTCATCATTTCTTGCCTAAATTGACTCCAAGAATGAAAGGAAAGGAAGTAAGTTTATTTGAAATTCATATTCAAATTTCAAATACTTTCCTAATTTGCCAACTCTAAATTAGGAAAGTGCATAACTCCAAGTCTATTTAAAATTCAAATTAGATTTGAGTTATTATTTTCTTTCCTAAATCTGAGAAGTTCATTTGGAAGTTTCAAAATCTCTCCCCAAATCCCTCCCTCTCCCTCTTAATGCCGCCGACCCCATTAATGGGCTCCTCCCTTGAATTTCCTCTTTAATCCCTACATCCCATTTGAATTTGAAATCAAATTTCCAAATTCAAATCCCTCCAAAACCGCTTAAATCTGAAAATAATATCAGATTTATTCTCTTTTACTTCATCCAAACCCTAAACCTAATTTAGCCCACAAGCCTCTATCTCCTCTCTCTTTAACCGCCCACTTCCTCTCCCCACATCTCTCTTGGAAGCTTCAAACCCGCATGAATCCTAAAGCAAAGAAGACAAGACGATTCCTTTCCTTCCTCTTCCGTTAGTGTTTAGCTGATTCAGAAATCATCCACGGATTCGATTGCAATTCCCAAGGGCAACTCGTGGGACATCCACCCGTACCTCCATCTTCGGGTACTCTCCCGCGAATCAAGATCGTCGGCGTCATCGTCCTCTTAGTGACATCGCTTGGTTTGCTAAAGATCTCTCTCCGTTGAATAATTCCCATAGAGCATGAGTGAGAGAAAAGGGAACTCAAGGTGAAAGCTCTTGATATTAACCCGTGGATTATTATTACGAGTGCATTTGACTTTATTGAAATTTACCGATTTTTTTTTTAAATTGATTTGTCCTTCTAAATTGCAACTGCTTACTAGAACAAGACTTCATGGATAGTTCTTTGCATTACTTCTTGCAATTCATTAACTGTAAAGTAGCGAGCTAACAATAGTTTTATTATTTCCTCATAATTCCTGGTGATTTCACATCACCAGGGAACTCTAGATCTTAAAAAATCAAAACCTGAACCATATCCCCAACCTTTTTTGAATGAACAAACGTTCACTATACTCATATGGGTTAAAGCAAATATAATCTTATTATGCTCTTATAGTTTCAGTCACCCTTCAATTTGTTCTCTTCTTTATTATACGTAGTTCTTATGTTTCGCTTCAGCCATCTTCAATGTATATCTATTGGGTATAATTTGTTTCTGCTGCAAATCAATATTTTTGGTTGTGTTTCTATAGTATGATTCACTTATCTTTCCTATCATTCATCCTTATTGCAGACATCTTCAGCATTCTTCCATATCTACAAGGTCCAATTTTCTGGGAAGAGATTACTAATTGGGGGCAAACAACCCAGCGGTTTGTTTCTTGCTAATATATCTCTAGTCATAACCGAGAAGGCCCCATTTTCAGAGAAAAACTGGACCACGTATGGAACTCGTATTGCTTGTACATCTCCAACCCTCTTTTGTTTTTTCAGAGTTTTTTCATTTACTATTTTTTTTCCTTGTTTTCCAGGAGCAATTTTGTCTGTGATAACAAAAGCATTCTCATTGGACTTTCTAATGGACATTTACAACTTGTCACTTGGAATGCAGAGGTTAATATCGGACTTGCTTTTCATCCTGTGTAAATATGATTACATCCTTGGAGATCTTGTTACCTTCTGTTAAGTATTACAAATATGGATTTCTTTATCTAACTTTTAAAGTTTCATGACAAATTGATTTCTTTTTTTTTTTTCAGTTCTCTAGTTACTTTGAAGTTTGCAGCCATGCTTGCAGTCCCAACAGTTTAGATGCAACATTTCATTCATTAGCAAACATATCCTCTGGTAGGAATAGAAATGCTTGTATTCCATTGTCGGTTCCCAATTCTACTGGAAATTCCGCGATTATGCAGCTCGAACTATCATTGCCACTGAGGATGCTAGTTGTTTTGAATTCACATGGCCAGGTTACTGTATGTTCAGTAAGCAAAAAGGGTTTAAAGCAAACTGATTCTATTAAAGCTGAATGGTGGTTAAACACTGATGATGTCATGTGTGCTTCTATTGCTTCAGAGCAACAAATTCTTGCTGTTGGTTGTAGTAGGGGTGTAGTGGAGCTATATGATCTGGCAGATAGCATATCTTTTCTTCGTACCGTGTCTTTGTATGACTGGGGGTAAGGCTAAACAAATTCTAGTTTACTGGATGATTTGTATGATTTTTTTTAATGTGAGTAATTTACCGCTTCTTATTTTAGTAGTTATGAGCCTCCGGATTACACAAACAGCCACATATGTTCATATCTCTGATGACAACTCATTCTTTGTTAATCCAGATCATGGTTTTTTTTTTTTTCTGATGTAGCTCCATACGTTAAATGCTTTCTATAAATATATGTAGAGAGTACTTCAATTTTTCTGAAATAGTTGAAGTTAAAGAACGAGTGGCTTGTACTTCTTTTTCAATTTTATGCCGGTGGGTGATTTCTAATGTTCTGCCGTTGGGCATTCGTTTACAGTATATTGTTTCTCTGATGTGGATATCTTACACATGAGTTATGCTCAATAGTTTACTCATAGTTTTTTTTTTTTTTTTGGATATTTCGCCTATGCTATAGCTCCACCCCGAGGCAGTTGAATTGGTTTATTTTGTGGCAACTATTTCCATGGCTGGTTTGCGAACTACTAAGATAGAATATGGATAATAGAAGAGTGAATATTGGCTATATCCTTGATGGCAAAAACTGATATCTTCAACTTACTATGGTGATAATTGCGCACAGGTTCTTGGTGGTGGTTAGTACAGCTGGCATCGTATTTTGTGTCTGTAATCTTGGGGATCTCTTAAACATGTTATTGTTGGATTTTGTGATTTTTTTATTTCATTTGTCAGGTTTGCAAGGATGGAAAATTTAGTTTCAGAAAACAGTAGCCTGATGTGAGACTTTGAAGCCTGCTTTTAAGTTTACTGGACTATTGCATAGAGAATTTGAAATCTTTGTTCACAAATTCTTTTGTACTATAAATATTAACATTAAAGTAAACATATTGAGAATATGGATTATCAATATCTTGTTAATAGGATGATTATTAGAAGCTAATATCTCTAGTGGATTTAAATCAATGATCTTGTATGCAGATGCAAAGCTGATCAATTCTATTAGGCTAGTGTCCATGAGAAATGGAACAAATCCAAATCTATTTCAATTAGGACCCTAACTGCTGATTGTGAAACCCCTTAAAAGAAGCTAAATTTTTAAGCATCGAGGCACCTTTTGGTGTAATGATTGAAATTTCTTTATGAAACTCCACAGTTAAGCGTGCTCATCCCAGAATAATTATGGAATGAGTTATCTATTGGGAAGTTAAACCAACAAGACAAAACTGTGAGGCTTGTAGGCCAAAGCAGATAATATCTCGATAGTTAAGAGTTTGAACTATTACAAATGGTATCAAAGCAATACACCAGCCGGAAGACGGGGACTAAGCGCCATACAAGACAAAGTGCTACGCAACGGGAGCCACCTCTTGAACCCTATATGAGACAAAGTGCTGCATGATGGGAGCCACCACTTGAATAAAGAAAAAATAAAAAGGGAGTCATCACTTGAACTTGTAAGTTGTAAGGGTCGCCTCTAGAATCTTATTTACCTGGTTGATGATTCTGGAATAAAGACGCTGACGAGGATGTCAGTGACTTAAGTTGGGGAGATTGTAAAACCTCTTAAGTAAAAGAAGCTAAACTCTGAAGCATCGAGACACCTTTTGATGTAATGGTTGAAATTTCTTTATGAAACTTCGTAATCAAGCGTGCTCATCCCGGAGCAATTATGGGATGGGTGATCTACTGGAAAGTTATACCAACATGACAAAATCGTGAGGGTCTTAGACTAAAACAGACAATATCTTGATAATTAAATATTTGGGCTGTTACACTGATAACCTACATAGGTTAGCAATAGTGACATCCATTTGAAGATGTTTACCAAAAAATGATACAACATAAACAAAATGGATTGGTTGAAATAGCAAATTTAGAGTCGAGAAAAAGTAACCCAAATTAGAGTCACATAATGTTTCTTGCAACAATCAAAGTGAGGTGATCACTTAAGTATTCACATTGAAAAGCTATCCACATAGATCTAAATTAATGATCTTGTATGCCGATGTGGAATTTATCACATCTATTAGGCTAACATCCAACAAAGGCTATGAATTAAAAAAATGATCTAAACTTTGTTCAAAATTTTGTGTACAAATGGATCAGAAGTAGTGAAAACTTCAACCATTATGTTAGAAGGTTGGTTTTGATCAATAGAATGCTCGTCACTATCTTGTTTGTTAGGGAATTTTTGCAAGTTTGGGGGTACCTTAAAGCATCCTGTGAAGCTATGATAAAAATTTTTATAAGAGCCCATGAAAGATTGCCTTCAAATTCTACCTTCTGCGATAGCCAAGAGTAATGAAACCAATCCAAATCTCCTTTAAAGGAAATAATAATATTGGTTTCAACTAGAACCCTAGGCAATGATGACTTATATAGCTTAGCCGTAGTGAAATCCCTTTGAAGTGGTTTACCAAAAATTGAGATAAGAGAAATATAATTGATTGTTTGAAGTAGTAAATTCAGAATTGAGAAAAAAAGTAACTCAATTGATGCAAGCAACACTAGAGTAAAGAGACAAATTGGAGAACACCAGGACAAAACTTAAAACCAAACTCGATTCAAATGTAGCTTGCAAACATCCAAACAAACTTAGGAGAAACAAAAGCCAAATTGAACAAAACAAAATAAAAATATAAAAATGCTATCCTCAGTATAACCGTCTAGCGGTCTCCTCACATGCAACGAAAGTAGGAAATTTAAGAAAATTGTGCTTAGGCTTGCAAACCAAGGGTCCACCACTGCTAAAGAGTCCAACGTCCTTTCCAAACTCATCCGACAAATGTCTCCAAATTTCAGCCAACATACACTTCCAAAGCTCAAGAAGAAGGATACAGATGGAGTGGAACTTGCGTAGAGAAGAAGAGATTAGAAGCCATGACGAAATAGAGAAGAGAAGAAAGGGATGGAACAAGCTCTCAAGCTTTTCCAAGAAGAAACCCTCAGGTTTTTGTAGAGATTTTTTTTCTCAGATTTTCAACAACCTTTTCCATGCCAAAACATCTCTATTTTATAGGCAAAAGAAGGTAGTCAAACAGCCATTCCACCTCCAACCAAAACCAATCAGGTTTGGGGAAATAAAAGGCCAAAATACACCAAATAGAAGGCCAAAAGATAACAAAACTGCACAGAAAACAGCGAGCCAAGCCACGGAAATCCCCACCCAGCAGCCACGGGAAACCCAGCCAGCAAGGGATCCGAAGAGCCAGCACAGAAAACAGGGCGGTAATTCACGGGAAACAGCCAGGAGGAGGGAAAATGAGGAGGGCTACGGGAACATCAACAACCAGCAGTAACCGAGAAGACAAGGGGAAGAGAAGAGACACAAGTCCACTCCACAATAATGAGCTTGAATAATTGCATACCTTTATGAATTTATGAGCTAGGGAGTGCATTTATTCTTCCAATCATTGAGCTAAACTTCAGCTCAAACATTAATGAGCTTACTCGAAGTAGAAGCCATAAATTTAAGCTCATTACCAAGCAGCCAAGACCAACCCGAGAGCACAACCAGCTCCAAACCGAGAACAACAAGCAGCCTAAGGACAAAATGGACCCAAGAGCAAGCAAACCCAAGGCCTGCCATGCCTAGCACATTCCTACCATGATCATTGGAAGCCCAACCATCATAGGATAGCTTAAAACAAACATAAAACACAACTAATATTATTCAAAATACAATAAAACATAAATAAACCAAAATAATTGAACGAATCACCAATTTAGCCTCACAGAAGGTTCCTTGCAACAATCAAAGTGAGGTTCATTTAAGTATTTATATTGAAAAATTATCCACAGTACGATCTCCTTGAGAAGAGTTTTGAATAATGAACTTTTTGAGAGAATTTGATAAGAAAATTACTAGAACTAATAAGCCCAACTAAAAGTTCTTTGATTAATCCTCATATCAGATAAGAATCTTTGAACAATCTCAATACAGGGATGACCTCAAGAAAGCTTGACAAGGGTGAAATAGAAAATGAGATGTCAACTCAAAAATCTTATCATCAGAGAAAATAAGTTCATGTTTACCAAGATGAGAGGAGGGAGATTTATAATGAGTTGGTAGAGGTTCTTACTAGAAATAAATTAGGAATCGGGAAGGAAGCAGGGCAAAGATAGTGATTCTTATCCACCCGAATAGCCTTTACGAAAGAAATGGAACCCAAGTAGAAAGAGATTCCACAATATTTAATATCCCAGTTGCAGGAGTAGCCATTTGGCATCATAACATTGCAGGAACACCTAAGGAGCAATTGAGACTTGTAGGAGTGTGTAATGTTTTCCATTTCTCCTTATTGCGATACTACATGTACGATGATTCTCATATAATACAATTCAAGCCACATGGAATTCTATAAGCGATTTGAGCTATGAAGAGGAACTATAGTGTATTTTTTATCGTGAGGTTTGAAAATTTCAACGTTGATCTATTCTTTTTGTTAGAGTTATCTAGATTAACTAATCAGAATGAGAAGCAAGATGGGAGACCGAAGAAAAGATGATCGCAAAATATCCTCTACTATTTCAGGAAGAATGTATGAATTTGTGGATCAAATTCTAGCAAGGAGGTAGTATGCAACGAACTTAATAAACTAAACTCTTGTACGAGATGGAGCCTAACCCCTCTCATGAAGATCCTTTGCTTGCCTCCTTCCTAAACCGCATGATGCCCTCTTAGTCACTATAGCCTTGATTTTTTTTTGGAAACCCTTTGCTCTTTGTCGGTTACGCTTGCAATTTAATGTAAAGATGCTAAGACATCTCTTTCCCCCTCAATCCTTTCTTCCTTATAGACGCCAAGAATCCTTGACCCTGCCCTTCTCATTTTACCGATCAAACATCTTGACAATCCTTCCTCTTTGTTACCTCTCCTACAAGTCAACATCAAAGAACCTCCTCCTCACCTTCATTCTTCCTTGGCTGAAGGTTTTAGAGCTGCGGTCTTAAGTTCTCAATCCCAATGCCACAACTCCTCTTCTCCTTAGTTGAGGATTTGCAAGCCCTTCCCTCATCAACCTCTTTTTTCTTTCATCTACAATTCTCTAGGCACAATCATCTTTCCCTCAAGGGCAAATTGGATTAACCATTCTTAATCGTCAGAGAACTTTTTGTTAACCTTATCTTCTGCTCCACTTTTATCTTAACTCGCAAAACTTAGATTATTATTATTTGCTTTATTTTTAATAAAATTTAGGATATGTTATGCATTTAGGCTTAATATAATTGGTTTTATCCCATAATAATGATCATAATTAATACGATTGACTTTGGCATAAATTATGTGGACAACATCACATTCATCTTAGTTATTTAATTTTAGTGCTTATATGTGCTTGTGTGAGTGATTCAGGATTCTTAATGTATGTGATTTTTGCCTGGTGTAATTTAGTTAGATCTCAATTAAAATTGGAGTTTTGTATGGCTCGCTTTTCTGTTAATTATTTTTTGTTTCCTTGTTAGACTCTATTGATGCATTAAAATATTATTCAACTTCTTTTACTTACTCTTACTGCTTATAATCACTTGTATAGAAATATTTTTCTTGTAAGTACAAAATGGACTTAATTGATGTTGTCTTTTAAGGTTTATCTCAAAGTTAAGATAATACCTTCATCTCATCTCATATTGACGAATATACTACCTTTCAAACTCGGGGTATGAAACAAATTGTCAATTTGTTGTTAATAACGAGTTAAAGAGTTGAAATATATCTTGATGAAGTCGTTTTTTTGTCATAGGTCATAAAGAGTGCTATTTATATTAAATATGGTCAAGGTATTGTCAATTTGGAGTAATTTTCTTTTGCCGCATCCCCACTTTTTTTGGTGTTTTTGATGTAGAACTAAATGCGATATGGAGATTTGCACAAAACTTATTTAAGAGCAATTTAGATTATCGTTATAAGTGATTAAAACAACAAAATAAAACTAATGAATGGTCACTTTCGTTTAGGCCAAACTACACAAAATGCTAAGCGGCGTCAAAGTACGTAGGAAAATCAAAGTGATGCATGCGAAGTAGCTTCCAACATAATCCTTGTTTAACAACGAGATCTAAAAGCCAAGAAGTAACAAATCCTACGCGTACTAGTGGATGGCAACAAAGGGACACAATCTCTCGCTTTGAACAAATTCTCAAGAAGAATTTGGAATTCGAAAGTAAAAGAATCAAGAAAGAAAAGGATCACCTTCACGGAGAGACGTCGTAGAAATCCCACGTACTTCCCAAGTGTTGATTCCAAAATCTGAAATTGTCTTCAGGGCCTTCCTCAAGAAATCTGAAATTTTCTGAATTTCCCCTCAAAATTCTGAGAAGAAAACTGGCCTTCAATGTATGGAAGGGATGGGCTAGAAGGGAGCAAGGGGAATACCGTGAATCACAAACACTTTGCTGGTGGGGAGGAGGGGTGAGAGGGAAGGGAGATTGCAGGTAGCAGAGGAGAGGCCGGCGGGCTTGAAGGAGCGGGATTTGGATTTCCTGAGATCAAGCCTTGAGTTTAGGAAAAGCCAATTAGTGAATAATTACTAGGGGGTTACGGTAGAGGGATTTTGAAGAATTGGAAATTATTTCCTAAAATTAGAATGGCTTTTAGGAAATAAATTTGAAAAGGAGTTGATGAGGGAGAGTTAGGAGGCCGGCGGCATGCAAGGGTGCTGGGAGGGAAAATTAGAGAATAAGTAAACTTCCTAATTGAGTTTCTTAAGATTGGAAAGAATTGACTTATTCCTCTCTTAATCAAATTCAAATAGGAGCCCAATAAATGACTTTCCTACAATAGGATTGGTATATTAGGAAATATTTTTGAATTTCAAATATTTGAAGTTTGAATTCAAATATATATTCCAAAATATATAAAACCAAAATAGGAAACAAAATAAAAGTGGGGGTGAGGGTTGAGGTGGTCGGCGGCAAGGGAGGGTCGGCGGCTAAATGGGAGTTGGCCGGTGGTTTTGAGGAATCCGTGGATGGTAGGGGAACCCAGGTGGGGTTCGGGTGGGGGAAGTGGAGGTGGGATTTGACAGGGTGGGCCTCGGGTGAGGAGGGGAAGTTGGCCGGCGGTGCAAGCACAAGAGGGTAGGGAAAATGGAGGAGAAACCAAGAGCCACTGGTGGTGACTGTTGGGTACGACGGGTGGCCTCTCCTAGGCTCCACCAAGCTCTCAAACTCTCTCTCTCTCTCAAGCCTTCACAAAAGCTCCAAGAAGAAGAACATGCAGGAAATTTCTTTTCATTCATTCATTAACCCTCACAAATACAAGAGAAGGGCTATAAATAGCCTACTACAAAGACACAACATGAAAGACTAAAATACCCTCGAGGGGCTACATGACTCAATCCCTCAAGCAAGGGCAAAAAAGGGAAAAGTGCTGAAATAAAATACATCAAAATAAAATGATCATACTAAAATCAAAAATACATCGGGTAAATCGTAGCCGTAGATCTACGGCCACGTCGACGGTAGACTTTCCAACTGATGTCCCCATCAGTTTTTGTTGTGTATAAAATTTTCTCCAAATTTGTTTATTATGAAATTTTTTATCCATGACATCACCATATTATTTTTCACCTTAACATGTCCAAAATTTTGGGGTCTTTTTCATTTGGTGCATGAGCCACTTTTGTAAGATAATCTTTTTTCCTATACACACAAACAAACATCATCACTAAATGAGATCATTGGATGAAGTTTATCTATTAAACTTGTATCTATTAATTAGAAGAATAGAATTCTCTAATAAGGTGTTGAGTTCTCTGATAAGAGAAACCGACCATGAATGTATGCCACCTCAGAGTAGGTGCTTCTTTTGCTACTAGTCATGAGAAGGGGCAGACTGGATAGACGGGACATTTGGGAGTTGAAATGAGCAGGATAAAATTGGAGGAAAATTATGAGAAAGAGCTAAGGGAATTTGCTTGGATATCATGAAGAAATATATCGAAAATTTTGTTGATTAAATTCTTTAATGATTGTGGAGTATAAGCTTGATATAAATAGAGGAGATGATCTAGGCTTTGCCATGAACAACACAAATTCTTTTTCAAGTTGAAAAAACTAGAAAAAGAAAAGCAAGAAGGCATGATTTGAGTATTTGAATTCAGATCTTTATTATATTTAATAATATACAGAAGAAAGGAGCAATGCCATGGATTGGTGCTCAGCAATCCTGAAATATTCTTGGATATGTGAAGGTAGACTGACAATAAGATCCATGAATTCTCTAGTGGGCATTAGCATCAACCAACAAATGCTCTGAATCTGCTTTAGCTCTGATGCCAAACGATGAAGAATAATGGTGGGATCTTGTAGATTATAATAGATCACAAATTGTCTTCTAGCAGGAGAGGGATTGGCCAATGTTTGTTGGATCTTTGCATAATATTTATCACATGTGAAGTGAAATTGAATTGTGTGGCTGGCCAAGTACCCTTGAAATTTGAATGAAGATTGCTTTGATTGATCTTGATCATCAAACACTGTCCATTCTAGTAAATCAAAGAAAATCCAATCCTCTATGTTATCAAATTTCTTGTCATGATGTCCATTGCTAGAAATTGTATTCTTATGCTGCATCACACACCATCGGGTATTAAAAGTGTTTGTTAATGATATCATGCACTTGTTTGATCAAGATTAGTCTTAAAGGGGTAGTATCATTGACTTAATTAATTTGAATAATTCATTGAACGATCAGAAAGATTTGCCCATGCTTCCAGTTTTTTTGTTTTGCCTACCCTAAACTGATTTATTATGATGTAGGCGAGCCTTGGCAGCATCTTCCCAGGCTCTTACTAAGCGGACTAGTTGGCATCCACACTCATGCTTCCTAGTTATTGTAATGTGTTGCCATGCTGATCAAATGAATACATCTAATATGTTTTTGGATTGAACAAGCATATCTTAACCGAAACTAGTTTTAAAATCAACTGTTTCATGGTTTATAGGTATTCAATGGAGGATACAGGTCCCGTTACCTGTATTAACTGGACGCCTGATAATTATGCTTTTGCCGTGGGATGGAAGTTTAGAGGACTTGCTGTGTGGTCTGTATCTGGATGTCGGTTGATGTGCACAATTCGTCAAACAGGGGTAATCTCTGCTCAATCACCTATGGTGAAAACTAACCAGGAAGTAAGAAGTGAACCTCTTATGGGTGGAACAGCAGTATTGCATTGGGATGAATATGGGTACAAGCTTTATGCTGTTGAGGAGAGTTCATCGGATAAAATTCTTGCATTTTCATTTGGTAAATATTGCCTTAACAGAGGACTTTCCGGCACAACGTACATCCGGCAAATTTTGTATGGTGAAGATCGGGTTCTTATTGTGCAATCTGATGATAATGATGAACTAAAAATATTGCATCTAAATCTTCCAGTTAAGTTTTCTCATGAAATAACTATTTATTGTTCAAATTTCTTAATGCAACTAAATTCCGTTATTTTCTGATTTAATGATCCATTCACTAGGTATCCTATATTTCTCAAAATTGGCCTGTTCTACATGTGGTTGCTAGCAAAGATGGCATGTACTTGGCAGTTGCTGGTCTTCATGGCCTCATCCTTTATGACTTGCGGCACAAAAGATGGCGTTTCTTTGGAGACGTTACCCAGGAGCAAAAAATTGAGTGTAAAGGTCTCCTGTGGATGGGGAAAATTATTATATTATGCAACTTCATTGATTCATCCAACACGTGAGAGTCCTCTTTCTTGCATGCATTCTAATCTATCTATAAAACACTGAAGCTTTGGTGAAAAGCTTCCTCTAGCATTATTTGATGAATCTAAGAACATATGCTATTTTCTGTTTTTCTCCTTGATGTTCTGTAGGAAAATTCCAAACATTAGGTTTGGTTTCCTAAGATCATGTGAAGACAACTCTTTCTTGCATTCTGTTCTACCTGTCATTTCACAAAATGTATAGATAATTGGCGCAATGAGATAAATTTTGGAATGGTTAATCCAGTTAGAAATTTTTTCTTGGGGCACGTTTAGTGTAACTAATATCTTATATACTTTTTTTTTTCAAATACCAATGCGTTTTTAGTTTGTGCTACATTTTTTCGGTATAACGGAAAATTTTGAATCAGCTTTTTGTAGATGGATGCAGTAAACATTTTGCTACATATCTCACCAGATGAATCATTTTTAATGATAGCCGATTTAAGTTCCTGAGAATTGTTCATAACACCTGGTTTGTCTTCTTATTGTTACGTTGTACTTTATTTTAATCTGCTTCAATCTGTGGGCTTGTTCATTGATGCTGCTTCACCAGGGTTGATCTGGATGAAATTGGAATCTAAAACATTGAGAACACAGATCTTAAATAGTTAAATATTTTTGAAATGCTATGTAAAAGGTTGAAATAATACATAATGGCCTATTATGTAAAAGGTAATGTTTCTTCATGATGCTATGCCCGGTATAGATTAAACTTAAACCACTTGCAGGCCGAATTTGATTCAAAGACTGAAGAAGATCATTGTAAAATGGTATCAGTTTTTGTCTTTGGTAAAAGTTAAGAATTTCTGGGCCATGCGTGGGGGCTGGTTGGTGATACTGGGGGAGGTCGGGTGGCTGTATGTTTGTGTTTTGAAAAACTAGAAGTTTTTGTGTTTTAAAAATTAACTTGTTTTTTTTTGAAAAAAAAAAGAAAACAAAATTCTGACCAATGATATTTTGTCCCAAATTTTTTAAACAAAAACGACAAAAAAAGAAATATTGATGACAGGTAGACCCTTTTAGCTTCATTATAGGTGAAGTGTAAGATATTCCCATAATCTTTTTCTTATATCAATTATTTAACCAAAAATTTCTTTTTGGGTCACAACATCAGTTCCACAATCAAAGTTTTTCACTACAAAGTGGTGCATCATGTCTCAAGGTTATCATTCATCTGATGTGTCGGACACGTCGAAGATATGTTCGATTAAAAAAATATTAAAAATAAATTGGACACTCATATCCGACACTCGCATCTTAAATATTTTATGGTTTTTAAAATATAATAGCTTGTGCTTCAAAATTTTATTTATTCAAAAAAAAAAAAAATCTTATTTTTTCTTCCAACCCCAAATCAATCTCTTGAGCTCGATACCCCATTCTTCTAACATTTCTATTTTTGTTCATATCTGACAGATCACAACTAGGGTTTCACAATAATGTTTGATGCTAATTAACATTTACGTTTGACGCCGTCACAACATCAACGTTTCCAAATCATCTCAATATCGAAGTCCAATGCCATACTGTCATTGACGCTCAATGCTCAATGCCAATATTTTCTACAATCACAATCATGCCCCACTGTCACGACCCGGCCCGGTTAGCCTGATAAAATCGGGGCGGGAACAGTAGTCGCACGAAAACACATATAAAACATTTACAGTTCCAATTAAAACTTTAATGTCAAATTACAAACATCGTCCAGAAATGAAAAAAGCCACTAAACAACATCAAATTAAAAGAAAGTTTCATACTGTTCATCACACCAAACTACTAAAACTTTCAAATCCATCATCATTACATAAACTCTCCCAATTACATAAACTCCAAACTCAAACTTAAACTTACGAACTACAACTAAATAAACTCAAAGACTCAAATTGAAATCATAAAAAAGAACCTTTCATCCTGAGGTCCCCTACGACGATACGTATAAGGTCGTCGAGCAGCCATCACTTCTCTCCTGAAAAACATTTTTTTTAAAAAGAAGAATGAGCCAACGCTCAACAGGTAATTCATAGCTCAGTTATTTCATAAGATGCATAAATAAAACATTTAATAATTAGAAACTAATTCATATCATTTTACAAGTCAAAATTCTTAAAACTTTCAATCTTATTTTTCTTTAATCATTTCATTAACATTTCATTCCCTTCATAATTCTTTTCTTTCATCTTTTTCATATGCAATGCAGATGCAAAAATGCTTATGTCATATGTACACAGCCGTCCCGGAAGTACCCTCATTCGTACTGATCAGGTACGCAGTCAAATTTTTGGTCATTTCCTTTACCATTTGGCTTTTTGCAATCCCCATTACCATTTGACTTTTACAAGCCCCTTTACCATTTGGCTTTGGCAAACTCCATTACCATTTGTTGGGCACTTCCGGATCAACATGCACATGAAAATTTTATTCCATTTAAATCTTTTCATTTCTATTCAATTTCCTTTCATAAGCCTCATATATTTTCATGCTCAAATGCTTTTCATATGGTTCATATGCTTTCCAACAATTAATGCATAATATAAAGACATGAACTTGCAGAATCATTGAATTTAAAACATTAATTAACAATAAAAATAAATACATGAAATTTCATTTAAGCATAAAAAATATTTAAAGCACTTATAAACTTAACTGGGGTCTGAACACCTATCTTAACGTTTTCAAAATAGACTTCTACGACGTACGACGTCGCTCCTCTAAACAGTCAACACCTAACATTATTTAAAAGATTCATGTTACAAAACACAACACTAAAATTTTGTTAAATTTAATTAATATTTTCAGATTTAATAAATACCTAAATTTTGGAAAATCATAAATCTTCCATTTCATCAAAATATCGCTCCAAACTTATTCCTAAACATATAATTATAATTATATTATAAATTTTTGGATTTACATTAATTATAAAAAATACTAAAATAAATTTTTCTTTCAAAAATTCAAATTCATGCTTTAAAATATTCCAAATATCCTTAGGAATAATTTTCATATAGATGTCTTACAAAATTTAATTTTAGGTCAGAAACCCAAATTTTTAAATCTTCAAAAATTCCTCAATTCCCTTCGTTTTCATTGTTAAAACAATCCTCTAAACATTACCTAAAAGTTTCGTAAAGAGATTTTTGGGAGAAAAGCATTTTTTGTAAAAACCCTAAAATTTCAATCTCAAATTACTTGAGATTTAGGAAATTTCGTTCTAAAATAATTGTACCTGAGTGTTTCTCTCGTCGTCCTCTTCGATTTGACCTAAAATTCTCTTCGGAAAATCGTCGCCGAAGACACCCTCGCGGAAGAACAATTATTACGTCCTCCGGCCGGACGTAGAGCTACGTCCGGCCGGAGCTAAAATCGCGCCAAAAAACAAGAAATACCGAGCAATACCAAACAATAACGAGGAATACCATCATGTGAAGACCCAATACCGAGTTATACCGAGCAATACTGAGTTGTCCAAAAAAATACCGAGTTGTCTTCACATGATGGTATTCCTCGTTATTACCAAATAATACCTAGAAATACCGAGCAGATACTTAGTTTTTTGTCGGGATTTTAGTGCCGACCGGACGTTCCTCTACGTACGTTCACCGGACCAAATAAAAGCTCCTCGCGGAACCCGTCCGTCCGTCCGTCCGTTTCTTTGCTCTATTTCGGTCGTTCGCGTGAAATGAGAGGGGAAAGAGGGCTCGGTTGGCTATAATAGGAAGAATAGGGAAATGCTAAAAGACCAATTTGCCCTTAAATAATTCCGGCAATTCAATTGATTAGGGGAAAAACTGGTATTTAGAGACTTCAAACATTTTAATTCCATATTTAGGCAAAATTGGGTATATGTGTTATATATCAAAACGATCAGAATTTTACGTAGGATTTTCTAAAATTATTTATTTTGAATTTCGTTAACATTGAAAATCTCACTTAAGTCTCGTCGCGGCGCTTTGAAAAGAGTGCGACGACCTACTAACGTTATTTTCGGGTTTTACACCCACGCTATCTCGACATGTCATCTTTGTTCAATATTATCTCAACATCGATGATTGACTCCATCTCAACATCAAACCCGATGTCCTTGCACAACATTAGTACTTGACTTTTGGCAGCCTTGTCGTCTTCCTTCTTGATGCCTGACACACAATAGTGATGGTTGATTCTTGATATTCTAATGTTAATTATTTTAAGTATAAATCCTAATAAATGACTTTGTTTTTAAATTATTTTTATTATTCTACTTATTCAATTTTTATACACTATATTTAAGATATAAAAATTATAATAACGTGTTCAAGCGGTATTCGTGTTCTATATTTTCAAGAATTGAAATGTCCAGTCTACATGTGTTGTTTCCATATTGTCATGCCTGTCTTTGTGCATCATAGAAATAAACTGGTCTTGAAGTTTAATTATTTATGAATAATTTATGATTTTGATTGATATGTCCTATCCACCCATCAAGGGGCCTTAAATTAAGATTTTTAATTGTTCTTCTATGATTTTAAGAGGATTATGAGACTCCTATGGGCTTGCATAGAGAGTGGTACATAATGAATGAGCCAAATTTTGATGTAAAGCTTTTATTTGTGATCTTGTTATTGACCTTTATCTTGTTGTAGCCCCCCCACCTGCCCACCCCCTTCAACTAAAATGAGGTGTTGATTGTTAGTTCATAATAGCATTGAGTGTTTGAGGGGTGATACAACTATACTTTCTTGCTCAATTATGGGAAAACCGGATTAAAATAAAATTTTCGTGCTACTAAATTTTCTGTATAGCAAGGGAATGTCACATCTTCCTTTTCAATTGATTGCGATAAAACCTCTGCCTAAAATAAAAATTTTCATTGATAACTAATATTCATACACTCTTATGCTAGATAATTGCATCAGCATTATCACCACTAAGATTTAACCCCATTATAA
This sequence comes from Dendrobium huoshanense, assembly GCA_016618105.1. Classification (NCBI taxonomy): domain Eukaryota; kingdom Viridiplantae; phylum Streptophyta; class Magnoliopsida; order Asparagales; family Orchidaceae; genus Dendrobium; species Dendrobium huoshanense. The sequence goes on from CM028343.1 coordinate 34,872,854, forward strand.
ATTTTTTGAGTTTGCTTTGAGATTCATTTTTTTTGTCGTCATTAAGAGCTGCTTTTGCTATAGCAAATTACAGCGTCACCAGTACTAGGTTTGGTAGCAAACTTTATTCATTATTTTGCTTTTAAAAAAATTCTTTTTCTTTTTTTGGTTTAATTGACACCGTTTTATATGTTATATACCTCCTCATTCTTTGAATTGTTTTGTTTTTAAACTTGCATATTGAGTGATGCTGTTTCTATTTTCACTGAAGTTCGTTTAATTCTTGTAGGTATGAACTCCTATTTTTCCCAAGATATCATCTTGACCAGAGCTCCTTACTTTGTCGGAAGCCATTACTTGGAAAACCAATTATCATGGATGTTTTCCAAAATTATATACTCATTACATATCGTCCATTTGATGTTCACATGTTCCATGTAAAGATCTCAGGAGAGTTATCTCCTACTAGCACACCATATTTGCAGGTAATTGGGAAAATGCACTGTTGGTCTTTTCTTTAATTGCAGCAGAGCAGTTATTTTCACAGAGGTGCTAGTTTAGAAATGAAAGTTGATCATCATAAACCATATCTTTGTAAGTAATCGAATGACAAACAGCTTTCCACAGTGCGGGAACTTTCAATTATGACTGCAAAGAGCCATCCAGCATCCATGCGATTCATCCCCGATCTTACAATTGGAGGAAAGTTGAAGGACAGTTTGTCATCTTCAAATATCTTAGGCCATCAGCCTTCACGGTACATGCACTTTGGATTTTAGCTAACTTACCAGCTTGAACATGATTCTTATTTGTGCTGCTTGTAATGTAAGATGCTTAGTACTGAGGACTAATGGGGAGCTTTCATTACTTGATTTGGATGATGGGCATGAACAAGTACTAACAAATTCAGTTGAGCTGTTTTGGGTTACTTGCGGTCATTCAGAAGAGAAAGAAAATCTAATTGAGGAAGTCTCTTGGCTAGACTATGGTCACCGAGGTATGCAGGTATATTTTTATTTGCCTACTATAATTGTGTTTTCATCTTTCATTTCCTTAAGGCATGTGTACTTGTATGATTTCTCCTTCATTTAACCTTTGAGAATAAAAACTGTAGCGGTTACCATGGAATTGAATGTTTGTATTGAAGTTGATCATTGCAGGTTTGGTATCCATCTCCTGGAGCTGATCCATTTAAACAGGAGGATTTTTTTCAGGTATTTTGAAACTTACTTGATGTTATAATTTTTAGATATGGAGATTATGATTCCACCACGTGATAATTGCTATTTTATTGTAACCTGTTTGATGGTATTAAATGTGTATTGTTGGTTCCTCTTGCTAGAATATTTTGTTCCCAAAAGTTCCTTTATTGTGTCACCTCCTAAGCTTTTGCCATTTTTTAACCTGAAATTGTTTGTGCGTGTACGCTTAACATCTGGGTAATTTTGTTCCTTTTTTTTTGTTAAACAAAATCTGAAACTTTCTTTTAATAACAATGTGCAGTTTTGTTTGTTTCCATGTGCCATTTTGACTTAGCTATGAATGATTTTCTTGTTGTGTGAAGTTTTATTTTAAATTGAAGAAAAGCTAAAAGTGCCATTGTGTTCGAAGAAGGGATGTCAGGAAAGTTACCAGTACAATAACCTAGTCAGAGGCATGAGATAACTCGAAACTTAAACATCCGACTAGAATGATGATATTTATTTTGAGGAGAGTGTGTAACACGATATGTTCCTTTGCTTTTTTTTGGGTATGTTCTTTTGCTTAGTTTAGTGCATAAATATGATAGTTATTTACCTTGTCTCTGACAAAAGTTGCGCTAGAGTAATTATTATTCTAAATGTTTAACTGTTAATGTGATTGTTTGTATAATTATTTGACTCTTTAGCGATTATTTCAATGAGCTATAACCTAGCATTCTTAAAGTGGATTTTGGGTTTGTGAGTTATTAAGCTACCTGTTTAAGTATGCTTGGGTAAATAAATGACCATTCACTATTTGCCATATTACAAGATCTGCCTAGGTATACTTGTCTAGGTTATGCAAACTCTAAATGATGTGGTCATCTGATTGTTGAAACTTGACATGTGCTCTAGATGATACAAACCATGAAAGATGCACAGCTCTAGAGAAACATTTGTTGGTTTATTATTATTAGTTTATATAATCTATAAAACTTGAGAAAGGAAGTTTGTTAAAAAAATATGGAGGACAAGGGGTTGATTATCTATTTATCTCTATACTTGAAATGTCTAAAATTGCTTTACCAGTAAAATATTTGATGCAGGTGCAATAAAAAGTCTTTGTTGTCCTTGATTTGATTTTTTTTCACAAAACTTAGAGGCAAACAAAAAGGGGAGTAAAGAAAATTAGTGTGAAAAAGGAAGAGAGGTAAGAGATATGAACAAGATTATTTCGCATGATTTCTTCATACGAGTTCTTGACTGACATGAAGTAATGCTTCACATTTCCAAGGTTTGATGGCAAACTTCAACTTTTATTCATGAACACTAAGTAAGGTTTCTGGATAAAGTAGTGGCCCTTTTTATAAAGATGGGTTGTGAAAACATAACAAAAAAGCACTAAAATCCTGAAGATTGCCTCTGGTTATTGTTTGCTTGATAACGATAGTAGCCTAGTAACCGCCATGTTAGCTAAATTGCTAACTTGCTGACCTGAACCACTGTCTCAGAGGCGCCACACCACACAGCTTTCTTGCTATTTTTTGACTACTATCTTAATAGCATTGTATTGAAAGAAGCTAAGCTCTTCAACATTGTCATATCCTTGGTTCTTCATCTATTATAAACTTTGAACTCTACATAATGCCGTTTCTAGGGAAAGGAGTCTTCTTTTTAAGGAATCAGTCCATAACTATAGTAGTATATTGGTTAATTTCACAAGATTTCATTTTTATTCTATTGAGTTATAAATGGTAGAGAAACTTTTATTCAGAATGTAAATAGAAGTCTTACTTTTCTTTCTGACCTACTGTTGATGTGATGCAAGCTTGGAGTTACACAAGATTATAAAGAGAATTTACTAAAAGCTTAACCGTTATAAAATTATGCGTCAATTCCAAGTTAGTTACAAGAATTCTTAGTATTCCACTTGCTTAGGCCAAGAGTTGTATGAAGATTAACCAAGACAATTTAATCAAATACAAAGGCGAAGTAATGTAAGAGCTTAACACACAAATCCAAAAGTTAATAAGGAGTTGTTCGCCTTGAGGATCTACTCTCTTCCCTACGAATCTAGGTTGAGCGGAGGAAGATCGTCCACACTATAAATGAGGTAGCCACTAGGACGGACGAGTCGAGGAACGTCGTTATTGGGAAGGTAGTTGGAGGTGGAGGTGGCACGGGTGGATGACCGTTGATGGTCCACTTGTAGTCCGAGAATTGATTGTCGATGACGTCCTCGAGGGTGGGGAGGATTTGGTTCAAGTATTCTTCAACGGTGTCGTCAAAACCAAACCCGACGTCGAAGAATGGTGAACGAACGATGTGGATATCTCCGTAGACGTCGAACACGAATCCGCTATCAACTTCGGGATCCGCCATGCATCATTTGCATATAGATGAGAGAGCACGAAGAAAACCCAAGAGAGGAGAGTTCGGGTGAGAGAGAGAGGGGAGAGAGGTCGAGTGGGTTAAGGGGATTGAGAAAAGTTAGAATTCTGAATTTGAATTCTAATTAGGTGGAGTGGGGGGAAATTGATTTGAAAATCAAATTATTTTCCTAATGGGGGGCCGGCGGTTCATGAGGGTTAATGGAGATTAATTGAGGGCAATTAATGTAATAGGAGAGAGAAAGGCCAATAAGGGGGGGGGGGCAAGCATAGAGAGGGAGAAGAAAAATTAAAATTAATAGGTGGGGCCCACATGACTAAACAAGGATTTGAAGAAAATCTGAAATAAATTTCAAATTATGATAATAGGGAAGTTTCCTAATAGGAGGGCTATCAATTAGAATTAATTTGAATTTCAAATTCAAATTGAAATCCAATTAATATGATAGCCTAAAATTAAGGATTTTTTTTAGGAAAGTAGTAAAGGCCTCATGAGAAATTTGAAATTCAAATCCTTGACCCAAGAGGGGCCGGCGGCAAGCCTGGATGGCTGCAAGTGATCGGCGGCCGGGGCTGTTGGCCGGCAGTGGGGGTGCAGCCGGCGGGTAGGTGGGGAGGGGCGGCGGGATAGGGCTTTGGGGGGAGAATTGTGAGGGGAAGATCAAGGGGAGAGTGTCACGGATCTTGGGAAGAGGGAAAAGGAAATTCAAAGCACACTAACCTCAACTCTTTCTCCACTAGAACTCACAAAGAGATCTAAGACGCTCTCTCCTCAATAACTCACAAAGAGATCAAGAGGAGTTTTCGAACTCACAAAGATAACAACAAAATAACTTTTCATTCATCAATAATCAATTCTCATACATGATAAGAGGGCCATATATATAGGCTTCCAAATGACAACTAACACAAAAGACTAGAATGCCCCTTGGGCTACAATAGCGATCAACTACCCATAAGGGCAAAAACGGAAAAACTGAAATAAAATGCTTAATACATAAAATGCTAATACAGATAAGCATCAAAAGTAAAGATTCTCTATCATGGCCATCGATCTCCTGTGTCGCGTCTGATAAACGCGTCGAAACCTCTTGTCGATGTTCCCATCAACTGTATCATTGGAATTTAGAAGACTATGCATACTCAGACTTTGAATTATTTTCCCTGACCTTTATAAGTCTTTATATTGTATTGATTGAGGTCTGTCATCATTAACCTCTAAACTAACTGTAAATGTTCACACCATCACCAAGTAAACCTTATTAGTAAGATCTGCTTTGCTAATTTGAGGCATGAACTTGCTTGTTATTTCTTACTTTGCTGTCTATTCTTATATTATATCAATTTTAAATATTGATTCCATGCTTAATGTAAAATGCAAAAAAAATTCAAACTTTCACTTCATACTTACAAACCAGGCGAAGATAGATATTCCTCCTTCATGGTCATTTAGCAAATGATCTTTTGTAAAACATAAGCTATTATTGGTTAGAATGGCTTTCATTCTTCCCTTGATTAATTAAAGCATATTTCTAGTTTTTTGACACACTCAAACTATTTTAAACTTTGCTTCTTCTCACTGTAGCTGGATCCCGAGCTTGAATTTGATCGTGAAGTATATCCTCTGGGGCTTCTTCCAAATGCTGGCACCATTGTCGGTGTTTCTCAAAGAATGTCATTTACCTCAGGCAGTGAGTTTCCATGTTATGAGCCATGTCCTCAAGCTCAAACAATTCTACATTGTTTACTCCGGCATCTTCTTCAGGTACTGAATGATGATCTTTTCCAATCTTTAGTTATATTTCTTGGAAAGGTATCCTCAGCTTCTTTTGCGGATAATATCTGCATATGAGGGTACATCCAATGCTAGCAATCTGTAGTTCTTTTGTAGTTCAATTTCCTTTTCAATGTCTGTATCTCTAATTATCCTTGAATACATCATTATTATTATTCTTGAAATTTTTTGTGTGGATTAACTTTAAATTGACTTTATAAACTATTGTTGAATGACCATGGGACCCACGAATCAATTAATCTTTGCAAAAAATTTTGAGCATACGGATTAATGTTTCTAACCATTTGATATATCCTCTTATAGCTTTTAGATTGCAATCCATATGCTTCCATTTCCTCTTCAAGCTGCTGGCTCCTCTTTTTAATTTTTTTTTATAATTAGCTTTGATTTATGATGCAGGCAGGGGGTGGGGGGGTCAAACCAAATCCTAAATTTTGAGTTTGACTTCCCTTGGGCTTGCTAGCTCATTAATATTCTGAACTAAGAGTTAGCTCATTATGAGCTATATTTTTAGTTCATTTATTAATTTATTGGTAGCTCATTAATCTTGTCTTTTCTCCTCCTCTTTTCTTTTTAAAATTCTGAGTTGTCCCATGGGTTCCCGTGCATTAGCTCCTTGGTTCCCACGGTTGGCTGTGCTGGGTGGTTTTCCCGTGCCTTGGTGCCTCGGTTCCGTGCGGACCTCTTTTGTTCTTGCGGCGGCCTCTTCGTGTTTCGCCTGGGCTGTTTTCCCGTGGCTGCTGGGGGCTTTTCCATGGCTTTGGTGCTTTGTTTCCTGTGTATCTTTGGGAATATTATGAGTTGGCTGTTGGCTTTTCATTTCCATTAGAATGTGAAGGGTTTTGTAGGCTGTTTGGGTTCTCCTCTCATGCCTATAAATATAAGATGTTTTGGGATGTTAAAAGAGAGTTATGTGAGTTATTTTTGGAAGTCAAAACCTGCGGGTTTCTTCGTGGAAAAGCTTGCGAGCTTTGTCCAACTTATCTTCTTCTCCTCCTCTAGGAAAGCTTGCGAGCTTCTCCACCCTTCGTCTTGGCTTCTATCCTCTTCTTCTATCCGCAAGTGCCACCTCACCTGTATCCTTCTTCTAATGGATGAAAGCTTCTTTAGGTGTCTTGTTTGAATCATTTGTAGGTGTCCAAGTTTGTAAGTCTTTTATCTTATAAAAGTTTGTTTTTTTGTCTAATTTGTCTTCTTTTGTGTCTTCTCTATTATTTAGAAAGAGTCACTTTTTGTGATAAAAAATTTGGGTCCCTTCCCAAATTTTTGATTGCATCAATTTGGTATCAGAGCAAGTTAGGAAGTCCTAGGTTTATGAGTTGGTTTGTCAAGTCAATCTTGGCGAGTCAAGTTTTGTCATGTGAGTCTTTGTTTAGAGAAAATGGAAAATCAAAATAAGTCAGAAGATTTTGAAGAAATACGAAGATATGGTTCAAGAACTTGATGTGCTTTCTTTGGATCAAATCTAAAGCCAACTCATCGGGAGATGAGTTTTTCAAGTAGGGGAGTCTAATGTAGGCAGGGGGGGGGGGTCAAACCAAATCCTAAATTTTGAGTTTTGACTTCCCTTGGGCTTGCTAGCTCATTAATATTTTGAACTAAGAGTTAGCTCATTATGAGCTATGTTTTTAGTTCATTTATTAATTTATTGGTAGCTCATTAATCTTGTCTCTTCTCCTCCCCTTTTCTTTTTAAAATTCTGAGTTGTCCCATGGGTTCCCGTGCATTGGCTCCTTGGTTCCCATGGTTAGCTGTGCTGGGTGGTTTTCCTGTGCCTTGGTGCCTCGGTTCCGTGCAGACCTCCTTGGTTCTTGCGGCTGACTCTTCGGGTTCTGCCTGGGCTGTTTTCCCGTGGCTACTGGGGGCTTTTCCGTGGCTTTGGTGCTTTGTTTCCTGTGTATTTTTGGGGAATATTATGAGTTGGCTGTTGGCTTTTCATTTCCATTAGAATGTGAAGGATTTTGGGGGCTGTTTGGTTTCTCCTCTCATGCCTATAAATATAAGATGTTTTGGGATGTTAAAAGAGAGTTATGTGAGTTATTTTTGGAAGTCAAAACCTGCTGGTTTCTTCGTGGAAAAGCTTGCGAGCTTTGTGCAACTTCTCTTCCTCTCCTCCTCTAGGAAAGCTTGCGAGCTTCTCCACCCTTCGTCTTGGCTTCTACCCTCTTCTTCTATCCGCAAGTGCCACCTCACCTGTATCTTTCTTCTAATGGATGAAAGCTTCTTTAGGTGCCTTGTTTGAGTCATTTGCAAGTGTCCAAGTTTGTAATAGTCTTTTATCTTATAAAAGTTTGTTTTTTTGTCTAATTTGTCTTCTTTTGTTTCTTCTCTATTATTTAGAAAGAGTCACTTGTTGTGATAAAAAATTTGGGTCCCTTCCCAAATTTTTGATTACATCAATTTATTTTCATTGTAAGAGTTTTGAAAAAGTCTACATATACTTCCACACTGTACAAAATCAAATAATAAAATTCAAACTAGTTTTTTAATATTTCTACTTTTCTATATGGCATTAGAGTTGATGTAGACAAAAGGGGGGTCAACACTTGTCCAAAATAATTCAAATTTGGCTTCCCTTGAGTCTACTAGCTCAATCCAATTGAGCTAGAATTTTAGCTCATTTATGAGCTAGGCTTTAGTTCATTTATTGAACTAGAGATTAGCTCATTATTAGCTATGAATTTTAGTTCATATTTATCTTTATTTTAATGTATTTTTATTTTAGTTTTTAATATCTTAAAAGTTGTCTCTTGGATTTCCAAAATATGGCTTTTGGGAATCCAAGATAGTTGTTTAGTCTTCCCATGTGTGGCTCCTTGAATTCCACCATGGGAAGTTGAATTTTGTGCTTTACCTCTTGGGATCTCATGGCTGGCTCCTTGTTCCGTGTCCGCCTCTCGTTTCCCGCGGCTGTGGCTCTCGGTCCGTGCGGTTCCCTTCGTCTCCCGTGGCTGTCTCCTTGGTTCCTGGTTTGGGTGTAAACCGAGAGCTTGGGGGGAAGTTTTCTATGCTTTTTAATGCTTTGAATTATGTGTTAATTTAATGTTTGTGTCCTTTTATATTCCTCTTTCATACCTATAAATATGAGAGGATTTGTAATGTTTGAAATAGTTGAATGATATTTGATTTTTGGAATAAAATCTGTTAACCTGCGGGTTGATTGGAAATCCTGCGGGCTCTTTCCAACCTTTCTTCTCGGGCTTCTAATCTCTTTCGTCTCTCCGCAAGTGCCACTCCACCTGTATCCTTCTTCTCTAAGTGCAGCAATTTTAGGGTGTCGTCTTTTAATTTTAAGTTTGCAAGTCGTCGTCGTTGTAATTTCGTCTTTTTAGTTTTATTTGAAATCTAAGAGTTTGTTCGTCCAACTTCTCTCCTACTTAGTCGTTTTCGTCCGTAGAAGTCCGTCGTGTCCTTTTTGTGGGCGAAGGGTATAGGCTCCCTATATCTTTTGTCTGCATCAAGAGTGAGATTAGAGTTTCATTCTTCCAACCTTTACTCTCTTTTCTTCTTTCTTGTCGTGATTCTTCATTCTTGTCATTATGTCTAGTTTCATTGGCTTAGGTGTCAACCATCATGAATTTTAAAAATCATATTAAGAGAGAACTCTAGGTACTGCAAGCTTAATATCGCTTGAATGGAAGAAACTATGTGTTAGTATTTTGTCAAATTTTTATGTTAGTTTCTTTTTTACTGTTTTGCCCCTTTATGTTGTTTTAGTATAAATAAAGGTGGTTTGTATTTGTTTTGTATAGTGAGAAGAAATAAATAAATCTCTGAGCTCTCTCCCTCTATTCTCCCCTTTCTCTTCTTTCTCTTGGAGTAGCCATCTAAGAAAGAGCAAGTAGATTCAAGAAACATTTCTTCCTCAAAAGATTTTCTTAACAATTTATATCAGAGCTTAGTCAAAAAGATCAAGAGGAAGGAGGAATGTCTCTTGTAATAAAAAAGGTAGTGGTCGGTTCAATCGGAGCAGGATCGATCTGGTGCTGGAGTAAGGAGGCCAGACGCACGCAAGGGCACATGCGAGCTGCATGCAGAGGACCAGGTCGCACGTTGGTGTTATGGGCACAGACAAGTTGCGTGGGATGGCACGTCGCACTGGCGCGGAGACAGAAGGCAAGGCTCCGCAGGCCTGGGTCGCTTGTGAGCGCGGGCGTGACTCGCGGGTGCGTGAGCGGGCTGAAAGATGGCAGAAAAAGTGTTTCAAGTGTGTCGTGTGGGCGCATGGGTGGGACAGACACAGATGCAAGAAGCAGGCCACACGTGTGCGTGTGTGAGTCGTGCGCAGCGAGGTCAATGGGCTACTTGCTTAGACATGCAACTTTGTGTCGATTTGAGCAGTGGGGGAAAGTTTTCTGGGCTCGGGCAAGGCATGGAAGAAGGCCTCGTTCACACAGTCATGTGGGCTAATAGTTGCAGATAGATAGGTCAGAAGCGGGCTCAGGCTGGACGGTTGAGCTTGGTTTCAAGCGGGAGTAGGGGTTGCATATGTGCAATTTCACGGAGGATTGGGCTTAGAAGAGCTGGTGCCGTGTAGGAGATGGGCTAGTTGCGGGAGCATGGGAGTTGGTGTAGTGGGGTTGGTTAGGCCAGGCATGGGAGCGTGAGAGACGGGACCTGGGTCGCAAGAGGCAAGCCGAATGAGAGAAGGTTGCATGAGAGAGGAGGTCTTCAGAGGCGCGGGAGACAGGCTCATGGGATCGGAAGCGGGGCTAGGATGTAGCAGCAGACACTAGTTCGAGCAAATAGTTGGAGGAAGAAGAGGCATTTGATAGGGAAGGCTTTTCTTGGCTGTTCTTTGCGGACAACATGTGGAGGAAGAGCTGGTAACCGGAGGAGAAGCTTTTCTGTGCTTTCTTTCTGAACAACAGGTGAAGGAGAAGCAGACGACCATCTGGTGGAGGTTTTTCTTTGTTATACATAGTAAAATTGGACAAATGTGGAGATTGTTAGTATTTAGTCAAATTTGTATGTTAGTTTCAATTTTACTTTTTTTACCTCTTTAGGTTGTTTCAGCATAAATATTGGTGATTTGTATTTCTTTTGTATAGCGAGAAGAAATAAAGATAATTTTTTGATCTCTCTTCCTCTCTCCCCTTATTCTTCCCCTTCTCTTCTTTCTCTTGGAGCAAGCCATCCAAGAAAGAGAAAGTAGATTCAAGAAACATCTCTTCCTTTAAAGATTTTCTTAACACTACCTTAAGTGGTATCGAATTCTGAAGACCTTTCTAAAGGAAAAGGACAAAATTCATCACCTTGTGGATCCTCTTTTGAAATCGAAAGACCCAAAATTTGTATTTTGAGATGAAGTTGATTCCATGATCATGACATGATTGTAGAGTACTAAAATGCCAAAAATCAGTAGGCCATATATTTCTGTCTACCACAAAAGAAAATTGGTATGCCATCAAACAAATATACTCAAAAGTGTAGATGTTGCCTTGATCTACGAGATTAAAACTAAGATCTTAACAACCAAGCAAGGTAAACTTCCTATTATTGAATACTTTTGCATGATGAAGATTTATTCGCTTAAACTATACTATTACTAATATCAAGATGACATGCTGCGATGGAGCGCTAATTCTACAAAAAATTGTGGAAAGATAATGGGTGTTTGAGTTCCTTGCAGGACAATAATGACTTCGATCAAGTTTGTGTCGACATTTTAAACAGAGAAAACCTATCGTCACTAAATGAGATTTTCTCTCATATTCAAATTGAAGAAGAAAAAGGATGATAGTGCTCGATGCTTCGTCTTTGAAATATCTTCCATTAACAATCATCGAACTCCAAGATAAGTGACTTAATATAGACACTTCTTCTAAAGAAGGACAAATTCTTTCTTTCAAAGGCAGTTTATGGTGCAATTACTCTAAAAAATGACATTAAAAAATGCTGAAAATTCCATGGAAAGCCTCCGGGTTATGGTGGAAACAAGGTTACCAAAAACAAGCTCACGAGATCTTTGCTTGAGATTCCCACTCGCTCTTGCTTTTGCTTGTTGGAGACCTGGGCTATTGTCATAGCTGCTCTCTGAAAGTGTGCTGATATGTTTGCAGAGGACTTGCTATCACGCCCTAGAATCTAATTTGGAAGAATTATTTTTTTTTCTTTTAATAACAACATCAAAGCTGTCTAAATATCATCTATCAGTCATAAACAACAAAAATAATTTCTATAATTCAAAACATCAATATACGTCTATATTCATTACTCCAAAAATTATATAAAATACTCAGGAATCATTAATCATATCATGTCTTTTTAAATCCTAAAGTACAAAATAATAACTAATAAAAGAAATTGAATTTGAAGAATCTTGATCAATCTCTCGCTCCTGCTCCTCCCTTGCCCTGACCTGAAATCATTTAACCACATATAATAAGCCAATTAGCCCAACATGTCATATTAAAACCTATAACTAAATTCAAAGCGCGACAAAGGAGTAATATGCATGTTAGGAATCAAATCATAACAATGACATTCATATGATCATTGAATCAATGCAAAAATAGTGAAAATCATATTTAGTAGCAAAATTTAGTACGATACGAAATCCAATAAATCAATAGGTTTCAAACCTATAAAGTAATCGTTGTATCAAGACTATCAATCAGTAGAGAAATCGTATAAAGCAATAAAACCAAATCATCGGTAAAGACTGTCAAAATCATATTAATGTAGTGAAATCATATAAGGGTGTACAGATGCTATGTATCCAGTGAGTCTATCATTATCATACATGCTCGGTCAGTATTAGTAATCCATACAATACAGTAAGTCAGTAGGAGTATCCATAACAATTTCAGTGTCCATATCAGTATTAGTAAATTCAGTAGTTGTAACAATGCATTAATGTTATAATAGTAATTCTTACAGTAATAATGAATCTGAACATGTATTTAAGTATTCATACTAAGTAAGTAAAAAGTCATGTCTATTATGGTGTTTTCAATATAATATCAATATCAGTAAATCATTGGCACAATAAACAGAGTTATCACTCTTTAACCGTCGGTGCAATAATCATCTCCTTATAACTCTCAATCGTTGCTCTGAAATCGTTGTATCATTGTATCAGATAACATGAAAGCATAGTATTTTAAGGAAAGCCTGTTGACCAACCATCCTGTACAGGTCAATCAATCTCCAACCAATGGATCAACAAGTCTTTACATTTCACACATTACAATAAAAGCAATAGCAACCATCTATTACTAAATCACACATTCATTTCCATTCTCAAAGCTTGTATAATAATATGCTTAAATATAATACTTATTGGGTCAAATGTACAGTCAAAATTCATAGTTTCAAAATATAACCTAATTACAAAGGATTGCATAAAACATCATTTCAAAACTTTAATCGTGCTAAAGCACTATTTTTCAAAGTCTAGATTATTTTCTGTTCAATAAAAACCACACAAATTCTAAAATACCTAGTAGAAAATTTTCAGAAAATACTCAAAACATTTATAATCTCGATCTCAATAACATATAAAAAGTTACGTGATGAAAGTTTTACAAGTGCAAAGTTATACACATTTTTCGCTAACGGAAATATAATTTAACTGATAAATTCAAAAAAACCATAGAATTTTTTAAAACAGAGATAGGCAAAATGTGACTCACCTTACTCCGGACAACTTTCTCAACTGGCCTGACAGGTAAAATTGGCTCGAAGCAGCTCAAAACAAACTTTCTCTCTCTAAAAACCTTTCATTCTCCCTCCTCTTTGGTTGGCTCGGTGCTCAAATGATCATAGAAAATGGATTTTAAAATATTTAAAAATTCTCATAATGGCCTAACGTTGTGGTGCTCAATCCGGATGCTACGACGCTAAAAAATCTTTAGCAAACTAACAGCATTGCGTCACAATGTCACTTTCTGGCACTTTGGCTGAGTGCAACACCGTTGTGCTTTAACATGCGACATTGGGGAGCTCCAAATGTGACATTCTCACAATCGCACACAACACTTGGGACTCATTCTAGAGTACGACCAAGCATTTCAAGCAATAAAACACTTCCTAACACATGCAAATGTGTTTAAACCAAAAATTTCAAATATTTGTTATTTACCTTTTTTGAGTTGTTACTCTTGCTAGGTTCACGGTCGACGGACAAATATGCAGAGCTCGTCTTCAAGGCCTACTGCTGCTCGTATGACAATTCACGGTTAGGTCGACGACGAGCACTGAGTGCATTAATGATGTGAAACGTAAATGCCATATACTTACCTAGGTGGCAAGATTAATTAAAGCCCAAATCAATTTGGGGAGAGAGAATGGAAATCTGAAATTAAGGAGTAATTAAAACTAATTCAAATTCAAATTTTGAATTTGAATTGTCATTAATTAGGAGGATTAAATGATTAATTGATTTAAATCTGAAATTAAATTTCAGATTTAAATTAATGGTTATTGGCTTAATTGGAGGGACGAATTTAAGGAGTAATTAATGCTAATTCAAATTCAAATTTTGAATTTGAATTGTCATTAATTGTGAGGATTAAATGATTAATTGATTTAAATCTGAAATTAAATTTCAGATTTAAATTAATGGTTATTGGCTTAATTGGAGGGACGAATTTAAGGAGTAATTAATGCTAATTCAAATTCAAATTTTGAATTTGAATTGACATTAATTGTGAGCCTCTCATAATTAAGAAATTTCTTTATCCAAGGAGGAAGAGAGGGAGAGGTGGGGGGTTGGTGGGCGTCGGCCTAAGGGATGGCCAGCGGGTGAATTTATGGACGGGCCAACAGGGCCGGCGGCAAGGAGAACTTGGGGAGGAAAAGCCCGAGCTTGGTAGAGGATGAGAAGTTTGGGGAAATCTAGGAATATCTAACCTCACGCTCTTAAACTTCAAGATCTCAAAGGAGATTGTAGGGATGTCGGAACTCACACAGAGATCCACGAAACTCTCCTCAAGAACTCACAAAGAGATCTTGAGAATCTCAGAACTCACAAAGAGATCCGCGAAACTCTCCTCAAGAACTCACAAAGAGATCTTGGGAAAGTCGGAACTCACAAAGAGATCCTTCTGAACTCACTAAGAGATCATCATGAAAATAAAATTTTCCATTATCAATAATCCATCCAAATACAAGAGAAGGGGCCTCTATATATAGGCCTCAAGAGAAATTAAGAGACACATTCGCCCCTTGGGCTTACATAAAACAAGAGGGTAAAATACGAAATTGCAAAACTAAATTAAAATACACTTAATAAACGAAAATAAAGCAAAATGATCTCGGTCGTCGATCTTCAGCTCCTCGGATTGGCATGGACGGTTGGATGTCTGCATCAATTAACCCATTCCTTGATGATGAGATAGTCGTTCCCATTGATCACTTTGTCTTGGGAATGAGTTTCTCGCTGTGTGTTGAGCTAGTTGAGGTGTTGGAACTATTACTGGATCTTCTCGGCACAGTTGCTGCCAAACTCAATGGTGAATATAATATCCTTCTCTTCATACCTACGCGAGAACAACTTTGGCATGGAAGCTGAGCCTATTTCAGAATATTTTTCTCTGTGAAGGCATTTTAGGACATGCGTTCAGTTCTTGTTAATCATGATGAAGGTGGTTAGACTGATGAATAAATTATGCCACTTGAAGGCGAAGTTCATGGTCATCCAGAGTGTGGTCCTCTAGATGGTGCCAACTTGTCCAGTCACATTCACGAAGAAGAGGGATTCCTGGTGGTTATCATGGGTGAGCTACTCATTGTCGTCCAACACGTTGCTTATTTGAGTGTCTTTAAGAGTTTTAATAGATAGTCGCCTTGCCTTTCTTTGAGAATTTTTTTAAGTTTTTTACTCGGCTTAATGGGATTGTGTTTTTCTCATGCTGAGAAAGTAGGTGGTTTTGAATTTCCCCATGACTTCACGACCTTAAAGGCCATTGCCAAGTATGTGTTGAAACCTATAGAGAAGAAATGGGTGTCGCCTACTGAGGAACGTGCCAAGTCTGTCGGATGGGAGGTGCCTCCTCCCAAAAAAGTGAAGAAAGATGCTGCGGAGGGCATCACTATAGTGAAGGCACCCAAGGAGCAGCAAGCTCATCCCACAAAGGGAATCACCATAGATAAGGTTGCGGCTCAGGTGAGAACCAAGCAAAGGAGTCGAGTTGCTACTGTGGCTGGAAAGGGAATGAACTTTGTCAAACGTTCTGAGTTTTATGAGGAATTAATCAGTGACTTGTTGCACGAGGACGAGTTGAGCTCGTTGGAGGGCGATGAGGGAGAGGAATGGCTCAAGCAAAAATGTCGAGGTGGTGTTTTGACCAAGACAAGTTCTTTTTTGACACTGGGTTTAGACTCACACCTAAAGAAGCTTACACCAAAGAAGATCAGTTTTTTCTGCGATGAGCTTACTTAGGCAACCATGATAGACTGTTTTTTGCCTTGCTCACCGCCAGATTCATCATGAAGGAAGGTTACGTCCGTGGTCTCGATTTACAAGAAAGTCCAACACTACTTAGAGGACGAGCGAGCATATAGAGAAGCTAGAGGTTGCGAAGAAGGTGAGCACCTTATAGGACGAGTTTGCTAAGTATTACGGAGAAACATAGATTCGAGTTAGAATCGACGAATGCTTTGGTGCTATCATTCATGAAGGCGAAGGAGTAGGCAGAGGCGATGATTGTCGAGCTGAATGAGTTCGAGTGTTTTATGTCTGGAGGAGATACTATGAAATCCTTGGCGGGTGTTGTCACGCCAGAATCGAGTACTATTTGAGGAAGCTCGTAGCTAAAGGCAAGGTAGCTTCAAGGTTCCAACACCATACGTGATTTTTTGAACAGTTTAGCGATAGTGAGGAAAGTGATGGTGTAAGTGCGACTAGTAAGTGAGTTGTACTCGCTCATCACTTGTAATTTGTTAGTTATGTATTTTTTTTTTTATAAAAAGATTGGGCCTAGTGGTCGAGTGTAAATGTAATTACAAATATAAATGAATGAATGAAATTTTATTTTAATACTTGCTTTGTCGTTTATTTCATTTTTTCTATAAATGTCGAACTCGCTTTCCTACATACTTGCTCATATGTATGCATGCACTTGTTTTTGAATGATAACTTAATAGTATGGATACTGACCCTTCGATAGCTTAGCACGAGGGCGCTCACCCATAAGCTATCTTTATAGTTATTTGTAGAGCGAGTTAATAGTATATGAGAACAAAGTAAGTGGGGGAAATAAAGACAATAAGGGCAATCACTCATGACAAGTGAGAGAAGTCAAAATATAACTTTAAGGATGGTCGCTCGATATATAATAATAATAATCACCAAGTTTTTTTTTGGCACGATAACTATAGAAAATTATTATGATGCATAACTTGTATATGAATTTTAGCCTGAGTAAGTTTAGACGAACATGATGTGTCTTGGTGAATTCGTCATTATAGGCAAGTGCAACTAGATGTATTGTCTTTGAACTTGCTTTGTACCTTCATTAGAGATAACAAGCAGTAATGGTTCTTGAAATTGAGGCGACTAAATGTATTTGAATTCGCTAAGTTGTGTGCTTAAGCTCAACTGCTCAACATGATTTTTTTTGGAGATCAAGTGGCGAGGAGGCTTGCCACTTTTTGTAATTTGACTAAGTTTTCATCTCGCCATATGATGATATAATTGTGGTTTTTTTTCAAATATGCAAGTTGGCTACAACTTTAAAGAGAGTGAGCTCGTCATTTATATGTGAAGTCGCCTTTAGTGGGCCTCGCCTTTCACCAAACTCATGGACTTCGCGGGGGTAGTAACTACCAAGACTTGTTGACTATATGACACTCGCAGGCTACACATTTGTATATCTTGTCATAAAAGGGGGGAGTTGTGTCATAAGGCTAATCACTTGGGTACTTGTCGATTCCTAGAGTGTCGAGACATTTAAGGCTTGCCATCTATAGAGGACTCGCATGCTACTAATTGTGGATCTTGTTGTAAGGGAGGAGTCGGTCGATAGTGGCTAGGTGATTTGGTTAGGGAGTTTGACGGCGAGTTTGATTGTTAAGGGTACCTGTGAAGAAGCGAATGAGTGACTTTGCATGCTTTTGTTTTAATATTATTATTTTCAAGGTATTTCCAAATTTTTTTCTTGAAAGGATGAGCTTGCTAGGATATTATTCGATAGGGAATAAGGAGTGGACCTTACTTAAGCGACGAGTTTCGTTCACTTGAGGGATTTAGCTCTTCTGTAGGTCTTGATTGGCTCGGGGCCTTGGTTGTCCTATAAGGAGTAGTTTGACTTACTCTTGAGCTTAAGCATGTGTGAAACTCAGCTTATTTCCACCATAGTTGGTCACACTTGTGTTGGAGAATTTTTTGTATCCTCAAACGGATTGCATACTTTATCATCGAGTACGGCATAAGAACATGATATATCACCCCGAAGGGTAAAAATATCATTTGCTTATGGACTCAATCAGAAAATTTACAATTTTAACAGAGATTCCCCCACTCAATGTTTGGTTGAGTGGGGTTTATTTATTTCTGGGGTACAGACATCCCATAAGGGCAAGCCCCTATGGTTAATTACATCCCAAGTTTGATTTGGGAAAACTTTTGATTAAACTAGTGGTTTTCTTTCTTTGGAAGTCATTTAAATGTTGCCTAAAGTTTGATTTTTGTTGTTTTAAAATCCATGAAAGTCTTGGTTAAAGGATTTTGGCCTTTAGGAATTTCAAGGAGGAGGTGGATCAACTTAGATTTAGATTTTGGGAATGAAAGCCAAAGGAGGTGGAGTAGGGGCACTTGATTCTGAGATGAAACTCAGAGGTGCCCAAACTATCCAATATGTTGGGCTTTATATTTTTGAATCTAAATTTGGTTTAAGTTGATATTTTATTAGAAGATTGGGGCTTACATCCCAACAACACTTGTTGGAGGAACTGCTCGAAGGATGAGGGCTTATAGGGTGATTTGGAATCAACCATTGCCTCGGACCCTAAGACTAAGGTGAGGACTACCTTGATAGGTAGTGCCTCGAACCTAGATCTAACGAGTGCAAAGGGGCTTACAAACTACACCTCACAAGAGGCATAGCCCGCCCGACCTTTGGATTTATTGTCCCGCCTGGAAGGGACTACCAGCTAAACTTCCCCTAATCACTCTTAAAAATCATGTTATTTAATCTCAATGCAAATGTAGAGTGGTAGGGTTGTTTTTATTTAGAAGGTAGGTCTTACAACTTGACTTTGAGGCCAAGATGCCTAAGTATGTGGGTATGCAAATGCTGACTCACAAAGAAAAAAGACTTTTATTATCTAATCCTTATATGGAGGCATTGTATATGCAACATGCTTGGGCTATGCATGTTTATTTTCGTTTTGAAAACTTGGCTCCTTAAAGGGAGCCATGCAATTTTTCTTACTTGAAAGACATGGAGCCTAATTTAATTTTATTTTTAGATTGTTTAAATGCTAAGAGGGTAGAAAACTTAATTTATCCTAAGAGCCTAACGTGATCAAGTCCAGGCCACACCCACAAAAACAAGAGAAGAAACCTAGGAAAGATATATGCTTTTCTAATGCGCACCGAGTAAACACTTCAACATATGCTTTTATTTATAAATAAAATGCAGGAAATGTAGATAAAGTCCAATTTATTACAACTAGATTTGGCAGCTGAGTTGCCTGCCATTATACAACCCATTTAAATTAATTACAGACTCTACTTGTGGGGATCTTCAAGCTTTATCTCCAAAAAGATACTTTCTCCCTTGATCTTCAAGCTTACGCCTTCGCCTCACGGACGAAAATCGCCTCGAGGTGCAGTTACGCAATTTTAAACCTTGGTTTATATAATAAGCATATAATCATCTCAAAATTGGCCTAACACTTAGAGTGCTAAGTGCTAGGCCCCCTGCTTCTACCCTATTGGTCACATCTTTGAGGGGTTTTAAGCAGTACCATGTCATGCAGTTTATTATTATTTATGAGCGCCCCCCTTTTAGATATGACCACATGCACAGAAAAGCATTTATATTTTTCTACACTAACCACTTAAGGGCAAGTGCCCACACGCAGATAATCCAAGGGCAATCAATCCACAACATCAATCATATGCGCACACAAAGAAAAATCCTAATCCTAGCATGCCTAAGGGGTTGTGCAACTAAGTGTGTGAGGCTTGTATGGTATGTCACACTAAAAGTCCTTCTAGAGTTTGGGTCTAAGGAAGGAGTGTCAAACATGTGACTTTTGGGCCACTTGTTGAGGGAAATTCTCCTTAACTTTTGGAGATAAGAAGAAGAGGTAGGAATCTAACATTTAGCTTTTGAGCTAAATGTTGGAGAAATTCTTTTCCTAACTTTTGGAGCTAGGAGAAGAATGAATTCTTTTAGCTTTGAGGCTAAAGAAAGGAAAGAAAGAGAATCCAACACATAGCTTTTGGGCTAAGTGTTGGGAGGAATCTCCTTAGCTTGATATGGAATTATTTATTGAATTTGGTTCAACAAACAAAAGATTTTGGGTTGAATTACTTGTTGGTTTTGATTCAACAAATAAGAGACTTTTCATGTGTCTAATTCACTCAACGTAGGTTGGATGAATGAGATTTTCATACAACTCTTGAGTTGTAGAAAGAAAGGGAATTTCTCTACAAATTTGGTTTGTAGAGAAGAAAGGGAGAAATGCAACTTCGAAGTTGCTCAGTAGAAGATCTTCCTTGAACATTTGGCATTCAAAGAAGAGGATTCATCCTTCCAATTTAGGTTGGAGGGATAGAGAAGAATGAGATGCAAATTGGAAATTGCAAACTCTTGAAAATCCTTTGAACATTTAGTTATTCAAAGAAGGAAATACACTCTTCTAATTTGAGTTAGAAGAATGAGGGTAAGAAGATGAACTTGGATGCTTTCCTACAATCTTTGACTTATAGGAAAGATGAAAGGAAATGCAACTTGAAGGTTGCAAAGTGGAAGGACTTTCTTTGAACATTTGGCATTCAAAGAAGGGGACGTCCACTCACCCAATTTGAGTCAATGGAACAGGGAGAATTCCTACAACTTTTGAATTGTAGAAAAAAAAAAAAGAGGGAACATGCAATCTTGTATGTTGCAAATCCATAAATGTTTCTTAAACTTTTGATGTTTAAAGGAATAAATTTATTTGCCTAATTTGAGGCTAAGCAAATGAAGGAGAAATGGGAGATTTCCTACAATTTAGAATTGTAGGAAAAGAAGTAGCCCAAAGTGCAACTTAGAGGTTGCAAATTGGGGTAGTATCTTTGAACGCTTGGTGTCCAAAGAGGGAATTCATCCTCCCAATTTGGATTTGGGAGCATGAATACGGATTTAAATACTCTCCTACAATCATGACTTGTAGGAAAGAGGAAAGGAAATGCAACTTATGGGTTGCAAGTTCAAGAACATTATTTGAACATTTGGTGTTCAAAGGGACATGTACATTATCCTAATTTTAGGTTTTAGGAGAAAGAGATGTTTTCTTACAACTTTTTGGGTTGTAGAAAGAGGGAAATCATGTGCAACTTGGAGGTTGCAAATTAGAGAAATTTTCTTGAGCATTTGGTGTTCAAAGAAAATGACACACATTCACTTGATTTAGGCTAAGTGAATGGAGATGTCTTCTACACTTTTTGTTTGGTAGAAGGAGGAGATAATGTGTAACTTGGAGGTTCCATATTCATGAGTGCCCTTGAACTTTTGGTGTTCAAAGTGGAAACGACCATTCTCCTAGATTTGGGTTTAGGAAAATGAGAGGACTTTCTACAACCCTTAAGTTGTAGAAGAAAGAAGCAACAAGCAACATTTAGATTGCATGTTGAAAGGGATTCCTTGGATATTTGGTGTCCAAAGAAGGGTATTCATTTGCTTAATTAGTAACTAAGCAAATGATAAAGACTAGGATTTGAGTCCTATGTTTAAGGAATTACTTATTGGTTTGTGTTCCAATAAATAAATGATTTGATAAGCTTCCTACAACTTTGATGTTGTAGGAAGAAAATGTAACCTAGAGAGTTACAAAATTTCATAGGAGGCCTTTGAATATTTGGTATTCAAAGAGGGGTGATCATTCACTTAATTTTGGGTTAAGTGAATGGAAAGGAAAGGCTAGGTTTTAAATCCTAAGCCTAAGCGGGGATGTTCAATTGTTGGACTTAGTTTCAAACAATTGAGAGAAAGAACTTGGAGTTTGGTTCTAAGTTCAATAACCCCATGTGATAGTAAGTAGAAGTTTAGGAAAAGCTTCAAACTATTAGACATGGAGGGAGAAGTGGCATTTGTTTGTTAACTTTGCATTTCAACAAACAAAGAAGAGGAAATAACCTAGGATTGATCCTAGAGCTAAAGGATTTATGCAATAATATGTTTAAAGGCTTGAGGAGCCTTAAAATATCTTGTATGAGAAAAGATATGTTGGTTTCTTGTGTTCCAACAAAAGGGAGAAAATTAAAGTTTACCTCTAAGCTCAAGAGTTTAAGGCATGATGTGTTTTAGGATCTAGAGAAATCCATAACACCACACATGATGAAGATGGGTGAAAGCTCCTAAGATAGACTAGGAGACATGGAATGAGGTATTTGAAGCTTTGAAAATGCTTCAAATGTCATGCATAAAAGGTGAGGAAAA
Source organism: Dendrobium huoshanense (assembly GCA_016618105.1). NCBI lineage: Eukaryota > Viridiplantae > Streptophyta > Magnoliopsida > Asparagales > Orchidaceae > Dendrobium > Dendrobium huoshanense. The sequence goes on from CM028343.1 coordinate 34,894,797, forward strand.
TTGTTTGTTGATCTTGTTTCAACAAACAAGAAGTGAATAACTTAGAATTTGTTTCTAAGATTTGACCACCATGTAATGATGTTTGATTGGAGTCTTTGGAGACTCCAAATTATCATACATGAGAGAGAGGAGTATTCATTTGTCATCTTCATGACTTGGCAAACGAAGGGAAAGAAAATATTAGTTGGTTCTATGTTCCAACACAAGGGTTGATAGTTTAGAGTTTGGTTCCAAACTACAAAGATTCATATGTAGGAGAAGCATCTAGAGGCTTGGGAAGTCTCTAAATACAACACATGAGTGATTTATTTGTTGATTGGGTGCTTCAACAAACTAAGTAAGAGAACTTGAGAGTTTGGTCTCAAGTTCAAGTGATACACACGATGGACATTTAGAGACTTGAGAAGCTCCACAATATCATTTACGGAAGTGCATGCATTTGTTGATTTTTGTCTTAACAAAAGGGAGATGACTTAGGACTTGTTCCTAAAGTCATGATGATTAAAGTTGATGGATTATTTTGGGGCCTTGGAAGGGCTCCAAGATATCCAAGATGAAGGGTAATGGACAAATGCTTATTGATCTTGTATTAATAAACAAAGTGTCACAAACCTAGGATTTTGGTCCTAAGTCAAAAAAAAAAAAAATTCATGCATCGGAGTGTTTGGAGCCTTGAGGTGCTCCAAACCATTATGCATGGGAAGGGAAAACTTGATTGGAGAATTCCCGATTCATGAAACGATCTCCAAATCAATTTTGGCATGATTTGAGAGGTCCGATAAGGTGGACATGCTCCTACGACTCTTCTAGAAAGACAACATATGGTGTCATCTAAGGGACCTAGAGGCATATGATGGAATGTCGTTAGAAATCCTATGGATAGGCTCTAAGAATTAGTTTTCTAGAGTCTAAAGGGGAGCCTAAGGGTGAAGGCTTTCGATTGTCTTTTCGAAAGCTTCACCAAGTGCCTAAGTTTTGTGTTAAAAACCCTTAACCCATCAATTTACAAACTATACTAAACATGTACAACAAACTTTCAATATATGATGGGGTGTGCAATCTATAAGCTCCTTGAAACCATAGACCACCCCATCTTTGCTTTACAAGCATTCCATAAGTTTGGTGGGCATATTCAGGGTTTTGCAAATTGTAGGTACAAGGATCATAGCCATAGACATATAGCGAATATTCAAATATGCAATAACTCATGCAAGCTTAGTTTAGCGTTAAGAAATGAGAGCATGTAAAAAAAAACTTTTTCTTTTTCGCTTTGCCTTCCTAAATTTGGAGTTCAATAATATTTTCCAATCAATTCATTAATTGTAGAGTTTGTAACATGAATTAAAAGTGCTCATGAACAAACCCTAACCTCATAAAAAAAAATGATTGAAACACATGCTTGAACGTCTAACAAATTTAGAGGAGATAGTGGATGTCATGACGGTGTAAAACTAAAACATGCATGTGCTAATCTAGTTGAAACATACAAGTTTTAGGGTATGTTAACGCGTGCCACACTTAGACAAGAGACCTCGCACTTCTACATTTCGTTAGACATTGGGCGAGCTACTAAACCTAAGGTTTGGTCAAAGGTAGGAGTACTAAGCATGACATGGATACTATTTTCATGCAAAAATAGGGACGTTGAACACAAGTTCAACGCCCCATCGCCACGCCTGCTATCTTTTTAGCCCTCACATGAGGACAAATCATGGAAATTTACTTAATTTTCATGATTTAAACAAGTGGACAGCGGATATAGGATTTTAGGAGAGCAAAAATTGAAGTTTCTAAGGACCTAGGGCTTGGAGGCGTCAACCACATAATAATTGGCCATGGGGGGACCCTAGGTTTCACTAAGTTTCAAAGGTATACCTTCCCCGGTTTGTCCTAGCGCTCCAAATTCCTGTCCAAGTTGCTGTCCAAGCTCCAATCCAAGCTTTAATCCGCTGTCCAAGCTCCGCTCCAAGTTCCAATTGCTGTCCAAGCTACTCCGGAGGGTGGATTTGCTGTCCAAAGCACTCCGGACATCAGTTTTCAGCGTTTGAAAGCTCTCGAAAGCTGTATGGCTGCTGTCCAAGGCGATTTGAAGACTCTAAGTTGCTGTTTGGAGAAGTTCGAAGCTTTCCCTTGCTGCCTCGAGGTCGCCGGAGTCGAAAGAAGGAGGGGAAGAAGTCTTCGCAGCAATTGCAAAGCCTTCCAGACGAAGTCGAAGTACTTGGGTCGCACAGATCCGGTGAAAGAAGGAGCCGGAACTCCTGGCAGGTCTGGCCGAGATCCTGGATGGGCTCGGACAAAGCCGTCGCACGCGAGAGGGAGGCTGGACGGGCTCCCGCACGCAAGGAGCGCGAACAAGGGGAAGGCCGCGCAAACTGGGGCTCCGGCGCGGACTGGGATTCCGCCTGATGGAGTCGCGCGTGAGAGGGGGATTTCCGATTTCCTCTCTCGCTCTGTCGCTGGGTCGGGACAGAAACGAAACACACAGGGGAGCTGAATGCCGCTCCCCACTCCCTCTCCCGCTCTTGTTTCGCTCTGGCTTCGGACGGACAGCCCAAGGGACCGCCCAAATGAGCCTATGAGGCTCTCTCGTTACTTGAAACGAGGAGAATGTACTTGAGTACATTGAACCCAAATTTGGGTGAGATTTGAGAGAAAATCTCAGTCCTAGGTTCAAAATTCTGATTTGGGGAGTTGATTGAGCCCAAATCAATCAATTGGGGCTGAAATTGGCTCTGAATTGGGCTCGACTCGAATCGATTTGAGTCAATTTGGGTCCGATTTTGTTCGATTGAGTCAATTTTGCGAAATTGATCTCCGATCGATGCCGAATAGCGTCGAATTGGGTTCGACGACGCTCGACGAGGTTCGATTGGGTTTTAATTGATTTGATAATTAAATTGGAGTTTAACTTGAGTCGATATTGTCTCGACGTCGATCGATCGAGTCGATCGAGCATGATCGAGACTAGTCGGGCTCGATCTGGGTCGGGTTGATTCGAAATATTCGTCAACAACTTGCTTATTGTAGAATCGTGTACCTAGGTTGAATTTCTTTCTTGAATTTTATCAGGTTCTCGCCAAAGTCGAGGTGTCACCTATGCATTAAGCCTCTGCGCCCTGAGTTCCCTGAGCGTTTGGGCGATTGTCCTTCATGAGCAAGTCCTTATAATTTAGGTATCGATGGAATGCAAGTTCCTCGAGTATTTTTTTGAGGATTTTCTTGAATGTTCTCGTTTTACTCATGTTGAACTCATTTATGCAAAAAGCAAAATATAAAGATGGAGAATCTTTTATTATTATTATTTTTTTGTAAAAATATAAGTAGTGGTACAAGAGGACATGGTTTCCTTTCATAGGTAAAAGATCTTAAGGTCGTCGGCCTTCCATGTTCTGGACAATTCCCTTCTATTTTGCGTTTACAAACTGATAGGCACCTAGATCGATATGTGCTTTAATGATGTTGGGGTTTCTCATGTGCTCACCAGCTTGCTGAGTATCGAGTGACGAGCAACTAGTTTGCCTTCTTTAGGACAAGATCACTAGGTTGACGTGGGAGCTGTAATACTTTTCCATCATTCCCTTCACTTCTTTCTGCCTGAGTGTGGCTTCTTCTTTGAGTTCCTCCAACAGTTCAGTGACAATTTACAACCCTTCTTGGTTGTTCACTTCCCATTCATCGAGTTTGACAACTTCACTATCTTGAAAAATTGAGTATTACAGAGTGATAAGATACCAAATAAGCTTGATTTGGCTTTGTAAAAGAATAGGTAGGGAATGATGAAATACTAGTGGGAAATGTGACTCCCTGAATTAGAAATAATTATCATATTTGTATGATGGATATTAAATAGGGCTTACATATGTGCTCTCTTATACCTCACACGGACTTCTGGTACTTCGTTTGATCAAATGAAGGAGATAGATGGTATAGTTTTATGTAGGGGTGTCAATATTTGACGCGACCCGAAAACCCGACTCGAACCCGACCCGAAAATTTTGGGTTAGGGTCAACCCGAACCCGAAACAGGTCGGGTTCAACATTTCGACCCGTTTCAAAAATCGGGTCGGGTTCGGGTTAACCCTTTGACCCGAAATTGAACCGATTTTCACCCGAAAACCTGAGATTGACCCGATTTTGACCTGAAAAGAGGAGATTGACCCGTTTTTGACCCGAAAATTAGCAATTTTCTTGTTGGAAACGGGTCATTCGGGTCGTGTCGGGTTGACCCGAACCCGAAGCGGGTCGGGTTCGGGTCAGGACAACCGATCCGTTTTTAAAAATGGGTCGGTTTCGGGTTGACCCGAATGGTGCCGGGTCAGTTTCGGGTTCGACCCGTACCCGACCCGTGACCCGAATTTGACACCCCTAGTTTTATGTTAGGGAATAATATAATATGTAAAGTGTAAGTAGATAAATGAATGTCCTAAACAATGGTTACCCTTATATATGATATTATAAACGTGTCCTTGTTCCTTATAACGTTATGCAGAGATCTTCTCAAAATTCTAATGAAGAATTCACCATGGTTCTTTGTGGTCCTCAATTGTTATGGCTTCTACTAGCGAAAAGAAGGAATCATAATATATTTGTAAAATCTCTGCACAGTTTCTTACAATATATTGCTTATGGGAACTTTATGTGGTAGGAATGTAGGATACCTGGTTAGTCTCTGGTCCTATTTCATGGAAAGTGTTTAATTAAAGAATTTGATTGGACATTTCCTCAATTTCAACTTTCGCTTGTTTTTATTGAAACATTAGTTGTATACCTTACTTGAAATAGTAGATTTTCTTAATGCTACTCTCTTGTTAGCTTTATGTGCTAATGTACATTTTCTTCTAATGATGAAACTATGTAGTGAGCGTTTATGAATTGTGGTTCTTAAAACTTTAAATAAATTGGTTTTGGTTCTTCTTGCATTCTGAAGTCTTTAATGTTTTTGGTTAAACTATTAAAAGTTGTTTGACCAGAATGAAATACTTCACTTGAATTAGTGAGCATATAAAATGACATGTAGAAACTTTCTATTCTCTTTTATGCTGCATGTTGTTTCCATAGTTTCTAACTTTTTGCATTTTGTTACTTTATGTTAGAGGGATAAAATTGAAGAAGCTTTAAGGTTGGCATATTTATCAGCAGAAAAGCGTCATTTTTCCCATTGTCTGGAATGGCTTCTTTTTACTGTATTTGATGCTGAAATTTCGAGGTATGCAATTTATTTAAAAATAAACGCATTTATATATCTCATCAATTGTTCTCAGTGGATATGGAGATGAATTACTATGTCAAGGTGGATATCACATGAGTTAGTATACACAAATTTGAGCATAGTTGTGCTATGATATTTCAATCAAGTAATGAACAATTTCCATGTATGCAGTGAACATTACATGGAACAAATTGGGGATGGACCCAAAAATAATGGAGAAAATGTAGAGTTTAGCAATTTTCCAGGGCAAAATAGGCATGATATATTTAACAAATTTTATTTTTCTTAGAAATTGTACTGCTATGTATTTTTTATTTTCTCTTTGATGGTTAAACTTCATTTAAAGTTTTTGAAGGAATTTGAGCCCTTGACCTTTGGACAATTCAGAGACAATCAAATTTTATGTATATCATATTTCTATGGAATATGCTTATAGAGTATATCAAAGAGAAGATTTAGCATTTTTAACACGAATTTGATGAAATGCACCGAGGAAAAAGTTCAATTATCATCATCAACAACAATTCCTTGACTTCATCATTTTTACATCACTTTTGTATCCTTTTTGGGTTGAGTTTGTAAGTCCCTATTTAATTTGATTAATTTCTACTAAGTTTTACTTGAGGTATAAGACCTATTTTACATAAATATTTATAGCAAATTTTATCTAGTTACTTTAGGCCAGCCCCTTTCCAACTGCATATGTGTTGTATTGGTTGGCATGCCATTTATTGTGGCACAGCGGCAAGCTAGACTTTCCTTTAGAAATCAAATTTGATCTAACATGAGCTACCTTTGAATTCATACCACTTATTGAATTTGTTTTCTGATGGGAATAACAACATATCATTATGATTTTGTTGGACCCAGCCCCTTCTTTCACATTTTCTGTACTTTATGGTCAATAATTAACTCTTTGAATAAATTTCATTTCATGTAAATTTTGCTCCACTTGCTGATCACTTTGCCCACTATCTTCAAGTGCCAGTTAAACCTTATCAAATTTAGAATTATGAGTTCATGCCCCAAGGATTTAACTTAGGGTTCGTAATCTGTATTGTGTTTGTCTTATCTAAGATTTTCTTCATCATTTCGAAATTCTCCAGTCAAATTATTCCACAACTGATCTTCAAACATCGTATTTTTAGAACACCCTATTTTATTTTATAGCAAAGCTCTTCTCCAACATCCATGAAGAGGCTAAAGGGAAAATACTTGTGCTATAGTTCTTGTTAGTGTATAGGGAAAAAAAATGAAAGGATTAACATCAATTATAGGAGTTACTAACTCTTCGTTCTACATATCTATAATAATAATAATAACAACATCAAGCTTTTATCCCACTACATTGGGCGGCAACATGAATCTTTTTTTCTCCATTTTGTCTTGTTAAGAGTTAAATTCTCATTTAAACTTAATAAAAAATGTCGTTTCTAATACTTTCTAACCAAATCTTGTTAGGTCTACCTCTACCTTTCTTCACATAGGCCAAATCTAATACATCTACTATCCTAACCAGTTCATCGAAAGATCGACTTGTTATGTGACCAAATCATCTAAGGTGACTCTCTCTAATCTTATCTGCCATTGGAGCTACTCCAACCTTTTCACGTATATACTCGTTTTGCATTCTGTCTCTACGAGTAAAGCCACTTATCTATCTGAGAATCTTCTTCTCTACAATACTTAATTTTATGCTTCTCTTTTAATGGCCAATATTATGCGCCATAAAGCATTACAGGTCTCACCACTATCTTATAGAATTTTTCCTTAAGTTTGAGTGGTACTTTTCTATCACACAACAGGCATGATACATTCCTTCACTTTAACCATCCAACTTGAATTCTACTAGTAATATCCCATCTATTTCACCATCACTTTGAACAATAAATCCCATATATCTAAAACACATACTCTTTTAAATGACTTCATCGCCCTAAATGACAATCCCCCTACTATTATTACTAAAATTGCACTCCATGTATTCGTTTTTAGATATACTCGAATAAAAACCTTTAGACTCTAAGGTTAGCCTTCATAATTCAAGTTTTCCTTCAACTCCCTCTTTAGTTTTACCAACAAGAAGAATATCATTAGCAAAAAACATACAACGGGGTATACCATCTCGCAAATGTCTAGTAAGAACGTCCATGACTAAAGCAAAAAGATATGAGCTTAAAGCTGATCCTTGATGTAATCCAACTGAATTAGGAGAATACTTAGTCAAATCACCTTGTGTTTGAACACAAGTAACAACACCTGCATACATATCCTTAATGACTTGAATATAAGCATTATTAACTCCTTTTCTAGAGCTTTCCATAGTACTTCTCTTGAAACTTCATATGCTTTCTCTAAATCAATAAATATGATATGAAGATCCTTCTTATTCTCTCTATACTTCTCCATCAAACTTCTCAATAAATGTATAACTTCCATTGTAGACCTACCCGACATGAATCCAAATTGATATTGAGAAAGCTTAGTATCACATTGTAAACTATGCTCGATAACTCCCTCCCATTATTTTAATGTATGACACATTAACTTAATTCCTTCATAATTCGCACACTTTTGTGCATCACCTTTATTCTTAAAAATATGAACCAACACACTCCACTCATCTTGCATCTTCTTAGTCTTTAAAATAATATTATAAAGTTTCATAAGCGAAGAAGTTCCTACATCTCCTAAACATTTCGACACTTCTATTAGAATATTATCAGGTCCAACAACTTTTCCACCTTCATTTTCTTTAAAGTCTCTTTAACTTCAGTTTTACTAATACGATGATAAAAACAAAAATCTCTATTTTTATACAGTACAAGTGCTAAGGTCACTAAAGTCAATCGTATTATCACTATGTTCATTGAAAAACTTATCAAAATATCTCATCTTCCTATGTTGAATATTTTTTTCTAATAGAAATACCTTTTTATCTTCATTCTTAATTCATTTCACCTGTACTAAAATCTTACTTCTCTTGTCTCTTTGCTTGACTATGTTATACATACGTCTTTCACCCTTCTTAATATCTAATCTATTATATAAATCATTAAAAAATAAATTCTTTGCATCACATATTGCTTTCTTAGACTTCTTAGGAGCCCCTTTATATCTTTAAATTTTTTTTGAGTTTTTACATCTAAATCAATTTTAATAACAAACTTCTTATTTTTTTTTTATCTTTTTTTGCACATTTTAATTCCTCCACCAACTATTTTAACTATTAAGGGCTTTTCCTTTTGATACTCCAAATATATACTTTGCAACATTCTTAATATTACTTGTTAGTTTTTTCACATAACATTATCTTCGTCATAAAATATCAAAATCTTACAATCTTGAATCTTACTAAAAAAAATAAAATATTTTTGTTGGTATTTTTTAAATGCCCCTATCTAATCATAGGATAACATTTTACTTTATTTTTTATATTTTGCCATTTTATCTTAAAGTTCAAAACTGATAAGCAATGCTCGGTACAAAAATTTTCTCTTGGAATAACTTTATAATCTAAATGATATATTTTTCTTATAAGAAATTAATCAAATTGAGTTTTATAATATTTTTTTTTACAAATCATGAGATGTTCACCTCTTTTCTTAAATAAGGTATTATCAATTGCAAAATCATAAAACAAGGCAAAATCTTATATGATCTTATCACCTTTATCAGTCGCTCCAAATCCATAACCATTATCACTGTGATCATTTAAATCTCCATCATTCTTCATATCTAAATCACCTAAATCTAATGCAAGTCTTTCAAAAATATACATAAAACATAGTGATGCTATTTAGTGTTTATAATCTAAAGGTATATTTTGTCTAGTCAAATCAAGTAAAGTATTAAAATATGAAGTTGAATCACAAGCTTTAAACAGTACGCATCTTGCTTTGGTAAAATGCAAAATTGTTGCCATAGTTTTGTAGTGAGGCATCGTTTACAGGATATTGAAAAAGTGAAAAAAATTCTTATGTTGTTTTTTCGCATAAAATAAGATATTAATTCAAAGCCAGCGTGAAATCTGAATTGTTGTATGAACATTCCAATTTATGAAAACCATTTTACTGAGAAGAATTAAAAAGGGAAAAAAATTACAAACAGTAGAGAAAAGCTAGAAAGAACATGTTGATGTATATATAAGTGCAAAGAAATAAGAACTTCAAGGCACCACTACAGAAAGTCTAAGTAGGGAGAAAATCAAATAGATGAATCACCAAAAAAAGCAAGAGGGTAACCCTATTATCTGTAAAATTGTTGTATGTCAACATTTGAGCTTTGAATGAAATGCACGCTCTTTCTTTGTTCAAAGGTTTTTTGAGTTCTTAAATTTGCTTTTATAGTATGTGGGTTAGCTTGCATGTTTTTACACTGCTCACAGTGAATTTGTTAAATATCTCATGATAATCTCGTTAGAGTTTTGAGATATTGACATCATATGAAACTGACAGAAGATATTTACAGACTTGTAATCATATGAGGTAAACGGGGGCTTCCCTTTAGTTTTGTTTAGGTTGATTTCATTGTGGTCTAGAGGTTGAGTTCAAGTCAAGGTAACAGCCTTGATGCAGGATACGGCTGTGTATATTATCCCCTATCCAAACCTCACAATGGTAGGAGCTTCATCCATTTTGTTATGGCCTTTGTTTGTATATTTCTGAGCTAGGAAGATCAATATTTTGTATAATGTAGTTGTTTTCAAAAATCAATCTTCTTATTTGAATATTAGTGTAAATAAGTATAGAGTACTTCAACTACTATTTAAACTAAGATCAGAATATATCTGTCTACTTTGAACTGTATTATGTTTGTCATAATGTTAAGGAAATTGATCTACTTCCTGCCAAATCTGATCTGAAAAACTCCCAAGGTCGCATGCAGTGGTTTCTTGGAGGGAAAAGTTGTTTTGGTCTTTATAAATGAGCTTTGATTGACTTTTGGAGCTTTTTGGGATGACTTCATTTGGAACTGTACAGTGCTGTTTTGGTTAGAGTATTATCAATTGTTTTACTCCTACACAGGCAAAGTTCAAACAAGACTCATTTGTCTGCGTCTAGTAAATCTTCAAGCTGCTCACTTTTGGAGAAGACATGCGATTTGATTAAAAATTTTCCAGAATATCTAGATGTGGTTGTTAGTGTTGCTAGGAAGACTGATGGGCGTCATTGGGCTGATCTATTTACTGCCGCTGGAAGATCAACCGAGTAAGTTTTAAAAGCTACTTCAAGAAAATAGTTGTTTCTCCATTCTCTTTCATCTTTTATCCCTGCTTGTTTTTATCTTCAGTTCTGCACAGCAAATCATGACTTCAGTTATCAATCTTATTAAAGGAAGTAATAGGCGTATCTCCGCTAGATAATTTTCCAATTAATTAAGCTTTCAGTGGCATGCTGTCCAGCAATTTGATTAGTTTTCTTTAGTTTCTCTTCTCATTTTTGCATGGAAATTATGAATTATCAAGTTTATATCATTACAAAAGAGTAGCTGAATCATTAGATGATAGTAGAACTGGTAAGAGTCTTTTTGCATCATGTGTTTGTGGGCTCCGAAAATTCAGCCCCGGCCTACGCCCGCGATTGTTTTTGCTTTGTTTTTGGCGAGGGAGTTTTAACGGAATAGGTTCCGGGGTAAATTTTGGGAAGGCGGATGGGTTTTTAGATAAGACACTACACAGAGATTTTGCCCTCATTTTGCGAGGACTTTATGATATGAGTTCTGGTTTCCTATAGGCGCAAGCCCCTATAGTTAATTACCTCACAATAATGAGAGAGAACTTTCGATTAAGGCTAGTCATCGATCAGATACATAGAGAATATGTGATATCTGGCTATAGTAGAAGCATAGGCATAGGTATTTGAAGAGTTTGGGGATTTAGAAAATTGATATTTAAAATAAAAATTGCACCATCGTACACTTAAAGTTGATGGTGGGGGAATGTATGATAGTCCCGATCAAGATCCCATGGTTCCGTTGTTCTGGGCCATCATGATCCCTGGTCTACTTAGTCAGAGGAAGTTGTCGACCCAACCTGACAGAAGGATCCTTGTCGGCAGCCATGGGTTGCTTCGTTCATGGGGACCTTGTAGACCGGGGGTGAATGTTTACCTAAGGGGACAAATTTGAATCCACCTTAGCTAACAGAGGGCTTTGTGCCCTATCGATTATAACCTATTGATTCATATCTCAAAGATTTGACGTCAATAAGGAGCGTATTGGCTCTGGCCATAACCGGTATTTCGTGGTGCCATTTGCCGGTAAAACCAATCTATTCAGAGGGGCCCCGGGTCATAATTGTTTATTCTGCGGTGCCATTGGCGGTAAAACCGCCGGTTAGAGGACACGTACCACGTCCTTACTGGTAGGAGATTGTTTGAGAATGAATCCTAGTGATATTTTTGACTAGGCATTAGCTCTATGTGAGCTGAAGTAAATTTTAATTTGTCCACATCGGCAAACTGTTGCAGAGGGTGGATGGATTTTGCTTTATGTGTTTGATGGATTTATTTCAATTTTAAATATTTTTGGATTTGAGATTTTAGATTTTGAGCATTGTGGGTATTTGAGGTGACATTTGAAAATGACTGAAATTAACCCCTTCAGTTGAGATCTTCAATCAACACGGCCATCATCGGGGTGACTTTGAGGTCATTTATATTTGAAAATATTTCCATTTTGTTGATGAACCTTGTCAACTCTGTTGAACTGTCAACAAATGATCGGGTTTCTTAGGCTTCATGCCTTTGTTTATGAATTTTCTTTGTTAAATACCTTGAAGGCTTAATACAAATGTATAAAATAAATATTACGGTCAACTTCATGACCGCATATTTATCCGATGGTTTAAACACTGTCTACTCCTATTTACCTGCTTAGGAGGATCGGGTTCATAGGCTTCGTACCTTTATTTAGTGAATTCTCTTGATTACAGGTCTTGAATGCCTAATATGAATGTATTAAAACAAATACACCGGTCCCTACAACTGTGTATTTGTTTGTGTATTTATTTGAAGGTTCGAACCCTGTCGACTCCTATTGATCCGTATAGAAGGATTGTGTTCGAACTTGAATTCACTTATTGACCCATGCAGCATCCCTAGACGTCATGTGTGTACCAATAACACACTTGTCATGGCCCATGCGGGTCAAGATTGTACTTACCCCTTTGTGTACTTATGTGTATACAAACTACGATACATGTGCAGGGGTATTTTGAAATATTTTAGTTGTTCAGGTAACTGTCATTTGAATACACAATATTTCATTTGAGAGCTTATACACACATTATGTTCACTAATACGAGTGTTGCGGACCCGGTGGCTGTGCATTGTAGATTGTAGACGCCTTCTATCTGCTTGTGTAAGTGTTGTAGATATGGTGGCGGTGTGTTGTAGATTATAGAGCCTTTTGTCTGCTTGTGTAAGTGTTGCAGATCCAGTGGCGATATGGTCTTGATGTTATGAGGCCTCTCCTCATCTTGATGTTGACTCCCCCTTTCTCACTCCCCGGGGAGGGTTCTTCTGGACTTTGAAGTTTGCTATTTTGAAAAGAACTCCTTTTGAGATCATCAGTGTAGTAGACATGTTACTTCCGGTATTTGTGGATACCAGAACTGTTTTCTTCCTAAGTATAAGACTAAGAAGAAACTTTGGAACACCAGAAAATTTAGTTCTAATTTGATGCAACATCTCTTCCCTTCTGCCAGGGGGTGTCCCTTTTTCGTACATCGAGTTATTTTCATACCCGACGTACTTATAGATCTTAATCACCGTTGTCGTAAGTGATATATGCACTTGTGCCCACAATGGTTCGTTATGCTCACGATATACACACTGTTGTTATCCACAAGCGGCTCATGTGTATTTACGGGGGCCCGCTGTATTCACTACGACTTCCTGGAAGTGTTTGTAGAAGAGCCATTGTCCTTGCATCACATCCACCTTTCACCAATCTTAGGTGGTTTGTTGATTGTATTTGTTTGTAGGGTCGAGTCTTCCGCTATTGAATGCCAGTATTGCCATCTCAATCTACAGGCATTGTTGCTAGTGTTGGAGGTTTCAATAGTGCATGTAGGAGGGACACCCATGCATTTCATTCTTGTAGGTACGATGCACCCGATCTCGTAGAGACTGTTGTAAGAGTCCATTATATTCTTTATTTGCATGCATTGATGTCTTGTAGTATGCCTTAGTCACATTTGTTTACTAAGATCAATGTATTTCATCTGACATTGAGTCACTATTGAACGCACAAATGTTCTTGTAGTTTGCGTTCCCTCGTGTGTGATTCAAGATTTGTTCCTTGTATGTGTTTGAATCCAAATTCAGTTTCATTCAGACTTGAATTCGTCAAGTTTACAAGTCCCCACTCAATGTCGTAAGCCCGAGTTCAAGTACGAGCTCAAAGTACATATTCAAGTTGATTGTTCATAGTTTGTTTAAGCTTGAGTTCTCTGCATTTAGTTCATTTGAACTTGAGTTCCCTTGCATGTGATTTAGTTATGTTCAAATTCTGCTCAAAGGTTCACAAGTTCAAGTCCAAGCTCAAGTATGAGTTTCCTTTGTCCACATTTTGTTCCAGTTTGAGTTCAAGTAACAAGATCGAGTGATCTTATTCAATTAACTTCATTTTTCAAATTGAGTTTGAGTTTGAGTTTTATGTTCGGGTCCCCTGATGTTGCACAGTTCGAGTTCCAAGTACAAGTTCAACTGTTCAAGTGCTTGTTCAGGGTCTTTGAAGTCCTTGCAAGTGCAATTTCATATTCGTATTGATTTGAATTTGGTTCCGGTTTGATTTTATTTCATTTGGGTTTAACCTTTAGAAATAATTTAAATTTTGTTCAAGTTTAAGTCAACAAGTCATCTGTTCTTCGTACAAGTCCTCTGTTCATTTAGTTCAAGTTCTATGCAATTTTGTTCAAGTACAGGTCCTCCGTACTGTTGCTCAAATGATGTCTTCAAATTGTTCAGACTTTGTGCATTTCAGTAAAAATTTCGGCAGCACCCCGGAAATCCCCTTGTTTGGGGAAATGTAGGGGAGCTGTGCCTTCCCACCACGCTACTCGAGCGTGTATGGTAGGTGTCCTTAGATACCGCGGGCGTACATCTTTTCATCCCACCACGCTACAAGAGCGTGTATGGGGCCTTCAACAGTACCCGTACAAGAACACAAGTGGCTCTCCCCACCACGCTACAAGAGCGTGTATAGGGCTTACCCACCTCGTCGTATGCGTCGCACCGGGCTCCCTCCTACCGTGCTACTAGAGCGCGTATAGATGGTTATCCGGTCCGATACAAACGTCAAGAATGAGATTTTAGAACATTTTACCTTTCGTAGCAGTGTCGGCGGTGTTGATGTCGAGGTCGAGGATCGTCCCTATCATGCTACAAGAGCGTGTATAGGGCTTACCCGCCTTGTCGCACTGGATTTCCCCCCACCGTGTTATAAGAGCGTGTATAGGGGGTCCACCGGCGCGTCAAGCGCGTCGAGGGAGGGGTTTAAGTTAAAAATTTATACCTTGAAGGCCAGTGGGGAGGCTCGTGGCATGAGGCAGGGAAGGGCACTTCTCCCTTTTTTATTAATTATAATTAATAAAAAATAATTATTATTAATTTGAAATTAATTATAATCAATTAAAATAATTAATTTAAATTAAAAATAATTAATTACTATTAATAGAAATTAATTATAACTAATTAAAAATAATTAGTTATCATTATTAACAACTAATTACGATTAATTATAATTGCTATTAACTAATTATAATAAATTAAAATTAATTTATAATTAATTAATAAATAAATGGTAGGGTTTATACTAAATCCCTGGAGTTCGGCGGATTTGCGGGATTTGGCCGAAGGAGCGTGTGGCGAGGGAGAAAGTTACCTTCACCACCAGCGAGCTCTTGTGTTTGCTTCCGATAAAAATGCCGCAATGTCCGATCCGACGAGAAAGGGAAGGCATTGGAGGAGCGAAGTCGTAGAGCCATGAAGAATCGGAAGAAGCCGCACGAAAGGGAGAAAGTAACTTTGCAGCGAGCGAACTCCCGTTCTTTCGTTTGATCAAAATGTCGGAACTTCCAATCCAATCGGAGAGGACGTCGTCGAGAGAGGAGGCCAAAGACGCGTGCGATAGGGAGTAGGTTCCTGAACAGTGATGAGCTCCGATCGTTGCTTCCGACCGAACTATGGTGACTTCCGCTCGGATAGGGAAGGGAAATCACAGAGCGAAGTCGGACGAGGGAGGGAGAGCGAGGGAGCGCTTCTGCCTCCTTTCCTCTCATTTTAACGACACAAGGGTCGTGGGAGAAATGACATTGAACGTGCGAAGCCCGTGGTCGGATGTTCGGGTCGCTAGATTTACGGGATTTGAGTGGCGACGACGTGCGATTCGGCATTGAACAGGTACGAAGAGATTTCTTTTCTCATTTTTTTGTTTTCAAATACGGGTCAACAGTGTTTCATCAATTTGATAAGTTTTAATCATTTGCAATTAAAGTGCTTCTTTTTTTATTTACATTCCTTCACACATTGAGAAAAGTCCTAAGTGGACGATTTGGGTACTTTTTTTTGTGAGGGTTTTCTTAAAAGAGCACATGAAATGAATGATTGTGCTTGATATGGAGCTTTCATAGGAAGCTCTCGATTTGAACTATGATCTTTTCCGTAGTATGGAAAAGATGGTACAAAAGTATTGATTTTTTTTCCCATTTTTTATTCTCTCTTTTCTTAGAAAAAGATCAAAGGATCCCCTATCTGGAAATGCTTTAGAAGGATGTCTAAAATTTTAAATGGTTATATTTTCTTTGCAGGTTGTTTGAAGAATGTTTCCAGAGAAGATGGTATAGGACTGCCGCTTGCTATATATTGGTATAATATATGGCATTATCAGTTCTTATGATGCCTTTATAAGGAATAATGGCACTAAACTCTATTAGTTTCTTTGTCCAGAATGAGAAGTTCTTTATCCATGATTTTGATTTATGCTGCATGTATTGTCTGTACCATACTGCTTTTAAGTTCCTTTCCATCTTAGTTAAAGTGCAGCATGGTTCAATAACTTTTGCTACAAAGTTGCAAGGTTGTGGTAAGAATCTCTCTTAAACTACTCTTGAAAATATGACCGTGTAAAATTTGTGAATATAGGTCATTGCTAAACTTGAAGGTCCTGCCGTTAGTCAGTACTGTGCTCTTCGCTTGTTACAAGTATGAATTACTCTAGAATTTAGAATAATTTTGAAATTTACCATGGAATATTAGCAGTTAGCATGATATTTGCACTTTTCAGGCAACTCTGGATGAATCTTTGTATGAGCTTGCCGGGGAACTGGTATGTTTATGAATTTGGTACATAAATCCTCATAAAAATTAGGATGTTTTCTGGGGCATAAACTGATTTATTTTCAATTTTTTAGGTTCAATTCCTGCTAAGATCTGGCAGAGAGTATGAAAGTTCCACTTCTGATGCCGATAAATCTCCTAGATTTTTAGGTTACTTCCTATTTGGTTCTTCTTCGAGGAGACAATCTAATGACTGGAAGAGGTATGTGCAAAAAAATAAATAAATAAAAGAAAAACCGACAAAGGCACCCCTATACAACTGATCCGATAAGCAAATTTTGAATAGCACATCATTTAAGGAGCCCAGCGCACATGTTGCTTCCGTCAGGAACATTTTAGAGCACCATGCGAGCTTTTTGATGTCTGGGAAAGAACTTTCTAAACTTGTAGCATTTGTTAAAGGGACTCAGTTTGATCTTGTGGTAAGACTAAATTTTCATTGTTGCGACATACTGGACGTATCACCTAAGGATTTGAAATTGTATCCATTTTCATGCAGGATTTTCTTCAGAGGGAAAGACTTGGATGTGCTCACCTGGATAGTTTTGCTTCTGGGCTTGAATTAATTGGCCAAAAGGTTTGATCTTATTAGATTTATGGTATCCTGTTACGATGATCACATGTTGTGATCACGCTTGTTGAAATAAAGTTGTCATTGCAATTTATTGACTACTAACATGGATAGCTACGATGAATCACCACACACTTGACTAACCATTATTGAAAACATTTTAGTTCCTTGCAGCAAACTTGTGGGCTTAGCTTAATATTATAAATATAATAATTTAACCAAATTAGTGGCAATCAATGTCTCTAGGTGTGTAACAAGTATTGAGTTTCATAGTGCTTATTCTAGAAAACGTGGGATTTGTTTTATCCAAATTTTAATCAATGTAAACTAAAAACTTCAACCGAATTCACTCTCTTCTCATCTGTGCCTTTATGTAAATCAGGATTTGCTTGAAACTTTTAATCTATGTTGGTTAGAATCTTTTCCTTTTTTGGAATATACTAATATATCTTCACTGGAATTGCAGACTGCAATGAAATAATTTTGCTTTTTTGGGAGAGCATTATTTGTATTCTTTCTTCGTATGGATACAGATTTTTATTCTCGTGTCCTTGTTTTATGAATACTTCAACACTTGAAATCCGGCAATTGATATCATGTCAAAAAAACTTTACTAAAATTTTTGGTGGTCGAGTAAGTGTTCTTATTACAATTTTTGTAAGCTAAACAGTTATTTTTCCTTTTCTCAACAATAAATTTACTGACCACATTGAATAATAAAATTAGTAAAAATAGTTTGTGGTAAAATCAAAATGTTCAAGAAAATATAAAGAATAAGAATATTTGTTATAAAAATTAATTTAGATGTAAAAATTCTGATAATCGGGAAAGATATAAAGAGTCCCGTAAGAAGTCTAACAAAGCAATTTGTGATGCAAAAATTTTAGTAAAGTTTTTATTGATTTATATAATATTTTTGATACTAAGAAGGAAGAAATATATATGTATAAGTTAGCCAAACAAAGAGATAGAAGTAGGAAGGATTTAGTTCAAGAGAAGTGCATTAAGGATGTAAATCAAAAAGTTTTTTTATTAGAATTGAATATTCAACAAAGGTGGATGAGATATTTTGCTAAACTTTTCAATGAAGATTGTGAAAATGCCATTGACTTTAGTGACCTTAGCACCCTAAATGAAAATAAAGATTTTATTTTTCTTTATTTTTATTGACATATTAGTGAAACCGAAGTGAGAGAGACTTTAAAGAAAATGAAGTGAGGAAATGTTGTTGGACCTGATGATATTCCAATAGAGGTGTGAAAATGCTTAAGAAATGAAGGAATTTCTTAGCTTACTAAACTTTTTAATATTATTTTGAAGACTAAAAAGATGCCATATGAGTGGAGAATGAGTGTGTCGATTCCTATTTTTATGAATAAAGGTGATGCATAAGATTGTGTGAATTATAGAGGAATTAAGTTAATGTGTCATTCTTTAAAACTATGGGAGAGAATTATGGACCATATGTTGCGGTGTGATACTAATGTTTCTCAAAATCAATTTGGATTCATGTCAGATAGGTTTACTATGGAAGCTATACATTTATTGAGAGGTTTGATGGAGAAGTATAAAGAGAATAAGGAGGATATTCATATGACATTTATTGATTTAGAGAAAGCATATGATAAAGTTCCAAGAGAAGTGCTTTGGAGAGTTCTAGAAAAGAAAATAGTTAATAATGCTTATATTGAAGTCATTAAGAATATGTATGCAAAAGCTGTTACTTGTGTTCAAACCAATGTTTAAAATTGCGTATTCGGGTATTGAGGCGTTTTTCATTCGTGAGGCGAGGCGTAAGTTTCAAGGCGTTTTGAGGCGTAAGCCTCAAAATCAAAAAATTGCGTAAACATAAAATGATAAAATTTTTAAATACAAATGAAAGAATAATATAAAACATAAAAAAGCATAAGATATGAAGTGAAATCAAAATATCTCAATAATAAGACAACATGAAATATAATTCAACTCAAAATTCTATCTTTCCCAAATCCCAATATTCTTTTCATTAACATATAATTCCAATTTCTAAAAATAAATAGCAATGACATATCACATAAGAACTCATAAATCATCAGCACTGTCATCACTAAGGGGTTCTTCATTTGAATCATCATTATGATGAACTGCTCTCTCCTCTCCTATAGAGTCCAATGTCGGGCATTTACTTCAAGATTTATGTAAGTTTTAATATATATATATATATATATATATATATATATATATATATATATATATATATATATATATATATATATATATATATATATATATATATATATATATATATATATAGCGTGAGGCATAAGCCTCATGCCAGTGAGGCGAGGCGGGCCTCAACCAAGTTGAGGCGCAAGCCTCATAACAAAAACTCGAGGTGTAAGCATCGAGGCGTTTTTTATTGGAATTGTGCAAAGGCGGGCCTCAAGGCGAGCCTCATATTGTGCAATTTTAAACCATGGTTCAAACATAAGGTGGTTTGACCAAGTATTTCCCTATGTCAGTTGGATTACATCAAGGATCAACCTTAAACCCATATCTTTTTGCTTTAGTCATGGATGTTCTCACTAGACATTTGCAAGTGGTTGTACCTTGGTGTATGTTTTTTGCTGATGATATTCTTCTTGTTGATAAGATTAAAGAGGGAGTTGAAGGTATGATATGAAATGAGCATATACGTGAAAAGGTTGGTGTAGCTCTAGTGGAAGATAAGATTAGAGAGAATCATCTTAGTTGGTTTGGCCACATAGAACGACGACCTTCTGTTGACCGGTTAGGAAAGTAGATGTATTAGATTTGACTTATGTTAAGAAAGGTAGAGGCATATCTAAAAAGACTTGGTTAGAAAAATATTAGAAATAACCTTTCTTTATTAGATTTAAATGAGAATTTGACTATTAACATGACAAAATAAATAAAAAAGATTCATGTAGCCGACTCCACGTAGTGGGATAAAGGCTTGATGTTGTTGTTTTATGAATAATAAAACTACACGTCTATTACTTCTTGCTTGCTTTTTCTTTATGCATGTTGTTTTTTGATATTTTTTAGGTATATTCCTTCAAAATATACTGAAATGTTTCTACTTTACATAAAAGTTTGGAACTTATACCTACATGTAATATGCTCCCACTGCAGTCAAACACCAGGTCTTATGCATACCTTATACTGCGGAGTCTGCAAGAAAGTACCTAGGAATACAAATATTTGATTTCAGATCAGCTTACCTTTTTTCTTTCTTTGTTTTATAGCTGCAAATGGGAACACTCCAGAGTCGTTTAGATGCTGAGTTCCTTCTTGCACATATGTGCTCTGTGAAATTTAAGGAGTGGATCGTAATCCTCGCGACTCTCCTAAGGCGTATGGAGGTAAAAGTGGTGAATTGTATGCATGCTAGCTTTGAGTTTTCTTTGATGTGTTTTGGTTGGTTTTCCATTTTGTTAAGATTCAATAGAGACTTGTTTGAATGAAACTACTCAAACTATATATATAGCTTTTATTAACCTTCTATAATACTTAAATAATTTCTTTATATTACATAGTGCACTACTTTCTGAAGAAGAATTTAGAGAGCTGCTCGGGAAAATTTCTTAACTTGAATTCTATGTTTTCATGATTATCCATTGAGTTCGTGTTATCAGAACCAGGTTACAACTATATTTTATTTACTTCCTATATCACATCCCAACCGATAATCTCCTTTTCCTTTTCCTCTCCATTTCCATCAAAAGACAGCTGCGCAAGCTGATGATGAGTGTGCGCCTAATGCTTCCTTGAAGTTGAACTTACACAGGTTATGTGCTTTACAAGGCATATAGGTTTTAGAAGATTTAGTAGATCATTCTGCAATAGAAATAGTTAGGCAGAGTAGACCAAGTAAATTTGTGGGAACTGAATATATATTATTTTCAATTAATTCTCTAATTTAAGGGTTCTACATGGAGCAGTCTCATCCATTATCAGGCAGTAACTTGTATTTCAAGTGATCGAAAAGTGCTTGAACCAGTCATATGTTTTACCTACTTTTTAAAAAATACCTTGGAAGACAATTGCCAAGATTTGATGATATCTATATAATTCTGACTTCAAAATTGGTGTGATTGATTGGATATTTTCCTTTTTTTAGTGATTTATACTTAGGAATTTATTTAGTGATTTGTATTTAGGGATTTATGCAGTGATTTGTAAATAAAAGGAAATATTTAGGTGTTTTTTCTTTATTTATTATACTTAGAATAATCCCTTACCTTTTCCTTTTTCTTTTTTTTTTTTTAATTTTCTTGTAATTCATAGGGTTTTCCTATTACTATAAATATGAAGGTTAGGATGGCTTGTTATGCGATTTAATGCAATGCTGAAACCCTTTCACTAGCTACTTGCATAAGCACACACTCTAACGTAGGCGCTATCCTTTTCTCTTATTGTGTTCCTCTTCTCAAGTCGGTATTAGAGCCTCCTCCAATCCTATCAGGGGCGGAACCAGTCAAAATTTTTAGGGGGGGAGGGGGGGCAAACTTATAAGTAACTGTTGGCATATATGTTGTGAGACATCGTTCCTTTGCTGTAGCTGCTGGAAAGTGATTTTTCCCCAAGATCGGCCAGGACGAAGTTGAGATCGTCCAGGCCGATCAGTGCATTGAAAACAGCTGATTTCTGGAGCTATTTCTGGACAGAATCGTCCAGGACGATATTGAGATCGTCCAGGACGATCTGCACTGTTCCTAAAATCGTCCTGATCATCGCCCTGGAGTATCGGCCAGGACGACCAGAATTGGTCTGATCGTCCGGGACGATAGAGTCGATCGGCCGGGCCGATCTGAGTATGATATAAGGAAATGAGCTCGTTTTGAGGAGAGAGAAAAATCATTTTATAAAACAGATATTTTGAGGAGAGAGAAAGAGCGAAAAAGCAAAGGAAGAAGTCCGATTTTGGAGCCCGCGGAGCGATTTTCGTCGTTCGTTGCTGTTGAATAGTTTGTTTGTCTCGCTGTAAGGACTCCGAACCCTACTTCTGTTTTCGAAGATTTCGAGGTTTTGTAAAATGGTGCTCAGATTTGTGTTTTTGTAAGTGATTTTCGTACCTGGTTTGGTACTGGCGAAGATTTCATCGCATAACTTTTGGTATGCTGTAGATATGATTATTCTGCACGTTTTGATTATTTTCTGGTAGATTTCGTCCGGTCCGTTTTGGTTTTGCGGGGTTTTATTTTGACTGCAAATTATTATGATGTCCGAATTGGTTTGAGCAGTAGAAGAATAGTCTTATAATGTTACTGTGCACGTTCTGTATTAATTTGGTGAATTGTCATTTTTGGAGATTTTTGTGTAAATTTGACCGACTACTGTTACTCTGCCCGATTTTCGTACGATTTCTGATTTGATTGAAATTGATTGATTGAATTGATATGTGTATAATTATTGATATGATCGTCTTAGATTTCTTTATTTTTGATTATTGCATCGATTATTGCATTGATTGATTGTTACTGAAAGACAAGTGGGAACCTGGTTGAACGTTGGTTGGAGATGATACCTGTACAGGATGGTGGGCCGACGGGCTTTCCTTTAAATCATAGATCATGGATCATGTATATAACGATGGGAGTCATAAGGAGATTATATGCCGACGGGCGGCCGACGGGCAATAGAGTGACGACTCTTCTTGATCGAAACCAATGTGCGGATAACTACAACAGCATCATTGAACGAACTACAACAGCATCATTGATCATTGATAATAGCTAGTGTTTGTGCTTGTCGAGTAAGATCCTTGTATGGGATTGCATGTGCATCATATGGATTTCTTGATAAACATTGATTTATTGATATCAATTATCGTACGGATTCATTGATTTCATTGAATGATCATTGAGCATTGATACTACTTGACTATCGATCATTGATATTGATATGGATATGGACGGCATAGATTCATAGATTCATTGATACTATTGATCTTGCATTGATTCGACTTGTTACTGTATAAAGTTATCGTATTGCTCTTCCGATTGATTTTGATTTTCTCGACTTGATTGATTCATAGATACCGGCACCGATATTGATATGAATCCTGCGTATTGATTCATAGAGATTGACACTGATATTGATACATTGAGTCGTCGTACCGGTTCTCGATCGATTGATTGATTGAATGGATTGTTGTCGTATGGATTTAATTTATCGTAGAATTGATTTCTATTGACCTGATGTTTTCATTGAATTGATTTGATTTCAATTGATCTTTCTCCGTATTGATTAGATTATTTATTAGGATTTGAACCGATTGATATATTTGACTGGAAAGTGCTTTATTGATTGAGATGATTTCCCTACTGTAGCATCGTACGTCGTCATTATAGAATCTGTCGTAGTGTTATTGAATATAATTAGATCGACTGATTTGCAAGAGTACGTTCTGGCATGAGTTTCTTATTGAATCAATTGACGCTATTGATTGTTATTAATTGATACAGATATCCTATTGATTTGACTGATAATATAGATAAACTGATTTGATTAGATGACGCGATTGATCGAACTGATAGTATTGATTGATAGACACTGCCATGAGGATAGATATTGATTGGAAGCACTTACTGATTTGATTTCGATTTATTGATGTTTTTACCACTGCATTGATTATTGACTATTAATTTACGTACTGCATTGACTATTAACTTGATTTTTATTGACGATGGATTTCCGTATTGCATAGACTCATTGACCATTGATTGATTTGATTTCATTGACCTGCATATTGATAGCATCGCCGTGCTTTGATTTCAGTTGTAGGCTTTGGTGACCTGCTGGGCTTTGTAAGCTCATTATATGTGGTTAATATTTCAGGTGCAGGGCCTCTAGTATGAAGATCTTTCTGCCGAGTTCTCTAGCTTTTGTTTTGTAGCCTTTGGTAGGCTTTCTTTTGTAGCCGGTGTGGCTAGTGTAGATATTTCTTTTGGACTCTATTGTCTCTTCTCTGATTGTACTATATGTGAATTATAGTATCCGCTGCTGTTTCTTTTATGTAATGTAATTATCTCTGGCTCTGGATACATGTTTATATGTATTGATATGAAAAACAGATGAGGAACCCGATAGAAAAGAAAGAAAAAAAAAAAAAAAAGAACGATCAGATGAATCCTTTCGCTACACGGATCTTGGGGTCGTTACATATGTCGGGGGTCCAAGAGGGCAGCGCCCCCTGCCGGGGTTCGATCCTAACAATATTTTTCTTTGTATTTGGTTCATCATGCCCTAACAATAACACATCTATACAATGTATTTAATTATATTTGGGTCAATTACCTAAAGACCATAGTATTTTAATATTTTTAGGGGGGGGGGGGAATTGCCTAAAAATTCTTGTAATAAAGACTAAAAAATAGATTGAAGGGGACAAATTATCTAAATAATAATATAATGAAAGAAAAAAAAAATCCGGGAGGGGGGGGGGGGGGAATTGCCCCCGCTAGCCTCCAAAGGGTTCCGCCCCTGAATCCTATACTCATCATGTCTCTTTTTTTTTTCTCAATTCGCAATCATAGACATAGCAACTACCTACTTCCGCTTTTCTTTTCTGCATCGATATATGTCTCTTCTTTTCTGCATTTATTGATTGGGTTCTTACCCACATCTTATGGCTACCAATTCGTTCTTGAGTTGAGTCTAGCCTGCAACCTTTCATGCCTTTGACGTTCTTTGCCTACGACATCCCATACTAGCATTTGCACCCTTCGCCATACATGCTTGGTTGCTTGCAAAAACATCTATGTGCATTTATTTATGCTTCCTTGCTCCTTTATTTCCTACAGCTCACTCCTTTGATTGCATGCATCTTTGAGTTATGAACCTGTATTCGGTCATAGTGAATGACTTTGAGTCATTAGTGAATTTCTTTACAAACTAATACACGCCACATATGCAAGCCTCGATTTCAAGACCTCTTGGTTGGAGCCTAAGCTCCAATCTAATAGGCTTAGGTGGGCTGTATACAACCATGTCTGTTACAACATACCTGGGGATATGGGGCAGTTTACCATCAACTATATAGCCTTGTTCATGTCTTTTCTAGTTGTCTGGGCTTTTGGAGCAGTTGGTTATGCAAATTGGTCCTATGTTAATTTGATATCCCAGCACATTCGTGGGTTCAAATCATTATTGATGCAATTTTGCAATTACACGATTGTAGATTGAGTTGTAGATTTTCATTCACTAATGGTGGACAGCTGAGTCATTAATGCACATTCGTGGATTTGAAGTGGTTGGATCATTGATAATAAGGCCTTAGTTTTGTCTTCTCCATTAATGGTGGCTTTTGGAGCACTTGCTTGCACTAAGTGGTCTATGTCAAAGATTTTTTTTTTCCCAAGGCAAATTTTTCTCCTCGGGTTTGTTGTTGTAAATTTGAAGTACTACCCCTTGCACCCAAAGTGTCCTGGTTTTAATTGTAATAATATGGAACAAGAAAATTGCACGAACTATCAGACTACCTCCAAAACCTTCAGCTGTAGAGTACAGCCAGTTACATTGTTATCAGCTGTAGAGTACAGCCAGTTACATTGTTAGGCTTTGGAGAAATCCAAAGCCAGCTTCTGTGACACTAAATTGTAAAGCAAAGGATTATACAGACTGAACTCAGTTTCACTGTTACAATTTTGCTCCTATGTGATGACTTAAAAGAAGGAATCTATTACAAACCAATCCTGAGAAAAAAAACTATTAAAAATTGGCACAAATCTATGTCGATAACAATTACACGCGAAAAATAGGCACAAATCTATGTCGATAACAATTACACGTGCACACGACTAAATCTCTATAAAGCAAATTACATCACTGGACCTCTTTTACCACATAACAAAAATTCGCATAAGAGATCATCTTGGACCCTTTTCTACGCTTACACCATATGAGCACACCTTCAGAATCCGGCTGGAATTGTCTTGATTGGCTGGGAATACATTCCAGCCACCTGCAGTGGACAAGATTGTGCAAAATGGTAGAGTCTATTTCAACTAAGGCTCTCTGAAACGAATTAAACAATCGAAGAACAGAGGAGCTGATTTGGAATAGGTTTCTTCATTCCAACAAGTTGATTTCCCTTTCCTTCAATTCTTTTACTTGTGAAGAAGGCCTGAGAATATAGTCGCTTTCTGCAGAAAACCAAAAGACAAGAAGACAGTTCTGTCCCAGAAAATTATGTTCATGGAGAAAAATAAGATTGAAAAATAGAAATCCCGATGTGAATATGTTCTTGATGAAGTCAAGTGCAGTTCCTTAACTGTGCTTGAGCATTTCAGTGATTGGGATATGCCAAAACTCCTGGAATCTCAGAATTTCTGCTGCCATCTGTTGCAGCCTCCTAAATGCTGGACAGATGCATGGTAGTTCCAAAACAGAGAAAGCAGAGACGCACGAAATGGAAGCTTTTCCCTGAGCTGGCGGACTGGAAAAGGGTATGGCACTAGATAAACCGATCTTGGCAAGATTTTGGACCCTTTACTGATCTCCTTTTTCACTCATCTCTCCTAAGGGAAAACCCACCCCAATGCTAGTGAAATCCTTTCCAACCCAAATAAATCTGAAAATTAACTTAAAAAAAAAACTCCACTCCTAACACAACAATGAGGTATTTATAGAAAAACAAAGTAGCACTAAGGATCCTAATTACTAAACTACTTTTAATATCATGACCCGGTCCGGAGTCTCGAATTAATGAGGCAGGAATGAACAGTCGGACGGTAAATACATTTTTCCATAATTATACATAATAGTAATGACTAATATTCCTCAAACACTGAAGAGCCACTAAGACTACTTGTACATTGAATATGCATTTAAACATAACAACATTTTGTCTGCTTTCATTTGAGCACCGTCTTCTGTAGGCATATTCCTCTTCTCTTTCAGCCATTTTTATTTATCAGGAGACTTACCTGAAAGTTTAGTTTAATAGGTTGAGTTTACATGATAAACTCAATGGTTAATCAAGCCTATAACATAGAAATTTCCTATACATAAAAAAATGAATATGTTTCTTTGGCTTTCTTTTTCTTTTGCATATATATATATATATATATATATATATATATATTATTTCTATTATATTTTATATACAATAGTTAGGTATACAAACCAAAGCATACTTATTTTTGTCTTTCTTACACATAAATTACTTTTCATTATTTTCCATTTATCCATTTCCATTATATATTTATTTAATTTCCATTAGTACATGAGCACCGTTTAAATGTACCTATAAAAGTACATCCATTTCCATTTAACGTGCACTGGTATGTTGCTTCCCGAGCTAGTACCTTACCCTTTTCTCTATTGCCAAAAAATGAAAAAACTTCAAATTCTAAATTTTCTTTTTCTCAGTGGGTAATCATGCATGTAACATAGAAATTTTGTATACATAATAGTGAATTTGTTCCTTTGGCTTTCATTTCTATTATATTTCATATACAATAGTTAGGTATACAAAATAAAGCATACTTATTTCTTTGTCTTTCTTACACATTATTTTTCATCTATCCTTTTCCATTACTCATTTATTCCATTTTATGTTTCATTTTTATTAGTATAGGAGCACCATAAATGTACCTATAAAGGTACAACAATTTCTATTTTCATTTAATGTGCATGGGTACGTTACTTCCCCAGCCAGTACCATACGGGGGTAAACTCCTGTAATTTGTATGCATATATCTTTTTTTTATTTTTCCAATTTATACTTTCATTTACATTTTATAAATTATTTCATATATTCATTATTCCTTTCATATATCGTTGTATGTATTTTAAGTCATATATATTTAACCACATACACTTTCAAATTCATTTTCTTCTTCCTTTACATGTGTTGTAAATCAATATATACTCCTTTCACATATTCATATATATCTATAATATCATACTATTTAATATACATCTCTCTATCATACTCATTTAAATGTTAAATGTTCATCTTCACATATGCATTTAAATTAACATTGTCTTACACATAATAACATCTAAATATAAGTAAAATAATTATATAAAACATTACCTTTAGAATCTAAATGGAAACATGAAAATAAAATTTCTTTTCACAATTGTAATTATCCACTTTGAATATTTTGGCGTGAACTCCTTTCAAATCTTTGACTCTTGAGATAGCCTTCCTTATTGCATCATTAAATTACACATTCAATTACATAACTATTACCATGTTTAATTTTCATTAGTTTGACATAACAATTTCCCAAATACAATCTTACCTCAAATCTCTTTTTTTGAAGTTGAGATTCACCACTAGTTTTCTTCTCCCTATTAGATGACCACTTATTATTTTATTAATTAAAGAAATTTAAAATAATAAATTTGAATCTAAATAATAATTAGATTACTTGGCCTTTTCTCTGTTGCCAAAAAATGGAAAAACTTCAAATTCTAAATTTTCTCTCTTATTCGTACTGTTTTTAACTTTTCAATTTATGAAAATTAACCTACACTTGAATTCACATCAATCGACGGTAAATTTCTAAAATTTAAACATAAATAAATCTTAAATTAAAGATAATTACATTCAAATACCTTGTTGTTAAAGGTAATTCTGACATATCCTTATCTCATTGTGCTGGTCATTTATGATTTTTTTTCCCAGGTACTTTTCGATCTTTTCCGACATGATCCAAGACTATGGAAAGCATACAGTACAACTCTTCAGGTACAATAAATAGTTAAATACTATTTCCAACAAATCTAGACTCATCAATCAATTACAATCTTTTTCTTTATTGACAAACCTCTATTGCATCCCTTCCTCAACCATTGCAGTCCCATCCTGCATTTGATGAATATCTTGATCTTCTCGATCTGTTGGAGGAGAAGCTTTCTTCTGTCACAGATGTTGATGAGAATCAGTTATAATTTTGTTTCCAAGTATGATTGAAGACCACCACCAGTGTGCTTGCAGAAAATATCTACAGGCTGCTCTTATGGGCTGTTCATGGCTGCCTTGCTGAGACAAACTGGCCTTTAAGCGATTTGTTTCTTGGTAATTTGATAGAAGAAGATAGGCCAATGTAATTTTGTATCTGCCATTCTTCTAATGAAACTGTCAAATTCTCTATGATTTGTTGCAATGGCTTTGTATTTACAATTTTGTTGTATTTTTTGTTACAAATTGAAGAGTTTTGTGATCATCATTTATCTCATACAAACTATTTTTGATGGGTTTTGTGAGTCATTTTCTTAGGTATTATGAAACTCATCTTGGTTTTCCTCTTATGTATAGATTTTTTCATTGCAAAATAGATATATTTATACTTTCTTAGGTTTCGTTTGGGATAAATTTTTTAGTGTTTTCTAAAACAGTTTTTTAATACACAAATTTCTTCAACTAAAAATTTTTATACTAAAAAATCGCTATAGAAAGCACCAATGAAACCGTTCCAAACAAAATCTAATTTTGTTGGCAACAATGGGTGTTGAAATAAGAGTAGATTAATAATGACTATGAGCGACTCTGTCAGTTGATCTAGATCTATAATAATTTCATGTCATAATCTCTTAGATGAACCTATCAATTTAAAAACAATAAAGGTTGCTCATTACAATGCTAAATAAATGTTTTAAGCTTCGGTTAGGACAACCTTTTTAAGATTTTTTCTTTTTAAATTTTGTATTAAAAAATTATTTTAAATAGTAAGAAAGTTATCTCAAATATAGAATTAGGCTTAGTTGGGGATGACTTTCTTACTATTTTATAAAATAGCTGCTTTAAGAAACAAAAAGAAGGTAATCCCAAATGAAGTCGGGACGATTTTTTTACTGCTTCTTAAAATAACTTTTTAATACAACAAATAATGTTTTTATATTAAAAATCTGGTTTAAGAAGCAATACAAAAGCTGTCCCAAACGATGATATTCTTATTGCTTCTTAAATCAGTTTTTTCTATAAAAAATTTTAATCTCAAGATGCAATCCCAAAACATTTAAAATATGCTTTTAATAGAGAGTAGGAACTTAATTGCGTTAATCTTCTTTAAATATAATCTTAATCATCATCTTATATATGTTTAGGTTAGTTCACATTATTCTTGTCTTGATGTGGATAGTGATCAATAATGTTATCCTAAAACTCCTCATTAAAGATGTATATCTTAAGAAGAGGTTTTATTGAGATATTAGCTATTTGGTTTGTATTTGATCATAAAATTATATCTTGCTGATGATAATGATAAACTCAATATCCATTTATTTATTATAATTATTATAATTTTATTTTTTTTATTTTTAAATTGTTTTAAAATTAAATTATTAGAATAATAGATATTTTTTGGATTATATGGCTTTGAATTTTAAAAGAATTGAGTTTGTGGTTCACCATTTCTATAAATAGTGATTATATGACTTTGAATTATTAGAATTATCTTTATTTTAAGCTAAATAATAGAGGTTTTTTTTTGTTTACTATTTCTATAATATCCCTATAGAGATAAATTCGCTCCTGACTGCGTTCAGGGACGCTCCACAGCCACTTCGGGCTCCGCTCGCCGCCCCCCTTGTGGTCGCATCTCCTTTCAGTTTCAATTGCACTGCTCCTTATCCTCTTCGATTCTTCACCGAGACTTATACCTCTTTGCTAACGCGGTGTCTCGTCTGCGTTGCAGATCATCTCCGCTTCTGCCATGGCAAACGTTCTTTTTCTCAGTGGACCTCATCATGTTTTGTCAGGTCAATGATTTTTTTCTTCTTCTCTTTTGAATTCAAGAAATACGTCTTTTTGTTTATTTATTTTTAGTGGTATTGATTGAATGAGAGGTTTCAGCTTGGGATGATATATAAGGGTTGTAATTTAGTTGTTTGCTGTTTTTTGTTTTGGATTTTGTCTGCCTTCTTATCAATTAATAATGTAGCGAGATTTAGCTCTAAATGATTCTGCTAAACGTAATAGGACAAAGATGGAATAAAAAGCTTATCTTTCACCCTTGAGTGATATATTGTTTTGCAATAAAGGAACCGTTAGGTCTTCTTCTCCCTTCTCAGAAGTCTTCTTAATGGAAAGAAAATGCAGGAATGAGAGATAAGATCTTGAGATAACTTGTCAGTCTGAAAAAGCTTAAAGCTTTCCATCATAGGCTTTTATCAATACTTGGTTCCAATGGGTCTGCATGCTTCTTTGGCCTCAATTTTAATTAAAGCATCATTAAAATCACATAAATGGGCTTAAAATAGACTTTGAACCATTTATTAAATCTATTATGCTAAACCATTAATTACTTGGATAGTTGTAGTAGACCCTATAGCTTTGCTTTCAAGTTTTAGCAACCCTAATGAGCCTCGAACCTTTTTTATCAGATTATTAGGCTTGAGCTTTTGTGAGGTTAATGGAATTAAGACATTTCATAGCAATCATGATATACTCAATATGTGCATTTATACTGTTGACCTCTGATATAAAAAAAAAAGAAAATATCAAATCTTACCTGCCCACTGCCAAGGCCACGACGCACGTCGCCTGCACGCCGAAGACGTCGCATCCTGCACGTCGCTCCCACGTCGCCTATACGACGCTCTCGCGTCGTTAAAAGCCAGCAGAGAAGAGGCCTTTGGCCTCCTCTCGCGATCTCGCTCGCTTCTTCCATTCTTCCTCTCCCGATCCTCCTCTCTGCCTTCTCCCGTGAGCCAGAGCCTATAGCCCGACGCCGAGCTCTTCCTCTCCCGTCGATCTCCTCCCAACTCCAAACCATAGCCGATCCCGACCTCCGATCTCCCATCTCTGCCCTAGTCGACGAAGCACCTCCGACCTCCTGGTCTCTTTGAGCCGCAGAGAGAGAGAGAGAGAGAGAGAGAGAGAGAGAGAGAGAGAGAGAGAGAGAGAGAGAGAGAGAGAGAGAGAGAGAGAGAGAAAAAGAGAGAGAGAGGATCCGCATACCCGACTTCCTCTCCTAGCCGACACCGAGCCCTACCCGACTCCTCCTTGGCCAGCCGACTTTGCTCCTTCCGCCGACTTTCCCTACCTGTTAGATCGGAAGTTAAGACATTTTGATCGGAAGTAAGCAGGGGAGCTCGCTGCAGTGAAGGTAACCTTCTTCCCTTCGTGCGTTTGCTCGGCTGAATCCCGTAAATCCCAAAAAAAAAAATGAAATGATTTTATTTATATTGATTTTAATTAGTTGTAATTAATATTAATTAATCAAGCTAATTATAATTTAATTATTTTTAATTATAGTTAATTAAAAATGATTTTCAATTAATTGTGATTAATTAAATTTAATCATAATTAATTAGGTTATTTTTAATTAATTATTATTAATTACGATTAATTATAAATAGTTAAATTTAATTATTATTAATTGTAATTAATTAAGGTTAATAACAAAAAATGCTTGCTCCTCTGCCTCGGTCTCCGTGCCCTCGACGACCGCCGCCGATCCACTGGCCCCGAAGGTATAACCCTCTGAACTCAGGCTTCCGTCCTCGATGTGTACGACGGACCGAAAAACCGCCTATACACGCCTTTATTGCGCGTGGTGGGATGGAACCCCGGTCCGACGCCTACGACGAGGCGGACAGTCGCCTCCCATGCTTTCTTACCTTGTCATGCGTGGCGAGTCAGTGGTCTACCCATGCACGCCTTTATTGAGCGTGGTGGGAAGGGCAACTGGCGCGACACCTGCGATAAGGTGAGCGAGCAACCTCCGCTCTTTTACCTCGACTAACGTGTCGGGCCGGCGGTCTACCTATGCACGCCTTTATTGAGCGTGGTAGGAGGGGCAACTGGTACGACACCTGTGTTGAGCTAAACGAGCAACCCTCGCCCTCTTATCTCGACTAACGTGTCGGGTCGGCGGTCTACCTATGCACGCCTTTGTTGAGCGTGGTAGGAGGGGCAACCGGCACGACACCTGTGTTGAGGTAAGCGAGCGACCCACGCCTTCCTGTCTCGACATGCGTGTCGGACAGGCAAACCACCTAAGCACGCCTTTAGTGGCCGTGGTAGGAGGGAAACCGGTTCGACGCACACGGCGAGGCCAGGCGAGCCTGGTGTACCCTTTTCTTTGCGCGGCCGGAACCATTTATAAGTACCCCCGGGCGGGGGGAAAGCAACTGCTCTTCTTCTTGTAACAGGTACCGTCAAAGACCCCATGCACGCCTTTATTGGCCGTGGTGGGAAGAAAAATCACGGCCGAGGTGTCCTCGAAAGAGGGCACCTACCATGCACGCCTTTATTGGTCGTGGTGGGAAAGACCCAGTTTTCTCGTAGTTTTCCCCTAAACGGGGGAGACGCCGGGAGGCTGCCGAAATTTCGGGTGAAATACTACTACACTCGGACCTGTTTTGAACTCAAAAGAACAAAGATTTGGACCAAACAAGAAAGAGCAGTGAACTTTGAACATGAACAAGAGCATTGAACTTTTTGAACATGAACAGTGAACTGAGGACTTGTGGACCTAAATCTGAACAAAACTCAAATGACTCCTAAAGGCCAAATAAAATTAAATCAAATTGGAGCTGGACTCAAATCAATATGAATATTCAAAAGGAACCTACAAATGCTCCAGAAGATTCTAAATAATCATTTGAATGTACATTCGGACTCAAATTCAAAGGAACTAAGTGTGAAGGGCACTAAAATTGAATAAGACTCGGACTACAGAAGACATAGAACTGAGCTTGCACACTAAGCTCATGAACCTGATTGATCCTGAAAGGACTTGAACTTGAGCCTGGTTTGAGCATCATCGCCCTCTCACATTCAACGCCAGTCAAAGCTCCCACCTGAGATTGGTGAAAGGTGAAAATGGCAAAATTGACAACGACTCCCCTACGAGTACTCCTAAG
This sequence comes from Dendrobium huoshanense, assembly GCA_016618105.1. Taxonomy (NCBI): domain Eukaryota; kingdom Viridiplantae; phylum Streptophyta; class Magnoliopsida; order Asparagales; family Orchidaceae; genus Dendrobium; species Dendrobium huoshanense. The sequence continues at coordinate 34,928,749 of CM028343.1, forward strand.
AACTCGTAGTGGCTTCAACGGGTGTCCCTCCCACGTATGCTGTTGGAATCTCCTACGACAATCCCTACAAACGCCTGTTGATTGAGAAGGCGACGTTGGAGATCAATCGTCAAAGAGCCGCCCCTTGCAAGCAAGTGCAATCATCAAACCACCCGAGATTGGTGAAAGGGTGGATATGATGCAGAGATAATGGGTCTTCTACAAATACCTTCAGGAGATCGTAGTTGATACAGCGGTCTCCTGCAAACGCACATGAATACTTGTGGATAACAACAGCGGGCATATCATAAGCACATCAAGCCACTGTGGGCACAAGCATAAATATCTTCTACGACGATCTCTACGATCGTCTATTGATTGAGAAGGCAATACTGAAGACCAGTAATCAAAGATCCATCTTCTACAAACAAATTCAACTATCAACCACCTGAGATTGGTGGAAGGTGGTTTCAATATAAAAGCAAGGGCTTTCCTACGAATACTAATAGGAGGCCGTAGCGGATACAACTGATCTCCAGCAAATGAATACTTGTGGTTAACAACAGTGTGTATGTCGTATGTACAATGAAACACTGTGGACACAAGTACATCTCCTACGAACAGTTCCAGGAGCTCGTAGTGAATACAACGGGTCTCCGCAAATACATACAAGCCACTTGTGGATAACAACAGTGTGTTGCAAATACGACGAATCACTGTAGGTACAAGTACGGATCCCTTACAAATGCAAATGGCCACAAACAACTTGTGGATAACAACAGTGGGTATATCGTAGTCACATCGAACCACGGTGGACACAAGTATAAGTATCACCTACAACAACGGTGATCAAGATCTTCAAATATTTCGAGTACAACGACAACCCGAGGTACAGAAAGGTTCACTACACTGACGACCTCAAAGGGAGATCTTCTCAAAGTGAAATCACAATCAGTGGACTTCAAAGTCCAAAAGAAAGAATCCTTCCCCGGTGATTGAGAAAGGGGGAGGGGGTCAACATCAAGACCAAATCGCCACCGGATCTGCAACACTGTTACAAGCAGACAGAAGGCGTATACGATCTACAACTCAACGCCACCGGATCTGCAACATTCGTACTAGCAGACAGAAGGCGTCTACGATCTACAATTCAACGCCACCGGATCTGCAACACATATACAAGCAGACAGAAGGCGTCAATAAGATCTGAAATCAATATCCCTGCATGTACACTATAAATTGTATACACATAGGTACACTAAAAGGGGTAAAAGAAATTATAAAATCCGCATGGGCCCCGGCGAGCGTGTTATTGGTACACACGTGACGTCTAGGGATGCTGCGCGGGAAAACAAGTGAATTCCAGTTCGAATCCGATCCTTATATACGGATCAATAGAAGTCGACAGGGTTCGAACTATCAAATAGATACACGGTTGTAGCGACCGGTGTATTTGTCTAAATACATTCTTTTTAGGCCTTCAATGCCTAAAATCAAGAAAATTCATGAACAAAGGCACGAAGCCTACGAGAAACCCGATCCTCGAGCAAAAGCTTGATCGAGTTGACAGGGTTCAGTCAACAAATGGAAATGACCCCAAACACCCCGATGATGGCCGTGTTGATTGCTTATTTCAACCGGAGGGGTCCACAAAATATTTCAAAATGCCCTTAAACTTCTACAAAATCCAAATATTTTTCAAGTGACCTAGAGGTCACCCCGATAATGGCCGTGTTGAATGATGATCTCAACCGGAGGGGTTAATTTCAGGCATTCTCAAATGCCTCCCAAAAAGTCCAATCAAAATCCAAAGCTCCACAAATCCCAAATTCCCAGATATTTAAATCTGAAATCAATCCATCAATCGCTCAAAGCAAAATCCATCCGCCATCCGCAACAGTTTGCCGAGGTGGACAAATTCAAATTTACTTCAGCTCACAAAAGAGCTAAAATGCCTAGTCGAAAATATCACTAGGATCTATTCTCAAACAATCTCCTGTCAATAAGGACGTGGTACGTGTCCTCTAACCGGCGGTTGACCGCCAAATGGCCGCCGCAGGATAAACGGTTATGACGACCCGGGGCCCTCTGAACCGCGTGGTTTCGCCGCCAAATGGCACCACGATATCTCGGTTATGGCCAGAGCCAATACGCTCCTTACTGACATCAAATCCTTGAGATATGAATCAATAGGATATGATCGATAGGGCACAAAGCCCTCTGTAAGCTAAGGTGGATTCAAATTTGTCCCCTTAGACAAACATTCAACCCCGGTCTACAAGGTCCCCTTGGACGAAGCAACCCATGGCTGCCGACAAGGATCCTTCTGTCAGGTTGGGTCGACTACCTCCTCTGACTAAGTAGACCAGGGACCACGATGGCCCGGGACGACGGAACCATGGGATCTTGATCGGGTCCATCATCCATTTCCCCACCATCCGCTTTAAGTGCAGGATGGTGCAATTTCTATTTTAAATATCAAATCTTTCAACTCAATTCTCAAATCCAAATCCAATTTTCAATACCCAAACCCATGCTGCTACTATATGCTAGATACACGTATCTCTATACGTATCTGATCGATGACTAGCCTTAATCGAAAGTTCTCTCTCGTGATCGGGATAGGTAATTAACTATAGGGGCTTGCGCCTATAGGAAACCAGAACTCAGATCATAAAGTCCTCGCAAATGAGGGCGAAATCTCTGGGTAGTGTCTTATCTACAAACCCATCTGCCTTCCAAAATTTACCCCGGAACTTAGTTCGTTAAAACTCCCTCGCTGAATAAAAGAAATCGCGCGATGCGGAAGCCGGGGCCGAATTTTCGGAGCCCACATATACATTACCCTTATATCTTCTCAGATGTTTTTAAGTCATAAAATAGGTTATTATAAGTTAGGTGTGGTGGGCTTGTAATCGAGCTAAGTTGAGTTAGACTTCAGATGATTATGACATTAATCTTATCCAATCTTACCCAATGGATCAATAAAAAAAGATATGAATTCAAGCCATCCTACATTTTGGTTGAGCCACTCCAAATTTTATCCCTATTAGGCAAGTTTTATATTGCTAATGTCAAAAATAAAAATGAAAGACAACTCAAAATTGTTAATATACAAGTAGCTTTTAGCGAATAGTTTGTTTAAGATCTAGACCAACCCGCCAAAATATCATATAATCAACTATTAGGAAAATTGATTTGATTGTACTAAAAATAAAACTTGTTTATCAAATATATATATCGAAGTTATTAACAATACGTTTGATGGCAAATATTAGCATTAAAATAATAATGCATGGATTATCCAGAGGGTTTTCACTTTTCACTAGTATTAGGATTACATTAAGGGCCAATTGTAAGACTTCATTGCTATAGCTTCTCTCTTAAGTTTTCCAAAAGAAATTTTAGTTTATGTAGGAAATGTGCTTAGAAAATTCCCATTTTGCGTGTGCACACTTGCTGCCTTCATAAACATTGGTGTAACTTATGAAGCAACTTGTAAATCTATGTCAGAATATAATGCTTTATTTTTATACAACAAAACGAAATCACAGCATCAACATAATAGTAAATTAAGCCTAAATATATATGTTTCTATATTACTTATGAAGATGCTTTCACTAGTATTAGGATTACATTAAGGGCCAATTGTAAGACTTCATTGCTATAGCTTCTCTCTTAAGTTTTCCAAAAGAAATTTTAGTTTATGTAGGGAATGTGCTTAGAAAATTCCCATTTTGCATGTGCACGCTTGCTGCCTTCATAAACATCGGTGTAACTTATGAAACAACTTGTAAATCTATGTCAGAATATAATGCTTTTTTTTATACAACAAAACGAAATCACAACATCAACATAATAGTAAATTAAGCCTAAATATATATGTTTCTATATTACTTATGAAGATGCTTTCACTAGTATTAGGATTACATTAAGGGCCAATTGTAAGACTTCATTGCTATAGATTCTCTCTTAAGTTTTCCAAAAGAAATTTTAGTTTATGTAGGAAATTGATGTAGACACAATAAAGAAACAGACGCAATGGATAGAACTTAAAACAAACTTTATTAAAGTAAAGATGGACAACTAAAACTTGACAAACACGACAAGAAATACTAGGAGATTTTTTTAAGGAAATAAAGAAAATAAAAACAAAAGCTATCCTCAGACAACCATCAGAGCGGGTTCCTCACATGCATCGAATAGTAGATTAAATAAGAGAAGTGCATAAGACTAACAAACCGATGGTCCACCACTGCAGGACTGTCCAAATGCTTCCAAATCAACCAAGACACGACACCCTAAAGTTGCTTCACTTTTGAGAAGAATGATACAGATGGAGTGTCACTTGCGGAGAGACGAAAGAGGTTAGAAGCCCGAGAAGAAAGGTTGGAAAGAGCCCGCAGGATTTCCGGAGGGGATGAGAAAAGAAGGGTGGAAAGAGCCCGCAGGATTTCCGAATAAACCCGCAGGTTAATAGCAAAAATGCTCACAAATATCAACTGACTTTCCTTCATAAGTTCATCTCTTATTTATAGGCATTGAAGGCAAGGTTTAAAATTGCGTATTCGGGTATTGAGGCGTTTTTCGTTCGTGAGGCGAGGCGTAAGCCTCAAGGCGATTTGAGGCGTAAGCCTCAAAATCAAAAAATTGCATAAACATAAAATAATAAATTTTGTATATACTAATGAGTAAATAATATAGAAAACATAAAAATGCACAAAATAAATAGCAATGACATTAACATATCACATAAGAAGTTAAGAACTCACTAGTCATCAGCATTATCATCACTCATCAGTCATCACTAAGGGGGTCTTCATTTGAATCATCATTATGATGAGCTGCTCTCTCCTCTTCCCCCTCTCCTATAGAGTCCAATATCTCCCAATCAGCTTCTTCTTCCTCATTATTAGTTATCTTCCTCTTCCCTAAATAGTAAATATTTTTGAACAATATCATAATGAATAATAGTGTAATACATTAATAAAAGTTTAAGAAAAGAAAACTATATTATTTATATACCTTTTTTGATTTGTTCTTGAGTTGTGGTGGATGTGGATGCTTTAAGACCATTAAAGAAATCAACATTTAAATCTTCATCTTGTAATTCAGACGGCATCACTTCAACTTCATCATGTACAAACCACTCATCATCAGATGCCACATCATCGCAAAGCAAAGGATCTTCATCATCCATTAATTCTTTTTTCTTCAAATTTCTATCTCTGAGTCTCCTATTGTACATAATGTACACCAGTGAGTTCATCCTCAATGTCGACAAGCGATTTCTCCTCTTTGTATGCACTTGGTTGTAGGTACTTCAATTCCTTTCACAGCCAGATGAAGAGCATGTCAAGCCCAAAACTTTCACAGCAAAACGCTGTAATTCTGGAGTCCCATCACCAAATTGAATCCACCACTCAACTGGAGATCGTTTGGCAATTGTATCTTTTGCTTGTTGTAATCCAAAAAAACCTTATTTGTTCATAAAAGGTACCAATTGCAAGTCAGCATTTGATCTTTCAGTTGCATCACTTATTAGACGATCCATGCAATGATATAATCCCAACTTTATTTCAGGATTTGTAGACTTGTTCTATGCATATTGATACTGAGGGTTTAGGTAGTAGCCAGCGGCATGCAAGTGTCGGTGAAGCTGTAGTTCCAACCTATCATCAATAATATTCCAAATTTCCCTAAAGCTTCCCTCACTGCCTCCTAAGTTGGAGGCAATCATCTCTTTGGCTTCATCCATAGCATTGTAGATGAAACCCATTGCAGACTTCTTCTCAGCATCCACCATCCTTAAAACATGAACTAAAGGTCTAGTGGTTGTAATGACATATAAGACACTTTGCCAAAATCTGTCATTTAGAACAACATTTCTAATCTCTTTTCCCTCAGCCTTCTTCGGCCAAGCACAACTCAACCACTGTGTAGATGTGAACATAGCCTCTAAAGGTTGTCTGGCATCCAGCATGCTCTCTAAGGTCAAGTATGCGGTGGAAAATCTTGTTGCAGCTGACCTTAGAATTTCTTTCTTCGAAAACTTTCTCATAAGAGATGGAATCCAAGAGTGGTTGTAAATAAACTTGGTTATTTTTTTGGCTTTAGTGAGTGCATTTTTATGTTGAGGTAGATCCCCAAGCTTATCAAGAATCAGATCTATGCAATGTGCAGCACATGGAGTCCAATACAAATATTTCCTCTTCTCCATAAGTTTATTACCTGCAGCCTTATAAGAACTTGCATTATCTGTCACAATTTGTACAACCAAATATTCTCCAACCTCATCAACAATGCTATCTAATAATCTAAAGATGAACTCAGCATCTTTGACCTGGTCAGATGCTTCAATTGACCTTAAAAACAAAGTACCATAAGGATTATTAATGAAGATGTTGATCAGACTTCTATGTTTGATATCAGACCACCCATCTGACATAATTGTTACTCCTGTTTGGGCCCAAGTCTTCTTAATTTCTTCGATGCTTTTATCAGTGCTTTCCAACTCATTCAAAATCCATGTTCTTAAATCATGCATGGTTGGAGGTTTGAACCCTCTCCTAAATGCTCCAACTGAACGAATCATGTTGTAATAAGCAGGTGATGTTGCAACATTAAATGGAATTGCATTTTCATAGAAGAATCTGCCTATATCCTTACACACTCTTCTCCGCGTCTCTCTTGCATTTTCTGGGGCCATCTTCTGTGTAGTAGAAGGCCTATCCTCTGAACTGTCAACCATATAATGATCCATAGGCCCTCTAGCACCCCTAGATGAAATGGGTTTCATAGAAGAAGATGAATCCCTAACGTTGCCCTCACTCCCGTAGTAAGATCCAGCATCAACTCTATCCTCAAATTGCTTCTGTGCAAGATGTTTTGATGTGGTAGACTTATTCATGTATGACTTTATCTCATCCCTTACAACATCAGGAACTTTGAAGCATGGAGCAACATTCTTGTGAGAACCTGAAAGGTGTTTCTTCATCCTAGTCACAACATCTTTCACAACTTTATCACAGTAATTGCATTTCAGATAGACATATGTTTTATCACTGCCTCCTACATCTACCTGAGTGTTATGTTTCCATGCTGGATCTTTTCTATGACCCGATGCAGCTTTATCCTTATTTCTGACCATTCTGATTGAGCAAAAATAGGAAGTGAACGAGTTCTTACTAATCTATTCTATGACCTGATGCAGGTCGGACCGTCGGAGGAGATGAAGCGGCCGCCGGTCAGACGGTGAAGACAACAACCAAACTCGCAGTAAAAGAAACCTCCAGGCGAAGAGAGCTGCTCTCGTTTAGGGTTTAGTATGCGAACTGGATGTGTTCACTGTTCAGTATTATATAATGTCGAGCCGTCGATTAATTTTGTGTGTGTGTTCAGTTTTAAGTTGTGCGTACTTTACGCGTATATACTGCGTATGTTATGAGTAAACACTGCGTGCTACCTGCGTATTTAATGTCGATAAGTAAAACAATGCGTATTCTATGCGTTTTTTATGCGTATAATAAGAGTAAACACTGCGTATGTAATGCGTATTTAAGCAGAACACTACGTATATTTGTAAAACTTCTTCCAATATGATTGTCAATGTACATCTTAAATTGCTGTAACTTAATTTACATCTTCAACAACATCAACTTTTCTACAGGAATTATGATTGATGTATTGTCCAATATAAATCATCTTTGACAACCAAGCCTTCCATTCATTACTGCGATATTTATCATCCTTTCATGGACATGAAAGGATGATAAATATCGCAGTAATGAATGGAAGGCTTGGTTGTCAAAGATGATTTATATTGGATAATACATCAATCATAATTCATGTAGCAACTAAAACCTATGTGCATTCTATTAAAAAAACTAAACCAAAATAATTACAAGAGAAGCTTGCTTTGATGTTTACACATGATTGTCAAACAGAAGTAATGCAGGACCGCATGTTATATAACCTTTCTTTGATTACAAGAGAACCTTCCTTTGATTTTTAGAAATAAGTCTAAGGCTACTTAATTTTCAAACAAACTAACAGCAGCCTTAGACTAACTTTCTGAAATAAAAAAATCTTACCTTTGGTCAAGGCTGCATTACTTCTGTTTGAAAATCATGAGTTACCCTTTTCTTCAAGTTTTATCGCATTATATAGTAGTTGAGCAATAGTAAGTAATAACGGCTCATAAAAAATCCACCAACCCTCTTACCCTCTCAACCATATCTGCCACCCGTCACTCCACAGCCAAAGACAATTATTATTCATGTCACGGCCCCTCTGTTCATACTAAATGTAGTTTACATACTCTATTTAATATAATTTAATAAATAAAATTTACTGCGTAACGTGTGCGTGTATTATGCGCACTAAGTGCGTCTTTTGTGATAATTATGTGCATTCTATATGCGTATATAGTGCGTGAGTTATGCGTATTATTTAAAAATGTTTAAAAAGTATTATTTAAATTATTCTTTTATTTAAAACAAATAAGAAATTCAAACACTAACCTTTAAATGCAAATTACAAGCACAAAAACTTTCAAACATCATATTCCTTATTATTTATCTTGCTTAATTACAAAACCACCTAGAGCCATAAACCCTTTGCACTTGTTCAAATATCATACCCAAGAGTCAAGACTCAAGACTAGAAAATGAAATGATAAAAATCACATTACGTAATGCAAGTAACTTAAAAAACATATTCCTCATCATTTTAACTTAAAAACAAAGATATATATATTAATTAAAACATTTAATATAATTTGATGAATAAAATTTACTGCGTAACGTGTGCGTGTATTATGCGCACTAAGTGCGTCTTTTGTGAGTATTATGTGCATTCTATATGCATATATAGTGCGTGAGTTATGCGTATTATTTAAAAACGTTTAAAAAATATTATTTAAATTATTTCTTTATTTAAAACAAATAAGAAATTCAAACACTAACCTATAAACGCAAATTCCAAGCACAAAAACAGAAAGGTTATATATAGTTTCTGTGCGTTATGCGTATTTGTGCGTGTGTTATGCGTATTGGTGCGTGCGTTATGCGTATTTGTGCGTGCGTTATGCGTATTGGTTGCGTGCGTTATGCGTATTTGTTGCGTGCGTTATGCGTATTATTTATACATAGAAACATTTATATACAGAAACTGTTTAAACATTTATAGTTATACACAGAAAGTTAGAAATATTTATACATAGAAATATTTATACATAGAATGAAAAACTGTTATTTTTTCAATGATTTACAAAATATTTCATATGCAAATTCTGCCATATACTTTGGCATGTCTGCTTGCCAATTTGTACTATCAGTCCAATGACTGTTGCCTTCAAGACATATTCTTTCCATATATTTACAGACATACATCCCGCAATCTATAGAGTTCTCCTGTTGTGGTACACCTTTAATGGTAAAAAGCTTTCATTTTCTGATATCACCTTTAAAAGCTCCTTTCGTGTCAGAGTATAGGGCTTTAAGCTGAAAAATACGTAGATCAAGGATTAGTTATGTAATTTTTTAAAAAATTAAAGAGTTCATGTTCATCTAACACTTACGATTTTTGGAACAACAAGCCTATGCTCTTTGACTCGGTCTGGCATGGGCAATGAGTCATAAAATTTTCACTTTTGTTCGTTCAGCATACCAACCAGAAGGGTAATGTGATTGGATTCAATGATTGGCTGTAATAAAATGTTGTTTGAAGAAACAGAAAGCTCGTTTATATGGTCGATTTGCAATTTGGATAATTTTTCCTTGGCTTTGTTATTCTGCAAGTGCAAGTAGTAAATGTAAATTACAAATTCAATAGATAAACTGATTAATTGAATACTAAGTTACTAACCCAATAGACTAGAGAGATGTATAGAAATTTATGGTATTTGTCAGGCATAAGTTCACACTTCTCATCTAAAAAATTGGCAAAAAGATCTACATGTTTATTTCCTAAATTACTGTCGCTTAATAAGTCGTCAATATCAGATATGAAAATTAAAATGTTACCATTAAACAAGATACTATCATCCCTGCAAAAAAAAAAAAAAAAAACGTATCATAAGCATAAAATATACATAACATACGCGTTTCATAAGCATACCATAAGCATAAGTTACGCATAACATAAGCATAAAATACGCATACCATACGCATATCATAACATAAAATAAGTTGCAATTTTTTTACCTTTAATTAAACTTTCTTGCACAAAATTTCTCTTCTCAGGACTCAAACTCAGAACACCTTTGTAACTTTCTATTTCACTTGAATAGATATAAGTTATAGGATTTATAGGAATCTCATCGACTGCTACTGGTTCAGTTGGATTTGTATATGGAATAAGTTGCATTTCTTCAGGGATTGGCTGATTTTGTAGGATTGGGTTATTAGGGCTGTGTGGAGGGTTATCTGATTTATGTTTCTTATTAGAAGAAGAAGAGTAGCTTACAGATCTTTTCTCAGGAAGTATTTTGCTCTGATCAATGTATTTATTGAGCTTGACCTCGATAACTTCAACTCTTTCAGTTAGGTCTTCAAACTTTCTGCTCAGCCTACCTTCAAATTCAAGAAAAAGTTTTGTACATGTTTCTTGGCAGGATTTGATTATTCTTTTTTGGAGAGATTCAAGTGCATCAGCGGAAAAACTAAATTGTGGTTGCTGAGGATCTTGTTGGGGTTCATGCTGAGGAGGTGGGTGGGGGTCTTGCTGAGGTGGGGTATGATGGGGAGATTAGGGGGGTGTTTTGATGGGTGGATATTTCATGAGGGGAATCAGGGGATGGAGGGTTGTCTGATGGATATTTGTTAACATTAACCATATCCATTTTATCCTGGGTAACTGCTTGGAGGACATTATAAATCTGACTTTTCCTTATATTAAAAAATAAGTTAGAAATCATCTCTGTAGTATATACAATATCCGATGACCATCGTAGAAAACGGGGCCTTTTGTCAGCATACAATGGAGCATGAAAAGAAGTATGCTCCAGAAACCAAATCTGCATAAGATGAAAGAAAATTTTAGCACTCACATTGAGCCAATAAAATTTTGAATGAATTTAGCAGTTAGTACTTAGTGCTCATAATTAGTAGAGCTACAAAACCATTGATGTAACCTGCTGGCTTCTTATTTGAAATCTTGGAGGATGCCTTATTAAACTCTGCAACTAAAAATTTCCTAATTGAACTAGCCCAATTTATTGACAAAAATTCATCTGGATTATTTGCTATTCTTTGAAGCAACCTAGGGTTTTTGAAGTTGTTAAGTTGAAAAAGTAAATTTGAACATAAATACATGATAAAGTTTCTTAACATAGTCTTGGGGGGGTTTCCTTGTTCATCTCCATCATGTCTGCCTTTATTTCCCCTGATGTAACTGAAGTATGTGCTAAGGAAAGTCAGGAAATTTCTTCTCCTTTATTTGGCAGACCAGTAAGAAGGGTCACTTCATCAGCCGTGAAAGGAATGGCTTGACCTTTTATAACAAAGCATTGTTTTGAAATGTTCCACTTTAAGATCAGCTCATAAATCAGAGGGACATTTTGCTCAAACCCAGGAAATTCCAAAAACTGTATGATATTTAAACGTTTCAATGTATCCTTGACTTCAGAAGTAATTTGCTGAGCAAATATATCACAGTTTGTTCGAAACGTAGAAACGTAGCATCGATAGGTTATTGGACGAACATATATCTGAAAATTTTAAAAAATAAAAAATAAGTAAATGAGATACGTAAAAAAGCACAACGTACGCACAACATAAGCAACTTACACGCACAGTGTACACATAACATACACACAATGTACGCATAACATACGCACAATGTACGCATAACATACGCTCAATGTACGCATAACATACGCATAAGAACGAACATATCGTAACATATGCACAATTATACGCACGCATAAAATACACACAACATAAGCATGAAGCACGCACAATGTGCGCATAAAATACGCACATAAAACACGTAAATATAAGCAATCTAGTTAGGTTTTGTGTTTCAAATTTTAACATAAATTCATCGAAAACCCTGAATACAGAGAAAACACGATGGCATCAAAGTATCAAACATTTAAAAAGTTTCGAGAAGCCATGCATACGCATAGAATAAACATAAAATCCAAAGATCTTCAGAGCCTTGAACACCAACGCATAGCATAACCATAAAATACGCATTACGAAACAGAAAACTTAGCATTAAGTTACCTTTTTCGTTGGGGGTGACGACATCCTAGAAGAAACTGAGTGAAGAATGCTTGAAATTGCTCCGAAGTGAATGCTTGAAAGTTTGAAAGTTTACTGTAACTTGAAAATCGAAACGTCGACTTCGCCATTCGACCTTTACAAGGGTTTAAATGGTGATGCCACGTCGACATTTCAATAAGTGCGCCACGTCGGCAACTGGGGGTCCGAACTGAAAAAAAAAATTTTAGGTTAATTTTTAAAAAGGCGACGCCTTAAATATATGAGGCGAGGCGCGCCTTATAGTAAACTTGAGGCGTAAGTCTCATAAACTAAACTTATTGCGTAGGCTTTGAGGCTTAAATGGACGAAATTGCGCTGAGGTGCGCCTTTTATTGCGCAATTTTAAACGTTGATTGAAGGGGAATGCCAAGAGCCTCATGACTTTAATTTCCATTAGAACCGAAGCTTTATTAACACAGAAATCCTCCCAATCCATTCGGAAATCAATCCAAACACAGGAACCGAAACAGCAATTGTGGGAAACAAGCAGGTCGCAGGAAACCAAGGGGGCACAACATCGGGAAAGAGCCCAGGTGTGGAAAAACAGAAAATGACCGGAATCCCAAGAGGTAAAGGCTCAAAAAACAGCAACTTATAATGAATTTTAAGCATAGAATTCAGCCCCCAATAAACACAAGCCACGGTTTCTCAAGAGACAGAAGAAAGGGGAAGGGACAAGGCCACTCCAAAAGTAAATCTTCTTAATGAGGTACATTTTGAGAATTAAAGAGCTACTAAACTCAAGCTTCAAGCAACTAAAAGAACAAGCTCAACGCCATGTGCTCCAAATGTGTGCTCCGAAAATTCGGCCCCGGCCTCCGCTCGCTTTTGTTTTCTTTTTATTCGGCGAGGGAGTTTTAACTCATTAAGTTCCGAGGTAAATTTTGGAAGGCATATGAGTTTGTAGATAAGACACTACGCAGAGATTTCGCCCTCATTTTGCGAGGACTTTATGATCTGGGTTCTGGTTTCCTATAGGCGCAAGCCCCTATAGTTAATTACCTCTCCCGATCACGAGAGAGAACTTTCGATTAAGACTAGTTGTCAATCAGATACGTAGAAATACGTGTTATCTGGCATATAGTAGCAGCAATGGTTTGGGTTTGGAAATAGTTGGAGAATTTGGGAATTTGGAAAGTTTGGATGTTTGGAAATTGAAAAATTTGATATTTAAAATAGAAACTTCACCATCTTGCACCTAAAGCGGATGGTGGGGGAATGAATGATAGACCCGATCAAGATCCCATGGTTCCGTCATCCCGGGCCATCGTGGTCCCTGGTCTACTTAATCAGAGGAGGTAGTCGACCCAATCTGACAGAAGGATCATTGTCGGCAGCCATGGGTTGCTTTGTCCAAGGGGACATTGTAGACCGGGGTTGAATGTTTGTCTAAGGGGATAAATTTGAATCCACCTTAGCTAACAGAGGGCTTTGTGCCCTATCGATTCATATCTCAAGGATTTAACATCATTAAGGAGCGTATTGGCTCTGGCCATAATCGCTATCTGTGGTGCCATTTGGCGGCAAAACCACTCGGTTCAGAGGGCCCCAGGTCATAACCGTTTACCTGCAGTGCCATTTGGCGGCGAAATTGCCGGTTAGAGGACACGTACCACGTTATTACTAGCAAAAGATTGTTTGAGAATGGATCCTAGTGATATTTTCGACTAGGCATTTGGCTCTTTGTGAGCTAAAGTTTATTTGAATTTGTCCACCCTGGCAGACTGTTGCGGAGGGTGGATGGGCTTTGCTTTAAGTGCTTGATGGATTTATTTCAATTTTAAATATTTTTGGACTTTTGAGATTTTGTTTGATGTTGGCATTGTGGGTGGAGATTGGAAGACATTTGGATATTTGGGGGACATCTGAAAATATTTGGGAACCCCTCCGGTTGAGATCTGCATTCAACACGGCTATCATCGGGGTGTTTGGGGTCATTCCTCTTTATGGATTGAACCCTGTCAACTCTGTCGGGCTGTCGACAGAGGATCGGGTTTCGTAGGTGTTATGTCTTTATAAGTGAATTCTCTTGATTAAAGGCTTTGGAGGCCTGATATGAATCTATTAAAATAAATATATTGGTCATCTCAACCGTATATTTGTTTGTTGGTTCGAACCCTGTTGACTTCTATGGACCCGTATAGAAGGATCGGTTTCGAACCTGAATTCACTTGTCAACCCGCGCAGCATCCCTAGACGTCACGTGTGTACCAATAACACGCTCGCTGGAGCCCATGCGGGTTGAGGAGCATTTTAGAATTAAACCCTGTCAACTCCTTTTTACCTTCCTATGAGGATCGGGTTTAAAATTTAATAACCCGCGCAGCATCCCTAGATATCACGTGTGTACCAATAACACGCTCGCCGGGGCCTATGCGGGTTCTTGATTGCATTTACCTCTTTTAGTGTGCCTATGTGTATATAAACTATAGTGCACGTGCGGAGGTATTCTTGGAATAGACGCTTTCTGTCTGCTTGTACGAATGTTGCAGATCCGGTGGCGTGGCGTAGCAGCTTCTGAATAGAATTGTTCGCTGCTTCGTACAGGTGGACTGTCGTACACTACTGTTGCTTTCTGCAGGTGGATTGTAGTGCACTAACTAATCTTCTGCTTTAGGTTGTAGAAGATCATAGGAGCTTGTATTCTTTATGCATTCTGATGTGATTTTTGGTCTTTACAATACACCCACTACTTCTGGAGGTAGATGTATTCATTCTTATACTGAAGTTAACTACAGGATACTGCATTTACTAGTCTTTATGCACTTACCCCTCAGTGGCATGTGACACATACATCTGTCTTCGTAGAGAGCTTGTATATGTTGCAGATCTTATTATCCTTACTTGTAGAGGTCCAATATATTTGCTTGATGTTGAATGGTGGTTGACTACAAGAGCATTACAACATTTATCAGCTCTTGCTACATAACTTGTAGGCGCTTTCTTTTATCACCATTTCTCCTGTGCTTTACTAATGCTCCTTTCTATTCAAAGCATTTCAGTAGTTGCTATCTTCCCAATGGACTACATTAAGCATGATTTCCACATTGTGTATGATGGTTAGCAGGTCATCACATTCATTACGTATCTCTTGTCGAAGAATCGTTGTATCTATGTGTATGCCCGTCTTTATTATTCATAAATGATTCATCATCTATGAAGTACCACTAGTTTTGTCGTTTGTAGGTAGAATTAGCATATTCACTTTGTGTATTAACATGTTGAATGGATTGTGCTCATCATACGTTATCAATACTCGCACCACTTACTACAACCATCTCTGCATCATCCTCAAATTAAAGTGACAGCTCATTATTATCAAGAGTATGGATGATATCCTTTCCACTTCTTTCTTGCATTGGATTGTAAGGTGCTACATTCATTGAATGTGAATTGTTGTTGTCCATGAGGTTCTACTATTATATCCGGTGTGTACCTCTTGCATTTAATTAAGAATTGCTATAACTTCACTTTGAGATATTAAGCTCCTTCATGCTTGGTTCCAACTCTACACTGTCAAGTGATTGGTTCTATGGTTTGTTCATTCAAGTTCTAGTTGTGACTTGAGTTCCCTATAGTTCAAGGCTGATTCCAGGTTTATTTATGTCTTTGCTCACATCATTTGATTTTCAAATCAAGTATGAGTTCAAGTTCAATTAAAGTTCAAATCAAGTTTGAGTGTGGTCCTTTGTAGTTCATCAAGTTCTTGCTTGAGTTCAAGCCCAAGCTCATGTTCAAGTTTAAGTTCAAGTTAAGTCATTTGTTGCAAGTTCAAAATGAGAATCCAAGTTCATGTTCATCGGATGCTTAAATCAAGTTCTTGCTGTCTTGTAGAGTCCAAGTACGAGTTCAAATAACAAGCTCAAGTTCCAAATCCACAAGTTTGAGTTCAATCTTGTTTCAAAAGGTCCACAAGTTCAAGTTCAAAATACAGTTCAGGCTTAAGATGAGTCTTTTCCCTTCGTTCGAATCCCCTGTAGTTCACTTGAATTCGAGCCATTCTCTTGTTTCGTTTGCATTCGAACTTATTATTGATTGTTTAAATTGGAATTAAGTCCATTTGATGCTCCAATCAATGTCCAAGTAAAGCTCCAAATTGTCCTAAGTGCGATCTTTTACCCGAAATTTCGGCAGCCTCTCGGCGTCTCCCCCGTTTAAGGAAAAACTACGGAAAATTGGGCCTCCCGCCACGCTAGAGAAAAGCGTGCACGGTAGGTGCCCTTGGAAGAGGACACCGCGGCCGTAATAATTTTTGTTCCCCCACCACGCCAGAGAAAGGCGTGCATGAGTTTTCGGGCACCGGTTCAAAATAAGCAATTTTATATTTGACCCCACCTCGCCGTAGGCGTCGCACCGGGTTCCCTTCCCACCACGCTAGAGAAAAGCGTGCATGAGTTAGTTTTCCGATCCGACACTAACTCCAAAAATGGGGTTTTGACTTTTGATTACCCGCCCCGTCGCAAGCATCGCAACGAATTCCCTTCTCACCACGCTAGAGAAAAGCGTGCATGAGTTGGTCGTTCGCCGCGTTGCAAGCGCCGGGAACGGGTTTTCAAATTTTTAGAGTTTAGGAGCTTATACCTTAGCTTTCGTCGGTGTAGATCGAGGGAAGGGAGAAGTATTTGCATTTTTTTAATTAACTATAATTAAACTTAATTAATTATAGTTAAACTTAAGTAATTATAATCAAGAATAATTAGTTCATAATTAATTTAATCAATTATAGATAATTATAATTAATAATAATTAATTAAATTAAAATAACTAATTATAATTAAAGTTAATTAATTATAACTAATTATTTTTATTAATTAATTATAATTTAAAAATAATTAATGCATAATTGAATTAATTAATTATAAATAATTATAATAAATTATAATTAAAAATAATTAATTATAATTAAACTTAATTAATTATAAATAATTATATTTATAATAATAATAATAATAATAATTATTATTATTATTATTAAAGAAATAATAATAATAATAACAATAAAATAAAATAGCCTTAAGGGCTGTTTGGCAACAGGGCTTGGCCGAAGAAGCTCCCGAAAGGGGAAAGTTACCTTCACGGCTGAGAGCTCCCGTTCTTGCTTAGGATCGGACAAGAAGGGAATGCCGTCGAGTGAGCAAAGTCGGGCAGAGGAGGTGGAGACGAGGTTCGGCCGGGGAACAGAGGAGGAGATCGGCTTCAGGTATGGGCTTCTCTCTCTCTCTCTCTCTCTCTCTCTCTCTCTCTCTCTCTCTCTCTCTCTCTCTCTCTCTCTCTCTCTGTTTCTCTGTGAAGATCGGGAAGGAGGAGGCCGGCTAGGTTCGGGATCGGAAGCTTTGGAGCTCTTGCGATCGTGGAAGAGAGGAGGTTGGGAGAGCTCGGGTATCTCGCCGGCACAGAGAGCTGGGGTCGGGTGAAGAGGTATCGGGAGATTTGCGAATGGGTGAGAGACGAGCAGCAAACGAGTGTGGGATCTCAGCTTCTATTTAATGACGCAAATGATGTAGCGATCGAGGAGCTGTCGCAGGAATAGCGGAGAATCGACTGGAGCGGCGCCGTTTGCAGCAGGATTTCGGCAAGGTATCGCGGCTGGATTCGAGGATCCGATGGTTTTGAGGTATTTTGATTGATTTTTATTTTTTGTTCTGTATGGTGAATACCTAGAGGCCAACACCAAAACAGCCAACCCGTGAACCATCATCAAAACAGCCAACCCGTGAACCATCAGAAGCCAAGGACCAATCGAGCCAGCAAGCCAAAGGTCTACTAAGCCTTATGCACAATCTACCATGATCATTGGATGCTTTCCCATCATTGGATAGCTAAAAAAGAAAATAAAATAAAATAGAAAACAAAATATACTATTGTTCAAATAAAAGAAAAGTACATAAATTCTTGATAGCATCAGAAATGTGCTTAGAAAATTCCCATTTTGCGTGTGCACGCTTGCTGTCTTCATAAACATTGGTGTAACTTATGAAGCAACTTGTAAATCTATGTCAGAATATAATGCTTTATTTTTATACAACAAAACGAAAACACAACATCAACATAATAGTAAATTAAGCCTAAATATATATGTTTCTATATTACTTATGAAGATGCTTATAAAAAGATATTCAAAGTAAGGTGTACTGATCTATGTTAGTATTTTTAGGTAGGATCTCTCTTCTAAGGAAAAACTTAGAAAAAATAATGAGGAAAAAAAAAAAGAGACTTATGACTGGTAGAGTAAAGGCAATGTTAATAAATTTACATGTTATTTTTGTATAAATTTAATAACACTTATGATAGGAAATACTTGAGTTCGCAAGTAATCTTTTCGGATCTACTTGAGTCTGCAAGCAACCCTAATATAAATTTGATCAAAACAGCGAGAACAACCAAGATAGGGAGGAAACGGCCAAGAAAACTAAAGAGAACTTTATTGAAAACTCAAAGCAAGGAAACATAAGCAAAGATGCAAGTGATCCTCTATTCGAGAGGATGATCGATCTCTCCAAATCTCTAGATGCTATGTCTAGAGCCCCAAAACTCCAAGAGACTCCAAGAGAACACCAACCAAGCATGCCTTTCCCTTCCCCCCTCATCTCTATTTATAAGCCTCCCCACTGCCGCCCTTTTCCTTTCCAAATACAATTAATAATTTAAATATTTCCTACCTTCTATATTTGTATTTAATTTAGACATTAAATCCCTATTGGTCCCCAATATGGCTAGCAAGAGGCAGTGGACCCTCTTAGGCGGCAAGGAGAGGCGGTTTGCACCGCCTCTGGTATACCCGACCCAATTGGGTCGGTTTGGCTTTGGCCCAGGTCGGAGGAACCGACCTATCAACTTACGAATCAATATTATTGAAAGATTAATTGATACAAAATTTAATATTTTAAAGTATCTTAGATCTATTACATAAAATAATAGCATGTGGTTAAGGACCAATCTTCTAGAGTCAATGTTGAGTGGTTAAAATGGATATTTGTGTAATAAATCCTATATGGTAATAGAATATTATTGAGAACTAGTGGTAATTTTGATGAAGTTATAGTTTTATCCGCTATGCTATATGATCTGAGGGTTGGCAAACAAAGGGGTCATTAATAATCAAGTTGATGTAGTGTAAATGAAAATATTTAGAACGATGTATCATAAAAGTACAAAGCATAGAGTGTGAAATGATTATATTAGAGGGACAATGAGAGAAACAACAATGAAGAAAAGGCAAAGAGAAATAATCAGCTGGGTATGTACACTTAAGGAAGAAGATACATCAGTAAGATGGAGAATAGTTAATATGGAAGGATTAGAAAGAGAGAGAACAAATATAAAATCTCATAAATATTATGCAAAAAGATTTGTACAAAATTGAATCTAGTAGCTCATCTGGCACTCAAGGAACATCAATTAAGTGGAATTCATGAGGCCGTTCATCTAGTTGGGACATGGCTAATTTTGATGATGTTGGTGAGAAGAGATGTAAACTTGAATTAATTTTCAATAATTTGATTAGGAACTAGACAAATGTAATTCCTTTCCTCTTTCTCTCATTGTTTGTTGTTAATCTCTCCAGCTCTTTTTATTTTGTTCCATTGATTTCTCAACTCTATTCTCAGTCTGAAATGTTTTTGTACTTTTTATTATAACTTTCCCGCATGAGCTACAAATGCTACAAAAAATTTCAATGTGTTCTTTGAATAATGCATAGATCAGAAATTTTCTTTTTAATCTTCTAGCAATTTTTTTGTGAGCCTCACCGTTATTTGATTTGTTTTATTTAATGAGACAGGAAAACTTCCAATCACTGAGGTGGCTTCTGGAACTTATATGACCCAAATGACACATACTAAAAGGTTTGGAATACCCACATGTTTTTTTATTAATTGATGGTTCAACGTCATTTGTAATGTATGGTTTTATTTATTTTGAATCTTATATACATGATATAGTTTCTTGAAAGATGAAAAAGAAAATGCATGCTTACCAGATTCGATTGTGAGTTGCACACGGAGGGTCATCCTAAGGCTACCTGTGGTTTCTTCTGTTTTGTTTTTCCCTTATTCTGCCAATGGAAAGGTTAAAACTACGAATCCGTTCAATGATAATCGCCTTCTAGAACAGAACAAGAAGATTCAAGAGGCAAATCAAGCACCAAAAGACTTCCCGAACTTCATTAGAGAAGGTTAACTTTTCTTATTGTTTTGTCTTGCTTTGATGACTATTTACTGAGTGATGATGCATGTAGAAAAAGAAGTTACTACTATGTCAAATTGGTGTGCCAATGTGGTGCACTGAAACTCAAATGGCCAACAATAATCTATCCAATTTTGAGTTTGATTTTCTATTTTGGTCGTAATATGAATTATACTAGAGTTGTATCCTGAAGCATTAAGAAAGCGCATGTTTCCTAATAGTATATGTGAACTGAAGTTTACAATTGTCTTTTGTCTTTTAAGATAGTATATGAAATCTTTTTACATTATTTTTCACATAACACTGATATTTTGTGATAATTTTTCCATGGATTATGAATTATAATCATCGACGGGATCACTTGATTATCATCATCAGCAGTAGCAAAAGCAACCCGAGACTAGGGGGTTACTGCTTTGGCTTTGTTGTCTTCTTTTGAAACTGAGAAGTTATATGGATTATCATGACAACGGATGAAGATAGTTTCAATAAAGCACTTGCCTGAGGCTCATTGAAGAGGCTTTGCAACTTTTTTCCTCAACTTGTTCAATTAGAGTCATCTTTAAAGTGCACCTTTTCAATGTTTTATTTACTTATGTTTTATTTACTTAAGAGGGAAGGGGAGGAAAAAAAAAACTCAGCAACATGAACCCACCTAACTTTAACAACACCTACTCTCCAGCTAGTTCTTCTTTGAACACTTTTTCTAATTTTGTTCAAAGCCAAAGGAAATGGGCTGAAAGCAATCGTTAAGATTTAGAGCGTTGTTGGAGAAATTTTGTTGTCTTCAAACGGATTGCATATTTTATAATCGAATACGATATAAGAAAAATGATATATTATCCCGAAGGATAAAAATATCATTTCCTTATAGTCTCGATAATAAAATTTATAATTTAACAGAGATTTCTCCATTCAATGTTTGGTTGAATGAGATTTATTTTATTATGGGGTACAAATGCCCCATAGGGGCAAGCCTCCATGGTAATTATATCTCAAGCTTTTGACACTTGATAATGCTTTTGATTAAATCATTGTTTAAAATTGCGCAATATGAGGCTCGCCTTGAGGCCCGCCTCAGCACAATTCTAGTGAAAAACGCCTCGAGGCTTACACCTCTAGCTTTTTTATGAGGCTTGCACCTTGGCTTGGTTGAGGCCCGCCTTGAGGCACGCATCGCCTCGCTAGCGCGAGGCTTGCACCTCACCCAATTTGTACATATTTTTTGTTAAAACTTTCATAAATCACGCATTCATGCATATTTAAGTGCAACAACTTCCTCTCGATTGCCTCTACCTCTAGCTTGCGGCCTTCACCGCAGCCAACACTGACATAGCCGTCATCGACAATCACTTGAAAGCTGCACACCACCACCCTAAAATTTTTGGAGTATTAATCTCATATTTATGTTGATGAAAATATTTCTAAAAGATGAACATGATTGAAATAAAATGAAAAGAAGCATATTGAGAGGCATTCGACTACCGATTGAGGCAGGTGATAAATTAATTTGTTATGACTACAACTCAGATAAAAATCACCTCAGTGATGACAGTGCAGATCATTTCTAAGTTGTTGCCAACTATTTCAGCTTTCATTAGGAATTAAATGTAAATGACTAGAAAATTGAAAAAGAAGAAATTTGGAGTTCAACTTAATGTTATATGATACTTTTATATAATTTCTATATTTAATATTATTTTACTCTTATAATATTTGAATTTTAAATCTATTTCACGCAATTTATCACTTGTTAATTTATATCTTGTGTAATTTTTTATTTCATATGTATGCAAATTTGTTAATTAATAATTTAATAGAAAGTTATATAAAAAATCACTTTTGACTTTTATTATCACTTAACGTAATTTTTTGATTTTGAGGCTTACGCCTCAAAATGCCTTGAGGCTTAGGCCTTGCCTCATGAATAAAAAACACCTCAAAATCTAATTGCGCAATTTTAAACATTGGATTAAATTAGTGGTTTTTTTTAAATCATTTGAACATTGGCTAAGATTTAATTTTTAAAATCCATGAAAATCTTGTTTAAAGGGTTTTTTGGCTTTTTGGAATTTCAAGAAAGAGGGGGGATCCATTTAAGATCAGATATTGGAATGAGAGCTAAAGGAGATGAAGTAGGAGCACTTGATTCTAAGAAATCTCATAGGTGATCGGACTATCTTATATTAGACTTTACATTTTATAATCTATTTTTTGTTTAAATTGACATTTTCATTAAAATGTTGGGGCTTACATTTCAACAACACATGTTGGAGAAATTGCCCGAAAGGTGAGAACTTGTGTGATCATTGGAATCAATCATTTCCTCGAATCCTAGAACTAAGGTAAGGACTACTGATAGGTAGTACCTCGAACCTAAGTCTAATGTAATGCAAATGAACTTAAAAACTATACATCACATGAGGCATAACTAGCCTGACCTCTAGATTTATTGTCTTGCATGAAAATGTCTACCAGCTAAACCCACCTAATCTCTTTTAAAACCATGACGTCCGGTCTTGATGCATATGAAGAGTATGGAGGCTGTTTTTTATTAAGGTTTTAAAAGGCGAAATCGGGAATCGAGGCATTTTTTCTAAGCGAGGCGAGGCGTAAGCCTCGAGGCGGATTGAGGCGTAAGCCTCAAAACGATTAAATAAATTAATTTAAAATTTTAAATAATTACAAAAAATAACAAAAATAATAATTATTTGTACTACCAATAATAAAATAACATGAATACAAAAATATACCAGTCTGCCGGGGGTCCAAGGGGGCGCTGCCCCCTGTCGGGGTTCGGTCAGGTCGCGGGGTCAAGGGGCAGCGCCCCTGAGAGGGTTTCTGGGGGCAGCGCCCCCCGAACAAAATTATATTATAAGAGTAATATTGAAATTCTGCTTGTTGTATATGCTCAATACCGAGCGTACCGAGCATGTACCACTCAGTATCGAGCCAGTAACGCTCAGTACCGAGCATGTACCGCTCAGTACCGAGCATGTACCGCTCAGTACCGAGCATGTGCAACTCAGTACCGAGCATGTACCGCTCAGTACCGAGCATGTACCGCTCAGTACCGAGCATGTACCGCTCAGTACCGAGCATGTACAACTCAGTACCGAGCATACCGCGTAATTTAAATGTAATTTATATTAATTAGGCTAATTATATTAAAATTTAATTAATAATTATAATACTAATTATTCAGTTAAGTTAAAATAGATAATTAATTCATGCACTATTTATATTATTAATTATTTAATTAATTTGTTTAATTATTAATATTTTAAATTATATTAACTAAGTTAATCAATAATAACTTAGTTGAGTCTACGGTTTGCCTTTCATCTTCTCTTTTCGTCCTTGCTGTTCGGCTTCGTTGCTTCACAGGAGGTGTAGAGATTGCACGCGTCGCTTCTTTAGCTCCTTCGTGGCTGTTCGACTTTGCTCCTTCAACGACTTTCCTTTTCCTATCAGATCGTAAGCTACAACATTTTGATCGGAAGAAATAACGGGAGCTCGCTGACTGTGAAGGTAACTTTCTCACTTTCGAAGCGCTGCCTCGATGCGCCTCGACGCCTCACGCGGTGAGGCATACGCCTCCGTGGAAAAAGGCGTAAGCCTCGCCCGAGCGTTCGAGGCTTAAACCTCAGTTCGCCCGACCTCCGCCTCGATTCGAGGCGCGCCTCGAGGCGTCCGCCTCGAACGCCTTTTTAATCGATGTTTTTTATTTAGAAAGTAGGGCTTACAACTTGGATTTGAAGCCAAGATACCTAACCATGAAGGATATGCATAATGCTAACTCACAAAGAAAATGGATTTTTGTTATCTAGCTCTTAGGTGAGGGCTTTCTATATGTGACACATTGGGCTATGCATGATCATTTTAGGTTTTGAAAAACTTGGCTCCTTGAAATGGCCACCACCAAATAAAACAAGGAAGAAATCTTGGAAAAAACACATTTTCTAGTGCGCAATCAGGTAAGAAGATCAAAACATGCTTGAATATATAAATCAAATGTAAATTATAGAGTTCAAGTTATTACAATCAGATTTGACAACTAAGTTGCCTATCATTATTTAACACAATCAAATATTTATTACATATTCTATTTGTGGGGGATCTTCAAATTTGGCTTCCAGGTAGATTTTGGGCTTCACCTTCATCAGGTACATCCTCTTGATACACCTCCTTCAACTGAATCCCACAAGTTTAACACAACTCCTAATTCTATCAAATGCATATAAAAATATAAAAGACTCAAAACCTTAAAAATAGGGTAGAGATTAGAAGCAGTTTATATATCATGAAAGCACATCCATAATTGCCTAGCACTTGAAGTGCTAAGCACCTGCTTCTACCCTTTTGGTCATATCACTTGGGGGGTTTTAAGCAGCACTTATCATGCAAGCATTTTTATATTTATGATTTATTTTCACTCCCTTTTTGCACATGGCCACCTGTAAGAAAAGTATGTATATTTCTACATTATCCACTTAAGGGTAAGTGCTCACAATGTAGACAATCTAATAGACATTCACACCACAACATCAAATACATGCACAGAAAAAAAAAAATCCTAGTCCTATCATGCACAAGGGGCTGTGCATTTAAGTGCGTGAGGTTTGTGTGACATGTCACTATAAGAGGTGTTTCACTTAGAGTTTGGGTCTAAGGAAAATGTGTCCAACATTTAGCTTTTGGGCTACGTATTGGAGAATTTTCCTTAGCTTTTGGAGCTACGGAGAAGGAATATATGAATCCAACATTTGGCTTTTGAGATGAATATTGGATAACTCTCCTTAGTTTTTGGAGCCAAAGAGAGGGGGAACATATATTCTGAGTGTTCCCAAATCTCCACTTCCTAGGCGTCTTTTAGTAAACTTGTTTTATTTCTCAAACTCCACTTAAATCTTCCTGGTCGAAGCCATAAAGTAGCTGGTGATGGGATGCATGGTTCGTGCCATTGCTATGGAGGATACATGGTTGCAATATCTAATTGATTGTAATTTAAACTTAAAAGTATTGTAGATAAACCTTTGTTCCTTCTTTCTATCAGGTATTTCAATGGTGGTTATATGTGTTTCTGGTATACAATTTTAGCCACAGTTTCTTGGTTGGTAATATCTTCAAAAATTGTTAACTATTACGAACATGGACCATGACCAGGTTTTCAAGTGAAAGTAGTGACGTCTGATAAATATGTGAGACGTCGCTCAGGCCTCATATATTTGGACATAGAAGTTGGTAATGGTGATTGCCCCAAGGATGGCCAACAGGTTAGTCTTGTCATCAAGAATAATTCATTTTTTCTCTCAGTAAATTGTCATAGTTCCTATAGTTTTTGCCCACCAGACATGAAAATGTCATTGTTAAATTGTTGGAAAATTTGATGGGCTAACTGTGACTTTTAACTTTCAGTCTATGATGCACCGACACTTCTCCTCAAAGAAGCGTGCAGTGTTCGACACGTATCCGACATGATATTCGTCTGACACTACTCCGACACGTGTCAGACACGCCGAAAACGCATTTGATTAAAAAAATATTGAATAAAAATTGGGCACACGTTTCCGACACACGTATTTTAAATATTTTATGAATTTTTTTAAAATATAAGTTCTTGTATTAGGCGGGATGCCGGGATTTAAACTAAATTTTTTATTTCCTATCCACAACATCAAATTAACTTCCGCACTTAATTTGACTGTGAAGGTATTTTCATCTCCTCGCTCGGTGACTGATAACCATCGATGCTTGACTCTCGACATCCTAATATTAATCATTTTAAGCACAAATTCTAGTTAAATGACTTATTATTTCTAAATTAATTTTAAAATTATACTTATTTAATTTTTATATACAATTTTTAAAATCTAAAAACTATAATATCATGTCCAACCTGTGTCCATGTCCTATATTTTCAATAATTGACGTGTCCCGTGTCCGTGTCTGTGCATCATATCTTTCAGTGCAATATGGGTCCTTTATCTTTGTTTGCTTCTTCACATCTAATTGTTGTCCCAAGCACAATTCAGTTCAATCTTTCTCGTTGCCTTCAAAACAGTACTGTTAATCATTTACTGCTACTATCAGGTGACGTTTCACTATATTGGTTACAACGAATCGGGGCGCCGCATTGATAGCACTTATTCACAGGGATCACCAGCTAAGATCCGTCTAGGCAATAATGCATTAGTTCCAGGCAAGCATATCTCAGTTTTGGTATAATCGAGCATTATTTCTTGTATTTCCTGATCGACATCTCTGACAAGAAATAAATGTAGGGTTCGAGGAAGGCATACATGACATGAAACCTGGGGGTAAACGAAGGATCATCATTCCTCCTGAACTTGGACCTCCAGTAAGTTTCACAATTCTCATTAGTCATTAGTATTTGCTTTTGTAAACATGTGTAGTACAATATTAGATTATTGACAGAAAGTTTTAGATCAGAATATTGTATAGGAAGATTAAGTCATCAGAAGATCACATGCAAAGATGGATTCTCAATGAGATGCTTGATGATGAAGGTCAAGAAGCAAGAAATTTGAACTATTGGATGGTGATATGGTTGAAGTGGAGGAATGCATCGGGCCTATTGTGTGATAGAAAAGCATCCCTTAAACTTAAGGGAAAATTTGGTAAGATGGTGGTGAGACTTGCAATGCTTTATGACGCTGAATGTTGGCTATTAAAAGAGAAACATAAAATTAAGTTGAGTATTGCAGAGATGAGGATGTTCAGGTGGGTGAGTAGTTTTACACTTAGAGATAAAATGTTAAACAAGTATAAACATGAAAAGGTTGGAGTAGCTTTAGTGGTAGATAAGATTAAAGAGTCTTTGGTCACATAGAGCGTTGCCCTTCCGATGTTCTGGTCACCAGAGTTGGTGTATTAGATCCGGATTATATTAAGAAAGGTAGAGGTAGTCCTAAAAAGAGTTGGTTAGAACGCATATAAATGACCTTTTTTATTAGATTTTAATGAGAATTTGATTTTTAATAGGTGCAATGGAGAAAAAAGAATTCGTGTAGTCGACATCACGTAGTGGAATAACGACTTGTTGTTGGATAGTGATACATACAATAAGATATGGTTAACTTTAACTCATTTTTTGATAAATTTTTTTTTTGCTTTTAAATTTGATTTTTTTTTTTTTTTTTTTTTTTTTTTTTTTTTTTTTTTTTTTGAGTTGATTTAGATAGAATGAAGTTCTTAAATTGCATAGTCAGTGATAACATTCTTCCTTATTTTATGTAGTTAGTTTAGGAGATAATAAGGCCAAATTTGAATAAATTTATGTTATTGCTTTTCTCTGAATAGGTTATTTCCTATAATAAAAAGCAATTCCAAATGAAGCCTTAGGCTTCGTTTGGGACGGCTTTCTTCCTGCTTCTTAAAGCGGCTTTCTAGTACAAAAATTAAAATTTTTGTATTAGAAAGCCGCTTTACGAAGCAGTAGAAAAACTGTCCCAAACGAAGCCTTAGTCTCTCTCGCTCTTTATGTACCTCTAGAGCAATAGAGCAGTTGTTATAGCAACTAGGATTACAAATGAATTGAGCCGACCTGGGGCGAGCAAGAACTTGCTCGTTTCTGCTCGCTTCAGCTTGTTTGCCAAAATCCTATTCGTGCATGAGCTTGAGCACGAATAGACATAGGAAAGATTTTGGGCTTACTTACCCCAAAAATCTTTTTTGATGTAGTTCATAAAGTTGTATCGTTGGATGTATGCCATATAATGAAATCCGTAGGCCATATTTGTGGGATAGGGATGCTATCTTCTATCGTGAACAATAAAAAATTATGCTTATAAAAGGAGAGAGTATAAAGCAGTCGGTATATTATTCCACCTCACATGAGATGGGGGAAGACTGGTAGAAAAGATGATTTTGTGAGAGGGTTAAGAGCTCTCCTCTTAATAAAGAACACAAAGTCATCCCAATTGTTGATCCATAATTTCTCTAGGAGGATGAGTCATCACAATACAAAAGAATCCGAAGGGTTAAAGGAACAGAAAAAATAACAATGCTATGAAACCAAAAAAGAAAAATAATCCTCATTTGAGAGAAATTATTTTGTGCAGACACTAGACCGTCTGGAGACAAATCAGAATATGCCACGTCACCCGATACCCAGTGGTACATTGAACACGCCATATCACCCGGTGCACAGCGGCACACAGAACACGCCACGTCACCCGGTGCACAGCCGCGGTACACAACAAACGGGTGATGTGGCGTGTTCTGATTCACCTCCAGATGACGTTCGTAGCTGCATAGAATAATTTACCCTCATTTGGAGGAGCGAATGAGCTTAAAATGAAGAGTTATGATTGAAGAGGATCTTATTGAAAGAAGTTTTCATACTACAATGTTGGATAGGAAAATCAAATCATCAGGAGTTCATGGACTTGTTTATGAGTGATTTTCAGTGTTTTGTAAATTTCTTGCTACAGGTGGGACCATCCACTTTCTTCAGCTCAAAGCAGTATGAAGTTTTTGATGTTGAACTACTGAATGTTAAAGATTGCCAGCGCAGAACTATAGCCTTCTATTCTGACGTTGTATGTAATTAATCATCTATATCTTGTTAAATATTTTTCCTGAATTGAAGGAACTCTACTGAAAAGAATTCTGTATTAAATTTATTTTTTTGTCTTACATGGAATTTTTTTTTTTTTTGGAAACTATGTAATTTTTTGTTAGAGATTAACTATACATATTTATTTTATTAATTAATATCTTTGCCATCCTAAGGCCACTTGTGGAAATTTCGGCTTTGTTTGGAGCGAACTTTTATTCTACCCAGTGAACGTACGCAGAGGAAGGTTCGGTTTTAGGCAAAAAAGCGCCTGTACTGAAAAACTCGGTACAGGCGCGAAAAACTTGGTACATGCGTTTTTTTGCCTAAAACTGAACCTTCCTCTGCGTACGTTCACTGGATAGAATAAAAGTTCGTTTGGAGCAGTTTTCTTATTGCTTTATAAAATAGTTTTTTAATTAAAAAAAACTAATTTTTTAATAAAAAATTATTTTAGAAAGCAATAATAAAGCGGTAGCAAATGAAGTGTTTGAATCCATAAATGTTGATATCAAACAACACATAGCACCTTGACATTCTTACATTTTACATTATGCATTCATAATTTGCACACTCAACCTCTGTTTAGTCAAAATTTCATTGGCAACCTAAGGTTTTTAGACTTTTCAATAGTCTTTTATATGTGATATAAATATATAAATATATCCATTGGAAGAAAAATGAATATAACAAAAATAATTTGTATGCAACTATTATTTTATTTTTATTTTACCTATCTTTATTATTTTATTTATATTTTGCTTATTTTTTAATTAAATTAGGTTGTGAGTAGGCAGTCTTTTAACATGGCAATGATTTAAATAGAAGGTGGAGCAATCCCTAAGTCATAAACCTAACATGCAAAGGCAATATGAAAGCTATCCCAAACGAAGTTTTAAACTATATGTTTGATTTGTTCTAATATTTAAATTAAATTTAATCAAATATTATTCATAAATTATGAAGTAAAATATATTTGTATTTCTCTAATTTCTTCAAATATAACCAAATATTAAATTTATAATATTCAAATATTATCATCCTTATAAAAACTAATGCGTTCAAGTTGTGAAGACGATGGCTTTCATACTTATCTTATGGTCTACAAATAATTATTTCATATTAATATAATATGATTTATATGAAGAACAATTATATCACATTAATGAAGATAATTTACATGTATAATTGTTTGACATTAAAATAAAATTTTAATTAATTTTATAAAAAGCTACCATATCCAAATAAAATAATAATAAGGAGAAATTATTTTGTTCTGACACCGGATACTCTGGAGGTAGAGGTGTCAATTCGGGTCAATGGGTCGGGTTTGGGTCGAACCTGGAACTGACCCGGCACTGTTCGGGTCAACCTTAACTCGACCCGTTTTTAAAAACGGGTCAGGTTTTCGGACTAGAACCTGACCTAATTCAGGTCCGGGTCAACCCGACCCGACATTAATGATCCAAAGTTGACCATGAATTGCTAATTTTCGGGTCAATATTCGATTTTCGGTTCAAAATCGGATAAAAAAACAGGTCAATCTCGGGTTACCGAGTCAAATAGATGTTTTCGTGTCAATTTCGAGTCATTTTCGGGTTGCTAGGTCAACCCGACCGGATTTTTAAAACGGGTTGATATATTGAACCAGAACCCGACCTGTTTCGGGTCCGGGTTGACCCTAACCCGGATTTTTCCGGGTCGGGTTCGGGTTGTATTTCGGGTCGTGACAAAAATTGACAATCCTATTTGGAGGTCAATTAAAATGCGTCATATCATTCGACATTCAGAACCAATAACGTGCAAAAAATATAATGTAACATTCTGATTAATCTTTGGACCGCACAGAATAATTTATCCCTAATAACACTACTCATATTATATTTCATTAAGGAACTGCACATGCCGTTGGGGAATTGCCGTTAACTTGCAGCGGAGCAGTAACGGCTGTATTATGCTGGAATATATAAAGGTGAAAAAACAATAAAAACTGTAACTTTGTGATTCTTTAAAGAGCTTTCAACTGGAATTCTTTTACGCTGGGATTGTCGTGGGTGGAGCGTTACGCAACCTTCCATTAGCAGAAATAAAGCAGGTTCTCTCCCCATCGGTAACTTCGGGTGGCATTTAACGATTCCTATTAGGGTTTCATGTGTCGGCGAAATTTTCTCTTTTGTTGTCGTAGTTTAATGCGGTTTCGAAGGGGTTTTTGTACTTGATTGGTGGAATTTCTTTTGATTGCGTGATTCCTGCGAGCTGCTCGGGGTAATTGAAGGAACAGAAAGGGTGGGCGATGGGTAACACGGGGAGTAGTGGGGGAGGAGGCGCAGGAGGGGGAGGAGGCGCGGGTCGAAGGAGAAACCATGGACATCACCATCAGCACCACGCGCCTTCGATTCTTCCACCGACTGCGCCGCAGTCGGTGCCGCCGGCGCCGTCTCCCGAGGTCTCGGCTGGTAATCGGTATGTGTTTGCTGCGGCAACGCCGTACCCTCAATACCCCAACCCTAATTCTCCGCAGTATTATCAGTACGTTGGATCTTACCCGCCACCGCCGCCGATGCCCGCCCCGATGCCTGCGCCGTTTGATCATTACCAGCGTGGTGCCGGTGGGGATCACCCTGCTTATCACCCGGGGTGGGCCAGTGCGCCGAGGTATCCGTACTGCCCCGCGCCGCCGCCCCCGCCTACTCCTTTCGTGGAGCACCAGAAAGCAGTCACGATAAGGAATGATGTGAATCTCAAGAAAGAAACTCTAAGGATTGTGCCCGATGAAGAGAATCCTGGCAGATATCTTGTAACCTTCACCTTTGATGCCACTGTTTCCGGAAGGTAGTGTTTTTTGTCCCCCTCTCTTGCACATCTTATTTTCTTATGCGAGATTTGTTTGTTTTGAAAATTCGGAGAGTTAAGATCTAGCTGCGTGTTAAGATGCTAGATGGACTATTTGTATTACCGTGGTATGGAGATTGACCATTTTACTTGTAGCTGATTAATGTAATCCTGGTATTTGTTTGTTGAATCCTGACATTTTTTATGGTTTTTATAGCTTGATAGTGCTGCTTAGTTGTAATTCTCAGAGGCCATTACTTTCCGAAAGCCTTATGATCAATTATGGTTCAAAATTAACTATTTAAATGAAAATGTTGTTGCATTTAGCTTTTGTTTTTTTTTTCTTGGTGTAAATTTGGGCGAAGGTATAAAAAACTTGTCATTTTGCATTTGTGATTTACATGCAATGATCATGCTTTGAAGCATCTAGATCAGATCATATTAAAAAAAAAAAAAAAAAAAAAACACTTGTTCACTATTTAAGCTTCTTTGGCGGGTCTACACACTCACACTATGACAGCTCTTTCAACAGCACTGCATATTTGATTGATAACGTGAGGAGTCGACCTACCCATGACACTACTTTCATTGCAAAACTTTTTTGAGCACTATTAAGAAACCAGGGTGTGTTGCTAGCATTGAAAGATGTTCCCTTAACACCAACCAAATGCTAGACTAGGAATTAGACTTATTGTGAAAGCCCCATGCGGTAAAAGAGTAGGCCAAGTTTATCATGTTTTAAGTTGTTGAATATTTCTTTCAACTTAAATTATCACCATGAATGACCTCTGTGGAATCAAGAAATTGTTGAAAGCTCCTGGTGACATTTGGATAATGTTATGTTTAATGTGTATGATTCAAGCTAAAACTCCACGAAACATCATCATTATCCTTACCCAACTATCTGGGATTGGTGTTATTTTTCATTCTTTCATTTTGATTGTCGTCTAATTTTTAAACATGTTATTTGCAAATCATTCTGATTGGTATCTATCCATGTAAACTTATGTCTACCTCATTTCCTTCATAGTCCTTTGATACTATAACTATTTTTATCGATTTGTCTAAAAAGTGCATCCTACCTTTTATTATAGATGTTTAAATTATCTAAGTGTACTAGCTATAAATATTACTCCAATCTTTTCTCTAATATAATCTTTCTTTAATTTGTCCTTTTTAGTTTTTCATGTCCATTTTAACATTATCATTTTTGCCCCACTCAACTTAGATATTAATGAACTTTTTACATCCCAGTATTTAAAATCATACAATATAGCTAGTTTAATCACAATTTCGAAAGTTTACCTATAACTCATCATTATATTATCTCATTATTCATAACTCCTAAGTCCTTTCTCCATTTTAGCCATCCATCTTTAACTTTTGAAGTTGTGTTCTTATTTATATCTTTATTTTTTGTATAATAGATCCAAGATACTTAAACTTATCATATCTAGGTTTCACCTTATATTTTAATATTATTGAAATATATTTATCAATATGATACCAATTATTTTCTACTCAGTTCAATGCATGTAACACTAGTTAGAGCTATGTCATTTGCAAAAAGCATACACCATTTCATCTTACTTTGAATATTTTTTCTAAGCATCTTATGTCTTTATAATCAATAGAAATATATTTCTATTCAATATTGTTTCTTGATGTAAACCTGTGGTAATTAGAAGCTCGTATACTTTACAATTAATTATAATACTAGTCATTGCTATATTATACATATTTTTTAATAGCATTAAGATAGTCGAGACAGACCTTTCTTCCTTGAAGCACACCAAACGAATTATCATGCTACCTGATCATGTGCTTACTCCAGATTTATAAAAAACATAGGAAAATCCTTTCTTTGTTTTCTATATTTCTCAATAAATTATCTTGACACAAAAATTACTTCTGTAGTTAATTTCTATGGCAGAAATATAACTTGGTTAGTTGGTTTATAGAAAACAATGCAATTTTTCTAAGTTTATATTTCATTACTATCTTCCATAGCTCTAGTGTTGACTCATAAATTTCATTTCTTCATAATTAACACAATCTTACATCACCTTTATTTTTAAATATGATATTAAAATTCTTCTTTTTTAATCATTTGACATATTCTTAGTCTTCAAAATTTATTGAAAAGTTATCATCTAAATCATTGCAATATCTCCCATGAATCTTCAAATCTCAATAGATGTCTTTTTGAACTTAAAATGTTAACCTTTATGCATCTTTTTTGAGCAAATTCCAGTTTATTTTTTTATTCAATTTATAATATACTTTATTATACCTTTTTTTATGCTCTTTCAAAATAATTTCAATATCCTTTGTCTACGTAAAGAACTATCCAAGTTCCTATTTTAGTGCTGCATTCTTTTTTAAATTCGTTAGTTTTCACATATTTGTTCAAATGGCACTATTGACATACAATGATATGTCTAAATCTAAAGGTGGCAACTAGCCACGAAAGCCAAAACAGCATCTTGCAACAAAATTATGAGGCCTTACGTATGGAGCTATTTTCTATGAAACTTGATAGTTCTGATCTTTGCATATTTGTGAACGGACTTACTAGTGGCATAGAGGTTCTTTCCCTATATAGTATCTGTCAGTGACACATTTTTGTGTGAATATAATGGAATGTGTTGAAAAGGTTTTTATGCACTTGAAAAGGCTATGGTAGTTTTGCTATTTTGTTTGACACTTGCATGCAATGCTTATGAAGTCAGGATGGTGACTGAATACTTAAGCAACCCTTTTAACTTTGAGGCTAACATTTTTCAATATGAGTGGTTGGAGTGGAAAAAACTCTTAATACAAGTTCATGCTTTGGCTCACATGAAAAGGATTTGTGCAATCATGATGCACCTTGCAATCATGTGACCGGAAATACAATTTAGTAATTATGCCAAATGTTCAAACAAATGAGAGATGATGGAGGGAATTGATGATTGGGTTGATGGTGTTGCTCATGGTGGAGGAGACAACTTAGATGAATCTTTTTGAATTATCAGAGTTATTAAACTGGTGGCAGTCTTTGAATCTTCCAAAATAGATGATAGTTGGTTTGTGGATGCTGAGCGTTCTTTTGTACATAGAGGTGGAGGAATTTTTCATAAATTGGTGATGACATAACAATTTAGCCTAGCACTTAGTAGATATTACAGCATCTGATTTTCAAAGCAGTACCCTTTATGTGTCTTGAAGAATTTGTTGTTGTTTTTAATCATGTAATGCCTCTAGTTTATGGCGCATCACATGTAAATATCCTGAATCTAAAAATAACAGAATATGCCGAGGTTCTCTACTGACACCTGATGAACCCTTGGTCAAACATTTTTTTTTTTTTTTTTGGGGGGGGGGGGGGTGGGGGGAAGGGGGACTTTGGAATATGCAAATGCTAAAAACTTTTAAGTTTCAGTTTTATGACTGCAAATGCTAAAAATTTTCCGAAGGATTGTGAATATTACTCATATTTATGATTGACAATCTATATATTGCTCTTACAGATTTGAATGTGTATGACAGCAGGTGTTGTCTCATGGTATATTGCTTTTGCACTTTTTAGTCTCTCATCCTATCATTGTTGAGTTTAATGGTTATAAAACTGTAAAGATGCCTCTTTTCTGTACCGTATGTGTATTCAGGCATACTTTATAATTTATCCTGTATATTAGAGTATGCTAAGGCCCTTAGCAGATAAAGACCAGGTGCTCCTTTGCTTTTTTGCCCGCTTTTGATGTATCTTACATTGATCTGAATTCAAAGGTAAAAGTGAATTACTGATTTTTTTTACACGAAATTTCTTTTACTTGTAGTTTGAGGAAATGTTATTTGTGCATTAGTCGAAGTGGGGCATGTTAGTGACGAAAGTCCTGCTTGGTTATGGTCTTAAAGTGGTAAAAGAACATGGTTATGGAAATTGGCAAGCGAGAGAAGTTATGATGGGCCTGTTATGAAGGTGAAATTAGATATGGTAGATCTTTAAACAGTTTGGTACTTATTATAACGCCTATTTACTCGGTAAGAGGAAAAGTTTTCCATGACTAACAAAATGGCTTTGAAAGCTATGCCAAGTGCTTTCACCTGAAAGAATACTCATTCTAATGAATGCTCATCATCCCTACCGGGTTGTTATGGACAACTCTAATCGATTAAGGATATTTGTTAGGATGGATGAACGGTTGTTATGGACAACTCTAATCGATTAAGGATATTTGTTAGGATGGGTGCTTTTCGACAATTTCGTTCTTAAAGTGTGTTAGGAAATCTTGACTTATATGCAATTTGACGACATTTACAGAGGTCATCAAGTCAGCAAATAAAAGTTGAAGTTGTATATACCTGATGTGGCACCTGCGCCTGCCAAAGAAGAATTTGAATGAACACATTTAGTTTATTTTACTTTAGTGTACTTCTAAATTTTATAAGTAATCTGTACCTTCCATTTTGTGTTATACAATAATACTCGTTACCTGATTCATTTAATCCATTTACAGCATTTCTGTTTTCTTCTTTGCCAAAGAAGGTCTTGACTGTAACCTTATACCAACAAAGGATGGCTTGCTTTCCCCAGTTACTGTTTCATTCAATGATGGACTTGGCCAGAAGTTCAAGCAGCCATCTAGTACTGGGATTGACCTCTCAATGTTTGAGGAAGCAGAATTGATTAAGGAGGGGGAAACAGATGCTTACCCGTTGGCAATCAAAGCAGAAGCATGCCCTGTTGACAAGCAAGGACTGGAAGGAAGTCATGGTATTGTTACTCCAAACTCGCAGATAACTCAAGCGGTTTTTGAGAAGAAGGAGAATGGCGAATACCAAATTCGTGTGGTGAAACAGATCTTGTGGGTGAATGGAACCAGATACGAGCTGCAAGAGATCTATGGAATAGGAAATTCTGTTGATGGTGATTATGATGGGAATGATCCTGGCAAAGAATGCGTGATTTGTCTCTCAGAACCAAGGGACACTACTGTGCTACCCTGCAGGCATATGGTAACATCATATTGAACCTCTTATCCCAGATTTCTAAGTTTCTAAGATGTTGCTTAGATCTGTGCTTTGACTTAGGAGTTTCTTAATTCAACATGGACTTCTGGTTCCTTTAAAAATTTTGTCACATTTTTAGAGGTTTGATAACATGTTCATCTTATAGCATAGTTACTAAAAATGTTTAAATTCCTTGAGGATATATAGAAATGTACTCTTCTTCCCTATCTTTTTGAGGGGAAATAAATGCGTGTTGGTGATTGTTCTTGCACTCGATTATGTTGAATTGCATTCCATATTTACTATAGGTATGTGTCCTTTTTATTGATATGATATTTGTCGTCAAGAAAATCAGATATAATATAGCACCAAAAGGGCCTATTGTGTAGCTTTCATCTCAATCTGTGATCATAGATCATCATTAACACCTGCATTCATGCTACTTTGGGGAACTGTATGCATGCCCTGGCAAATACAAACAACAAACTAACCAGTTAAATAATATTTGTCCATCCGAAATTAACCTCTGAAGTACAAATAAGCATATCTTTCTCTGCCAAATGTAACCTAAGGTTTCATTTGGGATGGTTTTCTTACTGCTTCTTAAAATAATTTTTTAATAAAAAATTAAAAAAATTGTACTAAAAAGCTTCTTTAAGAAGCAATAGGAAAGCCGTCCAAAGGAAACCTAAAACTACTACTTTTGCGATTCCTACTGTGCGAGTTATAAGGTTCTTTGTTGCTGATAAGTGAATTGCTTTTCCTCCCCCATCGCAGTGCATGTGTAGCGGATGTGCAAAGGTTCTTAGGTACCAGACAAATCGATGCCCTATATGCAGGCAGCCTGTGGAGCGCCTGTTGGAGATCAAGGTAAACAACAGGGGCGAGGATGAGCAGAATGCGAGAGCAGAAACAAGTGATCTGAAAGCTTAGCCTTTTCTGGGTGAAATCTCTTTGAATAATCCACACAGTGGTGAAACATGTATATTGCTCTATTTTGGTTCTCAAGATTGATGGTTGTTTGTAAGAAAATTTTATTCTGATATATATAATGCTTGGTTTGTTCAATTGCCCGGTTCTAATAACCCTTATATTTCCAAGCATCAACTGGTGATTTCTACCCACTCTCTGATCAGCTGGATCTGCTATGAAATCAACTGCTGCAGCAAGTCATGGGAGAGTGGTAAGGTTTCTTACATCATAATTTAAAATTTGACAAATTCAAATCACTGATGTTTTATTGCTTTTTAAAACAATTTTTTAGTATAAAAATTTCTTAAACTAATTTTTTTTTTACTAAAAAGTTATTTTAGAGAGCTGAAAGAAAGTGGTCCCAATTGTAGCTTATTATATCCTTTTTTTGTCCCTTTGGCTTAGTGAAATATATAATATCTTATTTTATCTGTCCTATTTTCATTCAAATATCAAATGTCATAATAAAATTTTGCAATTTTACAAAAAAACCAATAATTTAATCGTGCAAATGCAAATGCATGATTTTATCACTTGAAATTTTTGGTAAATGGTACACTTGTAAATAAGATAAATTCAAATTAGGTCAAAAAGAGTTTTGCTGGCTTGGTTGGTGGAATAGTTCTTCATTCATTTGACCCACATTTTTCACTTGAAAAATGGAAGGCGATGGGTTTGGTGAGGCATTTATTTTTTCATATTATTAAAATTTATTGCAATGATATATGTAAGATATGAAGTGGATGTATATCTGACATTTGTCTCATATGACATCTTTCTTTATGAAAGATCAAAATTGTCCCAAACTAAATGATCATTTTGATCCCTTAAGTCCTTTAAAAGTAACTAAAATAATTCAATCATGAGATTGTTTTGGTTCCTATTGTTGAGCTTTCAAATCAACAACAAAAACATCAAGCCTTTACCCTACTATTTGGGGTCGGCTACAAGAACCATTTTTCTCCATTGTGCCCTGTTAAAAATTAAATTCTCATTTAAATCTAATAAAAAAGGTCATTTCTAATATTTTCTAACCAAGTCTTTTTAGGTCTACATGTACCTTTATTAACATAAGTCAAATCTAATACATCTACTTTCCTAACCGGATCATCAGAAGACCACCATTTTATGTGACCAAATCATGTAAGGTGACTCTCTTTAATCTTATCTTCCGCCGGAGTTTCTACAACCTTTTCAAGTATATGCATATTTCGTATCTTGTCTTTAAGAGTAAAGCGAGTCATCCACCTGGGCATCTTTTAATGGCCAACATTCTGCACCATAAAGCATTGCAGGTCTAACAACCATCTTATGAATTTTCTCTTAAGTTGAGCTTTCAAATCAAACAATAAATTAATCTTCTGAATTTATTTTATATTTAATCAAATAATTCTAAAATATTTCAACTACACTACATTTATTTTATATTGTATTCATTTACTTCTTTCTCATCAAGCAAAAAACATCTAAATCATCTAAAAGAGAATATAAAAGATTAGTTATTGCTCTGTTTTTTAATCCATCACATACTTAGAATGTTACAAATAACTATAATTGATGGGCTTAATAGGACCTTTCTTATAAGTGATTTGGCTAATTTTGAGCAATATTTATTTGATAAGTAGACCAATTTGATGTATTATTTCAAGAATTGCATATTACTATGTAAGTTGGAAAAAAAGTTTCGTTTGAGACAATTGTTTTATTACTTTTTAAAACATTTTTTTTTTCAAACATTTCTATTTAAACACGTATTTGAACACAAAGACTGTTTTTGAAAGCAATAAGAAAGACGCCCCAAACGAATCTAAATATGATGAAGAACGGAGGGAAGTACAGGACGGAATTCTTTCTCAATTGTTATTGCATTACATCAATAAGAGGGATCAAGAAGTACTCAACCTAATTAAAAAATTATTTGATCATAATATTTTTTTTATTTATATTACATGTGATATATATAGATTTTCTTATCAATCTTTGTACTAACATTTCAAGTGCCTCTTTAAAGCAAATTCAATAAGGATCATTTGTTTGTTGACTATATAAAATATATTTTAAAAGAAAAAAAAATCAAGTTAAAAAAAAAAGGAATTTATGTACATATCATAAATTTTTTATATTTATTTATAAAATATTCAAAATTTTAAAATCACATAAAAATATCATTAATTTTAACTTATTAAAGTAAAAACACTTTTCATGGCATTAAAGTGATATCTTAACAAATATAAAATTTCATGTGTTAGATATTATTATATGAATTTTGTGATATTACATAAATCCCCTAAAAACAAAACTAATATATTTAGTATATTTTAAAATGTTAATTATATATATATATTCTTAATACAATCACACATAGAAATTCAAATAAATAAATTTAAAATTTTCATGACTTTTGTAATGTACAGTATAACTCCCAATTATTAGGTTGAGATTAAATTAAATAATATTTTTAATTATAATTTAAATTTTAAAATATTCACATAAAACCTAATAATAAATATTCATCAAATCAAATTAATTAAAAAAAAAATTCTCTTATTGAAATAAAGTTAACCAACCCAATTTGTCAATAGCGCCACGTCAGTCTTCAACTACTACAGGGTAGGTGAGGTGAGGTGAAAGAGCTGAAGGAAGGCGTCTCTTCCTTCATTCTTCTGCCTCCTTCACTTCAAAATCCCCACCAAATTCCTCCATTCTCTTAGCATTACAGCCGCATCTCTCTCTCTCTCTCTCTCTAGATGGCAGCGGCAGGGGCCTCTATCTCTTCGCAGTCCTTCCTGAAGGGGAGGAGATCCGATGGCGGCTTCGGCCTTGGTTTCAGCCCTTCTGATCTGGGAGGTCTATCTTCCCCGGCCGTTGTCCAGATCTGTCTGCGGAGGTTGCCCCATCCGTCTCGAAGGCTAGGTCTCTCCTCTCTCCATCTTCTCTTGGAAATCGATTACTAAAATCCATTCGTCTGTGCTGAGAACGGTTTTATTTAATCATTCATGTGCTTCTTTTCGGACTGATGATGCATATTGTTTTATGTTAATCTAATCCATGAATTTCTTCAATCGGTTATTTTTTTTTTTCCTGTGATTAGTGTTACGGGGCTTGCATAACAGAATCTGCTTCTTACATCGCTTATCTCTTAAAAATGATTTCTTTATAGGATCTATCCGATTCCTAATCAATTCAACTTTTCTCTCCCTTTCGTTCTTTCGCCAATAAATTTTAAAAATGTGAAATTATACATTCATGCAGAAAAAACGCGAAATGAACTTATTTAAGGGAAGTTAAATCCTAGAAAATGTAAATGCAAAAGTGGTGTCGTTTGGTGTTGAAATATATAACATGTAAATATGTGGAATCATTCAATGATGCAAATTCACACATGTTATGATTCTAAAAAAGACTATTGTTACCTTTCAAGATGTGGGCTCCAAAAATTCGGCCCCGGCCTCCGCTCGCTTTTCTTATTAGGCGAGGGAGTTTTAACGAACTAAGTTCCGGGGTAAATTTTGGAAGGCAGATGGGTTTGTAGATAAGACACTACCCAGAGATTTCGCCCTCATTTTGCAAGGACTTTATGATCTGAGTTCTGGTTTCCTATAGGCGCAAGCCCCTATAGTTAATTACCCCTCTCGATCACGAGAGAGAACTTTCGATTAAGGCTAGTCGTCGATCAGATATGTAGAGTATACGTGTTATCTGACATATAGTAGCAGCAATGGGTATGAAAATTAGATTTTGATTTGGGAATGTTTGGATATTTGGAAAATTTGAT
Source organism: Dendrobium huoshanense (assembly GCA_016618105.1). Taxonomy (NCBI): domain Eukaryota; kingdom Viridiplantae; phylum Streptophyta; class Magnoliopsida; order Asparagales; family Orchidaceae; genus Dendrobium; species Dendrobium huoshanense. The sequence continues at coordinate 34,970,336 of CM028343.1, forward strand.
ATTTAAAATAGAAATGGCACCATCTTGCACTTAAAGCGGATGGTGGGGGAATGGATGATAGACCCGATCAAGATCCCATGGTTCCGTCGTCCCGGGCCATCGCGGTCCCTGGTCTACTTAGTCAGAGGAGGTAGTCGACCCAACCTGACAGAAGGATCCTTGTCGGCAACCATGGGTTGCTTCGTCCAAGGGGACCTTGTAGACCGGGGTTGAATGTTTGTCTAAGGGGACAAATTTGAATCCACCTTAGCTAACAGAGGGCTTTGTGCCCTATCGATCATATCCTATTGATTCATATCTCAAGGATTTAACGCCATTAAGGAGCGTATTGGCTCTGGCCATAACCGCTATCTGTGGTGCCATTTGGCGGCAAAACCACTCGGTTCAGAGGGCCCCGGGTCATAACCGTTTACCTGCAGTGCCATTTGGCGGCGAAACTGCCGGTTAGAGGACACGTACCACGTCCTTACTAGCAAGAGATTGTTTGAGAATGGATCCTAGTGATATTTTCGACTAGACATTTCGCTCTTTGTGAGCTAGAGTAAATTTCAATTTGTCCGCCTCGGCAAACTGTTGCGGAGGGGGGATGGATTTTTGCTTTAAATTTTTGATGGATTTATTTCAATTTTTAAATATCTTTGGAATTTTGAATATTTTTGGGATTTTGGGTTTTTGAGATTTTTGTGGAGTTTTTTAGGTTTTTTGGATTTTTATGAGTATTTTGGGTGGAGCTTTGAATTATTTGAAATGAACTTTTTGGGAGATATTTGAAAATATTTGCGAAACCCCTTCGGTTGAGATCTGCATTCAACACGGCCATCATCGGGGTGTTTGGGGGTCATTTCTTTTTATGGATTGAACCTTGTCAACTCTGTCGGGCTGTCGACAGAGGATCGGGTTTTGTAGGCTTTATGCTCTTGAGAGTGAATTCTTTTAATTTTAGGCTTTGAATGTATAATATGAATGTATTAAAACAAATATTATGGTCGTCACGGCCATATATTTGCTTGTTGGTTCGAACCTTGTCGACTCTTATTAATCCGTATAGGAGGATCGGGTTCGAGCCTGAATTCACTTGTCAACCCGCGCAGCATCCCTAGACGTCACGTGTGTACCAATAACACGCTCGTCGGGGCCCATGCGGGTTTGGATTATATTTTCCCCCTTTAGTGTACCTATGTGTATACAATTTATAGTGCACGTGCAGGGGGTATTTTTGGAATATTTATAGACGCCTTCTGTATGCTTGTACGGATGTTGCAGATCCGGTGGCGTGGCGTAGCAGCTTCTGGATCAGTTGTTTGCTGCTTTGTACAGGTAGACTGTCGTGCACTATTTATTGATTTTTGTAGGCGGATCATAGTGCACTAACTAATCTCCTGCCTTGTTTAAGAGCTTGTACTTATCGTATTCTCTATGCATTTGATTTTGGTCCTTGGTCTTTTCAGTGCGTTCGTCACTGCTGCATGTAGGTAGGTAGATGTATTTCTTCACAGACTAAAATTGACTTCAGGATACTGCATTTACTGAAGTCTTTCTACATCTTCCCCTGGGTGGCATGTTATACATACATCTGTATTTGTTTAGGGATTGTATGTATTGCAGATCTTTCATTCTTGATTGTAGAAGGCTGATATATCTGACTGATGCTGAGTGGTCATTGACTGTATGGGTGATTTAGCATCCACTACTCCTTAATGGTCATCACCCATAAGTGGACTTCTATACGAGTGAGGACTCCTCGTTCATTTGTGAATGTTCACATTCATCATACACATCACTATGTTCATTTGTAGGAAATTCCATGTACTGATTATAAGCATATTTTAGAACTCCTTCATGTTTGCTTGTGGAAAACACATTGGGTGTGCAACGAATCTTTTACAGTAGATCATATGAGTTTGTATGCTCGTATGCCTTTGCACTTGTTACATATCGAATCCCCTCCATTTGTAAGACTCAATATATTTGACTTCATTTTGCTCTTATGTTCATAACAGATGAGCATAATTATTTGCATATAAACGAGCCATATTGAATATTACAAGTCTTCTACTATCATAGCTTGTTTGATGACATTTGTATTTGGTTAGGAATTCATGATGGCTCGTTAATGTTCATTAGAGATTTCATGCCACAGCTTCTAGGTAGAGATCTTATCGATCTATCCTTGCAAGCAAGTTGTGTTATCCTCTTAGGAGCATCATATTTTGTCATGAGATTTGATTATATTATTGCTTAAGAGAAATTCCTTTGCTCCCCCTTCATCTTAGTTGAAATCAACTTGATTCTTGCTTGCATGTTGATTATCCCATGTATTTCATTTGAGTTATGAGTTTAAAGTTTAACTTGAGTTCATGCCCAAGCTCAAATCTAACTCTTCTTGATTGAGTTTGATTTAAGTCCTCTTGAGCTCAAATGGCTCTTTTGAATCACATGAGATTCAAAGTCAAGTCTTATTATAATTCAAGTTATAAGTCCACAAGTTCATGCTTGAGTTCAAATATCAAGCTCAAGTAATGTTCACAATTCTAGCTTGAGTCCAAAGTCCCCTGTGGTTCGAGTTCAAGTTCACTTTTTGTTCGTTCATATTGTTCGAGTCATGTTCTAGTTCTTTGTTATTGCATGTCCTTTCAGTGCAATCAAGTCCAAGTGTATCAATATTTTCACCCGAAATTTCGGCAGCCTCCCGGCGTCTCCCCCGTTTAGGGGAAAACTACGGAAAACTGGGCCTTTCTCACCACGCTAAGAAAAGCGTGCATGGTAGATGCCCTCTTTCGAGGACACCGTGGCCGCGTAATTTTTTGATCCCCCACCACGCTAAGAAAAGCGTGCATGGGTATTTTTTGTTTGTAGAAAAGTATTTTTTATTTTTTTTGAAAATATTTTGCAAGAACAGTTATTTCCCCGCAAGCGGGTACTTAAGGGTATCCCCGCTTCGTCGCGCGCATCGCACCGGGATCCCTTCCCACAACGCTAAGAAAAGCGTGCATAGGCGGGGTTTCCAAGGCGATACGAACTTCGAAGAAGGAATTTAGGTGATTACCCGCTTCGTCGCAAGCGTCGGGACGCACTCCCTCCCACCACGCTAAGAAAGCATGCATGGGTGGTCGTTTTGTCTCGACGCATGCGTTGAAACGGGTTCTCGGAGTTTTAGGGTTAGAGAGTTATACCTTGGCGGTCGTTGTCGGGATTAGCACACGGATCGAGGTAAGAGAGAAGCATATTTTTTATTTTCTTTTGTTATAACTAATATTAATTATAGTAATAATTAGGTAATTATAATTAATAATTAATCACTAATTATTAATTAATTATAATTAATCAATTAATTATAATTATATTTTTTATAATTAATTATAATTAATCAAAATTAATTATAATTAATCAAATAATTATAATTAATAATTAACTGCTAATTAATAATTAATCATAATTAAATAATTAATTATAAATTATAATTAGCTAATAATTAAATGTAATTAACATTAATTAAAATAACTTAACCCTTCCCCTCTTCTCTGCTTACGGGATCCAGTTGAAGAGGCGTGAACAAGGGAGAAAGTTACCTTAAGAGCAAGTGAGCTCTTTCTCTTGCTCTTGCTTCCGATCCAAATGTTATAACTTCCGATCTAGCAGGCAGGGGGAATCCCGTCCAGAGAACTGGAGTCGGGTAGCTTGATCGGCCAAGGCAGAGAGGGAGATCGGGTGTGATGCTCGGCGGGTTCGGCCAGGTAGGTTCGGCACTCTCTCTCTCTCTCTCTCTCTCTCTCTCTCTCTCTCTCTCTCTCTCTCTCTCTCTCTGCGATCGGGGCTCACGGTTGGTAGCAGGAGTCGGCTACAGGAGGTGTGGAGGTGGAGAGGAAAGATCAGAAGCTCTCTCTCACGGGATTTGGCCGAATGGAGCAAGGAGAGGATGTCGGGATGGAGCTCGGGGAGCATAGCAGAATTCCGGCTCTGTGTGTGGAGTCGGAGGAGGAAGGAGAGGTTCGGAGCTTTTGGCCGAGAGAGAAGAGGCGATCTATCCCCGAAGGCAAGGCTCTGCTTCGTTTTATAGGCGTGATTGGAGTAATGACCGAGGTGAGCTCGCAGGATTTTGGGCAGATTTTACGGAGAAACGATGCAGACAACGCCGAATATACAGTGCCTCGGCGGGATTTCTTGCGAACTTTGCGGGTTCGACAGTCCGAGGTGCGCGATGTTTCAGCTGGATTCGTGGGATTTGGCAGAGGACTTAACGAGAGATGTTGTATAACAGGTAAGAGCTTTTCTCCCTTTTTTTGTTTCTTTTGGATATAACCTGTAGGTCAACACAAGATTTCAAATTGGAGAAAAAATTTGTAAGTTTCAAAGCCCTACATGGGGTCCTAGTTGGGTACCCACACCCACCCATGGTAACTTTCAAGATGTCGTACCCTCTCATACTCATCCACTTTCCACCCCTTTTGAATGCAATCCGCCATGGACTGATGGCCTTGAGGCTTGTTTTCCTTTGCTTTGACTGCAAACTTTCAAGTAGCATTTTAGAATTTACCCTGGTGTCACTGCGTAGTGAGGATTGTAGTAATATACGACATACTATGATTAGCAATGTAAATCGGTTTATCCCTCAATTTTGAGTAAACACGCATACCCACTCACAAGATCATGGACGTACTCATACCCACCGGGTACATAGGTGGTGTGGGTATTGGTACCCAATGCAAGGCTTTGGTATGCTTCAAGGGAATTCATTTCAGGTGTATCGGAACAATTTCCATATTAACATAGATCTTGCCGAGAAGTAGAACTTGCACATAGAAGAAAAAAAATACAAAAAACTAATTTGGTGTACCGATCCTATTTCTTGTAATATGGAATGGTGTACTGCTTTATGCTACCTGTATATTTCCGTCCTTGGATTTCCCTTTCCATCTTCACGTGTGTGGTGGAATCAGTAATGACCACCTTATCTCAGCGATATGGGGATTGGCTATTTCCTCCTTTGTGATTTTCGTTGTTGCAAAGCCTTTCTCATTTGTTGGTTCTTTTATGCTCCAACAAAACCAAGAAAGGCTTGATGTCAATAGCGTTATGTTAGATACCATGATTAGTCATTTGGTTTACTACTTGATCAAAATGCTATAGAGTACACTTTTCCAACCAGTTTCCCGCTTTTAAGTATGAGGAAGGGGCTTCAGACGTCCAGATTATAGCAATTTTTGGTTGTATCCCTCTTTTTCCATAAATTGGTTCTTGCAGGCTCTAGCTTTCATGCCATTTTTCTATGGTACTTTATGTTTCGTCTGCTACATGATCATCTGCAAGTAGTTTAAGGGATGCATTGTTGTTGCAAGTATTCTGATCTCATCGTTTTGAAATGGTAGAGGTGAAAGCCATTGGAAACGTCTTTGGAAATTACTTTAAAGTTGCAACTTATGGAGAGTCTCATGGTGGAGGTGTTGGATGCACAATCAGCGGCTGCCCACCAAGATTACCCCTCTCTGAAGCTGATATGCAGGCAGAGCTTGATAGAAGGTAAGTACTGCTATTTTAAATTTGTGTAAAAGCATGTTCTGTTATCTCTCTTGCTTTGAGTTTTTCACATTAAATTGCTGAGTCCTCTATAAAGGAGGCCAGGTCAGAGCCGAATAACTACTCCAAGGAAGGAAACTGATACATGCAAAATTCTTTCCGGAATCTCTGAAGGTTGTATATTTTGTCTTTTTTCCTTTATATATATATATATATATATATATATATATATCTGCTGAATCGATCATTATAGTCTTGGTTTATACTGACCAAGGAACTGAATGGGGTGATACAATTTGTGCAGGAATGACAACTGGAACTCCAATCCATGTTTTTGTACCAAATACAGATCAAAGAAGTCATGTAAGTAATCACAATGAAGTCTAATCCACTAGTCATTTCCCTATAAGTAATCACAACGAAGTGGAGATAAATTTTTGGTTGGTTTGGTGCTAACTTAAGTGCAAAAAGGGTGAATCACTGGTTGGGTTTTAAAAAACGAAAGACCTGATGGGCATAAATGCAGGGATTTAATTGTCGTCCAAATTTCTTTTATTTAGTTATTTACTTTTTGTCTTCAAGCAATACAATAGCAGGAGGCAAAGAGGCTTTTTAATTTTTGGAGGGACAAATTGCGTGAAAAAAAGGTCGGCTGAGAGTAAAAAATAAAATTCGGGGGGATGGGGATGGGGGTAGATTACAAATAACCTTACTATATTAAGAGTTTTATTTTTTTACAAATAACCCTCACCACAGTTTCGCCCCTGTATATAATGTTGATTACTTTTCTGAATTTTTATTTTCTAAAAGACTCCTCTATGATGACATGTGCAGGACTATAGTGAAATGTCAATAGCGTACAGGCCTTCTCATGCAGATGCTACATATGATTTTAAATATGGCATAAGATCAGTTCAGGTATTTTTGGATCACGGTTATGTTTCTCTGCCATTCTTGTGTAGCAAAGCATATTTCATATGATTTCTCTTAAATTATAATTTCTCTCATTGGGAAAAAAAAAAATCAAAATGCAGGGTGGTGGCAGATCATCAGCTAGAGAAACTATCGGTAGAGTTGCTGCGGGGGCTGTTGCAAAGAAGATTCTCAGGATCAAATCAGGCGTAGAGGTTGTTTTCTTCTGATGTCAAAACACATCATCTAATTTAGTGCTGTGATAAGCCCTTCATAAAGATATCCTTACTTGTTATTTTATTGAATGAAAGAAAAGAAAATCTCTGCATGGTTCTGATTTTACTGCTTTAACTTTCTTGATATTAATGTTTCCTGGCTATATTATAAAATCTTGTTAAAGAAAATGTGTTATATTTCAACTTTGTATGCCTGAATAAGGCTTCGTTTGGGACGGCTTTCTTACTGCTTCTTAAAGTAATTTTTTAGTACAAAAATTAAAATTTTATTGCTAGAAAGCTGTAAGAAGCAGTAAGAAAGCCATACCAAACGAAGCCTGAATCAGTATGGCTTTCTAGACAGATATGCTAGTCAATATTAATTGTTGAACTCTGCCCTTCCCCTAGAAGCCAATGTTTGTCAATACTCAATAGAGAACATGGCATAAATTGATGTCCAAAACTTATTGGGCAGCATATTATCTGACTAAACTTCACTCATGTATCCCATACATGTGTAGTTTTTACCCCATGCCATTAGGGGCTTTATTTTTTCTACCTTTCATGCAGAGGAGGCTATCTTTTCATAGTCACTCTTGCAATTATGGATTGGTCAGCCAATTTTAAGGTAACACGCGCTTCATCCAATGTAAATGCAAGTGAAGTTGGGGATGGAAAACTGAGCTGAACATTATTGGTGATTTTACCTACAATTATATGTTGAGGAATTTCTCTCGGAACTAATTTCTTGAGTCGGTGGTTGAAGTGAAACTGGAAAACAAGACATCAATCTTACGAGTTGATGACTTCATTCTCAAATACCATATTGAAGTATTTATTCAATTAACTATTTCTAATCACTATTATCTGAAATAAAATATTATGGAGAGTACAGTACTATCTAAATGTCGGTGCTATCCATCATTTGTTTTTTCTTTGATTCACTGTTTTTTTTGTCCTTAAAGAATGAAATTCTATTTGGATGGCCAACGATTATAAAAAATGTTCTTTGAGTTTTGAGGAATAGAGACTTCCACTGTATCATGAACGTTGATACGATTCTAAACTATGGATTTTTAGCTTGCTCTCTAGAGTTCATTTGTGATGCACAGGAGTGTGCAAATTATAGAGGAATTAAGTTAATGTGTCATACTTTAAAACTATGGGAGCGAGTTATGGAGCATAGGTTGAGGCGTGATACTAATGTTTCTCAAAATCAATTTGGATTCATGCCGGGTAGGTCTACTATGGAAGCCATACATTTATTGAGAGGTTTGATGCAGAAATATAGAGAGAATAAGGAGGATCTACATATAATATTTATTGATTTAGAGAAAGCATATGATAAAGTTCCAAGAGAAGTGCTATGGAGAGTTCTTGAAAAGAAAGGAGTTAATAATGCTTATATTCAATTCATTAAAGATATGTATGCAGGAGCTATTACTTGTGTTCAAACACAAGGTGGTTTGACCAAGTATTTTCCTATTTCGGTTGGATTACATCAAGGATCAGCCTTAAGTCCATATCTTTTTGCTTTAGTCATGGATGTTCTCACTAGACATTTGCAAGAGGATGTACCTTGTTGCATGCTTTTTGCTGATGATATTCTTCTTGTTGATAAGACTAGAGAGGGAGTTGAAGGTAAACTTGAATTATGGAGGTCAACTTTAGAGTCTAAAGGTTTTCGCTTGAGTAGATCTAAAACTGAATATATGAAGTGTAATTTTAGTGGAAATAGACCTAGTGAGGGGATTGTGACTTTGGGTGATCAAACCATTAATAAGAGTACACGTTTTAGATATCTTGGATCTATTATTCTGAGTGATGGTGAAATTGATGGGGATGTTATCAGCAGAATTCAAGTTGGATGGTTGAAGTGGAGGAATGCATCGGGCTTATTGTGCGATAGAAAAGTCCTCCTCAAACTTAAGGGAAAATTCTATAAGATGGTGGTGAGACCTACAATGCTTTATGGTGCCGAATGTTGGCCATTAAAAGAGAAACATAATACTAAGTTAAGTGTTGCAGAGATGAGGCTGCTTAGGTGGATGAGTGGCTTGACCCTTAGAGATAGGATACGAAATGAGCATATACGTGAAAAGGTTGGAGTAGCTCCAGTGGAAGATAAGATTAGAGAGAGTCGCCTTAGATGGTTTGGTCAGATTAAACGGAGGCCTTCCGATGACCCGGTTAGGAAAGTTGAGGTATTAGATTTGGTTTATGTTAAGAAAGGTAGGGGTAGACCTAAAAATACTTGGTTAGAAAATATTAGAAATGATCTTTCTTTATTAGATTTAGATGAGAATCTGACTCTTAACCGGACACAATGGCGAAAAAGGATTCATGTAGCCAACCCCACATAGTGGGACAAAGGCTTGATGTTGTTGTTGTTATCGTCTCTAGAGTTCATTTGATTTAATCATAGAAAAGATAGTGGCTACCAAGAACCTTTGGATTGATTAGTTGGTTCAGATCTTTCTTCGGTTGGGAATTTTAAGAAATCAAAACCATCTATTGAAGGTGGTTTGGACTATTAAATTTAACATCTTATTGGGAATTTTGGAAATCAAAATCTATTGAAATACTGCACTTCACCAATTTATTCAGCCTTCGAAAAATACATTTATTTTTTTGTAATTTTATTTAAATATCCATATTTCATAATTTGTGAGTTTGTATGTGATGTCATTTTCTATATGGTTAGTGTTTACTTATGTAACTAGTGAATTTGCGGTAAAGAAGCTTTTGTAGATTGATTTAGCTAAGGATCTATTAAAGGATGTTATGTTTGTATTTTTACAGATATTAGCTTATGTCTCTCAAGTGCATAAAGTTGTGCTTCCTGACGGTGTGATTGACTATGATTCTGTCACAGTAGATCAGGTGTGTGATTGCTGCCTTGACGCATTGATCCCAGAATTCCTACTGTTCTTTTTAGTTAAATTCTAACAAAATTACATTGCGTTTATTAGATTGAAAGCAACATTGTCAGGTGTCCAGATCCAGAGTATGCTCAGAAGATGATTGATGCCATTGATGCTGTTCGTGTTAAAGGTGACTCTGTTGGTGGTGTTGTGACCTGCATTGCAAGAAATGTTCCACGTGTAAAACCTCCAGCCCTGTGATTCTGTGATTTTAATGTTTCCATGAAACTCTGGTTTTTATTTTAATTTAAAACTACGATTGTGTGATGGAGTTTTGAAGTCGTTCTTAGAACACCATATCAATCATTGCTTGTTTCTCATTGCAATCTTTTTGCAGGGACTTGGATCCCCAGTCTTTGATAAGCTTGAAGCAGAGTTTGCAAAAGCTATGATGTCACTTCCTGCAACAAGGGGGGTTGAATTTGGAAGTGGATTTTCCGGTAGGTATCAGAGAACAGATTTGCGCTGCTTTTTCCTCTGCAATAGAAAATTCAACTTTCCATGGGACTAACTAATCTTCAAAACTGTTTTGGTTTACAACGCTGTTGTTCGATTTAGTCTGAGTTAGCGCACTTTTCTGAACTGTTTTATATGGAATTTGTTATAGGCGCCTTAATGATGGGGAGTCAGCATAATGATGAATTTTATACGGATGAAAATGGGCTAATTAGAACAAGAACAAACCGTTCAGGTGGTATTCAGGTTGGTTATTCTTACTTGATATGAAGTTTATGGCTGCTTTTTAACTAAATTCTGTACTTTTTTTGTTTTGAGTTTAAAATTGTTTAAATGCTGTTCTTAGCAAATTCAAATATTAAGCTCCTATGATACAATAATGCATGAATTATTCAGAGAAAGTTCCTGTTCCTGTGCTTTTTTCAAAGCATTCTAAATACAAATTTTTTATTGAAATCTATCTTTTCTTCTATAATATGTAAACATCTGGTTCATGTCTTCGATTTGAGTTATAAATATTGAATTTTGATCAAAAACTTATTTTTCCTCATTGTTACCTTTTAGTCTATACAGTTTTCTAAGCTGCCTGATTATATGCTTCTATTTTTGTTGCCCGACATAACTAGTTATGCTCTTAAGCTATATGGTTAGGCCCTTTTTTTATTAATTACAATTTTCCGTTTTGTTTTCAAATTCCATTTCATTCTTAGATTAAAAATTATTAAAAGTAGCTTTCAATGAATTTAGTCTTCCATATATTATGCTTATACTTACACAAATTTTTTTTAAAATCTTATGTCTTAATTTTTTCTAATAAAACACATTTCATACGTGCTTTGATGATGTAAGTTTTGGACCACACCAGTGCCTTGAGTGTATTTTTTTATTGTTGTTTATTGCAAAGCCAAAAAGATTAAATAATTCTTAATCTCAATGTTGGTACCCAACTGTGTATTTTGCTAACAAATTCCTCTTGTCCAGGGAGGAATATCCAATGGAGAGACCATATACATGAGGGTATGTTTTAAACCAACATCAACAATTGGGGTAAGTCATTCTAGACGATACTTTTATGCATTTTTTGAACCATTCATGGTAGAAGACTCACAAAACGTTCATATATTTGACTTTGTTCTAGAAAATGTAAAATGCCAATCCAAATTGAGTTTTATTTTTTGAGCAATGCCCGCCCATGCAAGCATTAGTCATCTGGTAGTTATAATTGGAAACGACTCATAGGGGCTATGTGGGCTCTTGACCGTGTGCACATTAATGATACTTTTGTCACATGGCACTTTTGAGCAAAGCATTTTCCTTTCATGGCTTAGCACATAATTTTTTAAGAATGATGGTTGTGGTTAAGAAATTTTTATGTCCTTTTGATTCAACTGGTTAAATGCTAGCTATTTCTAGTTTTAACTTAACTAATAAATAGAGTTCGAGCCTAATTCTAAGTTCATGTCAACTCATTAGCAAAATCATACGTATAAAGAGAGAAGATTATAATTTCTCCATTTCAACCATCCAGCTTAAATTCTACTAATAATATACCCCATCTATTTCACCATTACTCTAGACAATAGACTCATGATATCTAAAACATGTACCCGTATTAATAACTTGATCTCCCAAAGTCACAATCCTCCCACTATATTTATTACAACTAAAATTGCACTCCATGTATTCGGTTTAGATCTACTCAAGCGAAAACTTTTATGCTCTTTAGGTTGACCTCCATAATTCAGGTTAACCTTCAACTTTCTCTCTAGTCTTATCAACAAGAAGAATATATCAGCAAAAAGCATACACTAGGGTACATCCTTTTGCAAATGTTTGGTAATAACATCTATGACTAAAGCAAAATGATATGGGCTTAAAGCTGATCCTTAATATAATCTAATTGAAATAGGAAAATACTTCATCCAACCCTTTGTGTTTGAACACAAGTAACAGCTTCTGCATACATATCCTTAATGACTTGAGTATACACATTATTAACCTCTCCATAGCACTTCTCTTGGAATTTTATCATAATCTTTCTCTAAATCAATAAATATCATTTGTAGATCCTCCTTATTCTCTCTATACTTCTTCATCAAACCTCTCAATAAATGTATAGCTCCCTAGTAGACCTACCAAGCATGAATCCAAATTGATTTTGAGAAATATTAGTATCATGTTGTAACCCATGCTCAATAACTTTCTCCCAAAGTTTTAAAGTATGACACATTAACTTAATTCCTCTATAATTTGCACAATCTCATGCATCACCTTTATTTTTAAAAATAGGAATGAACACGCTCATTTTTCACTCATATGGCATCTTTTTATTCTTCAAAATAATATTCAAAAGTTTTGTAAGCAAAAAAATTACTTCATCTCCTAAGCATTTAAACACCTCTATTGAAACATCGGGTCCTAAATTATTTGTATATAAATGAAATTTATTGAGATAAAAGAAGAGAATTTTTTTAATTATTTCTAATAATTTTGTTCTTCAATTCTTGAATTTTAATATATTTTAAGTAAATTTTATAGTAACATTTTGTAAATATGTTGGCTCACAAACTAATGGGTCAAATTAGGATTAGCTAAAACTTAATTGGTTAAATCATCGAGCTCAGCTCACGAGCTAGTTCATGAGTTGGCTAGACTCAGTTATTCTACTCTCTTTTTCCTCTTCAAAGACATAAGGTCAATCATGCTGCATGCAATGCTAATTTTGATATAGAGCTACACATGATTGTTTGTTTCAACTAATTTCTGCAGAAGAAACAAAACACAGTTACTCGAAACCGAGAGGAAACCGAACTTCTCGCAAGGGGTCGTCATGATCCTTGTGTTCTACCTCGAGGTTCTTATCCTCCCAGCAAATCATTAAAACTAGTTCTCTCTTCTTAAACTCTCTCTTGATATTTCTCCCCAGTTCTTCAAAAAGTTGATTACTTGATTCTCTTTCAGCTGTGCCAATGGTGGAAGCAATGGCTGCTTTGGTTCTTGTAGATCAGCTAATGGCTCAAATCGCACAGTGTGAAATGTTTCCCATCAATCTCGACCTCCAGCGCTCTGTTGCTGAGCCTATCAATGGTTCTGTAAAGGTTCCCTCTGTTTAATGGCAGTTTTGTTGTTCTTCTTTTACAGAATTCAAGAATTTATATGCTTTATAGTGTTAGCAACTAATGACCAGTTGCTTTAAATTAGACTTGAATTTTGCTTTCTACCCCCTTGCTATTGAGAGCTGGTTTTGAGTGAAATTTGATGGTAAATATAAGACTATTTTACCAGTTATAGTTTTGTTTATCACTCTTGTTTCTGTTAGTTGGTAATTCTGATATATGAAATAAAATCATCATATTCTTACATGATAGTATGAATCATTTGATAATTTTGTCTATATTGGCATAAGATTTAAGAGAGATGTGAAAAGTAATGATTTCTTTAAGCATATTTTGTATAAATCACATTTGATTTGAGTATAGTTTGTAGGGTTTGCTTGGTTGGGGCTTAAGTTTAGCTGAGTAATGCATTGATAAGTTTAAGCTTCGTGAGAGGATGCAAGTGAGTCAAGTCGACTCATGAGTTGACTCAAGATTAACTAGTTTGATAAATGATTTATGAACCGAGTTCGATGAGCTAATGAACCATGCTTGACAAATCCCCACTTGACTCATTAGCTCGCGAGCCTTTTTTTTTTTTTTTTGGGACATTTAGGCTAGTTAAGACAAACTCACACACACATCACAGACGTTAGACTCGAATCTAAGACCTCTTGATTGATAGCCAAAACTTTCAACTAAGAGATCAGGCTGAGCTGAGTAGCCAACTCGTTTAAATAATATTAATGCAAAACACATTTAAAACATATTATCATTTAGTAAAACAAATTATAAAAAAATAATTCAAAACTACATCTCACTTCATTATATCAACTACTTCCTTATTATTTTTCTCCTAATTTTTCATTTTTTTTAATTATTTTATTATAATTACTTAAATCAAACCATTTTTCTCTCTTTTTTATAATAAATGGGCCGACTTGTGAGCTGATTCAAACTCATAGAATTAAGCTTGTCCTCGATCTTGAACTCAATTAATTGATCAAGCTTAAAGTTTAAGCTAGGTGTGATTCGAGCGCAGCTCAACTCTTTTACACGATTAGGCTAATCTATTCGGTTGGTAAAATGAAATTTTTTATTTAGTTGCATATTGGCTTCAATTTATTTCCTTAATGTGTTATTGTGTTTTAATGTATTCATAAACCTCTTTATTTATAATTAGGAGACTTAATTATGATTACAATTAAATGATAATTTAATTTGGTTAATTATTCACTCTTAAGAGTTTAAAGATTGGAAATATTATTTCAACTCCAGAAGCAAATATATTAACAAGCATTAATCTATATAAAAACATGGTGAACAAAACTTGGAGGGAAGAAAAGTTGTTAGAGAAATTATATGCTAATTAAAAAAATTATTATTATGTAAAAAAAGTTAAATTATTTAAATTAAATAATATAATCCCCTAAAAGCAATAAAGCATTGTAGACAATCCTTCCAATATCTTCCTTTCATACAATGAGAAAGCAAAAGCAATGCTGACCATTCTTTGATGGTTAGTGGGAAAAGAAAGGAAAAGTAAATGATAAAAAATAAATAAAAATAATAAATAATAAAAAAGGAAAATAGAAAGAATGTTGATAATCAGTATAGTAGTATTGTAAGTCAACAACGAACAACAATAACATCATGTATTTATCTTACTACGTGGGGTCAGTAATATAAATCTTTTTTTCTCTATTTTGTTTTATTAAGAGTCAAATTCTCATTCAAATCTAATAAAAAAAGTTCATTTCATAGAGTTATTAGAAACTAAATATGGGTAGGCATTGAAGTCCATATATAAAGAATTTGTTAGAGGTTTGAGGAGTTAAAATCGTCATTAATAACTTGTCGGTGCAAATATATAGATATCATTAGAGCAACGTATTAGTTTCACCAATCAAGATGATCAAAACAAATTTAAATAAGGAAATGTCAACATCAAAGTTAATTGGATTTTTATTGAGACTAATTGTTAATAGAACACAATGAATAAAAATGTTTCATGTAATCGACCCTATGTAGTAGGATAAAAACTTATTGTTGTTGTTATTGTGTACTAGTTCTCGACATACATAGTGATTTAATTTGTTGATGTAATTATGCTTAAGAATTCTAATATTTTCCCATTTTAGAGTGCTTCAAATCAAGTTTTTTGAGGTAAAACACAAATATACTCAAATAAAGCACCCAAATTAAAACAAAAATCAAAATACTTTGATTTCATTAGCTACTATTCACTATATAAAATATGCACTAAACCTATATTTTTATAAATAATGATTAGGAAGAAAAGATATATCAATATCAACATCAAGATTTCATCATCCATAGTGTGAAAACATTAAAAAAAAAAATATTTGCAAATTAGCTAGTTAAATCTCTTTATGACTTCAAAGGTAAACATTGGCATTTAAAGTCTTTAACTATATTTGTTGCGGGCTAGAACTTACGCGGCGATAGAGATTTGATCCTACGTCTTAGCGTTGTACGTATAACTAGCACAGACAGAGAACACAAATAATTTTTTACGTGGAAAACCCTTGAAAGGGAAAAATCCACGAGGCCTAGCCCAGTTGAAAATGGTTCTACTAGATTTTGAGTTGGTTACAAAGGACTGAATCACCTCCAGGGGTGAACAGATTACAATCAATTACTTAAGAAAGACGTCGAGTCTTTGGCAGGACGTAGGGACTGGATATAGGGCCCTGAACAAAACGTCGGGTCTTTGGCAGGAAGTAGGGACTGAGTGTCAGGCCTTGAACAAGACGTCGGGTCTTTGGCAGGAAGTAGGGACTGAGTGTCGGGCCTTAAGGTGGTGGTCCGGCGAGGTTCCTGCGGTGGTCCGGCGGTGGTCCGGCGAGGTTCCTGCGGTGGTCCGACGAGGTTCCTGCGGTGGTCCGGCGATGGTCCGACGAGATTCTGCGGTGGTCCGGCGGCTGTCGAGGAGGAACTCCTTCCTTCTCTTCTCTTCTTCTCTCTCTTGCTTGGATCCTCTCTTCTCCTCCTCTCTTATCATCTCCCTCTGTCCTTTCTATTGAGGCCTTTCCTCAGTTTTCTGAGGCCTCTCTCTTGGCAAGGAAGTCCAGAGATTTTCTTCTTTCCCCCTCGTTTCTTCTCATCTCCCTCTGTCCTTTCTATTGAGGCATTCCCTCAGTTTTCTGAGGCCCCTCTCTTGGCAAGGAAGTCCGGAGATTTTCTTCTTTCCTCCTACACCCTTTGAGAGAAATGTCAGGTGATCGCCCTCCACCGAGAGATCCCGCGATCCGGGGAGACCCTGTCGCACCGCATGACGGCGAACGGAGGTCGAATAGGGAAGTGGATGAGGCAATGTCAACTGTTACAAATGACTTCCTATTCCTTTTTCGCAAGAATTATTACTTCCCGAATGATGTGAAGACGATGGTCCATAGGATGTCTGATCGGGCGAATCTTCCTCCTCCCGGGTACGTGACCGTTTCTGAGGCCCACTTACGGGGTGGTTTACGCTTTCCTCCTCCTACTGAGCTGATCGAAGTCTTACAAAGGTGCGGTGTGAACCTATTCCAACTTTCATTTAGAGCAATATCAGTGGCTATGGGATTGATTGCTCTCTTTCGGGATCGGGGAGCTACTATGACCCCGGAGCACCTTTCACGGATGGGCAAGCTCACCAGCGATACGTCTGGGCGTGTGACTTTTAGAACCAAATGGTTGGATGTACGTACCCGCGATCCTTCAAAGAATTGGGTCAATGCTTTCTTTTTTGTGAAGAATGATTGGGGCTTGATAGAGAAGTGGGGAAAGATGAGGGATTTGTCATCCCCTCTACATGTCAGCGAGGAAGACATAATGAGGATCTTGAAAGTTCCCGATCTTGAACATCTTCTATTTGAGGTTCGTCATATGAGCAAATACACTGAAGAAGAGTTCTTATTCAAGGTTGGGATTTCATTTCATACTGGGAGGTCTGATGCAAGGAAGTTGAAGCCGACATCCAGGATTCCTGAGCCTCCTGCCCCTGCTTCAAAAGCGGCTCCCAAACAACCGGCTAGAGGCGACGACCCCCAGGTTTCGAAGAGGAAGAGGTTGGAAGAGATAACCACTGACAAGACCCCACCTGACTCTTCCCCAGCCAAGCTGCATATCCCTGAGGATGTCATGAATCATCAATGCCTCGGACATAACAAGACCAGTAATTTGGTGAGTAACATCTCTCGGTACGGACCTTCCCACAGACGACGCCAATCTGTTGCGGGCTAGAAATTACGCGGCGATAGAGATTTGATCCTACGTCTTAGCGTTGTACGTATAACTAGCACACACAGAGAACACAAATAATTTTTTACATGGAAAACCCTTGAAAGGGAAAAAACCACGAGGCATAGCCCAGTTGAAAATGGTTCTACTAGATTTTGAGTTGGTTACAAAGGACTGAATCACCTCCAGGGGTGAACAGATTACAATCAATTACTTAAGAAAGACGTCGAGTCTTTGGCAGGACGTAGGGACTGGATATAGGGCCCTGAACAAAACGTCGGGTCTTTGGCAGGAAGTAGGGACTGAGTGTCAGGCCTTGAACAAGACGTCGGGTCTTTGGCAGGAAGTAGGGACTGAGTGTCAGGCCTTAAGGTGGTGGTCCGGCGAGGTTCCTGCGGTGGTCCGGCGGTGGTTCCTGCGGTGGTCCGACGAGGTTCTTGCGGTGGTCCGGCGGTGGTCCGACGAGATTCTGCGGTGGTCCGGCGGCTGTCGAGGAGGAACTCCTTCCTTCGCTTCTCTTCTTCTCTCTCTTGCTTGGATCCTCTCTTGTGAAGAATGAGGGCTCTATTTATAGATTTTCTGGAGTGGCATGGCCCGTAAATAGGCGTGAGATCATGGGCGAATAGGGAGTGGTCAAATGGACGGTCGATATTGAATCCTATGGCCGTGCACCGTTCGTTGGCCATTTGGAGGCCTTAGTGATGTCGGAATTTAGTGATCTTGGGCTCGTTGGATTCGTCTCGTCGAGTCGTTCGATTCAAGTATAAGCTCGTCAAAATCAGAGACCGTTTGGTAACTCAAATTGCGGTTTGAACCTTCCAACAGCGCTTTGAACCCTTGATTCGGACTCATTTGGGCTCGGATTGAGTCGATCTTGGTGTCGTTGGGTTCGTATTTCTGAGACGCTCAGTTTGACTGTAAGCTCGTTGAAATCGGAGTTCGGATGCTCCCGGATTTAATTTTTGAAGTCTCAAACTAGCTTTTGCCTCGAGATTCGTGCCTGATCAAGCTAATTTTGTGATGACGTATCAATATTATTGTTTCCAATGGCTTTATGCTTGATGATGTTGAGTGGCATGTTTATTCTAAATTTAATTATGACAATCTTGGTGTGATCATGTTACCTTTTCTTCGTTTTTTTTTTGACAACTTGCTTATTTTTTATGTTGATTTGAATATGATTAAACAAGTCAAAAGCATGCCACTTTCTCATTTTGACATAGAAACTAATGTACTCTTAGGCATTAAAGTACTAAAATTTTGAATGTCTTGTCATGCTTTCAAAGCACCTTTTTGAATTTTTTTTGAGAAAATTCACACTTTTAGCACAAAACTTGTTAAGATCCTTATGAGCATTGAGCAAATATTCCTCCATTAAACAAATAAAAATCATATCTTAATATTTGGTATTATAAATATACTATTCTTTAAAATTTTGTAGGAAAAATAATTTTTTGAAAATTATTATAAATATTTATATTATAAATATAATACAAAATATATCATTGGACTCGATGCATAAAAATAAAATTAATTTGTAGGCTTACTATTTATAACAATACAATCAATCGATATTACATATATGTATGTCTATATCTTCAAATACAAGCTATAATAATTTAGCAAATTGTATTCTATTTAATCAATGTTCATAGTACATCAATAATTAAACATTAGTGTAATAGTATGAACATGAATTATCTAAAGCAATTTGTACTAGAATTGTATTTATCATGGATAGAGAGAGAAAGAGAGCTATAAAAGAGAGTGAGAAAGGTGGGGCAAGGAAGGAGCTCAAGGCGAAGGCGACCGCTAAGGAGAGCATTGGTAGCAAGAGAGATCTCAGACTTACTATGTGATTCAATCAGGAAAGAGGCGAGGAGGAGAGTTGCTATGTTTAGGGCTTCATAATATGCTTCATAGTAAACATATGTAACATATAACTGAGGAATAGTGAAATATCAATAATTAAACATTAGTGTAATAGTATGAACATGATTTATCTAAAGCAATTTGTACTAAAATTGCATTTATCATGGATAGAGAGAGAAAGAGAGCTATAAAAAAGAGGAAGAGAGGTGGGGCAGGGAAGGGACTCATGATGAAGGTGACTGCTAAGGAGAGCATCGGTAGCAAGGGAGATCTCAGACCTACTATGTAATTCAATCAGGGAAGATGCGATGAGGAGAATTGTTAA
The DNA here is from genome assembly GCA_016618105.1 of Dendrobium huoshanense. Lineage (NCBI taxonomy): Eukaryota > Viridiplantae > Streptophyta > Magnoliopsida > Asparagales > Orchidaceae > Dendrobium > Dendrobium huoshanense. The sequence goes on from CM028343.1 coordinate 34,989,894, forward strand.
ATTTAGAGCTTCATAATATGCTTCAAGATATTGAATATAAATTTATTTTTATAATCAAATGTTAACAACTTTTGAACCAAAAAAAGAATATTGGAGCAATGGGGCGGCAATGGGGCCTATGTCCTCAATGTCCCCTGCAAATCTGCCACAGATTATAGACATGTCAATTTATAAGGTATAATAATTCAATTTCTAAATACTAATTAATTTATATGTCTCTTATTATTTATGCAATATAAATAAAATTTTTAATGGCTCATACATATTATATAATCGAACTCAACAAAGTAAATAATATGAACAAATATGTTAATGATAAATGACAATAATGCACATTATAAAATAATATGTAAAATCAATATTTGAACTAATAAATTTTTATATACATTAAATATATATATTTTTATAATAAAGTCTATATTTGGACTAAGTGTAAGACAAAGTGTCCTTTGCATGATTCAAATAATTGTGCATTATTTTATTAATTTTAAATTTATGACTCATCAAATATCATATAATTAATATTTTTGTGTGAAAAAATATAAAATTAATTTCATTTAAATTTAAATAAGGAGAATTACAAGGTGTTCGTTTGAAAGCAATACCATAGGGTCCAACCCCAACCACTAGCTATTATTAGCCTAATGAGAATATTGGACTTAGCAACAAATTTTAATACATAATAAATAAATCAATAAATATGGCATATTCTTTTAATTATTTGGGAGTCCATATTTGAAATAAAAGCTTGACAATGACAATTATCACAATAGAAAAAATCTCATAATAATTATTAAATTTATTTTGAGATAAATAAAATAGAAATTTTAATTAATTTTTATATTATATTTATGTCAAAGTAAATTTAATAATAATATTTTTTTAATAAACTGTAAATTTATTCTAAAGTTAAAATATGGGGCAGCATTTATTCATCATGTTATGCTATAATTGGAGGACGGAAAATCGACTTTAGCAGAGAAAGAATGTCTTGAGCAGAAACCTTAGGCTTCGTTTTGGACGGCTTTCTTACTATTTCTTAAAGTTGCTTTCTACTATTAAATTTTTAACTTTTGAACTAGAAAGCAATCCCAAACGAAATCTTAGGTTTTGTTTGGGACATGTTTTTTACTGCTTCTTAAAGCAACTTTTCAGTGCAACAATTTAAATTTTTTACTAAAAAGTTGCTTTAATAAGTAGTAAGAAAGCCGTCCCAAACGAAGCCTGGGACGGCTTTCTTATGGCTTCTTAAAGTAACCTTTTAGTATAAAAATTTAATTTTTTTGTATTCAAAAGTTGTTTTAAGAAGCAGTAAGAAAATCATCCCAAACGAAACCTAAGTGTTCATTTGAGACAGCTTTTTTATTGTTTTCTGAAGCAGCTTCTTAGTAAAAAAAATTTAAGTTATAAATTTTTGTACTAAAAAATAATAAGAAAGATGTCCCAAATGAAATCTTAGTTGGATAAAAAATAGAGTCAGCATATCGTGATCATTTTTTTTTTTTTTTGAATGATGAGTTTTAAAATTACAAAATTTGCTCCGCGACAAATGCAATAAAAATGCAATACAGTTGGACTCATCTTGAGATCAATTTTGTAAATTCGAGAGACTACACTAAGATCAAATTGATATTACAATTATAAGTTGAGGGATTATTTCATATCAATTTTATATAGGACTAAATTGATGCAATGTAATACTCTGGAATTAAATTAGTCATGCACAAATAATCTAGAAACTATTTTGAATTTTTTTCTAATTAAATAAATTTCATAATAATAATTTATTCAAATTTTCATTATAAAACAATAATTTGGCAAAGAGTAGCAATCAAAAAATCCAAATTTGATGTGCTTTGGAAGAGGAGGAAAATGAGAAATTATTAGGAAATATAATGATCATTGTTATATTATTTACTTAGAAGCAATATTCAGTTTAAGTATAAGAGTAGGTAAGATGCATGCAGCAAATTCTAATGTAATATCCACAAAGGCTTCGTTTGAAACAGCTTTCTTACTGCTTCTTAAAGCAGCTTTTTAGTAAAAAAATAAAAAAAATTATTAGAAAGCTGCTTTAAGAAGTAGTAAGAAAGCCGCCCCAAACGAAACCTAATACTTAAGGAAGCTGAATTTTTTTCAATATTTTGACTTCTAATGTGAAAATCGCTACACCAACAGGACAAAAATTATAAGGCCATCAAATCAAATAAACAATATCTCGATAGTTAATGGTTTTGATTGTTACAATTAATGATGATATTCTTCTTATATTGCTCTCTTTTCATATAGAAACATATTTATTTGTACAATTAGAATAACAATCTAGTAAAAATGTAGGCTTTTATGCCTTCTAACACTGTATCATAGCACAATTTTGATTTTTTGCTTTGATATCTTCCTGCTCTCTCATGCTCTCTTCACTAGCCTCTGCACCTCTCAATCGCAAGCTCTAGTCGGTGCCTTTCTTCTCCCTGATGATGATCTTCATCAACAACCTTCTTATTGCTTCGTTTGGGTTTAGAGTTTCTTACTGCTTCTTAAAACAGCTTTTTAATTGTACTAGAAAGCTACTTTTAAAACCACCATCCCAAACGAAACCTAACACCTCAGTTCAAAGTTCTTATCTATACATTTTTTTGACGTGGCTCTAACTACAAACTCTTAAAGTCCGATTAACACCTTTCTTTTTACATCTCATTTGGGGTAGCTTTCTTATTACTTTCTAAAGCAACTTCTTAGAGCAAAAATTTCTAATTCAAAATTTTGTTATACTAACAAACTACTTTAAAAAACAATAAGAAAGTTGTTCTAAACAAAACCTTCATAAATTGATTGAGTTTGAGTTCCATTTATGGCACTGGCATTCACCATGCAACAAAGCTTCAACTACATCTCTATTCACTGAGAAATTATTATGTGCGGAGGCCGAACGCAGAACGCCGTCTGGAGACCAATCAGAATGAGTCATGCCAGCGGTATCGAGCCACGGTACAGAGTGGTACCGAGCAGTACTAAGACGCGGTACCGAACAAAGGATGACATGGCACATTCTTGTTAGTCTCCAGACGACATTTGACATCCACATAGAATAATTAATCATGTTCACTAGCATTTTTAAACTGAAGTTGATATCTTCTATGCCATCTTAAATTTCTAGAAAGTTTTACCATATCAGAGTAATCACATATTCAATATCTATTAATACTGTATTACTTTAGTATTCAAGATACTATATTTTATTGTGATTTTCTTAATTGTTTTCGTTCACTTGCCAGAGAGAAGTAATAAGTAGTGACAAATACAAAATAATAGAACAAATTTTCATCAAAAAAGAAAGCAACTGTAGATCTTTTACTACTGTAGTAATGCATACTAATGTGCCACTAAAGTTGGAACAGAGATGAACACTGTACTAAATGTCTAAAGATTGATCAATATACAGAAAAGAAAAGAACAATTAGAAAAAAGAGGAAAGTTCAGAGAGTTACACTAAGATGTTTACAATTCATACAAAGAAAAACAGAAATGATAAAATTACAAAAATAAAGATAAAGATGAGCAGAAACACAAAAAAGATCCTCGGAAGACCTTCAGAATTGGGGCCTCTATTAAATACATAGATGATGGAGACAAAGATGAAGAAGAAATTGCAGCAGAAATGGATTTCCTTTGTCCAAAAGAGATCATCTTTTATCATAACATTAAGAATGAGAGTGATAGCCTGCCATGAAAAAAAAGCAGCAGGATCGAACAAGCAACACGGAACGATAATGGGGGAGAAGGCTTACTTGGGAAAAATCCCAGTTTTGAGCTTTGGAGACGCTTGCTTGAAGGCGACAGTGGGAGCAATACGGCAGCTCCTCCTCTGGTGCTCGAGCACTAGCTCACCTGCTATCCAATCCAATTTCTCCATATTTGTCTGTTCGCTGATTCTTCTTCCTCCAAATAGAACAGATTCGACATTTTTCTGCTTCAGCATCTCCTCTGCAACGTTTAGCAGAACTTTCACATTTGCAGAGCTTGGATCACAGTCGACATCAGCTCCACATCTCCCTGAGCTTGGACTATTTGCCTGCATTCATGACCACCGGAGCTCAATCTCAACAAGAGAACCATTTTTGTAAATCAAACAAATTAAAAGACAGGATTTTGCTCACTTCTACCAAACAAATTAAATGGGATATAGAGTTTGATAAATTTTTGGTCCCATAAGCTCCAAGAGTGATTGATTATGTTTCTAAGGAGAAAAAATGATACTTATAATAATATAAGCTCCAAGAGTTTGATAAAAGATACTGTTCCTCTCCCCCACACCAGTCACCCCCTACCCCAGCTACTTATAATAAAATTTCATCCAACGCTATAAATTAAGAGAAAAGATTGCATTTTTAACCACGGAAAGAGCCGAGCACATAGAAACAGATCACCATTGACAGCAGAAACGACGAAAGACATCGTCGTTTCTCGCACTAGCAACCAGAACGGTGCAGGTTAGCAGAGAAAGGGAGAGAAGGGGGCAATGGTGTACCTGAATACGCATGTAGTTGGCGTTCCGGCACTGGCCGAATGCCAAGGAAACCGCATGGTCGACGAGGTCGGCAGCGCCGTCGGAAGAAATGCGAGCTATTGGACGCGCCCACTCCTTCGCACCCCACTGCCGTAGCTTCTGATGCTCTAGGCGACCACCGGCAGCTTCAGGCACAGAAGCTGCGGCGGCCGCGCCACAGCCGAGGGAGAGGACCATGAGATCCTCGACTCCCCGTACGAAGGGGAACTCCTGCTTGTTGTGGAGGACGTGGGTTATGGCCGCAGCGGTGGGATTGCTCATTGCCAGGCCTCCGTCCACGCCTATGCAAACGGTGGAGCGGTCCACCGACAGCATCTCGATCGGCTCGAAACGGCCTGGCTCCGCCCACGTCGCCCGGCAAACTTCCCAGAGGCGGAAATCGTAGCTCTCGCTCTCCAACGCATCGGCGCGGGAGAATACGAGGGGTGCCGAGCTCTGGAGATCGTAGCAGGGGATGAGCACTGGCTTCACCGTGTCGCGGAGAGTAAGCGACTCGCCAAACGTGTCCTTCATAGCCATCTCCATAGCTCTCGTCATTTCGGCCATTCCTCTGCCACGGCCGCCCTGGAAGACGCAACGAAAGAGCGCCGGAGTAGAGGATGCGGCGGAGGAAGAAGACGAAGGCTTGCGGTAAAAGCGCCTGCCTTTATCCGCAAGGAAGCGCCAAGTATCCTCGGCGCGGAAGGCTGGGCGAGAGCTGTCGCGAGTAGCGAATAGCATAGCGGTGAAGAAACCCCCAACTCCAGTACCGGCGGCGAGATCGAAGTAGTCGGAGATCCTGGCATCCGTGTCGCCGGATTTTGATTGAAGAGCTTTCTCAAGGTATGATAGAACTTTCCCAGGGATAATGCCGCGCATTCCCACCCCACCGCCGCCGTCTATGCTGAGGATGCAAACCTTTCCTCTCTGGGTCTTGATCGCTCCATTGCCATCGGAAACGACAGAGGCCGCCGGCGGCGATTTCGGAACACAAAGCTGGTGCCCATCGTCGTACCCAAATAGAAACTTGCTCTCGAGAATGGAGAATATCTCGTAGCTAAGTTTGTCGGTGTCAATGCTGGGTTCCTCTTCTCCATCCTTGTTCGACACCAACATCTCGTCCGCCGCTGCCATCCTAGCCTATCCCAAACAAAAAGAGAAGAACAAAGAAAGGCGAAATTAACAACTTTGTTCGCCTAATTTTAACATATTTCGTTGGAAAGCAGCTTCAAAATCTCAACTTGGAATACGTTGCAACAACCTTTCCTTTCCTTCTCCACCTCACTTCCCTTTCCTTCTTGTATTCCCCTCTCCTTCGCTTTCCCTCTATCTTTTCCCCCTTCTCCTCATCCTCCCTTGCTTCTTACCTCCAATTCCTCCCCAACAGTCTAAGCTTCCACTCTTAAGACCGGCTCCTCTGCTCCCCTCCCCCCTTTACTTTTTTTCCTATCAGAACAGAGCACGCGCGCAAAGAATGGCAAGAGAACAGGGTAAAAGTAGAGAGAGAGAGAGAAGCCGAAGAACGAGGGAGAAAAACTTTATGAAACGCGGTTAAGGGGAGCAAAACGACACAGGTGATTCAGAGCATGTCGTCCTCCGTGCTCATATCCTATGCTCGCCACGACAGCCACAGCAGCGTCAAAATGTCCCTTTCTCTCTCTATCTCTTACCATCCTTTCTCTCTCTATCTCTTACCATTCTTTCTCTCTCCATGATTAATGCTTCCTACTCCATTCCTCCACCCTCTTGAAAGGTCTCCATTGCTCTCTTCTGCTCTTCCTCACATAATAAAATAACAGAAAGCGTAATTGTAAATAGATCACAGCGGTTGGTTGCGATCATTCGACGGTCAGGATTCGCCCTCCTTTCTAACTCCTCGGGTTCTTAGGCGACTTTCTTGATCGCGAGTCTCGACGCTCTCACCACGTTTTTTTGGGCGTTGTTGTAAATAAATAATTAATTAATTAAACAACAAGTGGTGATGATCCGAAATAACAATTGCAAATTAAATTGTTTTTTATTGTTGTTTTGATTTTTTTTTATTTACATAGAAAAAACATTATTTCTAAATATATATTTGTTTTACAAATATGTCCTTATCTCCCGACGGCGAGTCATCAGATTTGTCATTTAAGAAGGAAAGTGAACAGAAAAAGGTCTTAATATATAAATATATATATTCTTTGTTCAAATCACATATTTCTACTAAGAAAATTTCATTAGTAAATGAATTTATAGATTAAAAACATTAATTAGATTATTAGTCGTATATTTTAGAATATTGATCAAAAAATAAAAATATTAACTCGATCATTTTAGAGTTAAAATAGGATTGACGGGTCAAACTCGAACCTGAATAGTTTAATAAACAAGTCGAAATGCACGACACGAATCTAACTCATTTATTAAATGGGACAACTCAAACTCGAAATTTCAAAATTAGGTTGATGTGTCAAATTATTTATTGACACTCCTACACCTGATGCAACTAGCTTTAGCCATAATCATAGTCATTCCCTAAGTGCATCAACTTTATTATTAAGTTGATGCTAATTCCATCCTGCCCGAGTTTCAGGTCATGTCGGGTTGACCTGAAGCTGAAGCATGACGGATTCGATTGACTCGAATAGTGTCAGATCAGTTCCGGATAGAGTCCATCATCATGGACTCTATCAATTGTCACATACTAAGTTCATAGTCTGAATCGCATATGGCCCAAATACTATGTCTTTAAATATTAATTAAAAATAAAAATTATTATTCATTTTACCAATAAAAATAGGAATATTGCAAATAACATAATTTTAATTTACATGACATTTAAAATACACAAAAAAATTTAAATGATTGCAACCACACAATCCTTACTGTCATTATAGATAAATATCAAATGACAATATAAATATACCAAAATTATTCCTATTAATAGACCCCAATCAACTAATTAATTTTGAGAAAAGTTTCCTACAAATTTAGCAAATTGGAAAACAATTTGGAGTTTTTTGATAAATTGCATCAAGCATAAACATTGATGTCGGTGACAATATGGAGTTGAGAACAACCCATGGCCTAACATTCCACATCTATTTATACGTATAAATGTGAAATTCTCAACAAATCTATTTTGTTAATACTATATTTATATAATTTATTTGAAATTGTTAGTGTGATGACATCAAGATTTTATTGTAGAAATAATTAGAACACTAAAGAAGAGAGAGAGAGAGATTAAAGAAGAGAGAGAAAATAGGGATTTGATAGAGAATAATAGAATAGGCTTTATTTGGTAGAGCTTTAATCAAAAGTATTAGGTGATGTTGAGTTTATGCTAAAGATTTAGCATAACTAGTTGTATAGCGAGTGAATATTTATTGAGAATTATATGATCAGTAAGAACCGTAGTCGAAAAGGTTTCAAGCACAAGTTTCCTATGATATTTTTTTTATGAGACAACTGGGAGAGCTTCGATGATGAGAGCCTCTTCGGGCAAGTAGCCTGTCGTCTTGTGGTTGAGATCTTTAGCTAAACAGTGAGGACGAGTTCGTGTTTTTGATAATTAGTTCAATCACTTAGTATTCAAAAGCGAGAAAGGCTAAATCATGAGTGAATTGAAATGATCCAACCCTAAATTTAAGGCCTTCTAGCGAGTTTTGAGTTGATTCTAGGCCAGTAACTTGTTCAACTCGATCCAAACTATGAAATTGCTTACTTAATCCGAGCTTCATAAATATCAGTATTCTCCCAACTCCTGATTCTCATATCTCTTTCCTGTATTCGAGAAGAAGAAAAAAAGAACGAATCTATAAAACCTAATTCAATTATTTCTAAAAAATTTATTTGATCAAATAAAAAAAACCATTGGCTTATGTAATATTAAAAGAAAAATTCATAAGCCAACAATGTCCATAATTATATGTTATTTTATTCCAATTAGTATGTTCATGAATTTATGGCAACAAAAAGGGAGAACAAAGCTTCTCTGTTGATGATTAAGATGTCTTCAAAAGAGCAATCATAGATTCCAAGTTCTTATAAACATAAAAGATTGACCCTTTCACTGTAAATAATAAGGAAACATCAACAAAGATGTGGACATTTATATGTGAATTGTTTTGATTATTAATTAATATGTTAAAATGAACAGAACAGTAAGTCAGATACTCCAATTTAAACATTATAAATCTAAATAGGTGTATAGGCTCAGTTGTCACTATATTGTCTATTGTCTATCAATTTCAATGAGGTCTATATTAAATATTTTAATGGCTTGCCTTGCATGTTCATGCCTTGAGCATAAGTACTTATTCGGGTTGCCTTGCATCCTCAACGACAATCACTCTCTTAATATAATATAGATATAATCACTCATCTCAAAATAAATTCAAATACTCATAATGCAACAGGTAAAGTTATGATCAAAATATGAGGAACCAATTTTGTTTTAATAATATTATGTATATTATATATTTAATGATGCATTTCTTCATTATTCTTAAATATCATAATATAATCGATAAATTCACTAAAATTTTGAGTTTCAATCAAACCGGACCCGAAACGGTTCGGGTTCGGGTTCAAAAAACCAACCCATTTTAAAAATCGGGTTGGGTTTGGGTTGACTCGGGAATGACACAAAAAAAAGTGTCTGCCCGCTTTGACCGCCCCTGCCCAGTTCGCTTGCCCCGAATGCATGCGTCGCATAGCATCGCATCGAGTCACATTGCTTGCCCAAGTCTTCTGCACTACTTACCCACTGTTGTGTCGGCCCATCTGCTTGATGTCGCGTCATTGCCTGCCCGCTGCTGCTGCCAGCAGACCGGACCACAGAAGTTACGGTGTTTGACTTAATGAGAGCGTGAGTTATAGGAATGAGGTTTAAGATATAAGGGTCGGGTCGTGTTGACCTGAACCCAAAACAAGTCAAGTTCGGATTTGAAACAAATATCCATTTTCAAAAACGGGTCAAGTTATAATTGACCAGAATAATGCCATATCAGTTCTGGGTTAAACTCTAACCTAACCCTAACTCTATTTTTATAGCCCTAACAAAAATATGGTATTATTTACAAAAATAAATATAATGAACCCTAATTTATGATAAAAACACACTGTGATAATAGAAAATATATATATATATCATAAATCTCCTTAAAATGTATAAAACATTTTGTGAAGACTTACAAATCATTTTAATATAAAAAAATACAAAACAAATCATCAAATGCTGCAAAGCATGCCAGAGAGCCTTTACTCTGCATGGAACAGCACTTACCTATTCATACATAGGAAACTTTACCTGTGTACCTGATAGCACTGTTCCTTTTAATGGTGCAAGCTGCATTGCAGAGCCAGCTCATCCTCATTTAAAAATATTATTAATATAAAATATGCTTAAAAATAAAAATATCAAAATATAAAATTACTAAAATAATAATAAATTACATCACTTATATAGAATTGAGCTCATTTAATTAATTACACAAATTAAGGTTTTTATTTGGGACAGCTTTCTTACAGTTTTCTAAAATAGTTTTTTACTATAAAAATGTTTATAAAAAACAGTAAAAAAATTATCCCAAATAAAATATAAAGCTCAAATCAAAGGTTATTGAAACTCGACTCGACCGGATTAACAAACTCTATAGTTCTTTAGTGACTACAAAGAAAGAAAATGATAAGATGAGCTTTATTGATTGATTCCTCTGCAATTCAGTCTACTGTCAATGTTTTTCTCTCTTTCACTCTTCTGACACAGCACTACAAAAATTAGAAGTTAAATCCTACGCTGATAAAGCCAAATGCATAATACTCTTTCAAGAACTTTAATCATCTTCCTAACATGAAATAAGTTTATAGGAATGCTCATAAATAGACTATAATAGAACTATAACTCATCTTTCAGGTCGGTCTTAGGCTCAGAAACAGCCTCTGTTTTCGTTGCTGCAGCTGGTTTCTGGAGCTTAAAAGGAATTGAAGCATTTTTCTTCAAGAATTTATAAAATGCTACAACTGTGCGTTCTGTGTCCACAGTGATCTGCCAAATCCCCAAAAGAAATATAAAGAAATTTCAAATTTTGGTATTATTTTAAAGCCACCATAACAGAAAGTTTTGTGAGGGGTATAAATTGATTTACCGGATCAAAGCTCTTGTTTCCAGCTGGGAAGAAGAGAAGGGTTGGGAAACCATCAGACTGAAACATGCAGACAAAATAATTCAATTTAGAATCTATGGGAACGGGGTATTCACCCGCTACCACCACCGAAAGGGCGCTTGGCGCCGTGACTAATCCTCGGCTGACCTAGAAGAGGCACCCACCCCAGAAACTTCCTGACCCGCACTTGATTGAACCCCACTTAAGAGGCACTACTACTCGAGGAGAATCGAGCACGGGTTGGGGGTCCCAACAGTACTCACCCTTCAGCCAAACTAAGCAACGGTGGGTACCAGAGCCAAAATCATAGAATGAAATCATTTTTATTGTGGGTGTAAGCTAATTTAGCTGGTAAAAATCATCGAAGTTATTGTAAAAATTTTGAAATCATATCCTGTCTACAGCAAGTTGGTGTTTCAGAACTCAATTATCAAAATAAATTATTATATGCAAAATTTCATTAAAATAAAAATAAATGTGGTTAGAATTGATCCAAGTACTAGCTAGGCAAAAGAAAAAGGGATTGTTACAAAACTGTCGACATCTAGTAAACATCAAAGTCATTACAATGCTACTAGATTAGAGTGTGTGTATTTGTATTAGGTAGAATTCAATTCAAAAACTTTGATAATGACTTTTCATATCTTTACCAGCTAAACAAGTTAACGCCCACGATAGGAAAAGTTAGGAATATCAGTGTACCAGTCAACATAAATGTTGTAAATAAAAGCAAAAATTAATAAAAATTTTAAAAAATAAGTAAAATAAATAAAACCAAACCTTGGCCCGAGGGTGCTCATTTGTGGTCCCATCCATTTTTGCTATAACAAGAGACTCGATACCACGTAGATGCTTGGCAAGTTTGTTGTACGTTGGTTCTAAAGCTTGGCAATGGCCACACCATGGTGCATATATCTGGTTCAATGTTCATTATAAGGTTCTATCATTGCATAAACAATTGAAGACTAAGGCTCTGGCTGTAAAAGATCAACTTAGGTTTCGTTTGGGACGGTTTTTTTATTGTTTCTTAAAATAACTTTTTAGTAAAAAAAAAATTAATTTTTGTACTACAAAATTATTTTAAGAAGCAGTAAAAAAGTAGTCACAAACAAAACCTTAATTCACCTCGAGAAGAACATCCTTTGACTCATCCAGAACTATTTCATCGAAATTATTTCCGACCACTATTTTCACATCGCCATCATTCTGCGTATGACAGAAAAAATTTAAATGGTATAGATCAAGGGGTTTAAGACAAGAGGATGGGTTAGAGGATAATAATTGCTTCCACATACAGTTTCAGGTATCTGGTCTGATTTGTAGAATGGCTTGAGCTTATCCTCCAAGTAATCTTCTCCAAAAGCCTAAAAAGAAGGAAAAATACTGTTAAAAATGTGTAATCAAGATAAATAATAAGAGTTCAACATAATGAATGTGTCCTAATTAGGTGGTTTCTATCTTAAATTTCTATTAATTTTTGAGAAACCTCATGATAAATTAATCAAATAAACAAAACCAGGAATATAAAATATTAGAATCATGATAGCAGAGTATGTTCACATAACAGAGACATTCCCGTTTGGTCGTCAATTCAGGGATATGCTCATAACATTTTGTTGCAAACATCAACGTCAAAGGAAGAAACTGTTAGACCGGTCCAGCCGGTTCATACAGGATCGGCTCACGGGAACAGAGGCAGACATTCTCCGCCTCCCGCTCAAGCAGTTCAAGCCGTAGTATCCAGGAGAGCTTTTTGGGCAGGATTTTTGAGGGAGTTAGGAGAGAAATTTGAATGTATGACTGTTTAGAAATTTATTTTTTTATTGTATGCATTAAATAATTGATTTTCCTAGGGTTAGGGCATCTTGAATTTGGCTGAAATTTGAGATCTCTTAGTTTCATTGGGCTCTAGCAGCGTCTAGAGATTTGGGAGAGAAAGATCCTCCTCTCGAATAGAGGATCAATTGTATCTTGCTATTTTCTTCCGTTAATTTGTGTTCTTGCAATAAAATTCCTATTTTTATCTAATTTTCTATTGGATTTGTGGAGATTTCTCGCTGTTTTTGTCAAGATCATTAGGTTTCTCTTGAGATCTTCTAGTATTTCCTAACATAAACATGTCTTGATAAAAAGAAAAAAACATAGTTCGAAGTTGAAAGGAAGTAATATGTTAGCACCCATAGATAAGCATGTGATGAAACTATGGGTCTGTATGATGAGATCATCATCATATTTTACAATATTGCAAATATTTGATATCTGCAAATCATTCATCTCAACTCCTTCTAAGTATTAACTATGACATTAACCATTAGTTTATAACTTCCAGACAGAGGTGTCAAATGGATAGGGCTGCCCAGTTAAGCCATAAGAACAAATAACTCAAAATAAAATGAAAATGACATTGAAAAGCGAGTTTAAACTCATTTCTTCTTATGACATAACTAAACGATAGACCAACTAATTGTTAGAACATTGTCGCAATAATATTTTCGAGAACGACCACAAAAATTAAAATAAATGACTACAGGATAAATATATATTTATGTAAATTACTTTTGATATTTATGTTTGGCGCAGGTCATGAGGTAGGAGTATTGAAGCGTGCAGTTAGCGAGAGGGGTGAGGTTTGATCGCTGTAGAGCATGAGGCAGAGGGGATCCTGGATTTGAGGAGCTCCAGGAGTTAGGTTGAGAAGGAGAATCAGAAGAGAGAGCTGAAGCGGGAGAACATAACCAAAGACTTTGTTCGTTTTCTCACTTTATCAGCGAGACCAAGAGCAAGAGAGTGAAGCGGATTTACGCACGCGGGGATGGGACAATCCGGCATCGTTTGCAGGGGATGGGTATTGTAGCAGGCGGCTGTATACATAGGATTTGAGCAGATATTTTTTTATTCAATGATGATTTTTTTTTTTTTTTTTTTTTTTTTTTTTGGGGGGGGGGGGGGGGGGGGGTGTTAGTAGAGGTCAACAATCTTAACTTTTCCATTCCATTTGGCTCCTTGAAAGTATGTGACACATATAATGGAAATAAATCAGATATAGGCAGCATTCCACTAAAGCACAAAGGCAATTAGAAAATTAGTTACAACAACAACATCAAGCCTTTATCCCACTATGTGGGGTCGGCTACATGAATCCTTTTTCTCCATTGTGTATTATTAAAAGTCAAATTCTCGTTTAAATCTAATAAAGAAAGGTCATTCCTAATATTTTCTAACCAAGTCTTTTTAGGTCTACCCCTACCTTTCTTAACATAAGTCAAATCTAATACCTCTACTCTCCTAACCGGGTCATCGAAAGGCCGCCGTTTTATGTGACCAAACCATCTAAGGCGACTCTCTCTAATCTTATCTTCTACTAGAGCTACTCCAACATTTTCACGTATATGCTCATTTCGTATCCTCTAAGGGTAAAGTCACTCATCCACCTGAGCATCCTCATCTCTGACACATTTAACTTAGTATTATGCTTCTCTTTTAATGGCCAACATTCGGCACCATAAAACATTGCAGGCCTCACTACCATCTTATAGAATTTTCCCTTAAGTTGGAGGGATACATTTCTATCACTTAACAAGCCCGATGCATTCCTCCACTTCAACCATCCAACTTGAATTCTGCTAATAATATCCTCATCTATTTCATCATCACTCTAAACAATAGATAAAAGATATCTAAAACGTGTACTCTTATTAATGACTTGATCGCCCAAAGTCACAATCCCCTCACTAGGTCTATTACTACTAAAATTACACTCCATATATTCTATTTTAGATCTACTCAAGCGAAAACCTTTAGACTCTAAGGTTGACCTCCATAATTCAAGTTTACCTTCAACTCCCTCTCTGGTCTTATCAACAAGAAGAATATCATCAGCAAAAAAGCATACACCAAGGTACATCCTCTTACAAATGTCTAGTGAGAACATCCATAACTAAAGCAAAAAGATATCGGCTTAAGGCTGATCCTTGATGTAACCCAACTGAAATAGGGAAATACTTGGTCAATCCACCTTGTGTTTGAACACAAGTAATAAGCATATCTTTAATGATTTGAATATAAGCATTATTGACTCCTTTCTTTTCAAGAAATCTCCATAGAACTTCTCTTGGAACTTTATCATACGCTTTTTCTAAACACATAAATATCATATGTAGATCCTCCTTATTTTCTCTATATTTCTCCATCAAACCTCTTAATAAATGTATGGCTTCCATAGTCGAACTACCCGGCATGAATTCAAATTGATTTTGAGAAACATTAGTATCACGACGCAACCTATTGTCCATAACTCGCTCCCATAGTTTTAAAGTATGACACATTAACTTAATACTACTTTAATTCGCACAATCTTGTGCATCACCTTTATTCTTAAAAATAGGAATTAACACACTCATTCTCCACTCATCTGACATCTTTTTAGTCTTTAAAATAGTATTAAAAAGTTTAGTAAGCCATGAAATTCCTTCATCTCCTAAGCATCTCCACACATCTATTGGAATATCATCAAGTCCAACAGCTTTTTCACCCTTCATTTTCTTTAAAGCCTCTCTAACTTCAGTTTTACTAATACGCCAATAAAAATATAAATCTTTATTTTCATTTAGGGTGCTAAGGTCACTATAGTCAATCTTATATTCACAATCTTCATTAAAAAGTTTAGCAAAATATCTCATCCACTTTTGTTGAATATCATCTTCTAAGAAAAGTATTTTTTGATCTTCATCCTTAATACACTTCACTTGAACTAAATCCTATTACTCATATATCTTTGTTTGGCTAATTTATACATATATCTTTCTCCTTCTTTAGTATCTAATATATTATATAAATCACTAAAAGCTAATGTTTTTACATCGCATATTGCTTTCTTAGCATCCTTACGAGCCACTTTATATATTTTCCCAATTATCATAATTTTTAAAATTAAATCAATTTTTATAACAAAACTTCTTCTTTTTAATCTTTTCTTGCACATTTGGATTCCACCACCAACTATTTTTACTATTATTGATGAGGACATCATCAGAGATTGCGACACATGTACCATCAGGAGATGCCGGAGATCGACGGCCATGATCATGATCTTTATTTTCATCATTTTATGTAGTAGTTTATTTATTTTTATGTTTTTCCGTTTTTGCCCTTATGGGTATTTGGTCGTTATTGTAGCCCAAGGGGCATTTTAGTCTTTTGCTTTCTTGTCATTTTGAGGCCTATTTATATGGCCCTTTTATTATGTAATAGTGAGTTTTGTTGAATGAAAAAAATATTCTCCTTTGTTCTCTTTGTGAGTGCAACCTCCACGATCTCTTAGTGAGTTCGTAGGAGAAGCTAGATCTCTTTGTGAGTTCTAGGTTTTCTTGTTCTTCTATTTTTCCTTGTTTCTCTAGATATCGTTGTCATCACAGAAGTTTGGGTGGAAGCATTTGTGGAAGATTGGAATTCACTATTTGAATCCCTATATTTTCTCTACCACTTCTCCTCCCTTGCTCTTTGCTGCCGCCTACTCCTAATTCCCCAAGCCGCCGGCCACCTGGCTGCTTCCTCCCGCCAACCAGCCCACCCTCCCGGCCTCTGGTAGCCAATCCGAGCCCTCCCTGTGCAGCCGCCTCCTCCATCACTCCCAACCTCACGGCTAACAGCTAAGTCGTGAGCCCCTCAGCCCTTATCCCTGAAGCTTTCTCCTTGCCGCCGGATCTCCCCTTGCCCAAGCCCATTCGGATTTCAAATTCCTGTGCTTAATTGATTGCCTAATTAATAATCTTATTAAGGCAAGACAGTTAATAGCATTAACTCTATTTGAAATTCAAATTCTATTTCCCTCTCATTTCAATTCAATTTGGGAGTTACCTAATACAATTAAATTCTGAAATTACTTCAGATTTTAATTAAGTTTCACTTAACCATGTGGTCCCCACTAGTTTATTTCCTAACCCCTTTTTTTTATATGGCCGGCAAACCTGTTTTCTGAATTTGAAATCCAATGCCAATGCCTTAAATCCTTTCCTATTCCACATCCCTTTCAAGCAGGAAATTTGGCATGCTTTTATTTCTTTCAATTAATGGGAAATTTCCAACGGCTGGAGGCCTAAACTAATTAGGAAATCTTCATGTAGATTAATTCTGAGAATAAAATCTCAGATTAGATAATTCTGTGAGTTTCTCAAGAAAGGTCACGTCATTAACTTGATTGCTTTCATCTCTCCATGGGGACGCCCACCTGCTACTCCAAATCCGGCTTCTTCCCCGGCGACGAGTCCTCTCGGGATCACTTGTCTACTAGTGGCATCGCTAAGTCTGCTCATGGTTCTCTTCCGCTAGCCTCCACTTTACATTCGAGTGACGGACCTCAAGGTGAATGATCTAAATTTTAAACGTATGGCTTTAGTAGTAGCTATTTGCATTATCTAGTTTATTTTGGTCATCTTTTGCAAGACTTGTAATTCTTAAATGTAATCACTGTCGTTACTTAATCTAGCACGAATTTTCTTGAATCCAACTTGAGTAAGCTAGATTTTATCGTTAACATTGCAAAGTTAAACTTTCATTAATCTCTAACGTGCAATTCATGTTTCACCGCATGTTTTACATCAATTATGAGCTTTTCCCTTTGATACTCCAAGGACATCTTTTTCCCAGATCACATTTTAATAGGTTATAATATGATATTACAATGCTCAAACGTCATTATTCTAAGTTGCAGAGATATGTTATTGAGGGAGAGGAGCAAGCGTATGGAAAACGTGAAGGGACAAGACAGATCATCCATGTCATACCTTAATATTTTCATGCGTAACTTCTCCATCAAGTATAAACTTTCTACCATCCTCATTTCCTGAGTAAGCCAACAACTGCAAAAGAAAGATTAAGGTAAAATACTCATCAAGCCAACATATAAATCTTGAGAATAAGGATCAAGTAGGACATAATATTGAGATTGGAAGTTACTTTTGGGCCATCTCCTGTCACTCCAAAGTAATCTGAAACTGGTTTTCCTACATCCTCATTATCCATCTCCACGTGCACAAAGATAAGCTGTCGGAAACACATAAATTGAATTCAAGCAAACCATTGAGAACTTTTTGCAGGAGTTTTTAGAGCTGTCAAATATTATGTGCCACAAAAATTATTCAAGTTCAAAAATTTGTAATGATACCATTTAATAAATACCTTTCCCTTAAACAATTTTGCAGCTTCTTGGAAGACTGATAAAGTCTTCTCAGAATCTTTTGATTGTGCAAAGAGCAAAAGCTAATAGAAAATAACAATGATTAATATCAATATTTGTTTAAAGAGTAAGGTTGAAAACAAAAAAGAAGGCAAACACCACAGCAAAAGAATATAACTTGCCTGCTTTTTAATTTGACTCTCAAAGATAAGAGGAGCAGTTTCTCTAGTAAAAGTGGTCACCAGAGGAAGCTTGTTGGCAAATATGAAATCAATTATGGCAGATTTAGTGAACTGGCCATCTGTGTAACTCAACAGCATCAGCAGAACTTTTGCTAAGCATCATTAAAAAATACAGTTACAGCTGAAGAGCAATCAATAACTCAGCATACCAAAATAAGTCAACTTTTCAGCTTCCTTCTTCAGCAAAACTAAAGATGGTCGCTTGGCTTTGGGGTCAATGTGGAAAAGTGCTGCAACATCAGAACTGACAGTTTGATAGAAGTTCACATCATCTTCAAGTTTGGATGCAGCAGCTAGCTCCAAACTATCAGCACCCTGATTTTATCCAACAAAGTACAGTGTTAACTGTTAAGTTAATTAGCAAAAACAAAACCAAATTAATAAGTTAACAGTTGGAAAATAACCAATATCTTGCACTACAGTACCATACATGCATGTATACCGATGATGATTTGGAATCTCATATGATAAAGTTAAACTAAAAATAAACAGTTTACTTATTTATAACACCAATTTTATGCCCTCTAACAAAAAAATTGTGGTGTGCCCGACGTTGTGCCTAGATGAAAAAAAAGTTGCAATTAGGAAGTATGATGAGAATCCCACAATTGGATATGTGCTTGATGTCACGATTGTGCAGCTGTTATCGGGGACTTGGGTATGGGAGTTGCAAACCATACAAAATGGTATAGATGTAGAAATGTACACATAAAAATGGCCAACAGATAATGTTAAACATGATTCATCTCATGTAGGCAACTCCTTTCAAAATTATCATTTTAATAAACTCAACATCCAGTTA
Organism: Dendrobium huoshanense; assembly: GCA_016618105.1. Lineage (NCBI taxonomy): Eukaryota > Viridiplantae > Streptophyta > Magnoliopsida > Asparagales > Orchidaceae > Dendrobium > Dendrobium huoshanense. The sequence continues at coordinate 35,008,810 of CM028343.1, forward strand.
ATTATCTTTATCCCAAATATTTTACATCAGCTTCATGGCGTCATCAACCTTTTTTTAACACTCTTTTTGTTAAAAACTTCATATTATATGAAGCTATAGGTGTAATTGAACACCTACGCTCAATCTTGCATGATTGACAGGACACTAACTTTGGATAATATTGTAAAAACGAATGGTGTTCTAAAGGTTGTGCAGCCATTTAAATCCTATGAACGTTTAAGAGATCTCTCAAGCACAAAAATGAAGTTCGCTCTACTTTTGTAGCATCTCAAAATGCAAACATTATCAAACTAAATTACAGATTTTATTGATTTGATCATTTGAAGAAATTAAGGAAGTTCAGGAAAATAACAGGTTAGAATGACTCAAAATCAAAGCATTCAAGCCAATAATTTTGATTGAGATATACACTACCAAACTAAATTACAGATATGATTGATTTGAAGAAATTAAGGAAGGTCAGGAATATAACAGGTTAGAATGACTCAAAATCAAAGCATTCAAGCCAATAATTTTGATTGGGATATACACTGCAAACTATGAAGATGCCTCCTGTGATTTGCTAAACTAGGAAATGAACAAGAAATTACCACTAAAGAGTCAAAAAAGCCCAAGACGAGTTTAGTTTCAGAAGCAAGTATTTTCTCAGCCTCCTCAATTGTTGTTATATTCTGAACAGCAGGGCCAATCCTCTTCTTAATCCAGGTAACAATAGCATCCCTGCAATGCAAGTTTCACCAAACTATAATAGCAATCTATTCACTGAAGGCACCAATATGTCATTCTAATAACAAACTCAGCTGAGTTGAGGCTGACAAAAAATATCAAGATACTGACAACACAGTAAGAAAGGTAATATCCAAGTTTAAAGTACAAAGTATCTATCACATAGCTTCCAATTAAACAAAGACTTGCATCAAAACTTAGGCATTTGAATGTGTATCAGGTAAAAAGAAGCATGAGCATTTATTTTTGGGAGCTGAACTTAGATCATCTGTAAGGCTCAAATGCTTTAAATTCAATACATTTTAAATTTCAAACATTACGAAGAAAATATTTTTCCTTTCACATAGCACAAAAGCAAAGGAATTTCCACACTTCATGCAAAAGTTGCTGGCATAAAAAGATACATTTGAAATGATATAGAAACAAATACTGATCAACGCCATTAAAAAAAAATCAAAGCAGGCAACGCTACCTTAAATAAAAAGAGTCTTCAAATAAGCCTAGAAAATCAGAAAGCAAAAACAAGTTCTCTCATTTGTCATGGATCACCGTTCTCCATTCTTCTTCTTCTTTGTCTAAAAGTCTTTATATTTTTTTCTCGACATTCAGGGTTTTAAACTTGTTTATCTAGAAGCAAGCAGGAAATAAACCATTAAAAAAAATTCAACATTCCTCCCCCTAGACTATTTCATTAGCATACTAAAAACTGACGATGTGCTGAATTCAAATAATCCGGTAATACAACGCACTTGATAGTACATCTTAACAGATCCTTAAAATGCTATTTTTCTAGCCTCAAATTTCAAATTAATGCACCATACTTAAAACGAAGTCCTCATAATAAAAAGATACGGTTGCAAGAGAGCAAAGCAAAGCAGATCGGTTGAGATCAAAGCAGATCAAGTAGCGGATCTAAGGAGTCAACAGTCAACTTACTTGGCTCTCTGCCCCGGGTAGGGCTTGTGATCTCCATCGACGAAGAAGTAAACGGTAGGGAATCCCTGCACATCGTACTTCTGCGCGAGCTCGTTCTCCTCCGTGGCGTCAATCTTGGCAAGCACAACGTCCTCCGCTTTAAGCGCCGTCGCCGCCGCAGCGTAATCGGGCGCTAGGGCCCGACAATGCCCGCACCACGGAGCATAGAATTCCACCATGACATGCCTGTTCTTCTCTACGAATTCACTGAAGTTACCCTCCGTGAGCACAATCACATCCTTCTCATCTACCGCCGGGGGCGCCTCGTAAGATCCTTCATCCAAGTCGGAAAATTCGCCTTGATCTTGCTCGTCTTCGTCGAAGTCGTCGTGGTCGTCCTCGCCCTGCAAGTCATGGTCGTGGCTAGGGAATCCGCGGGCGGCGTCCTCGTCGTCGCCCTCTAAGAGGAAGCTGATGTCCTCATCAGCGTCTTCGGCGGTGCCTTTGGTAGCGGAAGCGGCGAAGCCATGTAAGAGGAGGGCGGAGAGCAGGAAGGCGAGGAGTATAGCTCGAGATGACATTGCCCTTTCGCTCGGACTGGACTGCTGGTTGAGACGACGGAGGATAGTGGGCTTATTAAAGAGTTTCGGCTCTGGTTGCAGGCCGTGGCCTCAAGCCTGACAAAATTCAAGTAAATACTAGAAATTAAGCATTAAATTATAAGATAAAATTTATTTTTTATTTATATAATATTTTAATCTAAACTTATTAATTAAATGTTTTAAAAAAAATTAAAAAAAATAAAGCAATAGAATTGATCCCACATTTTTTTCTAAATGTTCAAAATAATATTCAATTATATAAAAATAACAATGTAATCCCTTCACTATTTAAATAGAGATAAAATTAATCCTTATATGAGATTATTTAAATCTTTATTTAAAAAATCAAATGATTAAAATATAATTTATCAAAAATAATTTTAATCCTTCCTAAAGTGTAATGGACTATTTTGATCATTATCTTTAAATATTGATATTTAATAATATAAAATAATTAAAATAGGCTATTATTCGATTTGATAAAAAATAAAATGAATTGTAAGATTTTTTTATCTATCATGTTATATTTTCAATGTATTGAAATAGGGTAACTCTTGGTGAAATTATTATTTGTTGTCACTGAACACCGTCAAGAAGTGAATGGAACGCATCATATCATTTTTTTACAATATACCGCTCAGTATAAGATGACTTGACGCATTTTGATTCGACTTTAGACCGTTCAGTGACCGCATAAAATAATTTCTCTAACTCTTGCCAGTATCAACACTTGCAAGGGCGAGTATAGGCCAATACCAGCAACAATGGTAGCTACTTTAGTTGCCAATGGGAAAGATGAAGGCTTTCTTTGAGATAATTTAATACTTTAGCACAAAAATTTGAAAAAAAAATGACCAAAAATCATCTCAAAGTCATGAGTTATAAGCTTTTATTTTTTAATATGAAATTCATATGATTTAGATTAATTGAAAATTCTTTAAAAACTAAAAAATTATATTTTATTAAAAATCACTAACACAAATGCTATTTATTTGATTTATTTTAAACCTAAAAAGAAATGAGAACCCTTGCATTTTTTTTTTACTACACGCTCATAATATTTGAAACCAAACATCCCCTAAAATTCATTAAGAATATTAGAGATTTACATACATATCAATGAATTTTAATTATTTAAATATTTGAAATCTAAATAATTAATTAATTTATATGACTTTCTAATTTTTAAACAACATAAAAAACATCATTAAAATTAATTTAACTAATATATATATATATATATATAATTTGGATGGAAATTTCCTTAATATATAGTGTTCTCAGATATATTGCTCTCTACATGTCTTTATAGAGATGCAATGAGTTTAAAAGTTTATTGTCTATTAATGCCAAAGCCATAACATAGTCAATAATAGAAGCAACCCCACCGGGCTTAGCTGGTTTGGTGAGCGAGCATGATTGGGAACCCCCCAAACTATATGTAAGACCCCCCTCTCATGCGGCAGGACCTCTTAAATGGGGAGAATAACTGTGAGTCCTACACTTGTGAGGCTGATTATTGGTAGACTCGCCGAGAGATTGGTTACATCATCATGCGCCTCTTATGGGATGGCAGCGGATAGAAACCCTTGTTCACAAAAAATAAATAATTATAATAACAGAAGCATATGTTCTTTATAAAATATAAGGTAATACAGTATATGCTAAAGCTTCCAAAAGCTTAAACTTCATCAAAATGTTGGTTGGAAGCATAATCCAACAGTACATCACAAAAATGCTAATGCACCTACTGCAAAGCAGATTATAGATTCTGCTATTCAGATCATAAACTACAGCTATTTATACATTTCTTAATAACTTCTCATTGGCTCAACTAAGGCTATGTTTGAAGCGGCTGTAATTTTTTACAAAGATGATTGTAGAACTGCGAATTGAAATTTAACTTTTTTTTTTAAGTTATTATAGAAAACAACTTCCTACATAAAAAACTTTCTTGAAAATTATGAAAAAAAAAAAATAATGGCCAAATATAAATTATAATTATGGTTTTAAAATTATAGTAATGGAGCTATCCCACAGAAATCCCAAAAGATTAATATAAAAATTCCAGATCAACTTGTACGCACACAGAGACTGATTTGTTGATTGTAACGTAGAATACCTGTCGTCATGCAGTTTTTCTGACGAGGAGGGCCAATATGTAACAGAGAAATGAGTCAACAGAGGCCAATGAAACAATGAGCAGAGCTACAAGAATAAGGGTGAGGGTAGCAGTCTTCGCCTGTAGAAATATTAACCAAAATGATTAGATTGCAGGAAGATAAATGAGATTCACTTTGTGAAAACAACAAACAATTTCGTTTGGTACGGCTTTCTTACTACTTAAAATAATTTTTTAGAACAAAAATTTTTAATTTTGTATTGAAAAACTGCTTTAAGAAACAATAAGAAATCCGTCACAAACAAAACCTTAACCTCTTCTCTCTTTATTGGGGCCATGATGATCCATAAGAGAAAGGGATCACTTGGCCCCTTCTTCCATTAATTCTAAGACAAGTTGGGAGCTACATTTACACAATTTTGTTTTCCAGTAACTGCCACTGTTATGTTTCGCCACAACTTTTTTACTATTTTTTCAGAAAATTGTAAGGTGAGGAACAACTTTTTATAATCAAATATTAAAGTGGTAGTTATAAAAAAGATATTATCTGACTTTTCAAAAGAGAAGAAGTCTATAATACCCTCAATAGTTTTACAAAATGAAAGAGTTTCTGCTATTTCTAGTTGCTAGGAATACAAACCGTGCTTTCAAGAGAAGGCCACTCAATGTACTTCAATTGACTAGGCTGCTCGAGCAAAAAAAGAGCTAGAGATCTTAAACTCCTGCAGAAATTCAGGGAAAAAAGCAGTTAGAATGCTCTATTAATAAATAAACAAGCACGACAATAGCGAGGAATCTTATCTAGTTTAAATTAAGTTGATATTTACTGAGCAATATCATGAACCATTGTCAACCAAAATGGTTTTTGGTCAAACCCATCATCAGATGAAAAACCATGATAGCCATTTCGTCTTGCTGTTTCACACTTTATGTGCCTATAATAAGGAAAGGAAGGCTGAAATGATCCCTCAAAAACCTGTGAAGGGAAAAAGCAAGAATGCTGCAGAAAAATTATATAATTTAAGAGTTTGATACAATAAAAACTAAGCTCATAAAAATAAACGATAAACTAAGGCTTAGTTTGGAACGGGTTTCTTATTGCTTCTCAAAACAACTTTTAGTACAAAAATTTTCCTTTTTTATTAGAAAGCTGCTTTAAGAAGCACAAAAAAAGCTGTCTCAAACGAAGCCTAAGTTCTTAGTAATGCAAGAAGTGAATGATTTGAATGCAGACCATTCTCAAACTTATTTGATGATGGATCTTGGTAGATTGCCAAGTGGAGACAGGCGGTTCATGTCTGCAGAGCAAGAGAGAACCTAGAAGACAAACTTATCACCTGGATATTAGATCTTAAAAAAAAAAATTATAAGATACAAATGGGAAAGACCTGGATGGTAGAAAGAAACAATTCCAGCAGATAACATCCTCGTAGAAGCCTACAGCCATGTTATTAAAGTCCATTTAGTAATCATTGAGATGAGATGGCTAACTAATAGAAAACTAGTTCTCAGCTAGTCACATATATCAGTACAAAACAAACATTTAAATCAAGCCAGCCGAACCAATAAAACGTAGCCTTTAAATCATACTTCCCATGAGTTCCTAGGAATTTAAATAAAACAAGAAGAGATCTGCATTGAAAGTAAGAAAAAATAAGGATGTTACAGTTCAGCAAAAAGCACAGTTTCACAGCATGAATCACAAGAAAGAAAATAAAATTTGTAAGAAAGATGGAGATAAATTCTTCAACACGACTTGCCTTCTCAAATGGAAAGAACCTTCGAAAGTAAAACTAAATAACCATTTGGAGAAACAAAATCACAATCATACATTATCAACATTTTACAAGAGCTTCTTTAAGCAGTTAGGAAACTAAATGCTCATAGCCAATAGGTACGCATTTTAAAACCAGGCCTTGTTCACCAGCATCATCTTATCCCAACAATTTGAGTTGTACATGTTTTGCTTTCCATTGTATCAAATGTTAATTATAGTTTATGTAATTTTTTTGCACAACTTCTGCCTACCACATTGGTCTACACCTTTGCTTCAAATTTCCTTCACATTAATTCTATCTCCAATTTTATCAGTACATGTTTTTCTTTCCATTGCAAAAACTAATTGTTTATTTTCTTTAAGGTAACTAATGCCCTAATAACGTTAAGCCTTGCATCTACATATCTAGCACTTTCATGTAAATTAGGTCCACCAACTTAGCTGTCATTATAACAACCGCCTAGCATCTAATAAAATTAGCCACCAAGTAGGCTCATGTGATAAAAAACGTGACCATTAGATAAACATTGTATATTTCTACTACAAAAAATATCATATTGGTCTATAAAATCACAATTTCATCTCCTTATTTATTTCAAAGCCACAGAGCCATCAATACTTCACATAGGACTCTAATTCTATTCTCAGAGTCTTACCGCGAAAAACCAAAGCAACAAATTTAGCTTTTCTTCACCTTCAGCTTTCAGGTTCAAGAACAAGCTTTGCAAGTGCAGCTAATGTGCAGTAGTAAACATATCGGAATCATTTGTAAATCGAGACAAGCTGTATTCAATCAATCTGTGTGTAGTCCAACTGTGGCGTGCACCTAATGCCATCAACCCAACTTCTACTGTTCTACACAAATTCAACTCACAAAGAACAAGTCAAAGAATACAGAAGCATTGGAGGAAAGCTGGAATTGATTAGTTGAAGAACAACCCAACTAATATAACCCAAGAATTGCATATGCTTCAGAGGAATGCAGTAGTAATTCAAGAAAATATAGCTCAATTAAAGTTTTTTTTCTGTAACATGTGCTTCAGAGGAAGCTTCACTGTTAGAATTTGTATAAGGACATTATACTTTTTTTTTTTTGTCATTCAGTAGGCGTGCTAAACTATACAACATCAAGAAACCCGGTTTAGTGAACCTTACAATATAAAAAGCATCTTATTCAAACAAGTTCTAGCAAACTTCAATGCACAATAATTCACAATAATCTAAGAAAATAGAAGCTAAACTGTCTCTAAGCTTACACAAAGCTTCTTGTTCAAAACACAACCACTTCACCTCAAAAACTAATCTAAATTCATACTTTCCTCCCACTATGAGGAGGGTGATCATTCCAGTCCTTTTGATCCTTATTCATTTATACATTACACTACTTCTGCTTCTTGCATACACAAAATAAATCAATATTCATTCAACATAATGATGAAGAATACAAAACTCCTCTCTCTTTTTTTTTCTCTTTTTTTGCTGTACCTTGTACTTCATCTTCTTGTTGATTCCAACAAGAAGGGTGCATGCCTTCTTACTATGGCCTAATTTTGACTTGTGGTAATTCCCTCGCCAGCTAAGGTCTCTTTGCCCTCCTTCCTACTTTTCCTAATACTTCTCAACTCCCTCCTAAACTTAGGTGCAATTATCTTCTCACCTGCTTCGTGGGTCATGTTTCTTACATCAGTGTTGCATGTAAAATTAAAATCCTAATGATGTGAAACGTAAATGCCATATACTTGTCTAGGTGGCAAGATTAATTAAAGCCCAAATCAATTTGAGGAGAGAATGAAAATCTGAAATTAAGGAGTAATTAAAGCTAATTCAAATTCAAATTTTGAATTTGAATTGTCATTAATTGGGAGGATTAAATGATTAATTGATTTAAATCTGAAATTAAATTTCAGATTTAAATTAATGATTATTGGCTTAATTGGAGGGACGAATTTAAGGAGTAATTAATGCTAATTCAAATTCAAATTTTGAATTTGAATTGTCATTAATTGTGAGGATTAAATGATTAATTGATTTAAATCTGAAATTAAATTTCATATTTAAATTAATGGTTATTGGCTTAATTGGAGGGACGAATTTAAGGAGTAATTAATGCTAATTCAAATTCAAATTTTGAATTTGAATTGTCATTAATTGTGAGCCTCTCCTAATTAAGAAATTTCTTTATCCAAGGAGGAAGAGAGGGGGAGGTGGGGGGTTGGTGGGCGTCGGCCTAAGGGATGGCCGGCGGGTGAATTTCTGGTCTGGCCAACAGGGCCGGCGGCAAGGAGAACTTGGGGAGGAAAAGCCCGAGCTTGGTAGAGGATGAGAAGTTTGGGGAAATTTAGGAATTTCTAACCTCACGCTCTTAAACTTCAAGATCTCAAAGGAGATTGTAGGGATGTCGGAACTCACACAGAGATCCACGAAACTCTCCTCAAGAACTCACAAAGAGATCTTGAGAATCTAGGAACTCACAAAGAGATCCGCGAAACTCTCCTCAAGAACTCACAAAGAGATCTTGGGAAAGTCGGAACTCACAAAGAGATCCTTCTGAACTCACTAAGAGATCAATACGAAAATAAAATTTTCCATTATCAATAATCCTTCCTAATACAAGAGAAGGGGCCTCTATATATAGGCCTCAAGAGAAATTAAAAGACACATTCGCCCCTTGGGCTTACATAAAACAAGAGGGTAAAATGGGAAATTGTAAAACTAAATTAAAATACACTTAATAAACGAAAATAAAGCAAAGTGATCTCGGTCGTCGATCTTCAGCTCCTCCTCGGATTGGCATGGACGGTTGGATGTCCGCATCATTCTCCCGGGGTGGAAAAGACTCGACTCCGTCGAGTTTGCATCCCGGGTGAGCAACCATGCTCTGATACCAAACTGATGTGAAACGTAAATGCCATATACTTGTCATAGGTGGCAAGATTAATTAAAGCCCAAATCAATTTGAGGAGAGAATGAAAATCTGAAATTAAGGAGTAATTAAAGCTAATTCAAATTTAAATTTTGAATTTGAATTGTCATTAATTGGGAGGATTAAATGATTAATTGATTTAAATCTGAAATTAAATTTCAGATTTAAATTAATGATTATTGGCTTAATTGGAGGGACGAATTTAAGGAGTAATTAATGCTAATTCAAATTCAAATTTTGAATTTGAATTGTCATTAATTGTGAGGATTAAATGATTAATTGATTTAAATCTGAAATTAAATTTCATATTTAAATTAATGGTTATTGGCTTAATTGGAGGGACGAATTTAAGGAGTAATTAATGCTAATTCAAATTCAAATTTTGAATTTGAATTGTCATTAATTGTGAGCCTCTCCTAATTAAGAAATTTCTTTATCCAAGGAGGAAGAGAGGGGGAGGTGGGGGGTTGGTGGGCGTCGGCCTAAGGGATGGCCAGCGGGTGAATTTCTGGTCTGGCCAACAGGGCCGGCGGCAAGGAGAACTTGGGGAGGAAAAGCCCGAGCTTGGTAGAGGATGAGAAGTTTGGGGAAATTTAGGAATTTCTAACCTCACGCTCTTAAACTTCAAGATCTCAAAGGAGATTGTAGGGATGTCGGAACTCACACAGAGATCCACGAAACTCTCCTCAAGAACTCACAAAGAGATCTTGAGAATCTAGGAACTCACAAAGAGATCCGCGAAACTCTCCTCAAGAACTCACAAAGAGATCTTGGGAAAGTCGGAACTCACAAAGAGATCCTTCTGAACTCACTAAGAGATCAATACGAAAATAAAATTTTCCATTATCAATAATCCTTCCTAATACAAGAGAAGGGGCCTCTATATATAGGCCTCAAGAGAAATTAAAAGACACATTCGCCCCTTGGGCTTACATAAAACAAGAGGGTAAAATGGGAAATTGTAAAACTAAATTAAAATACACTTAATAAACGAAAATAAAGCAAAGTGATCTCGGTCGTCGATCTTCAGCTCCTCCTCGGATTGGCATGGACGGTTGGATGTCCGCATCACCTAAGCCTTCATGTAAACATTTATCTTGAAGTAACTAGAACAAGACCATTCTGAGTCATCCCTATTGTATGTAATGCCATAACAAAAGCATGTTTACAAGGAATTTCACTAATATCGTAAACTCTACACTCACAGCCTTGCCTCTGCCCTAATAAGTTCACGACAAATTTGTAAACCTTAGCAATAAATTGAAATTATTCTTGACTAGGGGTAATTACTCTCATTCTCTTGGAATAATTCTTATTCTAGCTAACACTTCGCATTATTACGAGAGTCAATATTTCCACCATCTTAATTTCCTTGTTTTTCATATGGTTGACATCCCAATTATCTTCAACCTCAAATTCTCCGGGAAGGTAAGTATGTATTTCTCTCAATCATGTCTACTACTACAACAACAACAACATCAAGCCTTTATCCCACTATGTGGGGTTGGCTATATGAATCCTTTTTTTCCATTGTGCTATATTAAAAGTTAAATTCTCATTTAAATCTATAAAGAAAGGTCATTTCTAATATTTTTTAACCAAGTCTTTTTCGGTCTACCTCTACCCTTCTTAACATAAGTCGAATCTAATACATCTACATTTCCTAACCGTGTCATCGGAAGGCCTCCATTTTATGTGACCATACCATCTAAGACGACTCTCTCTAATCTTATCCTCCACTGGACTACTCTAACCTTTTCAATCATGTTTACTCCAATTAGTAAATATTCCACTATATTATTTCTAACATGATTTGCTTTCACAAGCACATCAAAACAATGTCAAAACAACATTATTTTCTTTTGTAGTGGTGTGTCAGCCATCATGCCTTTTTAGCATCGAGGCAACCCATTTTGTTTGTAAAGGATGAAGGCCATGTAAGCCTTCACAGCAATCTAGAAGCTCTTCCACAATTCAGGTCCAAGGAAGACCTTCTTGAAGTTATTGAATGGCACGCCTACAACAATATCTCTACTTGGCACATGGGAAACATTCTACAATGGCCTCATCAAGACTTTTGGCATAACATTATGCATAGGTCAAAATAATGTCAATAGAAAAACTAATAAGAATTATACAGACTTTAATTAAATTATAGTTTTCCAGGCTTTTTCTTGTCATATATAATTGCTAGAGATGCATTCGATCCATCATAAACCACTGCCGAGTTCAACACACACCTACAGCTTGCCTGATTTTCAATCTCAATTATTAGCTAAAAGGCATGAATAATTGTTGTCATCAACACCGATTGTAGCTAGTAAATATACTCCATAAGAAGCTTTAAAAGAAATTCATCAATGCAAAGCAACGGCCTACAACAAACCAAACATTTTCTTTCAATGTATCAAAACATCTATAAAATTCTAGAATTTCATAACTAATTAGAGAGATTGGTATCATATATAACTAGTGTCTGACTCTATTGTGAGAATTGTAAAAGGATATTTGCATATTTTGGCAATAATTTGAAATACTCCTTATAATTTCCCTTAATCTAAATCTTCATCTTTGCTTTAGCCCACCATAAGTTTAGGTCAATGACTTTAATATAATATTTCTTCTGAAATTCATGCCTCACTAAGTCATACTTCATTTAGGATCAGCATACGACTACTCTTCGAATTCTACAACAATCCATTTATATGTAACCACCTTGTTAGTTGAGATCCTTATGCAACTATGCGTATTATTGAGCTTATTTATTTTGAAGAAAACATCATCCTTAAAAAATTATACATTAATCCACCAAATACATCCTTAAGAGGAAAATTTTTGGATAAACTTTTTGGTGTCATTTTTTATCTTATTCATTGTAATTTCATCAGGCAAACAACATCTTCAAAAGAACTTTCCTATGTATTTCCAAAAAAAAAAAAAAGACCTCTTCTATATGATGCATATTTGCAAAAAATTGGCCAACCTTATCATAAGTGTCTTAATATGGATTCCCATTTTAAAAAAAAAATTAGCTCTTCTCATCCCTCGTAGATTGTCATCCATAATCGGTTCCATCACTTATGTCATCAAGTACATGCTCTATATCTATGTTTATGTCCAAACTTATTTATCTACTAATTAATATACTCGTCTAAGGATCAGAGCCTTCACTGTCCAACTCATCAACATTTAAGAAAATAGTAACTCTTGATCAACTGCATAATCAACATCCTCACCATCATCCCCTTCAAACTCTATCACATGATTCATATCTATATCCTTACCCTTAGAAGCATTACGTAAAAAAAGGCCTCTTTGTATGAAAATGCAATAATGCCAACTTTTTAAAACCCTACAAACCAACATCCAGCATTTCCCAGCATGCATGTCCACCTTGCATTCTTTGTTCACTTACATCAACCCCTTCAAACCTTTTTATGTTAAAATGCTTCTTCACTCACCATAAATATGAATATCATCATTCCCCAACTTACTATGTTCACTAAACCTATTTAGCACGTTAGTATTAATATGCAAGTAGATTCATGAAGAAGTTTATGCTATTACTGTTATCTCCAAAAAGCATTATATCACAATATTATTGCATGGCCTTTCCCAAGCCAAGTCACTTGAGATATATGAAGCCATCTATGATGATAATCCAATCATTAATGATGAGGACGATTAGGAAGAACAACTTGCGTTGCATATGGATTCATAGATGCATACCCTTGGCCAAACTCTTCCTCGGCCTATATCACCTTCATGATTATTTATGAGTTACAAGATCTTCAACATACTTCACCATGCTGGATGATGATCATCCAACTTCACTGCATCTTAAGATTATCGAGTTTGTGTTACATAGGATGCCCACACCACTAGCTTCAATTATGTATTCATGGTTTGCAAATGAACAACTTGACAAGCACTTCCCCCTATTATTGGCTAAGATCATCTCCAACTAAACTGCATATGGTGGTATGTCATCCGCCATTCGTTTCATTCGAAAGCTAAATTGTATGCCAAAATTCGGTGATGCCGCACTGTTCACCGACATCAATTTTTTGTGTTAAGAAATAAATTTTAAAAAATGAGAAAGAATATATACAATTTTTTTTATTATTATTTATTAAGAAATGGAGCTCAGTTGAAAATAAATTACCGCATTTTAGAATTTTACTGCATTTTGGAGTGGAAAATGAGTTCTTCGGTTGGAGATGCCCTATAGCGCTGCCCAATCTTGCCACTTGATACAGAAATTTTGAAGACAACTACAATTACTGTATCACCTTATCCACCTCAAAAGCCTCTACCAAACTCGTCAAGAGAAGAATTCTTTTGGGTATACAAGAATTGATACAAAACAAAATACCTAAATTAGAAGGTATTAGTTAAGGTTTTCATTCTTGTTATCTTATATTTATGTCAATATACATATTATGATTTTACAATGATATAAAATCTCTTATTCTAATAAGCTTGCTATGTCAGGTCCTGCAAGGTTATAAATGTATAGCCCTTCCCTCTTATTACATATAGAAGGGTTAGGGTTTAATTGATGGATTATAAATGATAAAAATGAAATACTGCCTTTTCATTATCATGTACCCTCCCCTTTGCTAAGTATTTTGTGTGCTGTGTTTGCTCCCCTTGGTTGCTAAGCGCATCCTAAATCCCCCTACTAAAAAACAGTGCAATACACAGAGTGAAAGGGTGGGACCGCGAAGTGATGCTGTTGCACACCTTTACAAGAGGATAATAATGGCGGCCGGCTGTCTCCGCTTCCTCTAACAGACGAACGCCGGCGGATGGGTAAGCCTGCGAGTGGAAGAGCTACAAGGGGCTGTTTGGCAACAGGATTTATGCTAAAACCGACCAAACGGATTTGAGCGCCCCGTAAATCTCACGGCGGAATAAACCCTCGGTTCCCTCGTTTTTCCGCAAATCCCGGATTTTCTAAATCCTGCAGTTCGGCGAATTTACGAGATTTGGCCGAAGAAGCGCGCAAAAGGGATAAAGATGGTTACCTTCGCAGCGAGCGAGCTCCCGTCGTGACTTCCGATCCAACGTCGTCGAACACACTACTTCACTCGAAGCCTACAACCTTTAGATGAACCACGCACGAAAACGGCGACCAGGAAAAGCAACAGTATGAATTAAATAAGTAGTAATTAAATCTTCAAATAAATGAATTAATTAATATAATTTGAAATAGAAATAATTCTTATATAATTAACAATTTAATATTAAATAAATAATTAGTAAGAGAATATTTAAATTATTAATGAGATAATTGATATTATAATTAATAATGAAACTTAATTAAATAATACTTTAAAATTAATTAAATTATTAGTAGAAAAAAATTAAATTATTAATAGAAGAATTACTTAAATAATTAGTTATTTTGAAAAAAATTTAACTAATTAATTAGATAATTATTAATATAATTAAATATCAAAATTAACATCAAAATAAGTAACTTAATAAATATTATTATAATTATTAATTAAATTATTTAATAATTTAGTTAATTCCTAATTAAATTATTTATAAATATAATTTATTAATTGTAATTAAATTGAAATTAATAAGCAGCTTCTTAATTAAATTCGTAACTAATAAAATTTTATTTTTAAATGAATCAACTGCCTTAACTCATATATTAAATTGTCAAACAATTTCATACAATTTAACAGAATTTAATAATTATTTTGCCAGTTTTTAGAATTCACATACTAAGTATTTAATAAATCCTAATTTTGGCAAACTTAGCCTAAAAGTCTAAAAGAGGTGAATTGCGTGAGAGAGGGAATTGGAACTTTAGCAGAGGATTAAAGCCGACCAAGCCGGCAAGGAGAAAGCGGTTACAATTATTACGTCATCTGACCGGATGTAGAGCTACGTTCGGCCGCCAATAACATGTCGCCACGTGCTATTATTCTTTAACGTGCGGCCCGACGACTTGACCCGGACCGGAATCCGGGAATGTTATGTTCGCGTATTGCGAGGTATTACTCGGTATTTGCTCGGTATTGCTAGGTATTGCTTGGCAATAACGAGAAATACCACTCTAGAAAAACTCGGTACAACTCGGTATTGCTCGGTATTTGCTCGGTATTGGTTATTGCCGAGCAAAATCGAGCAATACCTAGCAATACCTAGCAAAATTGAGAAATACCGAGCCATCCTGGGTCCGTTTCGGGTCGGGTTGTCGGGGCGCGCGGTAAATAGTGATAACGCGTGGCGCGATTCTACTAGCGGCCGAACGTAGAGCTACGTCCTATGACCGGACCAAATAAAAGTTCGTTGCCATGAGTGAAGGGGCAAGAGAGAGAGGGAATGTTTATGTTTTAGTAAGAGAAGGGTGAAAATAATTAAAAAAAATGTGATAGGCTTCATAGATGAAAAATATATTCATAAAAACATGAATTTAATGAATTTTAAATATGTTCAATTTATGCTAAAAATATATTAAAAATTGTCACTAGAATTTAATTATTATATTTTTTTAAATAAATATAGTATATGAATAGTAAATTAAAATTTATAATATTTTAATCTAAGTTTTTCTTCTTTTTTTTAAAGATTATATGAATTTAATCTACTAAGTTGAGGACCTAAGTCTTGATTGACATATTGTTTAATATAATACACTCAATGTACATACTATTATTTATGATTAAATTATTTAAAACTAGCTAGGGTAGTTCTTAAGGAATGTTTTGGACCTAAAACATTTTGTTTAATACTAAGTTAGTTCTTAATATAATATATTTAATGTACATTATATCATTATTCATCAAACCAAAAGTTGGATGACCAAATGATTTCCAAACAAGACATTCTTAGATTCGAATCGAGCTTCTCAACGAGACGAATCCAACGAGCATAAGATCATCAAATTATGATATCATTAAAACATTCAAATGTCCATTAAATAATGCATGATTAAGGGGATCAACATTGGTTGTTCATCCAAACCACTCTCACCTTATCTTTGATCTCCCTCCTCTTTAATGGTCATGCCACTCTCAAAAAATTATAAATAGGTCCTTCATTCCACATAGAAGGGGACTCAAGCAAGGAAGAGAAATAGAGAGAGAAACTAGAGTTCTCTTGTCACTAGACTCCTCCTCGATCACCGCTAGACTTCCATCAGGCCATCGAGTGTCACCGGACTTCCGCCCGTCCAATGATTGACCCCGAATTTTTCCCCAACCACCAACTGACGCTAGACTTTTGCATGGCCACCGATTGACGCCGGACTTCCTCTCGGCCACCGCTTAACACTAGACTTCCACCCCGCCTCCAACTGACGTCGGATTTCCGTTCAATCACCAAACGTCATCGGACCTCCGTTCGTCACTAAATTTGAACCCCACGGTTGATTATTGTAATATGATAATTTTTAATTTCGAGGATAAATCAGTCACTTATAATATATTCAGATACTAGATGAATCATTTCAATTGGGCATGACCCCATGGTTTTTCTCTTTGTTAGGATTTTTCACGTAAAAATTATTGTTTTCTCTGTTTGTGTGTTGGATATATGTACAACGCTGAGACGTAGAATTCTAACTCTATCGCCGCGTATATTCTAGCCCGCAACACTACTATATATTACATTAAAAATCAGACAAATTCATGTGCAATGAAGTCCATCATCATTGAATTTTAATCAAGATATCCTGACTTTTTTCTTCTTGAAATATCAAGAAGATAAAGAGTCTTTGATTTTTACATCACCCAATAAGAGAGCCTATGAAAATATAAAATATTTATGTAATTATATATAAATACTAAGACAACTAAATATAATTATGTTGATCTTGATTTTGTCAAACCCTGGGCATGGTGGACTGAGTTGATCAAGTCAACCTTTGACTTGGTCAACCCAAGTCCTAATGGGTCAATTTTGACCCTTTAGGCCCATTAAGAGCCCAAATCCATTTGAAATCAAATTTGATCCATATCATGGCTTAATCCTCTTCCCCCATTGACCTATTTTGACTGGTTTGGCCAAGTCAAACTCTGTTAATATGACCTATTTATGTGAATTTAAGACATAATTAATGGGTTTAATGGCTCTTAATGCATGGAAATTCAAAATCCCATTCCAATCAGATTAATTTCCCTCCAAATCACCTGGGGATTCTATCCCAACCGTCCACCTTAGGTTTAGGGTCCTTAAATAGCAAAATTTTGATGTTTTTGGACTTTTTGACTTTTGCTCTTACCCCGAGTCTCCATAGCCTGAGATCTTGGAGTTGAGAGCCCGCCCCCCCCCCCCCCCCCCCCCCCCCCCCCTCCCACAAATTTTCCCCACACGTCTCGAGTCGAACCCGACCACCCCAAGCTGCCGGCAGCGAGTTCTCTGGCGACCCGAGGAGATTCCCCTTCCAAGGCTTTTTCCCGTTGATACTTATGTCGAGAGCTCGTGATTTCTTCTACAAAAAGAAGCGTGGACAACCTACAAGTACAACAAGCCTTTAAGCGATTAATTTCATCCATTAACCAAGGTGAAATCTCTAAACCTAGGTTAAGACACTTAGACTTAATTAGCTCTTCATATAAAGGATTTTAGATCAAAATAAAACTCCCCAATCCAGGCCGGGGTAAGTCCAGGTTTTGCATTGCATTAGCTATGACAGGGGTCTTAGTGTTGAGTAGAACATCAAACCCAACCTAGATCTAGGATTCGAGGCTACTACATTCGGTCTCGTAGTATGCCTTAAATAGTAGGTAGGTCCCTTCCTTCCAGGGATTATAAATCCTACTTATCCGCGTCACAGGATGACGCCACATCTATCCTTCTCTCACGTATGTGGTTGATTGCTTGTCTTTCTTTCTACAGTTTCCATTTAGTACCCTAGAGCCTCCAAGTGTTGGTAGGAGCCACGCATGTTGATTCAACCATTCGGACCTTTCTTCCTTTTGAATAAGATTTCATAGTCTACACCCTTGTACCAATCCAACCTGTATGAGAGGGTAATGTATGATCCTTAATCGAGAGTTTTCTCATGCTCCGGCCTGGGATGTAATTAACCACAGGGGCTTGCGCCCGTGGGAAACTCGGTCCCACATCTACTAAACCCCATTCGAACTGCTGTACATGTATCGGATGGGAGAAACCCGTGACTAGGTTGTGTATATTGCTACCCATCGAGGTGTGTTGGTGAAAACCTCTATCCTCAATGGTTAGTCGTATGCACGATCCAATCTGTCCCTTTCAATTGACCCGTTCGCACGGTGCTCTTTCGAATGTCCACAAAGTAATATTCAAGCTTTAAATTAGGGTGATTAGTGTTTACATAATATCTCATTATATACTAATTAAAACACTCAATAAAACATATTTAATTCAAATTTGATTACTTGAGCTCAAAATAAAACTACTAATCTATAGCTTAAGACATATATCAACACTTTATCATATACTTCTTAGCCTTTATCAACAATTGTAGATTATTAGTAACATAAAATAAAGTCTTATATTTAAAAATAATATGTTTATTGTGACAATTTATAATGCTCATTTGTCTATTGTTTTTAGCCATTGCTATACTATACATTTACCTTTTGCTTTCTTTGGGTGTCATTTCATTTGTATTGATTGGAAGTGTTGTGAGCAAATATTTGATGAATAATTAGGTAATTATTTATAAAAAAAAAATTATTTAGCTATTTAATAATTATTGATAAATGAGTATGAGCATTGGGATGTTTGTTCATTTATATTTTTGCATATAATTAACTATTTGTTCTTATTGAACAAGAAGCTTGATGAAAGACCTTTTTCTAGATTATTTAATTATTTTGTATGACTTATTCAATATTATTATAGCAATATTCATTTACTCTACACCCTTCAAAACTTGTACTAATAAAAGTATAAACATGATGAAAATAGTTATTAAATAATTAGATGGATAGATTAAAATTTTAATCTATTTGGTTAAATTATAACATTTTGGATTCAAAATTTTAAGGATGCACCCAACCTTACTAATAGACCAACTCTGTGAATGCAGGACATGAAACTTAAGTGAGAATGAGGAAGAAAGTTTTATTTGTCGTCTCATTTGGAAGGTTAGAATATATTAAAATAGTTTAGTTTGTCATCTCATTATTGGAGCCAAGATGAGCTGCAATATCAAAATTAAGAATACAAATAACATGACTCTTAGAGCTTAGAATACATAAACATTTGTCATGGACGATCTTCATTTGGGGCGAGAAATGAGCGAAAGGGAAAACAAAAGCCGTACTCGAGGTCGTGACTCGTGAGTCGCGAGATAGGAGTAAAGGTGAAAACGAACTATTGATGCTTTTCATGTGTCAAAAAAAAAGTTTGTGACTTCTGTGGATTAATAAATAACTTTAAAATGAAAAATTATAAAAATTAGAACATATTTACTCATTTGCAAACTTGTTGCTCTGTTAAGCCACCATAACAATCATCTTTAAGCCCCTTTAGGCTTTCAATTTTAGTTTTAGTCAAATCCTTTAGAGGAGATATCTCGTACTAATTCCTCCAAGCAATTCTACGTCAAAATCTCTTTTCATCATTCCTTCCAGAATGGAAAGTCATTCCTCTCTCTATCTATCAATATTTTACATCATTAATCTTTCTCTCTCTACAGCTGAAGCATTGCATGATCTTAGTAGAAGGTGGATTGAGGACTTGAAATGGAAAAAGCATGAATCCCCCCCAAGGAATTTTTATTGGGTCCAGTGTCTTGATGTAGCTCTACATTCGGACACCAGTAATATGGTGTCACATAGCAGCTCCATTACCGCGGACGTACCCAGCCTGGCGAAGAGTGGCCTAATTGGCTAAAGTAGAGCGGGGGCTATAGAGCTGGCTCTAATTGACATAAAAGTTCATAACTTTCATATTATTATCTTACTTATAGTTTCCTCTAACAAATTTAGTAATATTATCTTACTAGTTATATTTTTAAAATATTATTTTTTTGGTGTTATTATTATTTAATTACTAAAAAAACATGCCCATTCTTGCAAAAAAAAGTGCCGCTTCCCCGTGAAGAGTTAAATATAAAGCTACAGATATAAGAAGCACAAAGTAGAGCGTGACATGCTTTAATTAACGTGCACGCATCAACGTAGGTCCTCCATGCGTTTCTGCTGTTGTAATAATTCCAAGTTTTTCAAATGGAGGAGAAAGAAATACTGTACAGAATTTTTTACATCATTTGAAAAACTTTTTTGCTATTTATTTTTTATAATTGGATAAATATGTCAATTATGAAATAAATATCTTTTTTTTTAAATCATATTAAACTTAATTACTTCACACCAGACATAATTTATTTGTTTGATTTTCCTTTGCTGGTTTAAGAAGCAAAATCCCCACACAGTCATGTGGCTAATGGGTCTACTTACATAATGGCTTCCATTTGTTCACTACTTCAACGGAGAAGCCACAGGCATCTCCTTCTATAAATCCCTCCCATCAAACCCAAAGCATCACATCACAACAGTAAGCCCAAATGGCCTCGGCCAAGCTTCTCCTCCTCATATTCTTCCTTCCGGCCATCCAAATCCAGGCTGCTCAGCCTAGATTCCTTCACGGCCTCTTCTCAGAGAATCCAATGGCTTTTCCGCCTTCAGCATATCAGTTCTTCAACCTTTACTCCACGCCGCCCGCCGCCCAGGTTGCGCCGGCGCCGCAGGGCTTAGTGCGAGGTTCCGCAGCGCCTTTAAGAGTTAGGGCGAACGGGGAAAAAGTCCTCCTTTTCGTCATCATCGTTGTTATTGTATTCGCTATGGTTGTTTTCTATTTGCGAGCGAGGCGGCGAGCCAATGCTCGGCTTGCGCAGCTGCCATTTAATGGCGCCTTGACGTATCAAAAGGAAGGAAAGCCAAAGGATTCCAGTTAGGGTTTTGTTGTTTGGGGGATTTACAATACATATCTAGCACTCAAAAGTTATATTGTTTATATATATTTAGCTTCTAAATTTTACATATTGTTTAAGTTTATATTTAGTGTGTACAATCATATGTCCGAATAGTTTTTCCTGTTCGGACTCCGCACGTAATAATTTCTCCAACTTCTTAGCTGGTCCATTGATCCCTCATCATAACTTTAATTTCTTGTTGGTCTTGTCGCCATTCACACCGCATAGGGCTATTTATTTGTGTATTCCCATTGCAACTCTCTTGTTGATCTGTAGGCCATAATACTACTTCTTCTATCTAGTGATACTTCGTCATCACTTGCTGGTTTCCTTGTTACATGCATGCCACCACCAATCCCATTTGCTCGGCCGAGTGAGCTTTCATAGTGACTTCCCCATCTCTTTAGCATCTAACAACATCAGTTGAGGGTTTCGACTTGGCTATTAACTGAAATTAAAGGAGTGCTACAATGTGAAAACAAGGAAGCCAATGTATTAAATATGTAAATGATAGATCTTTGAGTGCAATATATGTAAATCCTCCTTTTAAAAAAAAAATGGTTAATATCCAATGAATTTGTATGAAAAGAAAAGATTGAATATAATGGAGATGATAAGCTATTATCTCCTCTCTAATTTTATTTGCATACTTCAATTTTATTTTGAATTTTATGTAATAAAAAATTTGATTGATTGGTCATAGTCATAAATTACATTATAATTTAATTTAAATTAGAATATTATCAGATCCCATTAGGGCTGCAAACGAACCGAGCCGAGCCGAGTATGTGAGTGTTCATGTTTGTGTTTGTTTAACATTAGCTTGTTCATGTTTGGTTCGTGTTTGATTCAAGCTTTATTATTTGTGTTCATGTTTGGTTCATTTAATTTAACGGTGTTCATGTTTGGTTCATGTTCGTTTGTTTAGTGCTTATCGAGCTTTAAACAAGCTATGTTCGTGAATATATTTCGCAAACAATCTGTTGAAAAAGCAAACCTTAAATCTTTTCATGAACATCCTAAACAAACAATCTAACAAATATGGACAAATATGAAATGTTTCTTGTTATTAATAAAAAATAATTATATTATTATGTTATAATTATAGTTTTTATATTATGTATATTTATCAATTGTATAATAATATATTATTTAAGTTTTTATCGAGCGATTTTAATCGAACCCGAATCAAGCTTTTTTCCGAGCTTGTTCATGAACATCAACTGATGTTGTTCGCGAACATAAACGAGCTGAGCGCATTAGTTCAAGCTTGTTTATTTAAGAATCAAGTATTTAAAATATTGTTCAAGTTTGTTTGTTAGTTAATTAAACGATCACGAACGAGCTTTAATCGAACCGAACAACGAGTAGTTCGTCGAACGTTTGGTTCGCTTTCAGCCCTAGATCCCGTTACGGTCAAGACAGCAAGCAAGACGATATCTTAATAGTTATAGATTTATTTATTTATTAAATAATATTTTTTTGGTATATTATTATTATTATTATTATTAAAAAAAACTCGTGAAGAGTTAAATATTGAGCTACAGATATAAGAAGCACAAAGACAAAGTAGAGCGTGACATGCTTTAATTAGTGTGCACGCATCAACGTAGGTCCTCCATGCGCTTCTGCTGTCGTAATAATTCCAAGCTTTTTAAGTGGATGAGAAAGAAATAAAAAAATACTATGTAGATTTTTTTAATTTAAATTTGCCATATTTCTATTTTATATAAGTTCAGTTACTTTTCTAAAATTATTATAATGAGAAATAAATTTTATAATTAAAATATATAGAATATGATAAATATTTCTCAAAATAATTATGTGAGGATATCCTTATAATAAGGATTGTTGCGTGCTAGAATATACGCGGCGGTAGAGTTTATAAATTTGCGTCCGAATGTTGTACGAGTATTCAGCACACAAACAGAAAAGAGAAATGAATACCAAGGTTTTTACGTGGAAAACCCGAAAGAGGGAAAAAACCACGGGGCCTTGCCCAATTGTAAAGTTCAACTAGTATTTGTTTGAAGTACAAAGATTGATCCGTCTTACAAATCAAGACGATCAGTTAGAATCAACTTCTCACAAAATTACAAAGTTCTGCAAATGCCCGGCGTTTCCCGAAAATCCGGCAGAGTTCCGGCGTCTTCAGACGGCGGGAAGAGCTCCAGCGGTGGTCGAGGAGGAGAGTATTCGTCTTTTCCTCTTTTCCTTCTTCTTCTCTCTCTTCACTTGAGTCCCCCTTTGTGAAGAATGAGGGCTCTATTTACAGTTTTTCTGGAGTGGCGTGGCTCGTAAATAGGTGTGAGATCATGGACGAATAGGGAGTGGTTTGAATGGACGGCCGATATTGAACCCTTTGATTGTGTACTGTTCATTGGACATTTGGAGGCCTTAATGATGTCAGAATTTGGCGATCTTGAGCTCCTTGGATTCGTCTCGTTGATCCGCTCGATTCGAGTATAATTTTGTTAAAATCCGAGACCATTTGGTAACTCAAATTGTCGTTTGAATCTTCCAATAGCGCTTCGGGTCCTTGATTCGGACCCATTTGGATTCGGATTGGGTCGAATTTGGTGTCGTTGGGTTCGTATTTCTGAGGCGCTCAGTTTGACTATAAGCTCGCTGAAATCGAAGTTCAGATGCTCCTGAATTTAATCTTTGAAGTTTCCGGTTAGATTTTGCCTCGAGATTCGTGCTTGATCAAGATAAAATTTTCTAAGAATACATCAAGGATATAATGAAATTTATTATGAAATTCATATTGTGCAAATTTTAAAACAAATAAAATAATTTTCACTACCTTGGTGTATGCTTTTTGCTATGATATTTTTCTTGTTGATAAGATTAGAGAGGGAGTTGAAGGTAAACTTGAATTATGGAGATCAACTTTAGAGTCTAAAAGTTTTCGTTTGAGTAGATTTAAAATTGAATATATGAAGTATAATTTTAGTAGTAATGGACCTAGTGGCGGATTGTGACTTTGAGCGATCAATCCATTAATAAGAGTACACGTTTTAGATATCTTGGTTCTATTATTCAAAGTGATGGTAAAATAGATGGGGATATTATCGGCAAAATTTAAGTTGGATGGTTGAAGTGGAGGAATACATCAGACATGTTGTGTGATAGAAAAGTCCCCCTCAACCTTAAGGGAAAATTCTATAAGATGATAGTAAGACTTGCAATGCTATATAATATTGAATGTTTGCCATTAAAAAAGAAGCATAATACTAAGCTAAGTGTTGTAGAGATGAGGATGCTCAGGTGGATGAGTCGTTTTACCCTTAGAGATAAGATACGAAATGAGCATATATGTGAGAAGATTGGAGTAGCTCCAGTGGAAGATAAGATTAGAGAGAGTCACCATAGATGGTTTGGCCACTTAAAACAACGGCCTCCCGATGACCCGATTAGGAAAATAAAGGTATTAGATTTGACTTATGTTAAGAAAAGTATAGGTAGACCTAAAAAGACTTCGTTATAAAATATTAGAAATGATATTTCTTTATTAGACTTAAACAAGAATTTGACTTTTTAAGAGAACACAATGGAGAAAAAGATTCATGTAGCCGACCCCAAATAATGATACAAAGGCTTGATGTTATTTGTTGTTGTTGTTGTATGATACATACCATATAGAATATCTTGATCACACATATTTTTTCAATTATTTTTCTATTTTATTTTTCAAATAGTTGTCATTATTACTAATTTATTATAACTTTTTACATTATTTGAAAAACTATTTTGCTAATTATTTTTTTATAATTGGATAAATAAGGTATTTATGAAAGAATTATATTTTTTAATCATATTAAACTTAATTACTTTGCAACAGTTATATAATTTATTTGTTTGATTTGCCATTGCGGTTTTAAGAGGCAAAAGCCCCACACAGTCATGTGACTAATGGATCAACTTACATAATGGCTACCATTTGTTCAATACTTCAATGGAGAAGCCACAGGCATCCATCATTTTTTTTATATAAATAAATAAAATAAATTTATATAAAAAATTTATTTTATGCATACAAATCCCTCAAGAATGCATTATGTCAAATTTGTCTCATGTATTGCTCTTCCAAAGCAAATGGAACTTTGCACGCCAAGCAAAACCTCCCCCACTACAACTTCTCTATTGAAAAAATAGGCAAAATACACTAAAATATAAATTCACTACTGTGAAGCTCCACCACCACCTTGCTTGATGCCTACAGGTCGGACGATGTCCACCGCCACCAAAATTCCGGCGAAGTTCTAGCGGAATATTTTCAACAGATTTTTCGAGGGATTTATTTCCACACGAAATTCCTGCGAATTCTCGATGGAACTTAAAATTTTCTGATAAATTAAGTAATTTAATAACTTATTGTCTTATTATATTAAATTAATTAAATTAAACTAAATAATAGTTTTGATTAAATTAAATATTGCTAAACTAAATTAAATAAACATTTCTCATAATTATTATTATGTTAAATCAACTAATTTAAATTAATTAGTTAGTTAATATAATAAATATTGTTAAATTAATTTTCACCGTAATATAAAATTATTTATTTTGATATTTACAAAATATTACTATTAATTTTTAAATTAATTATTAATTTTAATATTCTATTTGATGGAATTTAAATAAAAAATAGTATTATTAACAATAGAACTTGCTTCATGAGGATGACTCTAATAAAACCCCCCTCACTAATGACCGTGCATATGATTTATGAGTTAACAACTACATATTTTTGTTTTCCTTAAGAATTAATTGTGGATGAGTAAGGAAGTGAGAAAGAATGAATTTAAAGTTAAGATTGATGTTATATGCTACTTTTATATAGTTCTTATAATTTATGTTATTGTATTTCAATTCTTTTTGACATAATTTATCATTTATCACTGTACATCATATGCAAATTTTTTTTTTTCACATGAATGTCAATTTGTTACTTCATAGTTCAATAAAAAATTGATATGTTATTTTTTAACATATTATTTTGATATTATATAAAAATTACTTTTAACATTTATTTTCACTTCACACAATCATTTCATTTTGAGGCTTACGCCTCAAAACGCCTTGAGTCTTACTCCTCGCTTCACAAATGGAAAACGCATGTGACATCCCAGGCATCCATAGTGAAAGGATTCGTTGACAGTCTTGATCAACCATCACTTTATGCTCCCTTCTCTTTCTCTCTCCTGCCTTCTATTTCTCTCTCTTCAAATGATTCAAAATATCTCAATCCGATATATATCCATTCAGATCGTCTCGGAATTCACACGATCATTGCATTTTGAGGCTTACGTCTCAAAACGCTTTGAGACTTACTCCTCGCTTCACTAACGAAAAATGCATCAATACCAAATTGCGCAATTTTAAACTATGATTTAATGTGTGAAAACTATGAGAACGGTGTACGAGAGAAGAGAAGCACTACGAGAGAGAGAGAGAAGAGAGATCTATACTCATTTATCCTCATTTTTATAATAGATTTCTTGGTATGGTGTGACTCAATTTTTTTCTCGATTTCGAGCTTTTCCACGTTAAATTGTGATGCCCTTTACTTTCGTTTGATTTTCTATTTTCTTATTTCTTTCATTGCGGTGGTTTACTCCTCATCCCTAACAATTTTCTTCACATAAGCTTCACTATCACATTCATAAAATAATGCAGTCGTCCAAAACATACCTTAAATTGAAGTCAAAATTGATCATATATGAATAGTCGGGGGATTATTTTTAAGTTTATCCAATATTTAATTAGCTTAAATATTGAAATGGCTAATTAAATTTTGAAATTGTAGGCAAATAATATACCTTTATTTAATACATATCATAACAAATAATTTTCAAATTTAACCCAAAAAAAATATCATATTTACTAAATCCTATTATCCCCAAGGTGCAATTTCCTTTAAAGCAAAATTTAATAATAAAATAGGATAAGCTCCCAACCCCATCAATTTTCCTTTGTGAAGAAAGAGATACTCGTCGCCTGTTCGATATCTCGAAGGAGCTAACGCAGAGTAGAACAGTGGAAGGAAGGGATGCATCTATGGCCGTCTCAAAAGATCAGGAGCTATTACAGCTACGCTTACGTCTCGAAGTTCGAATGGAATCTGAAACAATTAAGGCAAAGCAAAGCTGCTACTTCAGTATGCGCCTCCGACGACCGCTGCGTGATCCGAGAAGCTCTGATATCCTCCTCTTCTCCGATGCCTTCATCGTTGGAACAGAGAAAGGATGCCGTTGATCCTTTTTCGAAGATCATCAGACTGGTCCTCCTCTCCTGCTGCTGCTGTTGCTGCTTTTTCTGCGGAGGTATAGCTAACTGTCCCTTCAATTGCTCACTCTGGATTCTTCCCGAACAATTTTTCTGAGTGTACTGTAAGTTCTAAATTTCGATGTGTGATTTTAAATCAAAATTTGAACATTGGAATTGTTTTGATCTTCAAATGATCCTTCGTGCTAGAACCCTATCTGAAAAATTAGAAAGGATGAAGTTTGATTTTGATTGTTCGGGGATAAAAAGTTGGGAGTGTTACTTAATGAGTACTATGAAGAGAGGGAGAGTATGGAAGTGAGAGAATCTGATGGAGAATGAGTGAATTTCTCTACCAAATGCTTTCTCTTCTATTTCTCTCTCTCTCTGTCTCTCTTCTCCGTTTTTACACATAAAATTTACTTTTTGATGCACCTACCGAATGTTTACTGATAAAGAGAGTTGTATGGTGGCTTATTCGGTGTATGGAGGATTGGCTAAGGAATGCAGAGATGAATTGACTCTGTGCGGGCTATGGGAAGGTGGTTTTTGTAAGGTGGCGAGAGATAAGCGGATGGAGTGATTTATGAAGAGGTGCAGTGAAGATGATGAGAGGCGTGGAAGGTTATGGAATTTATTTGGAAGAGACTGATGACGATCATGAGGGCTTGTCTACAGATAATTTAGGATGGGCGAATGATGCCTAGGGTTTATCGTTGGGTGTTGAAGAATTTGGAGGTGTAGGGAGGAGGATAAGGTCTCTATGTGGAGATAGAACCAAAGTCTTAGAGATTTTTTTTAAATTTCTATATTTTCGTGTGGGCATGAAGGTGGATGAGTAGTAAAATGGATAGTGGATGAGTCGCAATCATGGAAGCATCTAATCTTCCATGAGTGACCTTCAAACTTCGAGATGGAAGATGTCACCCTTCACCACCTCATGGTCAAAGAGAAGTTTTAAGAACATACATAAAATTAGATATGCATAGCCATATGATTTCTCGCCAAAGAAATCAAATGATTATGGCATGAAGGTCACCAAACCTCCATGTATCTGACCTTGAATAAATGTAGGGAGTGAGTTCCATAGTGGAACACAACCACAAACAAGTCTTAATTCTTTCATTGCTTACTTGACTATTTATATAAGCTGGAGATGTTCACAACCTGAACTAAAATGCTAGAAAGAAAATACAACATTATCAAATAAGTTACCAATTTTCATTCATGCTTTTGAGTATGGATGCACTTGGTTGGGGATGCAAGTTGGTAAAGATCTTTAAAAGCTGTTGTCAAGAATTTTTATTCACATCTTGTTTATATCAATAAATCCGCACCACACAGATTGGTGAAAAAATGATGGATTTGATTACGTACAAATTTTGCTTGTTTAGATTAAAAAATGACTAGGATAAAGAAATCAAAATTTTCCTTTTAACAAGTATATTATTCCTTTTCAATGAGATAGTCTGATTTACATCTTATAATCATCATCAATGTCCTTATTGTAACAAGTGATTTCATGAATTTAAATTTTTCATTCATTTTTATTGGGTACTACATATATAATGTGCGGAGCTTATTCTCCACAACTATTTTTGCACAATCTACATTCAAATTACATTTAATCTATCTCTTTTTGATGGGGACATCAGATCATCATGGAAAGTTTACCAGCGACGTGGCCGCCGATCTACGTGGCCGTCGATGTATTTTATTTTCATGCATTTTATTACTTGTTTATGTGTGTTTTATTACTTCCCATTGTACCCCTTTTATGGGAGTTGTCATGTGTAAGCCTAAGGGCATTTGTGTCATTTTATTTGGAGTCTTTTGCAAAAGGCTATTTAAAGCCCCCTTTGTTTTATTTTCAAGGGATGAATGAATGAAGAATTGCTTATTAAAATTCCTTTTTGCATGAACATTGAGAGCTTGAGAGTTCTAATGGAGAAAGCTTCCTAGGGGAGGAAGAAGTTTGGCGCAATACCCATCAACCTAGATAAGTCGGGTTCGTGGTTTCTTTCGTTTATCCCGTTCTCTTCTCGTCCCATTATTTCTCCCATATCTCCTCCCTCTTCACCTAGCCGCCGGTGTCCATAGCACCCGAATTCCCCCTCCAAATATCCCCCTCCATTCCACGGCCAAACCCATGCTCGAATCCCCATACCGCCGGCCTCCATCTCCCTAACCGCCGATCCACTCTCCTCTTCTCCCATTCAAGCTTGTTTCCTATTTTAGATTGAGTTGAACGTGGGTAGATTTGAAATTCAAAATTAATCCTTGAGAATTTCAAAATCTTTCCTAATTTAATAAATCTATTTTAGGAAAGTTCCTTAATTACATCAATTTGAATTTCAAATTCAAATTGAATTTAATTAAGAAATTTCCTTTTCTCCTAGTTATCACCCCTCCAAGCTCTGATGTCCCCATCATATTCCTTCAGATATTAAATTAGGCTCAACTTTGTATAGTCAAAAGGCTAAATTGAAATCAATTTTGCATTCTAGCTTTTCTCAATTTCTACTTTAGGGATTATTTGAATTAAATTTTATATAGTTAAGGAACTTTAACAACAATAACAACAACAACATCAAGCCTTTATCCCACTACGTGGGGTCGGCTACATGAATCCTTTTTCTTCATTGTGTCATATTAAAAAAAATGTGATATTCAGAGGTCAAATTGACTACATATGGATAGTCAAGAATTTATTTTGATTGTTTTCTTGAAATGAATATCTTCTCATGGCTTTCTTATGACGTTTTGTGTGTGACTACAGCTTGCCCAGACGAGGAACAAAAGTGACGTGCCGATCATATAATTCTGACATGCTGAAACGTGAATAAATAGTTGTTGCCTGTGAAAGGTTTGTGAAGGCAGTGATCAAATTTCGTTCTTCCAAGTTGATTAGTGAAACTGAACTTATTTGTAGATAATTTTTCTTTGAAATTCATTATGTTCTTTTCAGTTTCCAAGGCTTCATATTTTCTTAGATAGTAATACAGCTCTCATGTCTCTGTAATGTATTCATTGTAGGAAATAGGAAAAATTGAAGCATGAAATAAGTTCAGGTTTTATGAAAATGTGGCTGATTACCTTTTTGGAATACCAAGGAAGAACAAAATGGCTGCCTGATGTGGTAGTGGTGGATAGGATATTGGAGGAAGAAGGCAAAGATACTTGTGGTTGGAATATGAGAAAAGTTTAGGACTTGGCTTTGAGTGCTCTTTAAATTTCAGATTTTTAATTTTTTGTGGGAGCGGTGAGAGGTCTTGTTGAGGTGTTGGGGTTGCTTACGGTTTATAAGCAGAGTAAAACCCAAGAGATCCTCTTTAGTTTTGCTTTATGAGTGACATTATGGTTGTTGTGGGGTTGTAGAGAGAGTGGGAGTTGACTAGGATTAGTTAGAGGGAGTATAAACAAAAGGTAGAAGGATGTTGGAAATAAAATGCAAGCAAGGTAGCTAGAGCTCTCCAAAATCTCTCCTATCTCCTAGATCAAGCAATTCAGCTATCACTAAAGTTGTAATCAAGCAATGAAAAATTTGTTCATTCATTATATGTTCCCAAAAGTACATGACCTATGTAAGGATCTTGAATGAGAGGAAGGATTTCTTCCTCTTGAGCTTATTGAGAGAGGAGGATAGAGAGAGGGAAGGGGAGAGAGAGGGAGAGGGCTGAGTATTAGACTGGTCCCTAGTGGACCAGTCCAACTGGTCCCCTAGGGGACTGGTCCTGTTTTATACCAGGAGGGCCGACGACAAAGAGAGAGAGAGAGAGGGAGGAGTGGGATCCACCAAAACTTCAAATTCAAATTCTTGGGAGGGAAAGGAGGGGGTGGCAAGGGCTCCTTAGTCATTTGACTTGATTAATTAATTTTATGCTTTAAGTGGGATGAGAGAATTAGGGTTTAGGGTTATGTTTTAATTATTGAGTTCTCTTGTGTTTTTCTTCTTGGTGTCTTAGGCTCTAGATTCATCGTCTAGAGATTGAGAGAGATCGGTTCTCCTCTCGAATTGAGGATCAATTGTATCTTGCTTTGATTTCTTCTTTCCATTAGTTTGATTCTTGCAATAAAACACTATTTGGTGAGATTTTCCTTCAGATTTTGTGAGTTTGTTCGCTGATTTTTTTTGTCTCTATTGATAGAAATACTTGAGATCTACAAGTTTTTCCTATCACTGAGCCTGATTCTTTATTCCTTAACCATGACTCCTAATACAGTCTATAGTGTCTATATATAGACATAAATGGCTACATCAATAGCAATATAAGTCATACAAAAAACTAAAGTACAAAAGAGAAACTACCTAAATCTTGGACTAATATCTAACAACCTATGTATGTATGTGTCTATTTATATATATATCAAGAGAAGAAAAGATCACACGGGGATTGACAAAGCCAAAAGTGGATGGAGAGCGATTCTAAGAGGGGCCGACCAAACTTGATCAAAATCCCAATGCTATATATTTGTTAATGTTGCTGATGATGATAACTTTCAATCTTAATGCAATGCTTTAGTCTTTAATTTGGTCTGATAGTGCCGCATCCACTCCACCAAACCATATTTCCCATAAAGAATTTTGTTCTATAGAGCTAAAATCAAAGTAGTTATACAAGAGGTTAGACACAAGCTTCACTAGGTCTTCCTTTGTCATCCATGTGTCTTCAAACTATTGTTGATTCTTGCAGCTTACTAGAAACCCATGTGGAGTATCTGTAGCTGTAGTAACTTTATCTAAAATGAGGCCTTCAACTTATAGAAAATTTTGATAAAGAGGTACACTTATAAGTGCTCCTACAAGTTGTTTAAGTGGAAAGTTATGAGGTTTTATAATTTATCTATATTGCAAAATATCTTTTACATTAAAAATATGACTAATGAGCATGCCAAAAGTCAAGTTATGAAAGAAGTTTTCGGTTCAAGTTTCTTAAAAATTTCACATGAGTCGCAAGCTCTTGCAAGTTTTTTTTTTTAATTTAATGATTATCGGGATGAATATGAATTAACACATAATCACCTCATTATATTCTCTTAATCAAGGTTTTGTTTGGGACAATATTTTTACTGTTTTCTAAATCAACTTTTTAGTATAAATATTTTTAGTTCAAAAAGTTTGTGCTAAAAAAGTTATTTTTAAAAGCAGTAAGAAAATTATCCCAAACTAACCCTAACTCTTTTGATTAACAATTTTTTAATAATTATAATTACTTATTTCAATTTGTTGTCATAATTGTGCGTAAACATTACGAAAATCATGTATAAATGTAAAATAAATGTAAATACAACATAAAAAATATATGATATGAAATGTCATCTTGATAAATAAGCCTCTTTGTACTAATAAAAATCTCCGAAAGTATTGACTGTATTGTCTATGTTGTTATGAAATAATATTATTATGGACAAATTCTAGTGTGGGTTGGTGTAAATCCTAAGGCTTCGTTTGGGACGGCTTTTTTACTGCTTTCTAAAACGGAGTTTTAGTACAAATTTTTTTATTTTTTAACTAAAACTCCGTTTTAGAAAGCAATAAAAAAGCCGTCCCAAACGAAGCCTAAATTCTAATATTCTCGCATGAAAAATATTTTAAAATTTTCCTAATGTTCTATTAACAACTTTAATTTGACCATATACTTGTAAATGAAAGGCAGATGAAAATTTTAATTATTTTCAAATAATTTTCACAGAGTTTTTCAAAAATAAGATACAAAATTACAAATTCAGTATCTCTTATAAAAAATGACAGTGAGTGATATATAGTCCATCATAATTCATAGGATGATGAATTGTCATACGATGAAGAGAAGAAATCTGGTGATAGGAAGATGAAATCAAATGAGGCATCTCATGAGCGCCAAGAAGATGACCAAATCTTGTCAGGTCATGTACCAAGCAATTTATATAGGAAGCCTCCTGCTGAATAATGACTTATGGACCGGTATGAAGACATTTAAAGCGCTGAAGATGGAGTAGTTCACAGAAACCTTTTTGTTCGAAGAAGCTTTGGTGAATTGTGGTCCCAAAAATTTTGTTAGGATAACAAACCTACAGTCAGGTTCAGGTATCTCATTATCTACGAATTCATAATACTTACTAGATGTTTTCATTTTCCTTGCACTATAGTTGATTGAAATATTTTCTGGTCTTGGAGTTCCATTAGCTCAATTCTCTTATAAGGATGTGTTCATCATCATTGAGGTATTTATCCTCTTCAAGGAACGTCAGGAGAAAGTTTTTATGGATTTTCTTCATAGCTCATACCATAGTTCGTCATTCCAGTCTCACATGTAAGTGCAATAAGGTGTTAACTATAGTTCCTGCACTTAGAGGCTGTAGCTATTGTTTAGGTGGGTAGGGATGTTATACTAAAGCTCTGTGGCTTAAGAAATATTTATGGTGCAGGAAGGGTGGAAAATGTTGAATTTCAAGATATAAATTTAATGTAATAGTCATGGCTTTTAAGGTGTGCAGTTCTTATAGCTTGATTGAGGATGTTAGTGGTGGGCGGATTACCTTAGTCAGGAATGATTGTTGCATGTGAGTAGAGTGATTGCATCCAAGATCCATTCTCTTAGGGCGAGTCTACACACTACGATTTCATAGAGGAGAGAGGTTATTAGACCATAGACTGGGACTGGTGATGGCTCTATGAGTTTATGATCATTGTGGGCGAATATGTTATACATTAGCAATATATCTCTAGGCAAATAAAGTACAAAGTAAATAGTCTATGCATCTGTAATAAGCATTATTTTCCTTGTATTCTATTTTAAGTTTGTGTTAAATAGATCAGTTTTATATTGTAAACTTGCTCTACCCAAGCATTATAAATACGTTTATTATTGTAAGAAAATGATAAATAATGAATACTTTTTTATTTCCTCCATTTCTAGTCTATCTTCTTCCCCTTCTTTTTCTCTAAGGAGTCTACACCTACTCGAAAGGAGTCTTCCCCTTCTTGATATGGATCAAGACGAATATCAGAGTTTCGTCTTGGTTGGATGTTTCTTCTGATCTAATTCCTTGATGGAACCTGTCTGTTACTTATGAATTATCTATATAGACATGTACGAGTTTACAAATAAGACATTTCAATCCAGTTAAGACAATCACATGTGCTTGCATTAAAGAAGCTAAGGAAAGGTCAAACAACAATAATTAAAGAAGTATGTAGATCTCCTACACTCTCCCTATTCATAGGAATTGTTTTTTTGGCATACATGCATGTTTCAACTTTCAAGTTCTATAATACTCATTAAACATTTTATCTTCAAAATGACATTTATATTTTCTTACAATTAGACTTATATGAATACATTAAAAGTTCATTGACTTGCCTTGTTCTTAAGTAGATCTTATTTAACTTAATAATGAGCAAATCATAGATAAATAAGATTTTTTAACTCATTAATAAACTTAATCTCATTTTTGTTCAGGATAATAGTTTATGAATCAAACCTTAAGAAAATCTTAAGCTATTCTTCATATTATCTTTCTAGTTTTTTTTTTTTTTTTAAAAAAAAAAATTAAAATTTGATCATTCAGGACTTAGGTTTTGTTTGGGACAGCTTTCTTAATGCTTTTTAAAATAATTTTATATTACTGAAAAATTGCTTTAAGAAGCAGTAAGAAAGCTGTCCCAAATAAAACCTTAATAAAAATAGATAAATTTCATGCAACTTTATTTCTCTAGATTGTTCTCCACACCTAATTCATATTTGGCTTAGACTGTAAGCACATGGTGAGGAAAAGCCAACCACTAAATAGTCAAAATCAATAGGCTGCTTTAAGAAAATGAGAAGATAAGGATGGGTGAGTTCATCTGCCTGTATTTAAAATAGATGCGTAGGCTATAATTATTGAGCACTTTCTTTTAAATTAATATTGTCAACATGATCATTAACCTAACACTGTAATCACTTTGTCAGCATTCATAAATCTTATTCTTTTCATAGCCACATCTGTCTTCTGCTGACGTTTTTAGTATTTAGTAAAGATAATGACTGCTTTTTGGTGCTTCTAACACAAATTACGACTGCTTAGTGGTTGCCAGCTTTCCTCCATTCTTTGATGGTTAGTGATATTATCATATGTGGATGAAATTTTAAATTTTTTTGTAGGTGTTTTTTACTTTAGTTGATAAAAAGTTAATGAGTTGCTCCTATAATGTTAGGATTTAATTCCTTTGATTAAAGTTATGCTTTGATGTTTAGATGTTTCATTAAGAAAAAAAAATACAGTGGCTCTCTTATGTTGGTATTAGCTAATAGAGTTGGTAAAAGAGTTATTGTCAAGAACTGGAGATCAAATTCATTTTACATATTAGTGCTTCAACACTCAAACTTTTAGATGTGGATGCCAACTAACTTTGGCTTTGTTTAGGATGACGTTATTATTGCTTCTTAAAGCAGCTTTTTAGTATAAAAAATTTAACGTTGTTTTAAGAAACAGTAAGAAAGTAGTCCCAAACGAAGCCTTAGTTGATAAAAATCCTTGCAATTTATTGATGATCAAACTTTGTGTAAAATTTATAATTGGACACTGAGATTTTCCTCCAAAAAAATATTTAGGCTTCGTTTGGGAGAACTTTTTTACTGCTTTCTAAAGCAAATTTTTAGTACAAAATATATTAGAAAGCTCTTTTATATAGCAAGAAGAAAATTGTATCAAACTAAACCTAAATGAAGATATAAAAAGCCTTCTCATGAAAACACATAGGGCCTTGATTCGTAATAAAAATATGTTAAAGACTATTTGGGATGACTGTAGCTATTTATAAACTATTTATATAAGTTATTGTAAGTATTATATATTTTTTCCTTAATAAAAAATGAACTGTAGCTTGCTAATAGCTATCACCTTAGCAGTTCTAGCAGTTAAAAATCCTGCCATAAATGTTTTTGAAAACTAACAATAAAATTAGAACAAAATAGAAGTGTGGCAAATATAGTTATGCAAATTATCCCAAACAAACATTGCAGGTTTCATTCATAAATTCTAAAGAGAGACACACCACTTCAATCACTGAAGAAACAAAAAAAAATCTGCAATAAAACAGCAGAGTTCAAATTGCACTTAAAAATAGTAGCTGAAAAAGTCTTAAAAGATGACAGTAAAGGAGAAACACATAGATATAGACACAATCAAACCATCTAAGTACACTCAAGCACATAGGAAATAAACCAAAGCAAGACCCCATAGATTCTTCCCTTTCACTACTTATATCTACAGTTCTAAGGTTTTCCATTGCTTTTGGCTTTTGAGTTCATTTCCCAGCTTCCACCATCCTTCTTCTCTTTATTTCCTTCACAACTGGATTTAATGAGAAGATAAGCTTCTGAGGAGAGTGTTAAGTTTAGTTTGGAACAGCTTTCTTACTGTTTTTTAAAGCAACTTTTTAGCATAAAAACTAAAAAGTTTTATACTAAAAAGCTGCTTTCAAAACGCAGTAAGAAAGCCGTCCCACAAAGGATACTTTAATGATCATGCATTGCTCCTGAATGATCCAAGAGCCTTAACTGCTGCAGCTCTCAGTACATACTGGTGGTAAATTGCAGCAGCTGCTGCTCCTACAAATGGCCCCACCCAGAAAATCCACTGCAACAAAACATAGAATCAGAATTTTTTTTTTTTTTTTTTTATAATTTTGATTCTACACTTATTTGTTAAGAGCTAATTAGTTTATATTATTATAAATATTATAAATTAAAATATTATATATAAGAGTTTCTTACGAAAATTTCAGTCATTATATTAACAGGATAAAACCGTGAGGCTCTTAGATCAAAGCAGACAATATCTCGATAGTTAAGAACTTGGGATATCACAATATGATACCTGATCATCCCAAGCTTTGCTCTTGTTGTAGATCACAGCAGCACCGAAGCTTCTGGCGGGGTTGATACCTGTACCAGTGACGTGAATGGTGGCCAAGTGAACCATGAAAACTGCAAAACCAATGGGCAAAGGGGCCAAAACCTAAAAAACAAAAGAAGAAAGAAAATTAATGCAAAGACGTCCTGATTAATCTTGAATTTACATTTCTAACACAAGGTGAAAATGATTCTATATTTCTATTGTTTGTAATTTAGGAAATACGACTTTTAATTATAAAAATACCCCTCCCAACATGCTAGCTTTTTTTTTTTCTTGACTAATAACATTTGAAATTCTTTTATGCACAAATTAATTCCAACTTTCTCTATTTATATATATAATAAATTAAAATTAAATAAATATTTAAATGATTCTGACCATACTAGCCTGAATGCTAAGAGATATAATTGAATAAAAATTTTGAATTATGAAGAAATATTTGCCCCGATTTACATGTTATGAATGATTCAAATTATATCAAATAAATGTCAAAATTATATTTTTATGTAGAAACGTTAGAGAAATTAATCTGAGCGGTCATTGGACATCATTCAGAGGTAAATTAGGATGCGTTATGTCACTTTTTTGCTGTGTATTGGTGTTGTGTATCACTGTGTACCGAGTGATATAGCGCATCCTAATTTACATCACAGTCTGGTGGCCGCACATAATAATTTCCCATGACTTGTTATAGAAGAAGATGTTGATCATAATTATAAATTAAAAGATATTATGTGATGTAATAGACTAAACATATTTTAATTAAATAATTTATTTGTTAAAAGATCTCCTAATAAGTGTTTTCTCTCTCTAAGTAAAAAAATCTATTTTAAATTATTATTTTGCAATTAATATAATTAAATAAACTTTTAAAGAAAAGGAATAATAATTTCTTTTAATTTTTAAATTTGA
Source organism: Dendrobium huoshanense (assembly GCA_016618105.1). Lineage (NCBI taxonomy): Eukaryota > Viridiplantae > Streptophyta > Magnoliopsida > Asparagales > Orchidaceae > Dendrobium > Dendrobium huoshanense. The sequence continues at coordinate 35,046,868 of CM028343.1, forward strand.
ACTTATAATCATATTATATAACCTTTAAACTAAAGAATATAAAGTTTTTTACAATCTATGATATGAAAATAATTTATGAATTAAATTTCATAATTTTTTATATAGCTAATCATTTATCAAAAAATATATAGTAAATTTTGATAGTATATAAAAAATATTTAAAATTTAATTTTATGCATATCTTTCACCAATTAAAACCATTTAATAAACAAAAATATCATCAATTATTTATTTATTTAATTTCAAATATTTGGAATTTTTATGCTCATGTAATTGAATATAAATTTTAAAGCATTTAACTAATAATAAATAATATTAAAATTTTTAAATCTTATAAAATCTCTAATTTTAGTCATTTAAAAATAATAGGGAGAGAGAAAGAGAGAGAGTAGAATACTGACCGGCACGTGCGAATCTCGTGCGCTCCTCTTCGGATCGGTGGCGGAGAAGACAGTATAAACAAGAACAAAAGTTCCGATGATCTCCGCCCCCAAAGCCGTCCCATTCGAATACCCATCCGCCACCTCATTCGCTCCGCCGCCATATCTGGTATAATACGCCTTCTGAAACGCTTTAGCTAAACCGGCTCCGCATATAGCTCCGAGACACTGCGCCACCATATAAAGCAGGGCTCTAAAAAGCGAGACTTTGCGAGCGATGAAAAGGCCGAAGGTGACGGCCGGGTTTATATGGCCGCCGGAGATGCCGGCGGTGCTGTAGACGAGGATGAAGATCATGCCGCCGAAAGCCCAGGCGATACCGAGGATTCCGGCGCCTTCGCAGTCAGCGTTGGGTGACAGGAGGGGATCGGATTGGTGGCTGTATCCGATGACGGTGAGGATCGTGACGTAGAGGAAGAGGAGGGTGGCGACGAACTCGGCGATGGTTGCGCGGTAAAGAGACCATTTTGCGAGTTCTTCGAAGTCGAAGAGGGCGGAGGGAGGGGGGTCGGTATAGTCTTTCGCGGTGTACTCAGTGACGTTTTGGGAGCCGGATTCGATTACTTCGACGTCTTTACCCATTTGGATCTTGCCCTGGTTTTGATGCTCTGGTTTGGCTTGATGGGCGAGGGAGGAGAGTGGGAGGGGGAAGATGGAGGTGAGTGGGTATTTATTGAAGGTGAGAGGTGACCACACCAGGGAGGTGAGGGGTAGAAGAGGTGATTTTTTATTTGGGAGAAGAAATGAGAATAATCTTTTATTATTATTATTATTATTATTAGAATGTGCACTAAAATTATTGGATTAATTTTGGTAGAAAAATATTTAGTCCTTTAAATGGTTCCCAAATTTTTTACAAATGATCAAAATTGTCCTTACTATTTAAAATCCCTATTTTCGTGCTTTATATTTTTTAAATAAAGGCCTAAATATCTCACTAAAAATTTAATTTAGTCCATATTTAAAAATTCAATGAAGAAAATTGATATTTGGAAGAGTTGTTTGAGCAAATTCAAACTAATTTTTTGGGTGTTCCAAAATTTTTTCTTAGTCATATACTTAGGAAGAAAATAGTTCTGGCAACCACAAATATAAAAAATAACAAGCCTACTACATTGGAGATCCTTAAAGGAGTTCTTTTCAAGGCAGCGATCATGGATTTCAAAAAGGACCTCCTGATGTATGAGAAAAGGGAGTCTGCATTGAAATAATGAAATATCTCATGAGATTCAGGTGACAACGCTATGATTCACCTATATCCAAAGGTAGGAGATTTGTTAATGCACTATAATCTACCTGCATAAATCATACAAGTAGTGCGTGACATACTACTTGTATAAAGTAGCAAATAACTCAATACCTAAGTAGCTGCTAAATGCCACCGGATATGCAACATTAATTCCAGTGGACAAAAGGCATCTACAATCTACAATGCCATGCCACTGGATCCGCAACATTCATGCCAGCAGACAGAAGGTGTCTATAATCTAGAACACCATGCCATTGGATACACAACATTCATGCCAGCGGATAGAAGACATCTAGAATCTATAACGCCATGCCCATTAGATCCGTAACATTAATGCCAGCGTATAGAAGACATCTATAATCTACAACGCCATGCCATCGAATCTGCAACATGTTTACAAGCAGAAAGAAGGCGTGTATAAACATTCAAGTAGAGCATTGCATTTAAATGATGGTTGCTCGCTCAATTGATCTAAACTAAATATTGCAAAATAGTCTTGCACATGCACTATAGTTTGTATACACATGGGTTTATAATGGTATATACATAGGTCATTAATGTTGCACTCATCTTAATGCATATTTGAGGACTTTTAGGTTTCGTCTGGAACAACTTTCTTACTGCTTCTTAAAGTAATTTTTTAGTACAAAATTTTAATTTTTTAACTAAAAAATTATTTTAATAAGCAATAAGAAATACATCACAAATAAAGCCTTATACTCATCTTAATTAATTTTGGATTAGGACATACCTTACAATAAAATATTCATGAATTTTAAATTAATGAAAGAAATTTTTTGCATTTTCATATGTTGTAGTTGCTTTAAAGAAAATTTAATAATTTTGAGATGTGATCATAATTATAATCAATTGGGAAAATTTTGGCAAAATATATTTTTTATTTTAATTTTCTACACCATAGAGGAAAAAAAATGAGCTAGAAAAAGTAATTTTAGCCATCAGTCTCTCACACAAGAGATTGTAACATATGAATAAGAGCATGTAAATGCATTTTAGGAATAATCAAAACATGTATTTTGATAATTCCTGATATGCCTCAACATAGGGGTATCAATTCAGGTCAGTGGGTCGGGTCCAACTCACAATAACCCGAGTGTAAACGGGTTGACCTGAACCCGACCTGTTTGATTAAACAGGTATGGTTGTCCAACTCGGACCCGACCCGAGCGGGTTTACGGGTTAACCCGACACGATCCGTTGACTCGAACATTCCCATTCTTCCGCAATGACCCGCATGCAGCAGCGGGCGACGGCGCAAGGCGCGAGCACGAGAGCGCGATGACAACGCGACAGCGAGCGCTGCAAGGCGGCAGCGCGGGTTTTCCGGGTCGGGTTTTCGTGTCATGCCAAATATTGACAGCCCTACCTCTACATGCTTTTATCCATACATAATTAATATGTTGTGAGTTAGGTTATCCAATAAGAGTTATGTTCCTATTTGAACATATTTATCTTAATAATTAATTTAAATTTAATATTATATATATATATATATATATATATATATATATATATATATATATATATATATATATATATATATATATATATATATATAGCTCATTATATATTTAGCTTGGCTTAAAAAATTAATTTCTTAGCTCATTTATTTAATGGCCCACCTAAACAATAATTGAGCTTGAGCACACTGTTCATTTTTATTATCATTATTTTCGCGGGTTTAAATATGCCGGCCAGACCGACCAGTCCAAAACTTCGCTTTCGTGGGCCCATTTGTAACTAGATAGCGTGAACCTGGAAGCAACAAGCGAATGGCCCCACCTGCTTTAGTGGGTAGGCCCAAATATCCTTTCGCAAGCTGGGCCTTCTTGTGTGTCAGCCCATTTTATGCAGAATACTTTACAGCGCAGGCTCTCTGTTTTGATGATTAAAAACGAAGAATAGAATTATAAAGACTAATTATGATTAATTAAGTATATATTAACCACTAACAGAACTCAAACTATCTATTATAATTACTTAATTGGTAATCCATATAACCTAATACAAATCTTAATTCTCTGTCATTGAGAGTAATTATAGAATTATCATGATTAATTATGAGTAATTAAATACCTATTAACCTCTAACACAATTTGAACTATCTATTACAAATATTTAATTACTAATTCATATAATCTATTACAAATCCATATGAACATTAGCAAACAAATTGTTATTGAATAAGTAAAAAATAAATAAAAATATAAAATTTTTTCTACATATAATTTAATTCGAAAATAAATTTAAAAATAATACATACAAAACACTTATTTAATTTCTTGTTGTTTAGATTTGAGAAATTAATGCTTTTTTGGACGACTTTCTTACTACTTCTTAAAGCAGTTTTTTAGTACAAAAATTAAAAAGTCTGTACTAATAAGTTGATTTTAAGTAATAAGAAAGCTGTACTATTTAACTTCTTATTGTTTAGACGGCGTTCTTACTGTATTATAAAGTAGCTTGTTTGTACAAAAAATATTAGTTCAGAAAAATATTGTACTAAAAAACTGCTTTAAAAAACGAGAAAGCTGTTCCAAACAAAACTTTAATGCCATTTTTGTGTTGGCTTTTGGCTTAACCAAAAAAAGTGTGATGGGTCTATCTAATCCTTAAAAAAAAAACTAAATTTTTTTTCTTTAATTCCCTAAGAATATAAATGAGTTTGGTAGAGATTAGGCGAAGCTCTCTAAGGCTTATTTTGGGACGACTTTCTTTCAGCTTCTTAAAGCTGTTTTTTAGTACAATTTTTTTTTTTTAATTTTGTACTAAAAAGCTACTTTAAGAAGCAGAAAAAAAGCCATTCCATTCGTTTTTTCTTTGTCTTTGATGCCGACTTTCAATTATTTGAGTATTATTGCTACCTAACTTTGTAAGAGACACTTATTTTTTTAATAATAATTAGAAAATTTTTATAATCCCTAGAGATAATTAATTTATTTTTTAATTATCCGATTATCTAACTAATTAAAATAAAGGAGATTATAGGCTAAGGTTCTATGGGCACCTCATAAGCTTGGTAAGCTACCATCTTTCCTATTAGCTAATTTGTGACTAATTATCATATTTTTAATGTTTGGAGGTGTCAGATGTTAAGTCATTAGGCCCATTAAATAAGAGAATTTATATTTAGACCATTTACTATAGCCCCTTTAAGTTTTGAAAAGTTTAAGAAAATAATTTTATGGATCTTGGGTGTTTGGATAACTTTTTTATAACTTTGCTTTTTAAACTTCAATCACAACTTCATTTGGCTTAGGGGTGTCAATTCGGGTCAACGGGTCGGGTTCGGGTCGAATCCGGAACTGACCCGACACTATTCGTGTCAACCCGAACCCGACCTATTTTTAAAAACGGGTCAGGTTTCTAGACCCGAACCAGAACCCGAACCCGAACCCGACCCGATTCGGGTCCGGGTCAATCCGACCCGACACGAATGACTCGGATTTGACCTAAAATTGCTAGTTTTCGGGTCAACCTCGGGTTTTCGGGTAAAAAATGGGCCAATCTCTGGTTTTCGGGTCAAAAATGAGTTTTCGTGTCACTTTTGGGTCAATTTCGGGTTTCTGGGTCAACCCGAACCCGACCCGTTTTTTAAAACGGGTTGATTTGTTGAATTAGAATCCGACCCGTTTCGGGAACCCGAACCCAGATTTTTCCAGGTTGGATTCGGGTAGTGTTTCGGGTCGTGTCAAAAATTGACCCCTTAATTTGGCTATTGCTTTCTCTCTATGTTTTAAAAATTTATATGTTGGGAAGCTATATTTTTCAACAACTTAAAAAAAAGTTATTTTACCCACAACAATTTTACAATCATTTTTACAAGAAGCTGTAAATACGGTCTATGATAGTTTCAAATTTTTCTCATTTTAAAATTATAGTAATTGATATAAATTATTATAAATATTTTTGTATTATCATTTGATAAAGACCTAAGAAAATATTGGACAAACACCATTGAATTTTTAATGAAAAAAATAAATAAAATAGCTAATTAAAAGCATTTGTATGAGATATCATTGAAGATTCCTTTGGTAACTTGTTAAGAGGTATTGTTATTTATGTAGATGAATGAAGACCTTTGATCCTATGATAGGTTTTGTGATGAAAATAAGAGGTCTAATGGCACATTAGTTGGGGATTAAATGGGGACAAAAATGTGAGCTTGGAGAGAGTCATGACCCTAAAATATGAATGTGATTATGAAGGATGGAAATAGATTCAATTAGGGGCGGAACTAACATTAGTTTATGAGGTGGCAAAATTAAAAAAAAAATTTGTAAGTGGCAAAACTCTAAGAGAGTAGGTCGAACCATGGAAGTCGGTAACAACATCTTGCTTGCAACCGAAGGCATCGCCTGATGAATCGGCGATGCTGTCGTGCAGAGAAGAGAAGTGCAAAATAGGGTGCAATAGCCCGAGGTGTGGAGCAGGAAACATCAATAGAAGGCCCATGATGCATTGTGCGGGATAATCGAGGAGAGCATATGTGGCTGCGGGATCTTTTCAAATTTAATAATTTATTCTCTCCAAATCATTAATAAATTCTGATTCTTTTTATGTCTTGTCAAACCTCTTTATATATGCCAATCATTGAAGGCTTTAATAACCCCTTCAGTAAGTACATAATTCTTCTTCATAATACAAAAAATAAAATTTGGGCAGTAAAAAAATCCCTTCTCAATATATAAAATATATTTCATATGAGATATAAAATTTATCATTATATTATTATTAGTTAATAAAATTGATTATGAAGATTTTATAAGGAAAGAAAATTAATTATTATGATTGTAAAATTAATTTTTCATCATAAAAATTTCTGAAATGAAATAAAAAAAGTAATCAAAATATATAGTCTGTTTGAGATAACTTTATTACTACTTTGCTTTTTAGATCAAAATCTCTCTCTCCCGTTTATTTCAAGAAATTTTTGTGCTAGAAATATGTCTTTTATAACAACTTTTAAAAAAGTTGTTTTTCTCATAGCAACATTATAATCACATTTACAAAAAGTACAAACATTCGGACGGCTGCAACATTTTATAAATTAGTTGAAAAGTTGTTATGGAGAAAGTGACTTAGGCTATGTTTGGAACCGTTTTCTTAAGCAACTTTCTAGTACAAAATCTTTTTGTTTAATAAATCTTTGTACTAAAAAGCTGTTTTAAAAAGCAATTAAAAAGCCATCCCAAACAAAGCCTTAGCTTCTCTAATAGCAAAAAGTAGCTTTCCATCATAAAAAAATATGAAAGCTATAATAAAAGAGGGAGAAAATAACGAGAAATCAATAACCAATTTAAATTATGATCGTAATAAGTTGTCTCAAACAAATCCTTAATTATCTTCTCAATCATTATTAATTGAATATTTGGCTAAATAGGTCAAATTCGGGTAATTCCGTAATTATAATGGAATATGACCTGAGCCGGACCAATTAACTAAAATTGATGCCAGTATAATTAAACTTTCTTAATTACTTTGATGATGTATGATTAACAGATAAGCTCTATAATTAAGCAAATTAATAGAATTGATTAGCAGTTAATCCTAATTAGGTACACGTGGATGAGTATTAGAAAAGTACAAGTGATTATATATCACTGATATGAACGTCCGTATTTAGTATATTATCTCATAAATGGACGGTGAAAAAATATGGTCCGATCATCATTTTGGAAATTTCTTGTTGGGTCCATTGCAATTAGCATCATTAATTGTTAATTAATTATGTGTTAATTTTGTGATTATTGCTAATCAGTTAGTCGGTGGAGGGCGCCACTAATGGGATGACAGCTTGACCATTATTCTCAAACTCAAGAACTCTTACTTGGTAGAGTAAGCTCCCAACCAGCAGACAATCTGAGTTGCATAAAAAGCTGCTTTAGAAAGCAGCGAAAATTGTCTCAAAAGAAACCTGAGTTACTTTCTCGACTTGACAACCAACTTTATAAAAAACTGTAGCGATACCAATAGACTCCTTGTTTGGTACTGTTTGTTTGTTGATTTTCTTTTCAAGGAGCAAACACACTTACATTTAACTACCGTTTTATTGTTGCTTTCTTATTGTTTTTTCAAAAAGTGTTGCAATGAATTACTAATTTGGTAATCATAATAGCAAAGTTATGGTCAATTAAGGATAGCTATAGTATTTTATAAAGTTGGTAGTGGAGAAAATAATTTAGCTATTTTAGTTACAATAAATAGCTTTTCATCGCATATATTTTCATAAAATAGTGAGAAAACAATAAAAACATTATAACCAAATGAAATTGTGATTACTATTCGAAAAGCAAAGTAAGAAAAAAGCTATCCCAAACACCCTAACTTTTCTCACACCAACTTTACAAAACGTTGTAATCATAACAAACACACCCATAATCAAGTTAAACCAACTTGGTTGAGTAAATTTTGGATTTTTTTTCAATTAAAAGGTTTCAAACTATTGAATTTATGTTGAAAGAAATTAATTTAAATTTTTATTAAATATTATTTTAAAATAAATTAAGAGTTTTGTGATTAAATTTTGATATGATATTTTGATTTTATTTTGCTTTTAATTTAATGAAAAGTTAGGTTTGATATTGCTATCATTAATGAAGAGATGTTTTATTGATTTTTGTAGTGCAATAGAAATGATTTGTCAACATATTCATTGCACATATAGTGGTGAACAAAGAACAAAATATAAGACCAAAGTCTTAGGACGGTGATAGAAAGTTAGAAACATCACTAGAGAGAGAGAGAGATAGAGAGAGATATATAGAGATAGAGAGAGAGGTGATAGAAACACCACTAGATAGAAAGAGACACCACCTCTACAGAGAGAGAGAGAGAGAGATGATAGAAACACCACTAGATAGAAAGAGACACCACCTCTAGAGAGAGAGAGAGGATAAAAACAGTATAATAGATACCACCACTAGAGAGAGAAACAGAGAGATGGCTCCATCAACGATGGAAGAGAAAGGGGAAGATATTCAAAATATTCATTTTTGGGATGGAGATGATTAGAAACGCCACTTCCCAAAAGTAAAATGGGAAAGGAGAAAAATCATTAGGCTTCGTTTGGGACGGCTTTTTTATTGCTCTCTAAAATGGAGTTTTAGTAAAATATAAAAAATTTTGTATTAAAACTCCGTTTTAGAAAGCAGTAAAAAAACCATCCCAAACGAAGCCTTAGTTGAAATATATTGATATTGGAAAATTTTCTTAAAAGGTTGTTATTTCTATTCACTCGTTTATATTGGAATTCAAATTTTTTTTAGGGGCCGTTTGTTTTGCTGCAGAGTACAATAAATCTAATATATTGAAAATATTGTTGAATTATGTATTGAGTATGATATAGAGACAAGAGATTCTTTTATATATATATATATATTTGATTTGAAGTAAAATCAATTCAATGTAAGGCTTGAAAAAAGAAAAATTATTACGTGTGGAGTCTGAACATAAAGAATCGTTCGATTTCATGACTGTGAACTGTAAAAACGTAGTTATTATTCACCACTACGCTTTCACTGTGTTTTTACTGTACATGATCATAAAACAGAACAATTTTCTGTATTCAGACTCCGAACATAATAATCCTTCCTAAAAATGACAGTGGCGATGAGCTACTGATGGTGGCTAGCGAGGAGATTGGTGACCATGGCCGATGGAGGTGTCTGGTGTCAATGTTAGTTAAGTTATGCATTTAAAATTCGTCCAAGTCATGCGTATTCGAAATATTAAAAATAAAGAAAATAGGAAATTCCATACATTAAAGCTTTACTTTGCTTTTGTTTTGTTTTTCCAACTAAACATCGAAATTTTCAAAAGTTATACATTTGATTTACTTTACATTAAGATTACGTGCAACCAAGCAACCTCTTGATGAAATACATATCCGTATGCACGACTCGAATCTTGAGGTAAATCAGGGATTTAGGCTTCGTTTGAGATGACTTTTTTATTGCTTTTTAAAGCAGCTTCATAGTGTAAAAAATTTAATTTTTGTATTAGGAAGCTGCTTTAGGAAGCAGAAAGAAAGCCGTCCCAAACGAAGCCTTAAACTATTGCTTGACTTTACTCAAATTAGTTAAATTAGTGAACAAATTGGCTCAAAATAATACAAATTCTATCTTTCACAATCTATCCAGCGATAAAAAAATTATTAGAGATCAAAATCATTACGGTCAAAGGGCTCTGAATTAACCAAATTAGCTCCAGTTGAATCAACCCTGCCAAATCATTCCTACCATGCCAAAATTTGCAGAATGAGCAGAGTATATGCCCTAGCAATGTTGATCAAAACGCCACTGGCTCCCCTTCTGATTAGCTGTAAAGGACATACAAAACAATCTCCAATTATGAAATGCCTGCTCATTACAAAGCAATTCATTCAAGAAGATTTAGATTTCAATTGGGACGGCTTTCTTTGTGCTTCTTAAAGTAGCTTTCTAGCGCAAAATTTTTCTTTTTTGAGCTAAAAAACTGCTTTAAGAAACAGTAAGAAAATCATCTCAAATGAAGTCTTCGGCTTCTTGAAATTATCATATCACAAAATCCTTCGAGAAGAAGAATTGATCAATGTTAAAAATGTTAGGACATTGATGTGACAAATCTTCTCGGAATTTTTTTGGCCAATCTGATCATTAAAATTTTAATCCATTGCCATTGATGAGTGCTAAGATTTGGATTTATGATGCAGCATCTTCATCAAACTGCCTTAAATCTCCTATGCTAACTTAGATCTAAGCAGCAACATGCCAACATCCAATCACATATATACATATAGAGGAAGAAAGTGCGAGGGTGAGTTGATGCTTAAAGAAGAGACAAGATTGACAGTTAGGTTTAGTTTGAGACAGTTTTCTTAATGTTTTCTAAAATAATTTTCTACAACAACAACAACAATATCAAGCCTTTTTCCCACTACGTGAGGTCGGCAACATGAATCATTTTTCTTCATTGTGTCCTATTAAAAGTCAAATTCTCGTTTAAATCTAATAAAGAACGATTATTTCTAATATTTTCTAACCAAGTTTTTTTAAGTGTACATCTATCTTTCTTAACATAAGTCAAATCTAATACCTCTTCTATCCTAACAAGGTCATTGGTAGCTGCCGTTTTATATGACCAAACCATCTAAGCTGACTCTCTAATCTTATCTTCAACTAGAGGTACTCCAACCTTTTTCACGTATATGTTCATTTCATACCTTATCTCTGAGGGTAAAGCCACTCATCCACCTGAGCTTCTCATCTCAGCAACACTTAACTTAGTCTTATGCTTCTCTTTTAATGGCCAACATTCGACACCATAAAGCATTTCATAATCTCCAATTATGAAATGCCTGCTCATTACAAAGAAATTCATTCAAGAAGATTTATATTTCAATTGGGACGGCTTTCTTAGTGCTTCTTAAAGCAGCTTTCTAGCGCAAAATTTTTATTTTTTGAGCTAAAAAGTTGCTTTAAGAAGCAGTAAGAAAATCATCTCAAATGAAGTCTTCGGCTTCTTGAAATTATCATATCACAAAATCCTTCAAGAAGAAGAATTGATCAATGTTAAAAATGTTAGGACATTGATGTGACAAATCTTCTAAGAATTTTTTTGGCCAATCTGATCATTAAAATTTTAATCCATTGCCATTGATGGGTGCTAAGATTTGGATTTATGATGCAGCATCTTCATCAAACTGCCTTAAATCTCCTATGCCAACTTAGCTCTAAGCAGCAACATCCAATCACATATATACATATAGAGGAAGAAAGTGCGAGGGTGAGTTGATGCTTAAAGAAGAGACAAGATTGACAGTTAGGTTTAGTTTGAGACAGTTTTCTTAATGTTTTCTAAAATAATTTTCTACAACAACAACAACAATATCAAGCCTTTTTCCCACTACGTGAGGTCGGCAACATGAATCATTTTTCTTCATTGTGTCCTATTAAAAGTCAAATTCTCGTTTAAATTTAATAAAGAACGATTATTTCTAATATTTTCTAACCAAGTTTTTTTAAGTGTACATCTATCTTTCTTAACATAAGTCAAATCTAATACCTCTTCTATCCTAACAAGGTCATTGGTAGCTGCCGTTTTATATGACCAAACCATCTAAGCTGACTCTCTAATCTTATCTTCAACTAGAGGTACTCCAACCTTTTTCACGTATATGTTCATTTCATACCTTATCTCTAAGGGTAAAGCCACTCATCCACCTGAGCTTCTCATCTCAGCAACACTTAACTTAGTCTTATGCTTCTCTTTTAATGGCAAACATTCGACACCATAAAGCATTTCATAATCTCCAATTATGAAATGCCTGCTCATTACAAAGCAATTCATTCGAGAAGATTTAGATTTCAATTGGGACGGCTTTCTTTGTGCTTCTTAAAGCAACTTTCTAGCGCAAAATTTTTCTTTTTTGAGCTAAAAAACCGCTTTAAGAAGCAGTAGGAAAATCATCTCAAATGAAGTCTTCGGCTTCTTGAAATTATCATATCACAAAATCCTTCTCGAAGAAGAATTGATCAATGTTAAAAATGTTAGGACATTGATGTGACAAATCTTCTCGGAATTTTTTTGGCCCATCTGATCATTAAAATTTTAATCCATTGCCATTGATGAGTGCTAAGATTTGGATTTATGATGCAGCATCTTCATCAAACTGCCTTAAATCTCCTAGGCTAACTTAGCTCTAAGCAGCAACATCCAACCACATATATACATATAGAGGAAGAAAGTGCGAGGGTGAGTTGATGCTGAAAGAAGAGACAAGATTGACAGTTAGGTTTCATTTGGGATAGTTTTCTTAATGTTTTATAAAATAATTTTCTACAACAACAACAACATCAAGCCTTTTTCCCACTACGTGGGGTCGGCAACATGAATCATTTTTCTTCATTGTGTCATGTTAAAAGTCAAATTCTCGTTTAAATCTAATAAACAACGATTATTTCTAATATTTTCTAACCAAGTTTTTTTAGGTGTACCTTTACCTTTCTTAACATAAGTCAAATCTAATATCTCTTCTTTCCTAACAAGGTCATTGATAGGCCGCCGTTTTATATGACAAAACCATCTAAGGTGACTCTCTAATCTTATCTTCAACTGGAGGTACTACTCCAACCTTTTCACGTATATGCTCATTTCGTACCCTATCTCAAAGGGTAAAGCCACTCATCCACCTGAGCATTCTCATCTCAGCAACACTTAACTTAGTATTGTGCTTCTCTTTTAATGGCCAACATTCAACACCATAAAACATTGCAGGTCTCACCATCATCTTACATAATTTACCCTTAAGTTTGAGGGAAACTTTAAAATCACACAACAAGCCCAATGCATTCCTCCACTTCAACCATCCAACTTGAATTCTACTGATAATATTCCCATCTATTTCACCATCACTTTGAACAATAAATCCAATATATCTAAATCATGTACTTTTATTAATGACTTGATCGTCCAAAGTCTCAATCCCCTCACTAGGTTTATTACTACTAAAATGACACTCCATATATTCAGTTTTAGATCTACTCAGGCGAAAACCTTTAGACTCTAAGGTTGACCTCCATAATTCAAGTTTATCTTCAACTCCCTCTCTAGTCTTATCAACTAGAAGAATCTCATCAGCAAAAAGCACACACCAAGGTACATCCACTTGCAAATGTCTAGTGAGAACATCCATGACTTCTAAAACAATATTCTAATACAAATATTTCAAGTTTAATAATTTTTTGTATTAAGAAGCTGCTTTAGAAAGCAGTAAAAAATTGTTCCAAATAAAATCTAAATGGATGATTTGATCGAAACATTAATAGCACGGGAAAGCCAATATTCTTTGGTACATGCAGTAAATGTGACGAATTACAGGCTCAGGTGGCAAAACTCTCAGGCAAATAGCTGTGGATATTACAGAGAGCTCGTGATCAATGCTTTGAGATGAATAAAATAACAATTAATACAGTAGAAACATGTACTTATGACATGCATAAGGGGTGTTAAGAAATCCTAAGAAGAACCGAAGAAACGTTCCATCTCCTTTGATTCTCTAAGTGGGTCATCTATCTCTCCTTTATGCAGCTCATTTTCTTCACATAAAATGCATCTGTCAAAGCACAGAACTCCCCCAATGCCCCCTAAACTTCAAGTGGGTCATGTGGAATCACAAAGCACTTTTAACACTCCAACTTATCAAGGATGGAACAAGAAAAACAAGCTCTCTGAGCAGGCTTAGATATACGAGAGGTTATAAAGAGAGGGCAAAGTAACACAGGATGCCAGAGCGAGAGTTTGAGCACACAGATTGTTAATTTTTAACAAAATAAAGAACCAAGAATCAGAGAGATTATTACATGCGGTGTCCGGACCATCCGGAGGCGAATCCGGACGCGCCACATCATCCGGATGCACTAGGCCTCGAGTGACATGGTGCATCCGGATTCATCCGGACGAATCCAGATACCACACTTAATAACTTTCCCAAGAATCATGCATTATCATAGCAAAGATGATTAGGAGAACATTTCAATTATTCATCTCTGTTTGCAGAATTCTGTCGCTACCTGCTTGGATGAATCAAATTATCTCATTAATGGCAATTTTGAATGGATAATACAAAGCTGTTTTCAAACAACTTATTTGACATAAAAAAAGAGATGCTACCTCAGTTCAGGAGGTCGAGAATGAGACATTTTCTTAATATCAGGAAAAACTGGAAAAAATTAGTATTCTCAATTCTTCTTCCCCCTGATCAAATGGATCAACACCTGCTGTGGATCACCATTCTCTATAGACTTGGGCCAACTCAACTAAAAAACTTGGGAGATAGAACAACTCTTATCCAATGACTACAGTATATATGATACATGAATAGATGAATCTGCTCCAACAGGAGGAGCTAATTCTGAATAAAAAAATCAGCTTCTTTCATCAGTTGTTTAGCTCTGAACTTTCTCCACCTTCGCTTTGATTTTTTGCTCCAAGATTGCTTTCTCTGTATCAAGACTGAACATTCTGTTCAGTGCATGCATGTTCTCCAGTGTCTCATCAAGAGTTCTGCTGTCGCTGCCATCGCATCTTAGGTGTTGCAGTGGACCATGCAGAAGCTTGTTCACAATGCCACTGGCAAGATCTTCTACAGCTCTCCTCACCTTCTTTGTCAAAACATCATCACCCATCTTCTGTATGCATTTCTCCAGCTCCGCAGATTTGATTCGCTCGGCGTAAGACCTCAGCTTCTTTATCGTCGGTACAGTCTCTAATGAGTCTCTCCATGCCTCAAAACTCCTCAACTCTTTTGTGATTATCGCTTGAGCTTCCATTGCCTTCCTCAGTCTGTCTTCCTTGTTGGCTTCCACCACCTCTTTAAGATCATCAACATTGTACAGGCGTGCAGTTTTGACTTCAGAAACACATGAGCCTACATTCCTGGGAACAGATATATCAACAAAAAGTCTGAATCCACCGAAATTTTCGCTTACAGGTGGAAGGTTTTCTACGTGCTCTTTCAAGAATAATGGTGTCTCAGATGCAGTGCTGGTGAACACAACGTCAGCTTCTGCAGCAGATGAGAACATTTCAGTAAGAGGTTTGTAGATTATCTCAATATCTTCCAGTTCCTCACGAATAGCATCCACTTTTGCTATTGAAGGATTAACAACTACAACACTTTTGCAACCTTTTGCAGCCAAATGTTTGATCACTAGCTTCCCCATCTTGCCAGCACCAACCAGGAGCATTCTGGCTGATAGAGCATAGGAGGCTGGAAGCTTCATTAAAGCCAGTTCCACAGCAGCTGAGCTCACAGATACTGCACCAGAAGAAATGTTAGTCTCTGTGCGAACTTTCTTCCCAGTGGAGATTGCATCCTTGAAAAGCCTGTCAATATTCTTCCCAAGCCCACCGCTTGACTGCGCGACCTTAACAACTTGCTTAACCTGAGCAAGGATCTGACCTTCACCTAAGACAAGAGAATCAAGGCCAGCTGCAACTTCAAAGAGATGCCTTGTAGCATCACTATCACGAAGCATAAAAAGATGATCTCTCAGCTCAGAAATAGGAATCCCACTTGTCTGTTAAGAGCAGAAAAAGAAAAGTTAATTAATTCTTTAAGAATTTGGTAACTCCTAGAAGGTATAAAAATCAAAACTTTATGTATGAACCCATATTTCTCTACTTAAAAAGCCAAAAACAAAAAGAAAAGATGTAGATAGAGTTACCTTTGACATCCACTCCATCACTTCTCTGATTCCACGGTGCCAAGATAGAGCAACCACATAAATCTCCATCCGGTTGCAGGTGCTAAGAACAGCAGCTTCCTCTATATGGTTCAGGTTGCATAGCTCTCCAATTGCACGAGACCACAGAGCCTCAGGAACAGCAAGCTTTTCTCGCATCTCCACCGGCGCTGTATGAACGCTAAGTCCTATAACAGCAATGCTACTCCTTTCCTTCATATATCCTGATCACAATAGCAATAAATTAAATGAGTTGATTCAATTTTGAACAATCCTGATTTGAGCTTGAGCTTAACTAATTAAAAGACCAAGTTTGAGCACAGTTCAACGAGTTTGAGTCAGCTCTTCCTCTTGTTGAATAAAAATAAAAGTAAATATAAGGAGTTGTGGCAATGGAACCATAGAAAGAATGAGGAGTTGGAGGAGACAGAATGACAATTTAGAAGAGCAATAGAGAACAAGGATTTATAGGGTTTTCAAACTTTATAAGTAAATTGGTGAACTTAATAATTTTAAGTATAATACATATAAACAAAACACACTTTTTTGTGAGAAAAGCGTTCCAAACTTTGCAAACTAAGACAATTATCTACAATATTTCGTACACAAGGGCAAACAATTATTATTAGGACTTGTTTGAAACCCAAACCCAAGCTTGACTTGCATCAGATTTCATGATAAAATCTAATTGTTCCATCAATATTTGAAGAGAAGCCCTAATGGTAAAGTCAAAACTTGCCAATATTCACATTTAACTTTTAATAGTCCAAAAGAGGTAATCCTTAAATCAATGGGCAACTTGTCGATGTTTATCAGGCATGAGATGATGATTAAGCTCTGATAATGAATATATTGCTAATGTGTCGTTGCCTTGGTAAGGGTTTAAGGAAGAAATTTGAATGACCACTTTTCAAAACTTGCCATGATATCCTGTATGTCCGAGCAAATAGTGTCATTTAACACACAACTCCAGCAATTCTTGTCGATCCTTGACTTCATTTGCGTGTTGAAGTGCTGATTGCATGTGTAAACGTTAGCACCCATGAAAGATTTCGAGTATACCAGTTTTTACAGGGCAAGAATGTTAGTGCTAGTATGTAACTAAAGTATACAGGATGAGAATGATAGGAAACACTTGAAGATCTCAAGTGAAACCTAACGATCTTGACAAAATCAGCTAGGATACTCAACAAGTAGAGGAAAAATCAAACAAAAACAACCCACTTTATTGAGAAAAATCAACAAACGGAAGAAAAACAAATAAGACACAAGTGATCCTCAATTGAGAGGAGGATCAATCTCTCCAAATTCTCTATACTCCGTAGAAGCCCAAAGGAAACCTAAAACTAAGAGATCTCAAACTCCACCCAAATTCAAGATGCCCTAAGCCTAGAAAAACAAACTATTTAATGCATACAAATCAAAAGAAAAATCCTAAACAGTCCCTACATTCAAATTTCCTTGCTAACTCCCTCAAAAATCCTTCGTAAACAGCTCACGCACTCCCGAGCGTGCATTCGACACGTACAGGAGACGAACATTTCCGCCTTTGTTCGCATAAGCCGGTCCAATGGACCGGTATAATAGAGAATGATGAATAAAAGAGAGAACAAATTTCAAGTTGAACCAACTAGTAAACCTACACGAAAAAGGTCATAATTTAAGGAAAGTAATGAAGAATTAATAGCAGATTTTGTTATACAATTACATGCAAGGAAAGATGCTAGATAGAAATCCCAAGCCATTTGCTGTTATAAGAAGTCTCTGCGTGCAATTATCACACACACGACATGAAGCATTCAAAGCTCCAAACTATGAACAATTTGAGTGAAGAATTAAAAAAATACCATGATTCAAATAGAAAAAGTGAGGTGTTGGCCTGCCAAAGGCTGCACATACCATCTTTTTATGTTTACAAATGTACTTCATGCTAGATTTTATTGGTAAACCAAAGAAGCATTTCTTGGTTAATTTGAGGAATGCAGATAAACATAAATTCATTCTATCATTTAGGGGTTTCCGATATCACATCGCAAGTATAGAAAAAAAAAAAAAAAACAACAACATAATTAGCCCAAAGATCTCCAGTCGTAAGCATGCAAATTTGTAAATGGACTAGCGAGGAGTTCCAATTATGCAAATCCGGTTTTTGGTTCAATGTTTCATAATACATAGATCAATATCACAAATGAATATAGCTTCTTTAACGACCAAGTCAAAAATTCATCACGATAGCTAAATTCTTGCTTGTCACTAAAGCTTGATTATCAATAAACTCCAGTGGTGGTTACTAAGGTTTTCATGATAGGCCATGTAATGTGAACTGAATGTTGTTTGCATCTAAAACATTCGTATGCTACTTGCCAACAATTAATATTTATTCTGGTTTATAATTATGCTCTAACTCCTATATTCCACAACAGGTTCTCCATAGTTTTCACAAGTATGTGATCGCCTGATCGGACATTATTGAAATTTATGTTGTTTTCCTGCTTATTTCCATTGCATTAACAAGGAAGGTCTTAGCATTGAAAATTTGTTGGTTAACTGTTTGGGATTTAGAGGAAAAATTTGGAGGAATTCAATGCTCAAGCTGTCAACTAAAATGCCTTTTTTTTTCACAAGGGGGTCCCATCTTAGGGAGGGCGGATGGCAACTTCACAAAGAATATACTAGTTCAATGATATTGACATTGTTGAATACAATGGTGGGTTATCTCACCACAGAAAAGTCTGTTGGCTTGGATGGATATTTAGTGTATTTTTTATTGTGGTAGATTATTTAGCAGGGCGTCTATTTTTAATACTGATGTATCAATCATCACAACATTGAATATTTGCTTTCCATTGTTGATTATGAATTATGTTTGAATATAAAATGTTGCGTGTTCAAAATCTGAAATTTGTTTGCGGTTTGTTAAGTGTGTAACCTGATTGTGTTGATCAATCGGATTGTTCTGTTGCCTCAGATCTCAAGTTTGTTGTGCTTGCTGGGGGGCGCATTGGTTCAAGTGCTTTGCACCCTAATTTTTTTTTCAACAACGCCCCGGCATTGTATTTCCAAGCATTCCAGTGCTGATCGATAGAAAGCAAAGCTCCATAGCTCTCTGAATTCGGCGTAGCAGCGCTACAAGTTAGGAGCCATAGAGTTGCGAGTTTGAGCGATGCAACATCATCAAACAGAGGTCTAAACGTCGCAGCGCCACAAACTGGCGCCGTAGCGCTGCGAGACGGACTTGACGGTTTTCTTTCTTGTTTTTTCTAAAGGGTTGTGTCCCTTGGTGGATTAAACTTGCTTTCTCTAGTATTTTCTATTATAGTAGGCATTGAGAATGATGTATGTGAGAAGAGAAGCAAGGAGAGAGTGAGAGAGAAGAGAGATATGTACTTATTTCTCCCAAATTTCATAGTTGATTTCTTGGTGTGGTGTGGCTCCATGGTTTTTTTTATCAATTTTGGGTTTCTTTTATTATTCGCTGCTTTTACTTTCATCATTGTGGTGTTTACTCCTCATCCCCAACACAACTAATGAGTTTATACAAAATAACTGATAACTAAAAATGCTCTCACAACAAGAAACTAGTCCAATTTATTTTTATTGGAAATAGGTAGCAATGCTCATGAAAATGTGATTATCTAGGCGCAAAAAACAATTTTTATTGCAGCTTCATCAAGTCTTGAAAAGCTTATCAAAGATCTGAATACAATGCAGAATATACAACTTACATAATTCATCATCATGCACAGTATAGAAAGCCAAACATTTTGAAAGCCTTTCAAATCCCGACCTTTCTCACTAATTTACCAACCCCTAACATTAGCTTGAAATACCTAAACTAGAACTAAATAGCCCCAAAAATACACACCACATCGCCTAAATTTCAGATAGCATAGGTCAAACCCTGTTTCAATCTCAAACCAATAACCAAAACTGCATTTTGTTTATTCCTCTGCAGCAAGTAGATAGGGGTGAATAAACAGAGATACTGGAATAAAGCTACTTACGGTCACTGCCGAGGGCCTTGAACTGCTCGAGCGCGGAGATACTGGAAGCCCTAGAGTTGGATGCGCCCTTCAGATCAATATCCGTGGCCGCCTCGCACCTGATCCGGCCTCTCCTTAATCTCTGGATCCTCAGCGGCATCGCGATGCTACGGATCCCGAAGCCTCCGGCCGATCTCCTGATAAAGATTAAGGAATCAGGCCTCGCACACGCGAGGGAAGCCGTGAAGGCAGTCGTCGACGAAGCAGCCATGGAACAAATCAGCAACTGCAGCGGCAGTCTCCGAGGAGATCAATGTTTCAGCGATATTTGGGGGGGTAGGAGGAGAAAAAGAGAGGAAAAGACCTGTTCTTTCTCTCCTTCCGGACTTCCCTCGCCGGCGGTCCTCTCTTTCTCTCAATTCTGCCCCTTCTAACCTTCTAAGAGAAGATAAAAGAGAGTTTTTTATATTGTTGAATACTACGAAAATGGAGCAGGCAGGAAGCAGGCATTCGCTAGGTCGTATAGGCGACCGAAAACGTGAGGTGGCCGGCGCGTGGGTGGGTGGCGGTGGGAACCACACGCCGGAAATTAAAAATATAGAGCATCGTTGGGCGCGTGGTGGATATGAAGTTTGAGAATTTGGTCAAATCTTACCGGTTTCCCATTGGTCTATCCAAGTTGCTTTATCTACTCTCTTATCTCCCTATCTTACTGGTTTTTTTAAGTTATATTTTCATATTAAGGCCTTGTTAATAACAGCTCCTAAAAAAAAAAATGTTATAAATGAATGCTAAGTCCATAATTTCTTATAGGTTTTAAAATATGTAGGACTGTTTAAGGCTTTATTTGGTACATTTTCTTACCATTTTAGATAATAATCAATTTTTTTTATTTGATCACTATTTTTCACTACTTTTTCTCTTTTCATAAAAATTTTGTACCATAAAGCTACTTTCTATAATAGCTTAATAGCATTATAAAGCAAGCCTAAGTTTGATTTAAAGTTGTTAAAATAATTTAATAAAGTTTAATATGTTTATCATACAAGTCAAAATGTTGAACTTGAATTTGACTCTATACAATTATAACTAGCATTAATCCAACTCACTTGACTCGTGATTCATACAATTTTATTATTGCTGCAAGCTAGAATATACGTGACAGTAAAGTGGGGGAGTTGTTCATCTTATCGTTGCACGAATATTTAGCACATAAATAGAAAAGATAAATATCATGATTTTTATGTGAAAATTTCTGAAAAAGAGAAAACTCACGGGGTTTGCCCTACTCGAAATGATTCCACTGGTATTTGAGTAGATAACAAAGCTTATTTTATCTTTTAAATTGATTCTATTGGTATTTGAATAGATTACAAAGATTAATATGTCCTTTAAATTGGAACAGTGGAACTACAAAAATATTGAAAGTCGGACAAAAAACTAGTGACTAATGATGGCTTGGCAGAGGTCCAGCAATGGTCGGCGGATAGACGAAAGTTTGGTGTCTGTTAGTGGTCGGGCAGAAGTTCGGTGTCAGTTAGTGGCCAGTAAAAGTCCAGCAACAATTAATGGCTAGGCGGAAATTCGGAGTAGATCGGTGGGCAGACGAAAATTCGGCGTCAGTAGGTGGCCGAGCGGAAGTCTCACGATGGTCAGTGGCCATGCAGAAGTTTGACGTCATCTGGTGGTCGGGTAGAAGTTCAATGTCAGTCAGTGACCGAGTGGAAGTCTGACGATAGTCGGTGGCCGGGCTGAAATCCATCAAAAGTCGGTGTCTTGGCTGAAGTCCCACGACGATCGGCAGCTGGACATAAGTACTTGCATCCACCGAGATGTCTCAAATGATCACCTCCACCACTAATGACAATTAATAATAGAGAAGAACCTACCTCTTATGCTTGCCTCATCGATGTTGTATGCCAACGAACCCAAATTGTCATTGACAACAAAGAAATAGTGACAAAAAATCATCCCAAATGAAACATAAATCAACTTTCATGATCATATACCAACTCCATGCACCTTCATCAAATAATATATTAGAGATAAAGAACTAAAAGTCTTGTGAATTTGGTAAAATTATGTATTGTCATATTAAATATGATTTATCAATCATAGTCATAATTTCTTATATGTAAAGTCATGACATGCATGAATTATAATTATGTAATTATTCTGGCTAAAATATCAATTCAAATATAGCATGTAATATCTTTAATGCTAACATATTCATTATATATTTCAATCAATAAACAAAAAAAAGGTACATGAAACATTTTAAATAGGAATAAAATGAAAAAAAAGAATTTATAATATCTATAAATTTACAAATAACACTTTATACTACTTTATTTACATATATAATATCTATAAATTTAATATTACATATATACCACATTATATTATTTTAATATCAAATATGTCACCCATATTTGATTCCTACCACCTATGTATTTCATTTCTATCACATATATTTGATATTAAAGTGAATTATGAGTGATATGTATGTAATATTAAAGTTTTAGATATTAAATATGCATGCAAATTTCCTATAAATTTAACACATTATGTCACTCAACAAGAATGCATGGATAATCATAATTCATAAAGTGAATAATATATAATAGGAAAAGACTAATGATAATGATGGAAGTGAGGAAAATAAAGTCTTATTAAAAATTTATAAAAAAGAGAAATATAGGAGTGATTAAAGTTTCGTTTGGGACATTTTTTTATTGTTTTATGAAGCAGTTTCTTAGTACAATTTTTTATTTTAATTTAATTTTTTTTTACTAAAAAATTACTTCATAAAACAGTAAGAAAACTATCCCAAATGATGCCAAATTCTCCCTAAATAAAGTAAAAAATACTTGGTGAGCTACATACAAAGAAGATAGTATGTATATAAACCCTGAAATAAAGTTGGGATAAAAAAAAAAGGAAAAAAGATAGTACGAATATCATATTGGTATGCATTTTACGATGTATTTGGGTACAAATTATGTACATAAGAATAAAATACATACCAACACTGCAACACACAGTAATATTCTCCAAACAAAAACATTATATATGATTAGTAGAAGAGAAATACTATATTTGTCTTATTTGGCAAATGTGGATGCTCATAGGATCTTATTAATTTAAATTTACTAAACTACCCTTGAGAGGAGTGGCACTCTCCAAATTCAACAAACATAACATTTCTCTTAGAAGAAAGGGTTTGGCCTTCAAAAGTATTCATGTTGTTGACGTTTTAATCCATCACTACAAATCCTTGGAGTCCAAGCTTGAATCCAAAAGACCATTCTACCCCTTTGGTGCATAATGAGAACCCAATCACTACACAAACATCTTCAACAAAAATGAAAACATCAACTACTTGGCTTCAAAATCCAGGAAACAGAATATAAAATAGAATAGAAAAAGACAGTTTGCAAGGAGGATGAAATGCGAATTTTGAGCATCCATTCATCCCAATGAAACATTGCTTAAAAGTACCTTTTTTATCAGATCTCTAACTCCTTCAATTCATTCAACAACGTATGTGCATCCTTCAGAACTACAGCTGAGGACAGGACATAATGTCAAGGCTTAGTTCCTTCACCTGAGCCGGCAAAGCTACAGCATTATCGTTAGTTTCCTTCACTTCTTGCAAGGCTGCAGTATGTTCAAATTCCTTCTTTTGAAGAGTGGTTGGTGGGGGAGATTCTGATGAAGCCATGACTGCAGATACTGGTTCCTTTATCACATTCGATGGAGGCGAAGCAAAAACCGGGACGACGGGTCTTACACTGACTGGAGATGCCTTTTCAAATGGTGGTGCCTGTGATGGTGGTGGAAGCGGTGGAGCTGAGAAAACTGGCACTGCAGTTCTTATTGTTACCGGCTGAGCTACAGCATGAAATGGAACTCCATAGTTCCTGACTGGAACATAACGGAGAGCTCCTGCTGCAGGGAACTTCTGCGGCCGAGGTTTATTTTCGGTAAGCATGGTTGTTGGTGATAATAATGTGGCTCCATCAGTTCTTGATATAGATTTGGGTTGGAGCAAAGGTAAAATCTTTGACCCAGTGAGAGGAGCTTGTTGCACATATGTTGGTTTCCTCTCAGCTAGTTGAGCAAACTTCTTTGGAAAAGGGGTGGCATTAGGGTTGTTCGCCATTACCATCTTCTCCTTCAAGTGGTAATTTAGAAGCGCACGAGCGATAGTGATTTGATCCTGTTCTTCATTGTTATCTGGTTCCGAGGATGAGCTTGCTGCTTCCTTTGCCACTATTACAGCCGAAATAAAGTGGAACTTATCATAAAATGATTCAAAAACAAAAGAAAATACTGAAATATATAGAATTTTTAAGATTTATCCAAGCCGATGAGGAAAAAATATGATTAGACATAACTCACGTTTTTTAAGCAAATGCCAGGCAGCCATGGCGGCATTTTTCTCAGCTTGCTTCTTGTTCTTAGCTGGGCCTCCAGTGAAAGTAATCCCAGCTAGCTCAACGTTACATGTGAAGACTGGTTGGTGTCCCAGACCAGAACGGATTGTCGTGTAAGATGGCAATGGTGCTCCAACTCTCCTAGAGATTTCTTGCAAGAGATTCTTGTAGACCCCGGTCTCATCCTGCTTGAAGAAAATCTCAGCTTTAGAAATGCTATTCACAGATTCAGGATGATTAAGGCTTTCATTTGAGACGGTTTTTTTACTGTTTTCTAAAGCAGCTTTCTAGTACAAAAGCTTTAATTTTTTACTTAAAAACTGCTTTAAGAAGCAGTATGAAAGTCGTCCCTAACGAAGCTAAAAGAGTGTTGGAAAATAAATGAAACATAATTCTACCACAAATAGTGAAAATGTAAAAGAAAACCAAAAAAAAGAAAACCAAAAAAGAAGAAAATGAACAAAAACACAAAGAATTCTATGCTAATTTACTTAGTTGATGAGTACATCTTATTGCCATTAGTACAAATTTAACAATGTTTTATTCTATAGAATTATAGTTGGTGGCCTCCTCTTTATAAAGAAAATTTAAGAATAAAATAAAACTTCTATAATGTTCTTAATAAAATAACAAACAAATACCGGATATTATGATAAATTTATATAGCATATTTTTTTTAAGAATACTACTAAATCTGCATAGAATTAAAAAAAAAAAAAAAAAAAAAAGCTCCATAATATAACAAAGAAAACATTCCTGCTGGTCAATGAGCATTAAGGTTTTGTTTTGGACGGCTTTTTTACCGCTTTTTAAAACAGATTTTTTATTAAAAAAATTATATTTTTTTACTAAAAAGTTGCTTTAAACGGCAGTAAGAAAGCCGTCCCAAACGAAACCTAAATCTGTAACCTTGAAGTAAATAAAAATACCGCCCAAAAGCATCATCTAAATGGGAAACATAATCATGAATGACGTGGAGAACAACATCAAGCAGTGATGAATGACGCATGAAAATATAGCTAGGGGCCTTATACTCACATCACTTGTAATACCCTATACAGTCAAGCAAATTATGGCATAACTATTCATTGTGCTCTTCTAGTCTTCTTTTTCAAAAAGAAAAAGTGCATAAGGCAAATGATCAACATTATGAATCGTGTAATGATTAGTTCCACAAACTCTTAATATACCGGTCTTTTGATCATTGAGCTCATTTGAATGGTAAACAAAAAACTTGCACTTACTGTCTCTATGAAATCTACTAGTTACCACCGCTGAAAAAAAATAAAACTCAGCACCCAGCTCCAGAAGTACTGTTTTAGGCGTTGGGTATCAAGGCAAAATCATCCTAAACCCTAAACAAAATACACATGATGATGAAGATTTTAAAAGACAGTTTTATGACATCTCTTTTATTGCACTTTTTTCTGATCTTTCTTAAATAAAACCCTAAAAGGACACCCCTTTTCAAACCCCTTGATCTTCTTGCAAAGATCTATCCGTGCACTGAGTTTGCATAATATATTTTTTCATGGGCATTCATTTAGCTTCTAAATAAACATTACACAACACTTATCACAATCAATTGGACCACAACAACAATAACAACAACATCAAGTCTTTATCCCACTACATGGGGTCGGCTACATGAATCCTTTTTCTCCATTGTGTCCTGTTAAAAGTCAAATTCTCGTTTAAATCTAATAAAGAAAGATCATTTCTAATTTTTTTAACCAAGTTTTTTCAGGTCTATCTCTACCTTTCTTAGCATAAGTCAAATCTAATACCTATACGTTCATAACCAGGTCATCCGAAGGCCGCCGTTTTATGTGATCAAACCCATAAGGCCAATTGGACCACGTGTTTCATTAATATATCAAGCATTTTTCCAAGCAAGTTTGATCTGACTTGCATATTCTGATTGCCATAAGTCAACTTCCATGATTATTAATTTATGAAAGCATTTAATGCTTCTTTCCCATATGGTTAGGCAGTAAGAGTAAAGAGATCTACTACCCATTCAACTAACCATAATCAAAATCCAAATTAACTTTTAGCGGCCCACTATGATGCCAAATGTCGGAAGAAGAAGTGGAATGCAGCCAAAAGGATGGAATAACACCAACACAAAGGTTTATCAACACCCGGTTATTATAGTTTAAAGTTGTTTGCTACGGTTGTCTTTAGCTGATATGTTTTCCTCTCTAATCAAATATGACGTTTGCATAGTTCCATATCTAATTACGGAAGACGAAGGACAGCCAATAGAGCAAAACAACTATTAAGACAATAGAAACACCTATTTAAGTTTTTGAGCATAAGTTTTCAAAGTTAGCAAAGGAATAAAAAACTTGGAGTCGGCAAAGGCCTTGAAAAGTTTGACAACTCCATAGAACGATCTCCAAGTTGAGAGAAATTATTAGATGCGGACACCGGACGAAGAGAACCGTCCGGTTTTCTCTCTATCTAATCAAAGCGCAGCAGCTACAGTAATTGCGCTTTGATTGCAGAAAGAGAGAAAACTTGACGGTTCTCTCCATCCGATGTCCGCACCTAATAATCTCTCCCAAGTTGAATAGAAATACAAGTTTTAGACAGTCTTGAACTGGCCAATTGACGTGATATACCAAGAAATTTGTCGTATTCATCAAATGAATATATAATCAAAATTACTTTGTTTGAAAATGAGGAAGCACATCGTATAATAAAAAAGAAATAGAAGTGTTATCAATAACTTTAGTCATTGAATTCTACCTGCATCAAATCTGTACTTCAACAGATTTCAACTTTCCAAAATAAACAAGTTCAAAAAAAGAGAGAGTAATCAACTCCCCATACTCAACCCTAAAGCAATGGAAGGAAAATGACACCAACTATTCCACCATTAAAATAGTTAAAAGTGATGTTCTACCCTCACCACAACTTCTTCCCACAGAGCCACCATATTAGGCGTTTTAGGCATTAAGGCGGCACGTGGAGAACAAGGAGATTACTGTGAATAACGGTGGGTGAAGGATAACAAAGGAAGAAATACTGAACGTATTTAAATAGAATAAATAAATTGGGACTCCCGTCACTAACCGGCAAAAAAATTACTAAAATAATAAGCAGAGAAGGTTTAAGTAAAAGAATACAAAGTAAAGACAATACCAGATACCGCCGGATCACCGTGTCCGTTCGGGATCCTCTAGCTTTCTACTACAAATAAAAATTATTTTAAAAAAAAAAACGAGAGGAAAAAGCCAGATTTTATCATTCAATTTCGGACCTACGAACTATACAAAAAATAAAATCACCGAAATGGTGAAAAATCCACCAGCGGATACCAATAATAATTTCAAAATGAGATCTTTCTGCATATACAGTTTCCTAACTAATACTGAATTCAAGTGTATGTACACAACCGCCAACTGTTTATTTATTCTTTCACATGATTTTTCTTTTTTCAAAATTATCAGAAAAGCTAATTATGGGGGAATTAACAAACAGACGGTTGCTTCAATTTCTAGGGTTTTGACGTAATCAGGAACGGAAAAAGCGGGTAGAAATGAAGAACTTACCAGGATGCGAGCTGCAAGGGAATGGGATGGTCCGCCATGGGAAAGAGCGGCGAGGGCGACTTCGGCGGCCGCGTGCTCGGCCTGTCGGAGCGTAGAGCAGAAGGTTGGGCTCTCGAATACCTCCCCGTTGAAGTTGACAGTTGCTTTGAAGCGAGGAGCGTGGTCCGGTCCTTCCCTTATACAAGTGTAAGACGGGAGATTGAAGCAGCTCCTTTGTGCTAGCTCCTGTAGCTGGTTTTTGTACATCCTCTTTAATTCCTCTCTACTTGCTCCCCCCCTCGCCGATTCTCTTAATTAGTTTATCCGATCCTGTTCAACAATCTCCCGCAGCCAGATGGACTTCGGATCTGGCCAACCACTGCCGTTTCCGACTGGTTTTCCCAGCAATATGGCGGCCGAGCCGCCGCACTGTGCCAGATCGAACCGCCGGAGACTGGTCTTCGTCCAAGCTCGCTTAAAGGTTCCTCTCTCTCTCTCTCTCTTCGCGAGGAGCAACAGGTATGGGGAAAAGCGGAGAACGGTAATAAAAGCGCTTCTCTAGTTTTTATGCATGTATTTATTTGGATAATAAATATAATTAATGATTGGAATTATTATTTATTTATTTGGTCTCTTTTTGATTGCAGGTATAGGCATTATGGCATACATATTTAGCTTCATTTTTAAAGCTTTTGATCACTATTGTTTTACTATTTAAAATAAATACTAAAACTTTAGCTTAAAAAACGGGTAAAAAGCTTACCTTAAATGAAAGCTTGATTTGGGATAATTTTTTTATTATTTTTTAAAATAGTTTTAATTATAAATTTTTTTAAGCTAAATTTCGGGTTAGGGTCAACCCGAACCCGGCCCGTTTTTTAAAACGGGTCAGCTTTTCTGACCCGAACCCAACTCGCTTCGGTCCGGGTCAACCCGACACGACCTGAATGATCTGTTTCCAACAAAAAATTGCTAGTTTTTTTGGGTCAAAAACGGGTCTATCTCCTCTTTTTCGGGTCAAAAACGGTTTATCTCCTCTTTTTTGGATCAAAAAAAGTCAATCTTGGGTTGCCAGGTCAATTTTGGTTCAAAAGGTTAACCCGAATCCAACCCGATTTTTGAAGCGGGTAGAAATGTTGAACCCGAACTCGACCCGTTTTGGGTTCGGGTTGACCCTAACCCGAAATTTTTGGGTCGGATTCGAGTCGAATTTTCGGGTCATGTCAAATATTAACACCCCTACCTAAGATGTTTTTGTCAATTAAAGCATGAACTTTTTGATGACGTAATTAAAATCGTAGATGTATTATATTTTGCCTATATCAGTAAAGGTAAAGTTATATCTACAAAGACTTTATTAATATCTAAAAATACTTTATTAGAAAATATTAAAAATAATTTTTTATTTGATTTAAATGAAAATTTAACTCTTAATAAAATACAATATAAAAAAATAACTCCTAATAGAATTAAGGCTTGTTGTTGTAGTAATAGCATTAGTCTTTCAATCTTCCACCAAAAAAACACCCACAAACTCGCCCAATCTTGATTGCCACGTGGAGGACAGGAGGTGACTTAGGTCGGCATAAATAGTTAAACCTGATCTTAACTCTAATCACAGATACTCCGCCAAACTATTAAGGAAAAAGATAACTGTTGGTGGAGATATTAATACTGTTCTTTTGTCCTTCACAAGTTCGGATTAAGGTTAGTAGTCGGATGTACTCAGTTAACTGAGTTGACCAGTTGCTTTTTTTTCTTGAAGAGATCTATACGTAGCCAAAGTCAAATGAATTAGTTCGTTGAAAAATGCGCATAGGATAACAATAGATAGAAATTAGCAAATATTATTATTTCTATGGTTTATATAAAAATGAAATATGAATAATCCATATACCTTGATATAGTGCTGGAGCCAAAATAAAAATAAAAAAAATAGTGGAGACATAATTTAGATTTTTTTCATATATATATATATATATTTTTTTTTTCGTCCGGAATTGAGACCGATAATTTTTAAAAACTTTTTAGTTAAATCAGTATATTTCCAAAAGATAAAATATTTATAATTTGTAACTTCTACTAGTCATTTTCTGAAAAGACAACTTACCCTAATATTATGTAGTTAGAGGGAATTCGTAGATACCAGTCGAGATCTACTCAGAGGAGCTTGATTTTGAGATGCACTCATTCATAACATGTCATTTATTGCGTCCTCCCACCTGACGTAGAGATACGTCCTCCCACCGCCAAAAAATTCAGTTTTTGCTCGATATTGCTAGGTATTATTTGATAATAACGAGGAATATCATCATGTGAAGACCAATACCGAGTTATACCGAGCTATACCGAGCAATACAAAAAAATACCGAGTTTGATATTGCTCGGTATAACTCGGTATTGGTCTTCACATGATGATATTCCTCGTTATTGTTTGATATTGCTCGGTATTTGCTCGGTATTTCTCATTTTTTAACGCGATTTTAGCTCTGGAAGGACGTATCTCTACGTCAGGTGGGAGGACGCAATAAAAATTCGGCAAGGGGAACTTTTATTACGTCCTCTGACCGGATGTAGCTCTACGTTTGGTCAGAGGATTGTTACTCGATTTTTGCTCGGTATTTGATCAGTATTGCTAGGTATTGTTTGGTGATAACGATGAATACGGCTCTGTGAAAATCAATACCGAGTAATACCTAGCAATTGTATTTTTTGGGATTACTCGGTATTGATCGGTATTACTCGGTATTTTGTCTTCACATAATGGTATTTCTCGTTATTGTTGGTATTGCTCGGTATTTCTCGTTTTGTGCCTGTGATCTTAATGCCGGCCGAACGTAGCTCTACGTACGTTCACCAGACCAAATAAACGTTCGCTCATGGGGGGATTGGACCCACAAGGCAGATACGCCGCCAAATGAAGCTCACCTTAGAGGTGTTGAACCAAGGAATCACATGAAGTACTCCTCTCATTTGATCTCAACCTAAAAAGTTACTTGGCTCATGAGATTTCACCTTAAAGGAAGATATTTTTCCAGCGTGCCCAAGCCCATTCAAATGTTGATTTAAGGTATATACTAGTTAGTTAATTAAGGAAGAAAATTTGCCTTCCGATGTTTATGGGGTGTGCTAGGGCGAACCTCTCGGTGTTTATGGGGTGTGCTAGGGCTTCGCACTAGCTGCCTCTTGTCGTCGTTCTCGGGCATGGAGTCGTCTCTCGTTGTCGTTCGTTCACGCCGAGGGGAGTTCTCTTCCCTTGTTCTTCGCTTTTATTATCATTTCGTCATTTGCCAGTATGGCGGCGAACCAGCCCATCGATCCTAATTTTTTGGCATGATCTAATAAATCTCGTTCGTTCCTTGATGTGTTATCTAGGTCTTCTTCTTATTGTTGTTATCCCGACCTTAAGCATACAACTTTTTATGGTTTACCTACTTTGTGTGTTTTAGATGATGAATTTTTTGCCCTAGTAGAGCCTTTTAAGTTTGTTTTAATTGTTTTTTTTTCATCTCGTCGTCCTAGTCTCGCCTCGATTAGGATTTTTTTTTTCAACCTTAATTTGAATGTGAATTTTCGATTACTTTGTTGGATCAATCTCATGTTTTTATCAAGTTAGAAAATGATCATGATTATAATAAAGTTGTTTTCCATATATCATATTTGGTTTATAATTGATTCATGAAACTGACCAAATGGTTCCCCTTAGACGATATTAGTGCTGAAACTCCTATTATTCCCATTTGGATATCTTTTCCCAACTTGCACACTCACTTCTTCTCCCCTCGTATCCTTCATGGCTTGGGGTTATTTTTTTGGTAGGCCATTTAAAGTGGATACTGTTACTGCTTTGGGCTCTCGTCCATCTGTGGCCCGTGTTATGGTGGAGATTGATATTACCCAAAAAATACAAGGATAAAGTGTGGATCGGTCCTAATAAAATTAGGCTATGTTCAACAAGTTATGATGGAGGATTTTCCTCCTCTATGTGATAAATGTAAATGCTTAGGACACTAGAATGATGCTTGTCATCCTTCACATGCTAATGTCCCTGCCTCAGCCAATGTTGCTCCTTCAAATCTGATTCTTTCTCCTATTAATGCTTTGGGGGTTAATGAGGAGAATGTTCTTCATTTGAGTAGTGAGGTCGTTCTAGCTGTGGATATAATTGGTCCTTCCTTAGTTGACCTTGGTTTTGATTTGGATGGTCTGTCAGTTGATGCTTTGCCTCTTGTTAATCATTGTTGCATTCATGTGGATGGTGTGGATGCTTTACATGCTTCCCATCCTCCTATTGATGTTGATGTGATTTTACTAATAGTGAATGTTTAATTTCTGCTTTTATTGATAGTGACTTGTTGATTCATGGGGAGGTCAATTTACCTTCTTGTTTGACTGGAAGGGTGGTATTGTTATGGCTTTGGCTCCTGCTGGTTTGGTGGTGGGTGAGTTGGCCACTACTTGTTTAGTGAACACTTTACCTAGCCATGTTGACTAATGGGGCGTTGATGTGGTAGCAAGTCCTACTATTTTCACTGATGGTGGAGCTACGATTTTTTATGACCTATATGTGCATGGGAACTGTGGTGTTGTTGCAGCTATTCGTCCTCCTATGGGGCCTACTGATCGAGAGTTTGTTCCACTTGTGGGTGAGCTGGTGCCTGTTGTTATGGATGAGATTGGTATTAATTTGACTACTCCCTCTCATCCTAATAGATTGGATCTTATATGTAATAAGGTTGATGTGTCCATTATTGAAGTGCCTATTTCCGTTATGACCAATGATGCTTTATTAATTCATCTAGCTTGTCAATTGAGGGATCATGAGGTGTTGTATAGTGATTGGTTAGTTGATGGTAATTCTTATGATGGTGGGGGAGAAATCAATGAGATAGAAATGAATTCTCGGGATGATTTTGTTTTAAGTATTCTTCAAATTGCTAATGATGATTTTTCTAATTCGTGTGGCAAGCATATACGTCATAAATAAAAAAAGAAATGATTTTATCATTGGATTTGGTCTTCTATTGGGGTTCTACTTTGTTGGGGATGGCTTATGTCTTTGATTTGTGTTTTGTGGTACGAGCAATGATGGGGCGACTTTTTGTTCCACCTAGATGGATATGACTTATTGGCAACCACTGGTAGTGCTTCATCCTTTTTTGATTGGTGGCCTTTATATGGAATGTGAGTTTTTTATTGACCTTTTGGCGTTGTGTGGGCTGTTACTTCTTTCCTCCTCTGGATGGCCCTTGCTTAACTTTTGGGTGGTTGCAGATAGCTTCTTGCCAATGACTGAGCTCGGCTTGCTTTTTCCCTCACATCTTTTGTTGTTTCTTCTTTGTTGTTTGTTGCTTTGCATTTTGGCTTGGTCCTTTGTTGGACTTGATTGTATCATCCCTTTAGTGTTTGGAATAAAATTCCTTTTGGTTTAAAAAAATTCACCTTAAAGGAAGACATACCCAATACAAGGTGACTTATTGAGTATGGGGTTGTTAAAGAAAAAAAAATTGGAATATTAAGATGACCAATGTAATGAAAATTATTAGTTAGAAAAAAAAAAAAGAAATTGGAGTTGAAATTTTGAGAGATATTAAAGTAGAAATATATATATGCCAAATATATATCATTGTTATTTTAAGTATACATTATAAATCACTAATTATAACTAAAAGTAGCTAAGGAGTGACCTAGAAGTTTCCAATTACCAAAGTGTACATCAAACATTATGGTTATCTCCATTTTTTTATTGGTTATTATGATGCTTGAAAGAATATTCATAATGAGATACTTTGGAGTCTATTTTTTTGGTGGATGACATACTTTTAACTTATTCATCCTTGCAAATTTGATTATTTTGTACTTAATTTCATTACTTATAAAATATTATTAATACAATAATTCCTCTTAAGCTAATTGCTTGCACCTTATTCAAATTCATATATTAGTTCTAACAAATTATAATTAATTTTAAAATCTAAAAAATTAGACTTAGATTTTGTTTGTGACAACTTTTTTACTATTTTATAAAGCAGTTTCTTAGCACACAAAATTTTTGAACTAAAAGTTTGTGTGTTAGAAAGTTGTTTTATGCTTCGTTTGGGACGGCTTTTTTATTGCTTTCTAAAACAGAGTTTTACTACAAATTTTTTTATTTTTGTACTAAAACTCCGTTTTGAAAAACAATGAAAAAGCAGTCCCAAACGAAGCCTTAGAAACAATAAGAAAGTCACAAATTTCTTATTGTTTCTTAAAGCAGCTTTTTACTACATAAATTTTAATGTTTGTACTAAATAGCTTCTTTAAGAAGAAATAAGCAAGCTGTCCCTAATGAAGTCTTAGGATTCATTTGAGACGGCTTTTTTACTGTTTCTTAAAGCAAATTTTTAGTTAAAAAATAAAAAGTTTTGTACTAAAAATTGCTTTAATAAACATTAAAAAAGCAGTCCCAAACAAAACTTTATTTTCTTGAACTTAAGTCACTTTTGAAATCCATATTTAATAAGTCTTGAAAGTCATAAACTAGACTTGGACTTATCTACTTAGACTCAAATGTAAGCCCAATTAAATATAAAGTGGTTGTTTCATATCACTTTCTATTTTTTTTTCTTAAAATATATTTAATGTATATATTCTAGTTATTTTTCATTTGCAAAATTATTTAAAATAACTTTTATTTATATCATAGGTGTTTTAGGTTTTTTTTTTTTTTTTTTTTTTTTTAAAATGTAAATCACCCCAATCAACGTCGTTGCCGTCGACTATCATGACTACCCTCAACCAACATCTTGCCCAATATTCAATAAAAAATAAATTATTTTTATTAAATATATTTGTATTTAATATTAATATATACATATAAATTAAAAAAAAATCCCAAGGGCTCCTGAATAATTTTGGAACTTTTATTACGTCCGGTGTAAGGACGTAGAGGAACGTCCGGTCGGAGGCAAAAATCCCGCCAAAAAAATCGGTATTGCTCGGTATTGTTAGGTATTATTTGATAATAATGAGGAATACCGTTCTGTGGAGATCAATACCGAGTTATACCGAGCTGTACCGAGAAATACCGAGTTGTACCGAGTTTTTTCTAGGAAAACTCGGTACAACTTTTGTATAACTCGGTATTTGCTGGGTGTAGCTCGATATAACTCGGTATTGGGTCTTCAAATGATGATATTCCTCATTATTGTTTGGTATTGCTCGGTATTTACTCGGTATTTCTCATTTTTTGGCAGGAATTTGCCTCCGACC
Organism: Dendrobium huoshanense; assembly: GCA_016618105.1. Classification (NCBI taxonomy): domain Eukaryota; kingdom Viridiplantae; phylum Streptophyta; class Magnoliopsida; order Asparagales; family Orchidaceae; genus Dendrobium; species Dendrobium huoshanense. The sequence continues at coordinate 35,082,015 of CM028343.1, forward strand.
GGACGTTCCTCTACGTCCGGGAGGAGGACGTAATAATTGTTCATAATTTTGAGAAATAAGCTATTTAATAACCAGCTCTGAATTCCTCACCTACTATATTGCTGATATTTAAGCCAGTAAAGACTGTGGGAGGCTTCTCAATGTGAAAGAATTGCTACAATAACATGAATAGTCAAATATGTGGGAGAGTTCTGAACCACATTAATATTTCATGGGGCCCCCCTTAGTCAATGAAATATTTAATATATATATATATATATATATATATTGCATAGCTACAATTTTATAATCTAATCAAATAATTTGTTGAAAATATTTTCACATAGCATAATTATTAAAGAAAAAAGAAAAAAAAAAAGATGGAGGGATGGGGGAGTTCTTCACCTCAAAACAAAAATTAAATATAAGTGGAATACTTAAAATTAAATAAAATGGTATTTTGGAAAATATGGAGAACGATGTTGCAGCCCTGTGATTAGGGGTTCGGGGCTCTACTGTGGTGTCTTGCATTTGATTACTAATTGTAGACTGATTTGAGATTTCTTCGCTCAAAGCTCAACAAAATTTAAGGATTATACAATAATTTCATCTGAATTGAATTGTATTGTACAATTATTAATATGAACATGTTGTCTTCATTTTTTGACAAATAATTTGGGACATCTTTGTATATATCTACTTTATGAATCGAGAATGGATGGAAATCTCACGAGAGTACTTAATACACTGATAGAGAGAGAAAAGCACTATTCTATACTCATAAAGCCAGGGTTTACTAAGAAGAGCATTAAAAGAAGCCTCTATGTTGTATATGGTGATTAATATTGAGGTTTGTTTCACAAGTCTAAAGCTTAGGCTTCGTTTAGGACGGATTTCCTACCGCTTCTTAAAAAAGTTTTTTAATATAAAACTTTTAATTTTTTTAATAAAAAACTACTTTAAGATGCAGTAAAAAAGTCTTCCCAAACAAAGCCTTAGTCATGCTATTAGAATCGATCAAAGGGGGTAATTTTAAAAGCAGAAAATAAAAAAAAAGCTTAAGCTGACAAAAAATGCTTTTATTTGGGGTGGCTTTAAGCTTTTTGGTATTTGATTTTTAAAACTCATTTTTAGTATTTATTTGGGACAGCTTTCTTAATGTTTTATAAAATAATTTTTAGTTAAAAAATATATTGAATTATAATTTTTTTGTACTAAAAAATTATTTTAGAAATCAATAAAAAAACTGTCCCATACGAAATTTTAGCCACATCTTCCAAATTATTTAGCCACAATTGTTTTTATCAATTGTTATTCTTATAGAAAAAATAATAAAAAATTTGTTCAAAATCAATTTTAGAGTTCATTTGTAAGAGCTTATGCTTATTTATTTATATTTTTAAGAGCTCAAATTTCAATCATAAATTATTTTTTTTGGAATGGGGTATCTATCTGCTGCCATCTCAACTTGTGAAGCGCTTAGCGACGTAACTAATCCCTTGGCTGACATAGCAGAGACACACACTCCTATATAACCTCATGACCCTCATTTATTGGGACCCCAATTAAGAGGCGCTATCACTAGAGCGGAATCAATCACGAGTTGGGGTTTCCAATCATACTCGCCCACCAACCGAGTTAAGCATCGGTAGGTTCAACCAAAATTTTAAATATGTATTTTAAAAGTTACTTTAAAAAAAAAAAAAATTATCATCCAAATATTTTAACTGTTTTTTGATTTTTTTTACCACCTTGCTCCGGTTCAATTGATTTATGATGGTTCAATTTGGTCTTTCAAATTTAAATGCACGGTTAAATTTTTTATTTATTTTTGGATAATTAGGGATTCATGCTCCGATGAGATGGAAGGACGGTTGACCACTAGGATGCGCACCCGATCTCGTTTCTTGATTTTTTCTCTCCTTTGATCCATTTCCTCCCTCCGTACAAATTTGTCTTCTTTGCATGTCAAACCACTCGTCGATCTCAGATTAGGGTTAACATTAGAGGCGAGCTCTTCATGTCGCGACCAAACTATATCTCCAATCTCTGAGTTTTCGGCTTCATTGTCATTGATTTCTTTATATAATTGGATTGCGCTTAGGTGTTGAGAAAAACCCAGGTAATCCTCTAATTTTGTTGTATAAATTTATCTTATATTGCTGTTGAATGCTTCAAGTTTCCACCACTCGAAATGGCAGTCATGAATCTGCTGCAATTTTCTATGCTGTTTTAATATGTAAATGGTAGCTTGAAAAGCTAGTGATCTCCAGGGTATTGTGATACGAGTGATAAACCTATTAGTGGCATCCGTGGATGGATGGAAATGCCACTATTATGCTATTCTTCAACGATGTTTCAGTGATGTTTATCGGTTTTTCTTACCTTCTTCTGTTTAGTTGAATTTCGTAGAACTTATTACCACTCGTCCGATTCATGCAACCATTTTCTACAACAATGGCTAATTGTGATTCAGTAGAATATGAGGGATTAATTCGTATCAGGACCCCTAATCTACAGGTTGAATGAAAAATCAATGTAAATCCCTTCTTTATTTTTTTCTAGGTAGTGTGCATGTCCAGGCCATTTGTCAACTTCTTTGTTATTAAATGTCATTAGCACATTAAATGTAATTGTAAATGTAGTCCTTTCATATATATCTGGATGAAGGAAGGTTGTTTTTACAAATTTAGTAAAGCTATTGACATTGTTTTTTTAACTATTTTGATGTACATTTATGCTTGAATTTGAAACTTGGCCAATTCTCATATAGGCGAAGTTTTTATTATATTTATTCTCATATAGGAGAAGTTCTTTAATAACGAACATTGCAAAAATATTAAAAAGTCTCATATGATAAAATTTCATATCGATGAGAAAGACCAAAATTGATCTGTTCTAACATCGATAAGGACACTATGTTTGTCGTTTGAAATAAGAACCTTTGTTTTGAAACAAAAACCGTCCATTAAGTGTGTGGAGCAATCTATCACTTTTGATAGCATTGATGGGGCAATTCATCTTCTTGAAGATACGAAGAATTATAAAGTCCGGCACATAGAATTGATTCTAATGGCTTAGATTAAAATTTTCAGTCATAACTTTTCTACAAGATGCAATATGCTTAAATTGGGCATAACATTGTTGGTTTTTATTGAATCAAAACTTTGTTTTGCGCCACTTTACTTTTTTATTTTTTATTTTTTGGATTTAAAATTAACTTTGATAGATGTTAAAATATTCGAGTCAGCTAAATTTTAACTTCAATTATTAGATATGATCTCTTATCAGATCTAAAACTATAACCATGTTTTGTAATATTCACTTCAGGATAATGAATTCTTTATTTCTTAATTTCAAAAGGATACATAATTTAAGAAAAAGGACAACTTAATGAAGGTATATTGATGAAAATAAGTAGTTAACCACCTTCGTTGTAATTTTTTCATATTTTCCCATTTGACAATCTTTCCCTTATTTCGTGATTCCAGTTTATTTTAAGTCTCTCTCACCAAATAAAATCATTAGCTAAATATTGCAGAGATGAGGATTCTTAGGTAGATGAGTGGCTTTACACTTAGTTATAGAAAATGAAAAGAGTATATATGTGGAAAGGTTGGAGTAGCTCCAATGACAGATAAGATTAAAGAGAGTCGCCTTAGATGATTTAGTCACATAAAACGTCCGCCTGTCGATGGCCCTGTTGGGAGAGTCGATGTTTTAGATTCGTTTTATGTTAAGAAAGGTAGAGGTAGACCTAAAAATGACTTAGGTAGAAAGTATTAAAAATGAAAAATTTTATCAGATTTAAATAAGAGTTTAACTCTTGATAAGTTAATGGAGAAAAGTGATTAATGTAGCTGACCCCACATAGTAGGATAAATACTTGTTGTTATTGTAGTATTCGGATTCAAGCCACTTCCAAAATTTGGAAAATCTATCTTTGCTCTAAAATCTTGATAAAACCTTTTTGGTTGCTTCCTTAGAAATTGTTGGTAGTGCTTGACTGCTTGTCCTCCTTTGATGATTCTTGTTGCATTTGGTGTTGAGGGTTCTCCATTTCTCAGCCTTCTTGGTTCTCATTTAAATCGAAGGAATGAGCCTCTTGGCACCGCTTGCAAGTCATTGTTGCAATTCATTCATCGTTTAATTCTTGGGTAGGGCATTAGCATTTCTTAATTTGAGGCATCTTTCTAGGTTCTAATACTACTTGATTCTGAAATAAAATAAAGAGGAGATTCCAAGAAACTAAAAGAATATGAAAAGAATTTCAAGAACCTGGAGTTATAACTCAATTGGACAGCTCAAGGATGTTTTTGCATTCCCGTTCATTGTCTTTGAGCAAAAGTTTACTTTGGCTATTGATTCCGTAGACTAGTGATCCCCTTGCATTGTAACTTTTTTGTAACCATTTCTCCGTAGCACGATGCTGTTATTGCTCACCACCATCGCTGGAAGATGGCTGCCCAACCTTGCTTCAGGCATTGAAGAACTTGCCGCCGTTGCTGTGTTATTACAATGAATGTTTTTGCCTGAGTGTTCCTGCGCTTTTCTGTTGATTGCATGCTGCAAGCGCTTCATAGTTTTGGCTGGTCGATTTTGGAGATTAAAACTCCACTACAACCTCCTTCCAAGGACATGGGAATCCACCCTAAGAAATTGAATTATGAAATCTTATGGATCGATGAGAAAATTACAAGAACAAGCAGCTTTATATAGACCCCAGGCCCTCAATAACAAAGCAACAATTATAACAATACCCTGCAACACAAAAATAATAAGCACCCCTCTAACAAAAAGAAAATTATAGAAATAACCCTTATTATGAACTTGACATACCGGTAAATTAATAGCTTCATAGTTTTGATTGGTCAATTGCGGAGGCTATGACTCCACTACAACCTCCTTCCAAGGACATTATAATCCACCCCAAGAAATTGAATTATGAAATCTTATTGAAAAATTGGAAGGAGCAGCTTTAAATAGAATTCATGCTGTCAGTTACAAACCAGCATTTGCAAAATGCCCTACATGACATTAAAATAGTAAATATCCCTTTAGCAAAAAGAAAATTATACAACCCTTTTTATAAACTTGATTATGTTAGTATGATTCTAAGAAATTCGTACTGCATGATATTACACCTGTTACAAAAATATATTCAATATGGTTCTATTAAAGAAAATTTTATAAGGAATTGTATCTTTAAATTTATCATTGATCCTAAAGAAATTATATTGAATGAAATTAGGAAAATAAATACTAAACAAAACAATTAACTTCTTAATGGAAGAAGTTTATCTCATGATATGCGTGTGGTTGCTATACACACAAACACATATAGTATAGAGTCAGACTACTATCTTCTTAGAAATTTAGAGTTCATTCTCATTGCAAATCTTTTACTGTTCATCAAATCATTTGAATTGCTTATATTTAAAGTAGCTAAAAGTAATTAAGAATTTAAAAATTATCTTTTAGCTATTTTAAATATTAACCATTAAAATATTTTGATGGAAGGTTAAAAAATGTGCAAGGAGAATTGAGTCTATTCTTTAAAAAGTTTATGCCTGCCTTGTAACTAGTTTCATGCAGCTTTATGATACCCTAAACTTGTATGTTGGTGCATTAATGATAAGAAATTTTGTTTTTAATCCTGACAATTAAATCTGTTTAATCTTATTGCCACAAAATGCTGTTACAGTGCAAGTCTAACAAACCATCATCTCCAAAAGGATAAAGTAGTTAATGAAAGAAAAAATGTCTTAATAATCAAACGGTGATATCATTTAAAAATTCAGCATATTATGATTTATTCCATGCATTTTAGGCTGCTAATTTGGTTTCTTGTTTTACATATGCTACTGGAAAGGCTGATTGGGTGAGCTATAGGTGCTCGATGTCATCATTTGGAAATTCAATATATTATGTTATATTTCTTGCATTTTAGGCTTCTAATTTTGTATGTAGGATTCCTAATTTTATACATATTCCTGGTTGGGCTGATTGGAAGACTTATTCTTAACAGGTGTTCAATTTGTAAAGAAACACATTTATAAGATGGCAGGTGAACCTAGTGTTGAAGTTTCAAATGATCAAAAGGCCAATAGAACTAATAGAACGGGATCTTTATGGCTATCCTTGGTTGTCCTCCTGCTAAATGGCTCATGGGCAATCTATTATTTTCAATATAATAATCTTCCTATGCCCTTAACAGCTGAGCAGGCAGGGAAACGGGGTTTTTCAGAAGCTTCATCCTTGGTGCATGTCAAGAATTTGACTGGATTTGGTCCTCATCCTGTTGGTTCTGACACTCTTGATCTTGCAATACAGGTAAGTGATTTGGTGTTTAGAAAATTCTAATTTGTGAGTTCTCGATTGATTAGATTTTTACATTCATCATCTTGTCATCATTAAAAACTACTTTACTTGTATGGGGTTGTTTTATGAATCTTCATTCTCCATTTGCCCTTGTTTAGTCCTATATTAGGTATTAAATCAATTTCATGCAAATTTTTTTTTTGCACAACATCTTAGCTACCTTTGTTCTACTTTTTTTTGTAGGGAATTTTTGTTTTGATGTATTAGTGGTTTTAAATTTTTTCAGAACTGAAACAAACGTAAAGTAGTTTTTAATGATTTTAGAACACTCCCAATAGCCTATGTTTGATGTATTCTAAATTCACTCAAATCATGCAAATTTGAAATATGTCATGCTATCCTTGTTTTATGAAGCCCTGTCATGAGACCCTACCATCATTGTGATAGCATTCCCAATGTCTATGTGTCCTTAGTTGTTGCGATCTCATTTCCATGACCTCATTAACTCTATCTTCTCCATTGCTATGAAATCGTTCCCATGACTTCTTGATTGTCTTATGTCCCCACGTCACCTCCAACAAGTTAACCCACTGACTCAGTCCTTTTCATCGCTGCCATCTCTATCGACCATCCATTTTTTTGCCCTCCCTATTGATCTCATTCCCGTTGTCACTATCATGCCCAAATAAAATTTATAGATATATTTATAAATTTTTTTATTCAATTTATATAGCCATTTAAACACAAAAAAATTGTTTCCTTAATTTACTTTACTATTAATTAAATAAACTTGAGTATTCCAAATGCATTGTATTTAATAAACACTATGTTAGACCGTCCCTCATGGATTGGTCCAGCCGGTCCCTCTTGGACTGGCTCTAGCATATTTGAGGTGGAACAGGCTTCCACCTATTTGAGGCGGATTAGGCTTCCGCCTTGGATGATTGCTTACCCTTTTGGGTGTGGCCCAAGAGCAATTTTGAATAAGAGAAAGGCGGAGGTTAGGAGGGAAAGCCAATATAGGAGGGATGTTTGGGGATTTGGAAAATTGTTGATTGCTTTAAGTAGGTGGTTTCCTTAGGGTCAGGTTTATGCCTTGTTTGTTGAATTTAGATTGTTCTTAGGTTGATTGGGCTCGAGTAGGAGGCTAGGGATTTGGGAGAGCCGGTTCTTCCTCTCCAATTGAAGATCCAATTGTATTTTTTGTTTTTCTTGTTGGTTGTTTTAATAAAAAAGAGTTATTGTGTGCTCTTCTTCATAAATTTCTTATGTCATTTTCTGGTTTTGCTGAAATTGCATCCACTTGCAATCAAATTAGTATTAGAGCCTTGTCTTGGATGGAAATATACTAGTATAGGACTTCTTTGCTGATTTCTGGCTTTTTGCTGCTTTTTCTCCCCTCTGTATCGCTAATTTTTGCTGTTTGAAGACCATATATGTTGTTTTTTGGCCGTTTTTGCTATTTGGAGCCTAGATTTGGGTATTCATGGCAGGAAGGAAGGTAGAAGTGTTGGAAGGGGAGATCAGACAATTGAAATATTAAATTTTAGATCTCCAAACTCAATTTTTAGATTTCAAAAGTCAATGTTCAACCGTCCATGAGAAGATTGATGATAAATTTTCCATCCTGGAGGAACTGTTGAAGAAGTTGCTTGAGGGTCAAACCAAAATGACACTGTTGGAGGTGAGGGAAGTCACCGGCAAGCAACGAAGAGGGGAAAAAACCCTATTCCGATAAGGAAAATGAAAGATTAGGAGGTGGAGATTCTGGAGGGAGAAGGGACTAGAGTCTATTCCTAAGGAGGGGTCAGGTAGACGGTATGGGGAGAGGTGTGAGGGGGTCGGACATGAATGAAGGGGTGCTGAAGTTGAGAGGAGAGAGACAACATTTGAAAGGAAAAGGGACTGATTATGATCGAAGGGGTACTGAATTTGAAAGGAGAGGGGTTGAATTTGATAGGAGAAGGGCTAATTATGATCTAAGAGGCATTGAATTTGAATGAAGGTGGGATTTTGACGAAAGATTTTGGGTATGAGCGTAGAAGAGATGATTGAGAATCTTAGGGGGAACCACCCCCTTGGGGAATGATAAATTATGGAGGAAACATAGGGAACATAGGAGATCCAAGGTAGATGTCTATTTTTGAGGGAGGTAATGCACGTGAGTGGATATACAAGGTGGAAATATACTTTACCATCAATAGGTTGACGGAGGAGGAGAGCCTAACGTCGGCCGAGATGTGCTTGGAGGGGAAAGCGTTAGCATGATACTAGTGGATGGATATGAGGCGACCCATACAGACCTGAACGGAGTTTAAGGACTGCTTGTTGGAACATTTCAAAACAAGCAGGGGAGGGGATTTCTGTGATCAGCTCTTCGCTCTGACGTAGGAGGGATAGTGGCGGAGTGCCGTGAGCAGTTTGAGCACCTGATCAGTCGGCCGGACTGGCTTTTGGAAACTGTACTAGAGGGAAACTTTATGAAAGAGCTTAGACCAGATATTTGGACTGCAGTTAGAGTGATGAGATCTCGTGATTTGGGAGTGGCTATGGAGCTAGCCCAGTTAGTGGAGGATTAGAAGCACTTGGAGAGATGGGATGTAAGTAGCAACACAGGTGGTTCATACAGGATGACTGCCACCTTTTTGGCATCCTAGGAGCCGACACCGTGTATTCTTAGGGAGATCCTGAAGGAGAAGACTGTTGGAGGGAGACTTGGAGAAAATTTCAAGAAGCTCACAGAAACTAAGTTACAAGAAAAGAGGGCCGAGGGGCTGTGTTTCAGATGTGAGGAGATGTATACATCGGGACTTAGGTGTAAGGACCAAACTCTTTAGGTTCTCACCATTTGTGATATGAGGAAATTGAGAAAGGTGTTGTTTTTCTACCTTAAGAACAAGGTGGGTCTTTGAGAGGGGGGGTATTGTTAGACCGATCTCTTCTGGATCAGTCCAGCCAGTCCTTCCTGGACCAGCTCTAGCATATTTGAGGCGGAATATGCTTCCTCCCAGGATTTCCCTTTGGGTGGGACCAAGGGCAATTTTGAATAGGAGAAAGGGGGAAGTTAGGAGGGAAAATCAATATAGGAGGGCTGTTTGAGGATTTGGAAATTATTATTTGCTTTAAGTAGGTGGTTTCCCTTTGGTTAGGGTTATGTCTGATTTCCTGAATGTAGATTATTATTAGGTTCATCGGGCTCTAGTCAATGGCTAGGGATTTGGGAGAGGTGGATCTTCCTCTCCAATTGAAGATCTAACTGTATCTTGTGTTTTTCTTCTTAGTTGTTTCAATAAAAAAATAGTCTGTGTGTTTTTCTTCCTGAATTTCTTGTGTCGTTCTTTGATTTTGCTGAAATTGCATCCACTTCCTACACAATACATATAGAATACACATGCATTTGAAATACTTGCAACTAAACAACTCCTAATAATCTTTTCAGAATTTTTATCAGATGAACTCTTAGTGGCAAGTTTTGTTGTCGTACCTTGAGAAGTAGAAACCATATACCTAACTATAAGTTAAAAAAGATGTTTAGGATTTTGCGATTGAGTGCTACTTAAAGAATAATATATTATCTCGAAAGGTGAAAATAAAATTGTATTACAAAATCTAGAATAAAAATACTTATAATTTAAAAAATGAAGGTCTGTCTACATTTCTAGAGATCTTTCCCTATTTGATGTGATTGAATCAAATAGATTTTATTTTAATATGGGTTTTAGGTTCTCCATGAGGGCAAACCCAACTAATTAATCATATTTTAAGATTGTTTATCTCTTTAAAAAACTTTTGACTTAAGTGATGAAATATATTGTTATGATTTTGAGTTTGTTGGAAAAGACATGGTCTTGGAATTTGTCGAGGGATATACTTAAACGAAGAGAATTGTATAATGTGCTGAAAGAGAGAGAGTTGGAGCACTAGATATCTGAGAAACTTGGAAGTGCTCAAATATATCTTATATCGTGCTTGAACATTTTAATGATTTAATTTGAATTAAGTTGAACAATTTAGTTAGAATTTGAGGTACATTTAACCTAGAAAGTATTGAAAAAGGCCCAAAAAAGAAAAGTAATAATGCCACAATTAATGATATCTGATGTCACAATTAATGATATCTGCATTGAGTTCTAGTTCGTGGGTGAGAAAGAATCATTGGTCTCGCAATTCTGTACCCACCCAAGCATTTCGAAAGTCATCATGCAATACTCTCTATCAAAATGCAAGGTATGTTAGGATATTTTAAATTTAAGAATTGAATCTTATTTATTAGCCACTAAAGCAAAGCAACTCGACCATATGGGTGCCAATGTAGGCTCACCATTGAAAGTGTCTTTAGTTACCCATCCTTAATTTGAGAAAGTCAATTATTCTATGCATTTGACTCACAAAGCTAGCATATGAGGTCATTATCTTTAAATAGTTTTGATGATGATTATATATTAAGAACATTTATATGGGTGCCAATGCATACTCACCAATGCAACTTTCTTTAGTTATTTCTCCTTTTCATGAGAAGGGACATTATTTTAAGTGGCTGACAATGCTTGCGTATGAGGTTATCAGTTGAAATAGATTTGTTGTTGATATTAGATTAAGCTCATCATTATGGACATCAGTTAGTTAAATATTGACTGTACATTGATGTCCATAAGGAGGTTATTAATTATTTGAATTTTGAAATTTTGACCTAAATGAATAAATCATGTAAGATTTGAAATGAAAAGTTGATTGATTTTAAGTCGTTTATTTTTTTGGTAGAACATTCAAGTCCTTAAGATCCTATCGACACAACACAAATCCCGGTTAAATGCGATACAATAACAACAACATCAAGCCCTTATCCCACTATGTGGGGTCGGCTACATGAATCTTTTTTCTCTATTGTATTATGTTAAGAGTCAAATTCTCATTTAAATCTAATAAAGAGATGTTATTTCTAATTTTTTCTAAGTTTTTTAAGGTCTATCTTTACCTTTCTTAGCATAAGCGAAATCTAATACATCTACTCTCCTAACCAAGTCATCGGAAGGCCGCCGTTTTTGTTACCAAACCATTTAAGACGGCTCTCTCTAATCTTATCTTCCACTGGAGCTACTCCAACCTTTTCACGTATTTGCTTATTTTGTATCCTATCTATAAGAGTAAAACCACTCATCCACCCAAGCATCCTCATCTCTGCAACACTTAACTTAATATTATGTTTCTCTTTTAGTGGCCACATTCTGCACCGTATAGCATTGCAGGTCTCACCACAATCTTATAGAATTTTCCCTTAAGTTTGAGGGGGGCTTTCCTATCACACAATAAGCCTAATGCATTCCTCCATTTCAACCATCAAACTTGAATTCTACTAATAATATTCCCATTTATTTCACCATCACTCTGAACAATAGACCCAAGATATCTAAGACGCGTACTCTTAGTAATGACTTGATCACCCATAGTCACAATCCCGCTACTAGATCTATTACTATTAAAATTACACTCCATATATTCAATTTTAGATCTACTCAAATGAAAATTTTGAAACTCTAAAGGTTGACCTCCATAATTCAAGTTTACCTTCAACTCCCTCTCTAGTCTTATCAACTTGATGAATATCATCAACAAAAAGCATACACCAGGGTACAACCTCTTGCAAATGTCTGGTGAGAATATCCATGGCTAAAGAAAAAAGATATGGGCTTAATGGCTAGGTTGCAACTGGGTTCACCAATATGTGAATAAATCTAGGAAAAAACATGCAATTCTAATTCGACACCCAAAGTAAACAAACAAATTTAATATTTGAAAATTGTATATATATATAAGCTAGGTTGTTGGGTTCTGCAATACACCCTAAAAAAATAAAAAATGTAATAAGAGAGTTGGGATTTGCCATAAATCTAAATGACTTGGCATTGTGGGTTCACCAAGCTTTACCTTATGGGTTATTCAGGGCTCCATTATTTGGTTCATCCAAGTGCTTCCCCATAGGGGGTATATTGCTTCCCTAATTAGAATTATAGCACATAAAGAAAAATGCAAATTTCTCTACAAAATATATGTTAGCACTTTAAAAATATGTTTGTAATTTTACATGACACAACTTTATATCAAGTGGCATTAATTTTAGGGACCTACCTACTACGGGCATTCAACTTTAACCTTTATAAATATCGAAGTATCCTGCTTGGCATTCAGATTTCTTCAGTTTTGTACATTGTTTTTGGCTGCCATAATGGTCTGTGATTGCTTTACTAGATAAAGCTTTGGTTATTGGAAATAAGATACTCCCAAGATTTGTTAGGAATTCATGCCTCCTGGCCATAGGTTTCCTTTCTTACTTCATTCATATTTAAAAGAGCGTTCTCCTATGAAGGTTATTTATTGTAATTTGGAAGGCATGAAATGTTGATTGAAGAGATTGCAATTTATGTTGAAATAGTGGTTGTTTTTCTATTTCATCAAGCCATGGTGCATCTTGACTTTGGGATTATGAGGTACTTCATTTGAGGAGGTCGAGGGAAGTCCATCTCTTGCCGTGGATTATAATTTTCCTTTTGGAGGTTTGGTTTAGTTTCAATTTGATTTGGTAGTGAACCTGTTGTAGTTGTGTTCCATTTAAACATTCCAAGGACAACAAGTTATTTTTGAATAGGGTTGTAAATGATCTGAGCTGAGTCGAGTAGGAGCTTGCTTGAACTTGTGCTCATTTGTTAAAACTCTATTGAAGCTTGATATGAAGCTCAAACAAGCATTTTTAGTTGTGCTCAATTTTGGTTCATTTAAAATTATGACTGTTTAAGCCTGATTGGAGCTTGGTTTATTAGATATCCGAATGAGCTCTATCGAGTCTATTAACTAGCAAGACTGCTGAGAAACTTGTTAGTTAACTAAATAAGTCTTATCGAACCTATTAATAAGTCGTCTATTGAGCTTGAAAATGAGACTTTAATTGAATGAACTATTGAATAAACAAGCATTTTAATAAGCATAAACAAGTAGCTTTTGTTTATGAACAAAATATTTTATTATAGAAAAGAATTAATACTATCACATAATCACATATTAAATAAAATTGTAATCGAGTATTAAATGAGCATATTATCGAGACTTAATCGAGCTTATTAAGTTTTTTCTTGAGCTTTAAATGATATTGTTCGTGATTATAAATGAATTAAAGACCAAGCTATTCAAGCTTGTTCATTTATCAATCCTATGTTTATAATAGTTCTAGCTTGTTAGATTATTTAATTTAACTATCACGACTGAGCTTTAACCAAGCCAAACTACTTATAGATTGCCAAACATATTGGTTTATTTGCATCCCTATTTGTGAAGCATTAATTATTTATTTATTTGCATTTTTTAACCCTAATGGGCCATAAATTACTAATTGAAATAAAATGTTTTTCATTTTAATTCTGTTTTTTCGTTAGTAATTTTATATACAGAGCATCCTCGAACTAACATGTAAAAAACTGATTGCAAACATAAAAAAAATTGTTCTGTACATTTGTACAATTTAATTAGTGACATGCTTGCTATTTTCTTTTTAATTTACCTTTTTGAAAAAGTTTCCCTGACATTTTTCTGCAATAGTATGTTTTGTCGGCTTCAGAAGTTATTAAGAAGTCAGCTCATTGGGAGGTCGATGTCCAAGTGGTTCTTTTTGCTGCTAAAACTGGTGCAAATCGACTTGCTGGTGGTCTGTTCAAAGGGAAAACACTAGTTTATTCAGACCTGAAGCATGTGGTCCTGAGAATCTTGCCTAAGTATATTCCAGAGGCTGAAGAAAATGTCATTCTGGTGTCTTCTCATATTGATTCAGTTTTCTCAACGTATGCTTACTATCTCATCTCGCTTTCTGTTAAGAATCTTTAATTCATGCTTTCAGTTAATTGGAGAACATTAAAAAACAAATCAAAACGTACTGTATGATTTTAGATCTGGTCACTTGAAAATTGTAGGAATTGTTACAAGCCCTATTATGTGATAATATAGCTTCACCGAAAAGTAACACTCAATTTTCGGATATGGTTAACAGAATTTCTAGACATAGGCCAATTAGTTGAAGGCTAGAAATTGTCAAATGTCTTTGCTTTTACTGTCTCCTCTAGAAACTAAAACATCTGTCTTTTTTTAATGAAGAAAATCATTTCTGGGAGCACAAGTAGGAGAGAATTATATGTAGGAGCAATTTTTTCTGAATATTGAATAGCATGATATCTATATTAAATTCTGTAACATAGTATATTCTCTTTAGGAATTTTTAAAATCTATTATTCATGAACTTGTAAGTCTTTGATGCAGCACCTCAAACTTAAGTTAATTGTGCACCTTTTTTTTTTTATAATTTATGATAATTTTAAATTGACAATTGCAATAACATAATTTCCTTCGAGTGGTGCTTGTTTTGAGAAAGTGTAGCGATGGTGGTTATTTACAATCAAAGAGAGGAAGGGAAATGCAATAAGGAAGGTTCACAAGAGAGACAGAGATGGGTGAATCGTAAAGAGATCGAATAGAGCTAGATGAATTGTTAAGAGAGATCGAGCTCGGGGAGGATGACTTTGAGTGAAAATCAGGAATAGTGCCTTTCATGAGGTGAGAGAGTGAGGAGGAGAGGTGATGCAAAATGTATGGTGGGTTTTGAAATGGAGAATGATGGGGAGTAGTTTTGATGTGATGCAAGAGTTGAGTTACACAAGATTAAAAGAAAGATTTAAACACTTGTTCAACCAATTATATAATCATGTTTCAAATTAAATTTGACTACAAGAATTCGTAATGTTTAACTTGTTTAGGCCAAAGAATTACAACGAGATAACCAAACTATTTAAGCAAAAACAAAGGAAAACATAACGTTAAAAACTAGTGAATGGAATCCGACAACTAATACGGAGTTGTTCACCTTGATGCCTCTTCTCTCTTTCCTACGAGACTAGGCTGAGCGGCGGAAGATCGTCCAAACTAGTAGTGAGGTTGCCACGAGGAGGGAGGAGCCAAGGACCGTCGTTGTTGAGAAGGAGTTCGGAGGTGGTGGAGGAATGGGAGGACGACCTTTGATGATCCACGTGTAGACAGAAAAGTGGTCGTCGATGGAATCCACTAGCGTTGTAGAATCCGCTCCAAATATTTTTCGACGGTGTCGTCGAAGTCAAAGCCTACGTCGAAGAATGGTGATCTGAGGATGTTGACTCTTCCTTGATTGTCGTACTCAAACCCGAAGTTCCACTCGGGTTCCTCCATGCATTCTTGAAGGTGATAAAGGGGATCGCCGCTAGAAGCTCTCAAAAGGGAGGGAGAGGGCGGCGGGTAGGAGAGGGGAGGGGAAGGCCGGCGGAAGAGTAAGGGTGAAAGGAGAGTTTGGTTTTAGAAACTGAAATTGGTTTCAGTTTTAGTATTTTGGAAGGGAAAAATTATGAAATTTGAATTTCCAATTGAATGCAATTAATGCACTTATGGAAATTAAATTAGGGTGAGGTTAATGGGGGCAGGCGGTAGAGAGAGAGAGGGGGGGGGGGGGGGGAAATAAAAGAAAACTGAAGTTATTTTCAGTTTTGGCACAATTGGAGGGAGGAAACATTTGGGAATATTTGGAATTTCAAATAGGAGGAAGTATTAATTTCCTCCTTAATTGAATCCCACAAAAAAGGGGGGCCGGCGGTATTGCTAGGGGAAAAAAGGAATAGGGGGAGAGGAAGGGGGGGGGGGGGTTTCCAACTTGATTTGATGACGTGGCAAAGAATTTAAGACTCCCAAATTATCATATTTTGAAATTGAATCAATCATGAAAATCTTTCCTAATTTGGTATTTCAAATTAGGAAATAATTCAAAAGTTGAAGTTCAAATTTCAAATTGGAAAATTGGGGGGAGGGGAAGACGGCCGGGTGGGGATGGGCGTTGGCAAGGGGGCGGCCGGAGGTGGGGGCTTGGCCGGCGGCGGGAAACCCTAAGGGGGGGTCGGCGGCAAAGGCTAGGGGGGGAGTTGTGTGTGGAGCTTTGCTTGTGGGTAAGAGAAGGTAATTAAAAGAAAATAAAATTTAGAGAACTCACTAAGAGATCTCAAGTGAAGAACTCACCAAGAGATCTTCATGCACTCACAAAGAGAACAAAAGTAAGAAATTTTATTCATCCAATTCAATACCTCATACATGATACAAGGGGCCATATAAATAGGCTCCAAAAGAAAGCAAATGCAAAAGTCTAAAATGCTCCTCGGGCTACAAGATAAAACTAACACCCACAAGGGTAAAATGTGAAAAAACTAAAAAGCAACAAGTAATGTAAGAACTGCTGATACAACAAATCATCAGTAGTAAAGGCTATCCATCATAGCCGTCGATCTCCGGTGTCATCTCTGATATAGGCGCCGGAATCTCCTGTCGATGCCCCCATCAAGTTTATTTGGTGTAAGGAGAAATAGGATGACTCAGAGATTTGAAACTTTGAAGACTTTGGGAAGAAGGGGTGCCAAAGGTGGTCAAGAGCTCCAAGGTGGGTATAGGATTTGGGTTTCCAAGTGAAGTCTGACTTTATGTGGTGCTGAAGGTAATGCTTTGAGGGGGGAAACGATGAAATGAAGTGGTTTGTGGATAGCTGTAGAATGTGGGGTTGTTGATCCAAAACTTGTTTAGAGCTGAATTTGGAATTATTGGTATATGGAATTGAAGAAAGTGTGGATGGCTGTATTGAGGGCAGTTGGTTTATAAAGTTTACTTTAATGTAAGAAACTATGGCCATAAGCGTGGGGACTTAGAGAGAGGTTCCAGTTCACTTGTGGGTAATGTGAGGAAGAATATGAGCAAAAAAAAAAAAAACAAAAAAAAATCCAACAAAATAAAGAATGACAAGAACACGAACATCCTCACCAAAGGAAGGTTGATCTACTTACCAAGCTAAGAATCTAGGAGATGTCGCCAAGCTTTCCCTTTGGTAGAGATTTCCACCCAAAATTTTTAATTTTATTTCTTCCAAAAGATTATTATAGTTTAGCATTCTTGATATTTAAAGCATTATATGTAAAATAGAATCAAAACGTCACAACAAATTGAGGAGGTGGCCTTCCATATTGTGGGCTCCAAAAATTTGCTCCCCGGCTTTTCCGTGACTCCTTTTTTTTGGGTCGTCGAGGAGAGTTTTAACGTCTAAGTTTTGAGGCAAATTTTCAGAAGACAGATTGAGTTTTAGATAAGATATTACCCAGAGATTTTGCCCTCATTTTGTGAGGACTTTCTTATATGAGTTCAAGTTTCGTATAGGCCTAAGCCCCCATAATTAATTATCCCTTCCGGTGACGAAAGAGAACTTTCAATTAAGGCTAGTCGTCAAAAAGATACATAGTATCCAGCGTATAGTAGGAGCAAAATTAGATATTGAAAATTGAAATTTATATCATCACGCACTTAAAGCGAATGGTGGGGGAAATGATGATCAACCCGATCAAGATTCCATGGTTCCATCGTCTCGAGTCATCATGATCCCTAGTCAACTTAGTTAGAGGATGTAGTCGACCGAACCTGACCGAAGGATCCTTGTCGGCAAGCATGAGTTGCATCATCCAAGGGTATCTTATAAACTTGGGGTGAATGTTTATCTAAGTGGACATATTTAAGTCCACCTTAGCTAACAAAGGGCGTTGTTCCCTATTGATTCATTACTCAAGAATTTAGACCCATTGGGGAACATACGGGCTCTAGCCATGATCATAATTTAGTTGTGTCATTTGACAGTAAAACCACCCAGTTAGAGGGTCTCAATCATACCGTTTACCTGTGGTGTCATTTGGTGGTGAAATCATCGGTTAGAGGAAACATATCCCCGTATTCATTGGCAAGAGATAATTTGAGAATGAATCCTAGTGATATTCTTGATTAGACATTTGTTCTTTGTGAGCTGAAGTGATTTTCAAATTTATTCACCTCGATAAACTATTGCGGAGGGTGGATGTATATTTTGCTTTAAGTGTTAGATGATAAATTTCAGTTTTTGAATGTATGTAGAGTTTTGAAGTTTTTGGTAGAATTTAAAGACTACACTCTACGGTTGATATTAGCTTTCAACACAACCATGATCGGGGTGATGTTAAAGTCAATTTAGATGTTTATATTTTATAAGTGTGGGAGACATTTTAAAAGTTTGGGGTTCCCTCATGTTGAGATTTTTTGTCAACATAGCCATCATCGGGTATATTTAAATAGGTCATGTATATGTCATTCAAACCGTGTCAACTCTGATCACATGCTGACATATGATTGGGTTCAATTACTGGTGTTGTGAGTTATCATGCCGATATTGAGAATCAAGAGTTGACCTTAAGTGAGATAAAAATGATTGGGTTCACGGAGAAGGATTGAATTTGAACTTAAGTTAATTTGTTGACCCGCGCAGCATCTTCAGGCGTTACTTGTGTGCATACATCTCGCTTGCCGGGGCCCATGCTGGCAGGGGCGGAGTCAAGATTTTTTTTTTTATGCGGGGGGCACAAATCATTTAAGTAAAAAAAACTACCTTTTTCATCCGGGTTTGGGACCTTCATTAGCGGTTTTATGTATTTATTTTTTTCAATTTTTGTACTAGAAATCTTCTTTAAGAAGAAGTAAGAAAGCTGTCCCAAATTAAGCCTAAATTCAATTCAATTCTTTTACTCATATGTTTTCATTTTCTCTCTTTGAATTCCTTCAAGCTGAGCAGTGCCTAAATAAATGAGTAGATACAAATATTTTCTCAAATAATAGATATGCTTTTCTCAAGATTGTTTTTTTAATTTTGAATTCATGGCATGAAATAGTGCTAATTTTGATATAACAATATAACTTTATAAGAGCAAAATCCGTTGCTTAACAAAGTAACAAAGGATTGATAAATGAAAAAAAAAATCAAGAAACAAATTAAAGTTGTGCGCCTTTGCCGCACCTTGATGTTTGAATGCCTAAGTCCGCTATCTCCTATCGGTGTGCCTTGTAAAGGCCTGGGAAGAAAGGCAAAATGGAGAGAAGGAGAGAGGGAGAGAAAAGAGAGTGGAAGAGTCTTGTGAGTTGAGAGAAGAGCTACGATCGAATGGCTTTTTTGCGTGCGACTGGATGGAGTTGGAAGGGGGGAAACGGAGGAAGGGGGCTTCAGGTTGCTTGTGATAGAGAGGAAATCGACCAAGGGCTTCAACTGGAGTGTGCTTCGCGAACTAGAGTAGTATGGACGAGGGCTTGACATCTTGGATCGGAGGTCATCGTCCCCTCGATTACAGGTCGGATAGCTGAGTGTAGGGGCGGAGTGCCGAGCGGGACTTGCGAGAGTCGAGGGCGACTGTCGACTGGAAGGCGAAAGCAACGAACAAGGCGAAACAATGAGATGGACGAAGCAACAAGGCGAGGGCGGAGCAACGAGGTGAGGGTGGCGACTGGGCATTCATTGTTCTGGCTCACGCGCAGACCGCGAAGAAGACCTCTTATTTTGGCTTCTGCCCGTGCTTGCGAGGGATTGTTTTTGGGTTGAAAAAAAAACCTTTACATAAACTTATTTGATTTAATATGTAGTTAATGCATTATTAATATATTTAATTAGGTGTTAATGATAAAGTCAGTTGGGGCCCGTGCCCTTGGGCCCCCCGTTGCATCCTCTCCTGCATGCGGGTATATGCTATTGAATGCATTTTACATGTTGTATTGATATGGAGTGTCTTGGCTTAATACACTAACATAGTGTATGATGTACTTGCATGATATGTATGCATAATGCATCGATGCATTATCTACTTGTTTGCACAAGTACATGGTGATTCAATTCTTTCGTGTAGTGCATGATGGGTTTGCATGTCAGTGTAGCATGTTACTGTTCAACAGTGCATTTTGCAAGTTGGATGGTATGCTTGAATGATTCATTTTACATATTGTGTAGTGTGCTTTCTTTACACGATTCATCTTGCATGTTGTAATGTGTGTGTGCAGTTTACATGCATTTCAAAGCATTTGCAAAATGCATATATATGTTCTGAATGTGTCAGTGTGTACTTCAATGCATGAGGGGGGTATTTTTGCAATATTCAAATGTAATCAGTCGTGTAGGTGATGATCATTTAGACTATGCATAAGTTTCCATTTAAAGGGCCTATAAAATGCCTTATGTCTGCTTGTATGAGTATTGCGAATTCTGTGGCGTGGTTTATCTCATTCATCTTTTGCAAGCTATTATTTTCTTTAGTATTCAGCCCGTAGGAGTGTACATTTGCCTGCAAACATGCTGTGCGATGCATCGGGAGCCCTCCACCAATGTTCCATAGTTTTTACTACAAATTCTCTGCTTCTTCTTGCAGGTGAATCATAGTGTTGCGTTACAGGTTGCTCATTGATTCTTGCGAGCGAGCTATGGCGTCATGCAAGCTTTGTCAAATTTGTTTGTGTGTTGTTCGTGGACATTCCAAAGTCGCCCGCTATTGCGTATAGGTAAACTATGCTCAACGTAGATTTTCCAGCATTTTCTATACGGTATTGCTGTATGCATTTTAGGTCTTTGTAATTGCCCATAGTTGCTTGCTTTTATTGCAGCTATTTTTGTATTCTCTTGCAGATAGTGTTTTGTGTACATGACAGGTCTTCTATGATGGCTCGTAGGTGTTTGCATTCGTTATATATCGACCGCCTTTGCTTGTGGGGGATTAATGTATTTACTTGACACTGAATTGTTGTTGACTACAAGGAAGTCATAATATTCATTGCATGCTGGTTGGTAAGTTGTTATGCTCACTTGTATGTCTTTCGTTGTCATCCATGAACACCATAGACTTCTTGTAGTGCTTATAAACAAACCATTGTGTGTGTCATAAGTTCATGCTCATACCCATAGGCGAATTATTATGTTCACTACATGTCTCCTGCATACGCTCATTAGAGCTCGTACTCAATGCAGGTTCTTTGTCCTTGCTTGTAGATTGACTAATTGAAAAGGAAATGTTACTTTAATCTCATCATTTATGGGCAAATTATCACATGCATTACGAGTTTGCCCGCCACTTGTCTAATGCTTATTCATTTGAGGTTTAGTTGAAATGACCCAGCTTGTTAGTTAGCGTTTGTATTTCAATGTGATTGTGCATTTATTAGGCGCTAATGAATGAGGTAAAAGAAAGGAAGGAAACATAAGAAAAGATGATTTAATTAGAGAGATTTTTCCCGCCAAAGAAAGGAATATGTTGCCCCAAGCATTTAATTTATCTAAAGTGTGAGATATGATACAATGAAAATCCGAAGCAACCAATTTTCTCAATACTATCTTCACTCCCAAATAAATAATCTCATTAAGACATTTATATCCAAATAAAGAAGCAAGTTTATTCTCTTTTCTAGAAGTAACAAGCTTTCCAAAAATCAACATCGATGCTTGGCCTTTCTAAGAGCTATATTCAGCCAATATGGTCTTAATTTTACCTACCGAACTGGAAGAAATTTCGGCAAAAACTAATACATCATAAGCATACAAAAGGTGAGAAATAAGATCAGCTTTGTGAGAGATTTTGATACTCAAATTATCTCCTTTTTTATGAAAAGCTTTAGACAACAATTAAGCACACATAATGATCAAATAAGGTGATAATGACCAACCCTGTCTGAAACCACTTTTTGCTTGTATCCATTCAATTATACTACCATTTATTAGAATATAAAATTTTGGATTCAACACACTGCATTATCAAATTAGAGAACTAATATGCATTCCCATACATTTCAACAAATGAGATAAAGTAGGCCATCCCATACCATCACACGCTTGCTCCATGTCAAGTTTTAAAGCCATCAAACTTTTTTTTGTTTAGAAAATCTGAATTTGAATAGTATCTCTTAGGCTAAAAGGTAGTGATCAGACATGGATCTACTAAGCACAAAAGCAACTTGTTTTTCTGAAATAAGTTTAGGAATACATCTCTTTAACATGTTAAGAATCATAATACCAGACACTTTATACAGTGTTTTACACAAGCTAATTGGTCTAAATTTAGATAGCTCCATAGCATTTTGATATCAATACTATCGAGTTTCCATGTCCTCTTCTATGTATCCACTCCTTTATATAATAGATCTAAGTGAGTTAAATTAATCAAAACTAAGTATCACTTCTCTAGTAATATTATTTAATAATTATTAATATCATACCCACTAAAATTGCATTATGTATATTTAGTTTTTGTTCTTGTAATTCTATGTCCTTATCTTCTAATATTTATTTTCTAAATATTTTTTTTTTTGCATTGTTCTAACTTTCCACTTATCACATCAAATGTTTACACAATTGGAACTCTCATTTGCAAAAAGCATGCACTAAGGCATCTCATTTTGATCATCTTTTGTACACATTTTTATAATCAATACAAAAAAATATGTACTTTGTGACTATCTTTATAATAAATTGTAATATTAAGATTGTATTACCAAAACATGACAAGATGCCAATTATGAAATCCCATGAAGATCCTTGCTTATGTTGCCTAATATTTTATTATCCTAGTTACAATATTCTATAGTGACAAGGAATACAACAACAACAACAACAACAACAACAACAAACCTTTGTCCTACTACATGGGCTCAGCTACATGAATTCTTTTTCTCCATTGTGTCATGTTAATACTCAAAATCCTCATTTAAATCTAATAAAGAAATGTTAAAGAAATGTTATTTCTAATATTTTTAACTAAGTCTTTTTGGGTCTATCTCTACCTTTCCTAACAAAAACCAAATCTAATACATCTACTCTCCTAACTGGGTCATTGGAAGGCCGAAGATTTATGTGCTTTTTCTAATCTTATCTTCCACTGGAGCTACTCAAACCTTTTTCACGTATATACTCATTTCACATTCTGTCTCTAAGACTGAACCCACTCATCCAGCTCAGCATCCCCATTTGTGCAACACTTAAGTTAATTTTATGCTTCATTTTTAATTGCCAACATTCTGCACTATAAAACATTATAGGTCTCCCAACCATCTTATAGAATTTTTCCTTAAGTTTGAGGGGTACTTTTCTATCACACAATAGGTCCGACTCATTCTTCAACTTCAAACACCAAACTTGAATTCTGCTAATAATATCCCCATCTATTTCACCATCACTTTGAACAAAGATATGAGATATTTAAAACATGTACTCTTATTAATGACTTGATCGCCAAAAGTCACAATCTTGCAACTAAAATTATACTCTATGTATTCGGTTTTAGATCTACTCAAACGAAAACCTTTAGACTCTATGATTGATATCCATGATTCAAGTTTTCCTTCAACTCTCTCTCCAATCTTATCAACAAGAAGAATATCATTAGCAAAAAGCATACACCAGGGTATATCCTTTTGCAAGTGTCTATTAAGAACATCCATGACTAAAGCAAAAATATATGGGCTAAATCTGATCCTTGATATAATCCAATTGAAATAGGAAAACACTTGGTCAAACCCCCTTGTGTTTGAACACAAGTAACAACTCTTGCATACATATCCTTAATGACTTGAATATAAGGCACTTCTCTTGGAACTTTGTCATATACAACAACAACAATAACAAGCCTTTATCCCACTATGTGGGGTCGGCTGCATGTTTTTCTTCATGGTGTTCTCTTAAGAGTCAAATTCTCATCTAAATCTAATAAAGAAAGGCCATTTCTAATATTTTCCTTTTTACATGATTTTTTAGCATTCGAAACTGCCATAAAAGATACCTTTCTTGTGTATCCTTTACTTCACAATCAAATGTAATAGATTTATCAGTTCAGATTTAAAACGGAAACCTTTGTTTTTTAGCGGAGGAGCTGGCGACTGCAGTTCTTGTGTGGGTGTGATGCTGGAGCTTGCTCGTGGAATATCTCAATGGGCTCATGGTTTTAGGAACGGTGTCATTTTCTTATTTAACACTGGAGAAGAAGAGGGTCTTAATGGTGCACACAGTTTTATTACGCAGGTTTGAAAATACTAGATTACTCCACTTTTCATCTTTTGATTACAGAAGCATGATGGACTTCCTTAAAGATACTTCGAAGTGTCATTTTTGTTGTTTAGAACTTCCACTAATTTTTAAGCCATCTTATTTTTCTGTTTATTTATTAATCTCTTATTGCATACTTGGAAATACTTTCCATACTTACCCAGATACATAATTCTATGTCAAGCTCTTGTTCGTAATATGGTTGAGAGATCCCTGTAAAAGTAATTGGCTCTATGGACGATTCTATGTTAATCATATCCATTATTTATTACATTAATACACAAAACATTCTTATTTGTGCAGCATCCATGGAGGAACACTATACGCTTCGCTATTGATTTGGAGGCCATGGGCGTAGGAGGGAAATCTAGCATTTTTCAGGTGGTGCGGGTTCCAATATCATCATTTGATAAGAGCTATTTTTACTCTTTCCTTTCTAAGAGATATTTCTATTTCTTTTTGCAAGCCTTTTTTATTTGCTTTTCACCATGTTGACCATTGTGAAATTTATTGAATGTACTCTTTTGTGGAGGGACTAATCTAGATTTATCTAAGCAGACCAGTCAGTCATGGGGTGTTGAAACTTATGCCAATGTGGCAAAATACCCATCTGGTCAAATAGTTTCCCAGGTTAGTATATTCCTTCTAAGGTGCTTTTGCTTGGGCATATGTTTTTCTTCATTCTTTTAGTATAATGTGATCCATTTCGTTTCCATGTAGTTCTATATCTTCCCTTGTAACCAAATAAGGCATTTCTCCAATTTTCTAGGATGTCAAATAAAAAAATTCAATAAAATTAAAGGAATATAGTAATAGCTAGCATTAAAACTTCCTGAATATTTAATTTGAAATGCTTTATGTTTACTCTGAATTCATCAGAATAACTTGAACTTTTTTCTATTGAAGAAAAAAAATTCTTCTCCTCTTCTTTGGAAATGTAATACAGGCCTCATTCCATCCATTTTTTTTTCACATTTTTCAATTTTCTCGTGCCATCATTTAAGATGAAATGGTTACGTTTCTTCAGGATCTGTTTCTTTCTGGAGCAGTTAAGTCAGCTACAGACTTTCAAGTTTATAAAGAAATCGCTGGCCTTCCTGGACTTGATTTTGCATTTATGGATTCCAGTGCTGTATATCACACGAAGGTGCGTCACTGTGCTAAAAAGTTTAATGTAGAAACTAGAAATCAATAACTTGATTGCTAGGTAACTTTTCTAGTGCTTATTTCTTATTGTCATTTTATCATTTATATAGACTGGAATGCTTGGAAAAAAGTGCAATATTTCAATATAAATCGGACGTGTTAAATATTAGCAATTCAAGTTGAGATACACAACTTGACAAAATCATACAAGCGAACACACAGTTTAGCATATCACAAATACTTAATTTTAATAATTATTAGTTACTTCTGATTGAAACAAAGGAAAATTGAAGAAATTCATTGCAGATGACAATTCAATAGTTTTTTACTAGAAACAACTCTTAGAAGTTCATAACCATGAAAACCATGCAACTTATTGAAAATTATGCACTCATAAAACATGAATTATATTAAACTTAGATAAAATTAATAACACATTCAAACTAACAACAAGGTTTACAGAAAGAAAATAAATTAGAAGAAAAAATCACCAAAAATAGAATAATTAAGCTTCAAATAGGCATAAGAAGATAGCATATCTAAACAATCTTCCGTCTCTTGATTAATGATTCGACTTCTGAAAGCAAAAGGAATAGTGCATCCAGCAAAAACTTTATTCATTACTAAAAAAATATATTCTACAGAAGGTTATGACTCATATTTGTAATAAAATATCCCCCTTTTTATACAATTTGAAAAGGCATTTTGTCCACCAAAGATGCGAAATGTATCAATTACAATTAAATCTTAATCACATCTGCTATAAATCTGTCACTCGATCATAAAAGATGGCAAAAGTTATATGCAAGTCTCGTGATTGGTCACGATGGAAGTCATCCACAGAGGCCATCCACAAAGGTAATGCACCAGAATTCTTGCATTCTATTGCAATCAATGCTTTATGAAGTGGAACATAGGGTCATAGGAGGATCACAAGAGAATGAAAATGTCACTGCTGGAGCTGTATAACAACTTAAAAAAAAAAAAGAATAATTCCACTGCCAGAAGCAAAAGTTAGAGAAGTAGTCACATCAGTTTGCTTTGCTCGAAAAAAAGAATTAATTTCATCAGATCATTTAGTCATTATTCTTACAAGAGTTTTGGGTGTAACTCTTGGATTTCTTATAGAAATATCCAATATAATAACATGTAAGTCTCTCTCTTTTGCTCAAAATATCTCTGATATTCATTTCAATAGCGAATTAAATTTCATCTCCAATAATATTTTAAATAAGAAAATTAGAATGATTGTCAAAAAATTATTCAGATGAAATGTTGCATGTGAATCTTGATGGCAGAGGTGAAAAGAGATGAATTTAAGGCCTTGGTTTATGATTTGTGATATAATGGTTTAATACTTTACTGGAACACAAGAAAGATCGTTGTAAGCACAATAGACGGTCGCAGGAGGATTGCAAGGGAGGAAAGCGCCACCACTGTCAAGGCCCTCATCAGTTGTTAATTATGAAAATTAAGACTACAGTCTGTTAATATTTCATTCATAATCTAACGTAAGAAGTTACCCTTCTGAAGATGCTATCAGAGACTAGACATGAATATCTAAATGCTCTTTTGCACTTCTGTAGCATTGTAAGAATTGATTTTATCAATTTGCTAGCTTCTGATTTATGTTTTGTGTAAATTTCATATTTATAATAAGAAATATTAGCATTCTACAACAAATTGTACCCATGTCAATTGTTTTGAAGTGATAGCATTGAAAGAAGAGTGATACTTATTAAACTAAAAGATTAATAATTGATTAAGCTGACCTTGGATTATGGGAATAATTCATTATTATGTCTTGTTGGGAAATCTAAAATAAATGCAGAATGATATGTTGAAACTATTGAAGCCGGGATCTCTTCAGCATCTTGGGGAAAATATGCTAGCATTCCTGCTTCATGCTGCTAGGTCTCCAGATCTTTACAAAATGGCAGTAGGATCAGATGATGGAAAAGAAGGAAACAAGCCCATCTATTTTGATGTTCTGGTATGCAGATATTTGGCCACTTAATAATTGAGATTTTATTCTTCTTTTTCCATAAAAAGTATTTAACATTACACAATTATATTTTTGAAATGTTGTCCTTGTTTGTTTCCTTTTTATTCTTTCAATTTTCAGTACCATTGCATGTAACTTAAACTTGGTAGCTACTTTTTTTAGCCTTTAGGATTTATGCTTTGAAAGGATGTTATATAGCAGTGGACTTGCTAATGACAATGACGCATAATATTCGCCTTTATAATTGAAAATAGAATTAATCATCTTTTGCTGAGGTTCTATTATTCGATGAAGATATTTGCAGTAATTGTCTATTGAGCATTAATTCTTAAAAATTTTGCGATTTTTTTAAATTTTCGTATTTTTGCTATATTGCATCAGTGTGTTTTCACTAATGTTTCATATTTTTTTTCTTTTTTTCTTAACGTTCTCTCGGTTTCTTTTTTGTTAGCCAATTGTTTCTTGCTGTGAGAGTGCTTTTGTCTTTAAAAGTGAAGGTCATTACTAAGTATGAATATCTCATATCTTTTGAAATGATATTTGAGTGCTCTTTGTTCTCTCATTGAGATGCAGTAAGAACTTCTCATTCTCCTTCACATTTGTGCACTGTTTGATGTGAAACCAACATGCGCAGGAGCTCATTTAAGAAATTTTAAGAATAGTTGACAATGAATTACCAATTAATAACTTATCGAAATAACAAGCAAGTTCATCAAAGAATCTTAGTTTTCAACTAGCTTAGGCGAGGAAGTACATGTAGATTAGCCAAAACTCCTAGGTAACCAAAGATAGTAGCAATACCAAAAGCTATTAATCAACAATCCGCAACTTAATAAAGAGAGTTTTCACCTTGGGGATGGATCACTCAACTACACTAGGCTTAGCGGAAAAGGGTCTTCAGCAAACTCAACGATGCCACGAAGACGGTGGCAACACCAATGGCCTTGAGCCACGGAAAGGTTGACGGTGATGAGGATGGCGTGAATGCTTGACTGTCAATGCTCCAATCGTAGTTTGAAAATCGTCGGTCGATGATGCTTACAAGAATCGGGACGACTCGCTCCAAATATTCTTCAACTGTGGCGTCGTCTTCAAATCCTACGTCAAAGCACGGAGATCGTAGGATATTAATGCTTCCGTCGGCGTTGAATACTAATCCCCACTCAAACTCCGGATCCGCCATACATGCTTGGCGTGGGGGAATTCTTCAAGGGGATGAGAACTAAGTGAAGGTAATGGAGATTCCTTGCTTTGGAAGAAGGAGGGAGAGGGGGTGAGGGATCGGCGGGATATCCAAGGGGAAGGGGGCGGCGGGTTCCAAGAGGAGAGGGGCTAGGGTTTGGAATTCAATTCTATTCAAGCCCTCAATAAATCTGAAATAAATTTCAGATTTAATTGTGTTTGGAGGGAATTAATTCAAGATTTGAATTTGAATTCACATTGGGCTGAGGCTAGATTTGGAAACACAAGGGGAGAGCCCATTAATGGGGGCCGGCGGTATGGGAGGGAGAGGAGAGGAAATTGTTTTAATAACCTGAAATTATTCTCAGGTTTAGGGGGAATTAGGAGGGAAAAAGTATTTGAAATTGATTTGAAACTCATGTGTCATCAATGTATTAATGGGGGGCATTGATGGGGCTCCATCCAAGTGTGGCCGGCGGCTTATAGAGGGGAGAAATTGATGTGGGGGCAATGGAAAGTTTTCCAAATCAGCACACAAGATCTAGGAAGGAGTATGAAGAAATCCATTCGAATTTTAATTTCGTCATGAAGCGTTTTCAAAACTTTCCTAATTAGGATCTTGACAAATTTGGAAAGTTTTACAATTTACTCAATTTTGAATT
The DNA here is from genome assembly GCA_016618105.1 of Dendrobium huoshanense. Classification (NCBI taxonomy): domain Eukaryota; kingdom Viridiplantae; phylum Streptophyta; class Magnoliopsida; order Asparagales; family Orchidaceae; genus Dendrobium; species Dendrobium huoshanense. Next base: position 35,111,263 of record CM028343.1, read on the forward strand.
TCAAAATTTGAGCAAATGGAGGAGTGGGGAAAGGGGGCCGGCGGTGAGGTGGTGGGAGAGGTGGTGGGGGAGGGGTGGCCGGCAGATGGGCTTCAGTTGGTGGAGGTGGAATTAAATGGGGTTCGATTTGGAGTTGGTGAGAAGATGATTTATGTGATGGAAGAATGAGGGGAAAACACAAAAGAAGATAGAACGACCTTAAACACGAGCCACGGACTCTTCCAACGACAGGTGGGCCTTGCGAATTGCTCCCCTTGAGCTCTCTACCATCTCAAGCACTCATGCTAGAAAAGTAGAAACAAAACATAAATCTTCATTCCAATATTCATTAGCTATTACAAGAGAAAAGACCCATATATATACGTCTCAAGCATACAAGAAGAAATAAAGACTAAATTGCCTTCAGGGCCCCAACATGACTCAACTCAACATAAGGGTACAATAGGAAAACATAAAAATAAAATGCATAAACAACTAGAAATATAAGCTCTGAATCGTGGCCATCGATCTGCGATGCTTCCGGCGATACACATGTTTGAACCTTGGATCGATGTCCTCATCAGTGTTCCTTGTGTCTGCCTTCATGTACAATACACTTTTACATCGTGGAAGAATTGTAAGCATGCATTTCTATTTCCTAAATACATACTTGTACACTTATCTCTATTTCAATATCCTTCGCTTTTTTTATTTTCACTTTCTTTGTAGACAACATGGTTTACTAATCTAGTCTATGATTTCTAAGCTATGAAACCTTAAGTAATTTACACATCATGACAACAAACCAATTAAAAGTAAGCCATTTATTTTTTCTTAAAGTCAAATGCTTAATTTAATGGAAGTTAAATCATGACAACAAACCAATTAACGTCAGCAAATTTACACATCACCTTATCCATCAGTTGTATTTAGCGTATTCTCTGTACTTCAGAGTGCCACTTGGAATTAATCCCCTTTGCAGAGTTTCTTCTCTAATTATTTTTTTGATTTGGAATTTGAAGGGAGTGTACATGATTGTGTACCCACAGCATCTTGCCAGCATGCTTTCCAATTCGGTGATGCTACAAGCTCTTTTACTATGGACAACTTCCTTGGTTATGGGTGGTTATCCTGGTGTAATATCATTTGTATTATCCTTTTTTTGTATAATCCTAATGTGGCTGCTTTCTCTGGGGTTATCTGTGTTAGTTGCCTTTATCATACCTCTAATATCTTCCTCGCCGGTGCCATATATTGCAAACCCATGGTTAGTAGCTGGTTTATTTGGCGCACCAGCGGTACTTGGTGCTATTGTTGGTCAGCACATAGGCTTTCTATTTCTTCAGAAACATCTGAGGAAGGTGATTTCGAAAAGGATGAAAAACCTCTCTATCACTCAGAAAGAAAATTTAGTGAAATGGGAGGCAGAAAGATGGGTTTTCAAATCAGGATTAATTCAGTGGCTTATACTTCTTTTTATTGGCAACTTTTATAAGGTTGGGTCTTCATATTTAGCCCTTGTTTGGTTGGTTTCTCCTTCTTTTGCTTGTAAGTTAACCTACTTCGCCATTTACAAGTTGATTATTTCTTCTCCAGAAATTGTGATGTTTGTTATACCATTTTCACAGATGGACTCATGGAAGCAACCTTATCTCCAGTGAGGCCGCCAAAGCAGCTGAAAATTACTACATTATTTCTGGGTTTAACTGTACCCGTTCTGCTGTCTTCCGGTGTTGTTATTAAGTTGGTAGGGACAATAACGGGTTCTTTGGTTCGGTTTGATAGGTTATGATTTTCCCTTTACTTATGGTCTTTAATCTAAATATCATGCTGATTTTTTCACATCCTGTTTTGCTAAACAGAGTTGAATTTCGCACCAGTGGCTAGTTATGTATCTAATTTTTTTGTGGTAATCCTGTATCAATCTGCAGGAACCCTGGTAGTACCCCCGAGTGGCTTGGAAATGTATTACTTGCTGCATTCATTGCTTCAATTGTCTGTCTAATGCTGGTCTACCTTCTTTCATATGTTCACATTTCAGGTCGGCAGTTTATCACATTTTCTGACATTTATCTGATTTTTTGTTCTCATATTGAATTTCAGTATTAGATTTTGTGCTCTTTTCATTATTAAACAAGTTAACTTGTCCATCTAATAATTTGAAGTAAAACCACCCTATCATCTATTTTTTCCGGTGTACACAGTACAGTTGCTCTTAAACAAGCTAATAAAGTTGTAAATTTTGTTTAAAAAACCTTTACATGGACCTGTCATTCTATGAGCTTAAAATTGTGATGTGGATTATGATGCCAAAATTAATGCAGCATAGATTTACTACAGAATAGTAGTCAGCACAGTGTACAGGCTGAAAATGGGAAGATCTGATTTTCTCTTATTTATCTGATTACAACTAATGTACAAGGGCAGTTTGATTAGTTCTTTGTTCTTAATGTGTAAAACTATATTCAGTTCAGGTCGTTGCTATCTTTTCTTTAATTTGAATTTGGTTCTAGTTTGTGCACAACTGGACCAACATCGGGTGTTGAATTCTTAAGATGTTGCAGGTTTAGTAATGATTATAAATTTATTTTGAGTACGAACAAATTCCAGTGCAGATGATCGGAGGTGCCATTTACATTAACTTTATTTCAATTTGAGAATCAATCTTTTCTTCTATTCACCAAATTTAGGCTCTTGTATATTCTTCATGATTATGGCCTTTGATTAACCTTTTAGAGGCTGTGCTTGACGTCATAGTCAATTCTGTAAATATCGCAATATATTTGTTGCTGTCTATTTTCATCCTTTCATTATGTTTTGTAGGAGTTTCTGATTGATGGCATCTTGTGCAGATGTTAAGGGATCAATAATGCTTTCAGTTTGTGCATTGATGGTTCTAACATTGATTGCTATCGCAGCTGGATTTTTTCCCAAATTCACGGAGGATGTTGCTCGTACTGTTAATGTAAGTTTTAATATGCTTTTGTTACTTTTTGGAGCTGGAATGGTATTGCTATTTGTTTACACTCAGGTTTTCGACCCGTTTCGAAAAACGGGTCAGGTTCGGGTTGACCCGGGAACCCGGAAATGACCCGGCTGCCCATTCTGCCCGCTCTGTCCGCATCATTCTGCCCGCATGCGTCGACTCGCTGCCGAGTGCCACGCGTGACGCGTCTGCCCAGTGCGACAGTTCCCAGCTGCCCACAATCCAGCCGTTGCCCAGTGTGGCAGCACTAGGGGTGTAAGTGAGCCGAGCCGGCTCGAGCTTGACTCGTTTATGGGCTCGTGAGCCGAGCTTATCGAGCTCACGAGTCGAGCTCGAGTCGGCTCGACTCGTGAGCTCGCGAACCGGCTCGATTAAATATTAATATTTTTTAAAATAATTTTATTTTATTTATTAAATTTAAATATTAAAATAATTAATAAAAATCACATAAGTTTTATTTAAATGTTAAACATTTCACAATTTTTTCTAAATTTTGACTAAGTTTGAAATTTCCCGCTTAAATTTTAGAAATCCAGTCTAATTTTTAAAAATCCCGCCTAAATTTAAAAATTCCCACCCATGACTTGCGAGCCTGCTCGAGCTCGTTTTCAGTGAGACGAGCTCGAGTTCGAGCTCGCCTTTCGAGCTCGACTCGAGTTCGAGCTCGCTTTCCAACTGATGAGCTCGGCTTGATAAGGGCTTAAACTCGACTTGACTCGACTCGTTTGCACCCCTAGGAAGCGCCATTGCTCAGTCCGGTCTTGTCTGCAGTCTGCCGGTCTGCCCAGCCGTTGGCGCGGTCCCACGGACCTGCGTCCCACAGTAGAGTCTGCCCCGCGTCCCGCGGTCCCGCTGCTCGATGCTGCTGCCGAACGTCGAAGCGTGACCCGCGTGCCGCTGTCGAATCTGAAGCTGTCGGGTTCGGGTCCGCAAAACCGACCCGTATACAAAAACGGGTTGGGTTCGGGTTGACCCGAATAGTACCGGGTCAGTTCCGGGTTCTACCCAAACCCGACTCATGACCCGAAATTGACACCCCTAGAAGAAATATAGTTGTTTTTAATACTAGCAAATTGCCCTCTGTTTTTACATAACTAAAAAAGTTTCATTTATGATTACAAAATGGCAATGAGAGAATGCTATATGAAAACACTTAAAATTAAATTTAGGGCTCATTTGGTTTCCTGTTGGTGGAAAACATATTTTAGAGAGTAGTATTTTATTTTCATTTATATTGAGTGCAGAAAAGAAATCCTCACTTCTTTGGCTTTTTGAAAGGTGGATGTAAAGTTAATAATTTAATTTACATCCAACTAAACGATGGAATCTAAAAAATTCATCATTTTTTAGAACATAATTTCTTACTTCAAGCAATTGATGAATTGAGTGAGTAGGAAGAGGTTTAGGAAATTTCTTCTAGCCAGAAAGCCAAGTTAATGGATTGGGCTATGATAGGTCTTTGATTCCCATCGAAAAAGAAGTGTGCTAATCCCACTACTGGTCATTTCTCCTAGAGATTCAATAAAAGGGTTATCGAGATCGAGCTGAATAGGGCTTATGCCCTACGTATCCAAACAAATAGATTGAAAAAGTGTTTTGGTGGTTGTGCGTCTCAGTGGCCTAAGGGATAGTCAAGTTTCTCATGAGGGGTACTGTGCACTGACGATAATTATGTTCCTGGATGATGCAATCTAGAAAAAAACAAATACAACACAAACTAATATTGCAAACTAAAAACAACTTTCTTTCTTAAAACATTGACAAACATAAAACAATATAACCATGCTATTTTTAAATTAAAACACAACTTAATGATACCCTACCACTTAAAATAAAAACAACTTATCATAAATTGGAGAATAAAGATACAGGTGGAAGGGAAATTGTGAGAGAAGATTAGATAGAAGACCGAGAAGAAATAGAAGAGATTAGCTCGCAAGCTAAATAACCCGCAGGTTTTACTATGATTACACCAACAACAATAACAATCCCCTCTTCTAGCAGTAAACAACTCATAAGTATTGGAGAAGAAGGGGAGAATGGTTATAAATTCCTCAATTATGCCACCCAAATAGCTAATAGAAGCCTCTCAAGTTAGCCCATTTAATGAGGAGTTAATGCACTTAGTATGGGAAAATATCAAAGTGAAAATTTAATAACCAACACCATGGGGAAAAAAGCCAACAACAGGAAAAACGGGGCAGCATGGGGAACACTAAGCAGCTAGCCAACATGGGTAGAATTGGACCAAGACCAATAAGGAAAAACAACTCAAAATTAATTACTCATTTAGCCACCAAGGAACAAGGAAGCAAATTCAACATAAGTGGAAAGCTAATTGAGAGAAATTACGTAAGAGCATCAAACCTAAGCATGATCATGTGTTGTTTTTCATCATAGGGTAATACAAATAAAAAGAAACATAGAGTCCGAAACATAGAAAAACAAAAAACGTAGAAAAATAAAAATATAGGATGATAATTCTTGATTGCATCATCTATAAAATTTCTAAAGAGTTTCCCTTTGGGCTCTTGAGATCCACCTTGTTATCATAGCAGGATTGCTTTCCATCTGTCAAAAATAAATTTGTTACCATACTTTTTTATAAAAGGCATTGTTTCGTGCATATGTACTTATTGAATAATTCATATTGATTCATTTCATCGTCCTAGTTATTTAGGCTTCTTAGTTTCATACTCTGAATGATCTACAGTCATCAAGCTTGTTTGGATAAATCTGCTTTTATTTTTACAAATTGAATATTTTCGTGTTATAAGTGTAGTAGTAACATAATTTACTTACTGGCCATTCATTATTTATATGTTATATGGGATCCTGCATTCCTGCTTATCTTTACTACTTAATTCAATTGTTATGCCGTTCAGGTTGTGCATGTTGTGGAGACAAACGGAGGCTCTGCTCAGAGCCAGGAACCATCTTCATATGTTTCTTTATTTTCTTTTACTCCTGGTAGCTTAGTGGAGGAATCTGAGAGATTGAAGGATGAGGGATTTGACTGCGGAAGGAAAAATTCTCTTGATTTTGTTTCCTTCACTGTAAAATATGGTTGTTTAAGCTTTAAGGATACTGACGCTGGATGGAGTAAGTTGGAGATTCCTTCACTTGATGTTGAGAGTGACTCCAGTGTTGATTCTAGAATAACACGAGTTTTGGTTGATACTAAACACTCCAAGCGTTGGTCACTGGCCATCAACACCGAGTTAATCAGTGATTTTTCATTTGAAGGTAACATAATCCATTTGTTAAACAGCTTATCGTCATTCTTTATGATCTTATCTTAGTTGAACTAGAAAAATAGATGCACCTTTTTCTTCTCAAAAAACTTCATAGGATTGATTGATTAACTAAAGAAATATTAGTGCATATCTAAATCTGGACATATAACAACAACAACAACAACAACATCAAGCCTTTGTCCCATTACGCGGGGTCAGCTACATGAATCCTTTTTTGCCATTGTGTCCTATTAAAAGTCAAATTCTCATTTAAATCTAATAAAGAAAGATCATTTTTAATATTTTCTAACCAAGTTTTTTTAGGTCTACCTCTACCTTTCTTAACATAAGTCAAATCTAATACCTCAACTTTCCTAACATGGTCATCAGAAGGCCTCCGTTTAATGTGGCCAAACCATCTAAGGCGACTCTCTCTAATTTTATATTCCACTAGATCTAAATCTGGATATGAACTCAAAAATTGCTAAAATTGTGTAATTGACACTATTTGTCCTTGTTCTTATGTTGCAAGTTAGTTATGCTTTCTATGTTGATTTATCTTTAAGAATCTTTTCAAGCATTTGTTTGCTAATCGTTTGAAGTATATTTAAAATTAGGTACATTAATGCTATTCAATTGGCATAGTTCCAATATATGAGATATCTTCTAAAATGTTAAGATTTAAAGCAATGAAAAAAAAAGGTAAAGGGCATATGCTTGGCTGAACAAAACTGAGTAGATAATATGAGAATTAATTGGGTGAGTAATTGATAATTATTAATTAATGGCTTTAAAAGATTAAGAGAGTTCAAAATTGATTATTCCCAAGTTGATCTGTATAATATTAAGAAGTTTAGGAGGGATTTGTGGTGTGATTATATGAATGAGTGGGAAGATTAGTAACTATTGGAGTTAAATTAGTATAAAATAGATTTAAGTGGTTTTGATATATATGAATGAAGATGCAAGAATAAGATGAGTACATAAAATTGGTATAAAAGGATTATAAGGAAAACTTTAGTCTAAAAGTAACAATGATGAAGTTACTGAAAGCAAAAAACACATGAATTATTTACACATCATCCATCCTCAAAGGATCAAGAATGAGCAATGATGATTCATAAAGTAGACCTTTGGTTTATATATGATGATGATGATGATGATCATGATGTTTTCTAATACTTAAGGATTAAGTAGATGCATGTTTTTTGTGTTTGACAAATTAGACTTGTTAATAAATATATAATGTATAAACCTGTAAAGAGCTGTGGTAACTTTTTAAGTTTATGTGACAGGATTGTAGATGGGTTTGGGTTCTTCAAAAAAAAAGGAAAAACATTTGTAAGCATGTGTGTGCACTACTTTCATATACCTGCTTTTCAAGTAAAAAAACTGGCCACATCAGCACCTCTCCTTCAGTCGGATTTTACAAAGAGTTCATGCTCGATTGATCCCTTCTTTAACTCTATTCTTTATTATCTAACAAGATTGTTGCATTTAAAACTTTCTTTAATTGATAGATTTTTTGGTATACAAATTATTCGAACTAGAAAAAACTGCTTTAGAAAGCATTATGAAAGCTTCATTAAATGAAGCCAAAACCTTTAGATTTTGTTTGGGACGGCTTTCTTAGTGCTTCTTAAAGCAGCTTTCTAGTACTAGAAAGCTGCTTTAAGAAGCAGTAAGAAAATCATCCCAAACGAAATCTTAATTCTTCTTTTCTCATCTCTTTTTTATCTTCTGTAAAGCAGTGGATTCAGAAGAACTGGTACCGACCGGTGAAAAGAGCAGTGTAGATGGGCGGCATATCATCCAATTTGCAGGAGGGAAGAATTCGCCGACAAGATTTCACTTTAACCTCATATGGAGGAAGAACGGAACCCATCAGAATAATCTTGAGAGCTCTCCTCTCTTGTTGAAATTGAGAACGGATGTAAACAGAGTCACGCCGAAGGTCGCAAGAGTACTTGAAAAGCTTCCTCGCTGGTGCTCGCTCTTTGGCAAATCCACTTCCCCTTATACTTTAGCTTTCCTGACGAGTCTTCCAGCTGACTTCTAGGTGAAGATTATTTTATTTCATTAGCTTACGGCTTCGTTTGGGATGGCTTTTTTATTGCTTTCTATACAAAAATAAAAATTTTGTATTAAAACTCTGTTTTAGAAAGCAATAAAAAAGCCGTCCCAAACGAAGCCTAAATCTTCCAAATTCAGATTTACGAAATCCGAGGGGGGTTAAATCCTGAAAAATGTTAGGTAACATTCATGATAAATCCAGTTAAATTTTATGTAATTGTTTGACTATTCAATTCAGGATTTAAGGAGGTTTAAAAAGTTGACATACATTATTAGGATAATTAAGTACGACAAGAAAATTTTAAATAAAATATAACTAAATTTTATTAATACTAATTAATTATTTATAATATTTTATAATAATTATTTTTATTTAAGATCATATTTAATCCTATTAAATATGTTTAAATAACTAAGTATTTAACTAATAATTTTATCAATTATTTAAATATTATTTAATTAATTTCACTTAATTATTAATATTTTAAATTATATTAATTAAATTATTCAACAATTAGAAGTGTCTAGGTTTTACTTTTCCCTCTATTTCGTTCGGCTTTGTTCCTTCGCATGAGTGTAGAATTTTTCATGAGTTCTTCGTCGCCGTTCGACTTTGTTCCTTCGACAACATTACCGTCCTGTTGAGTCGAAAGTTACGTCATTTTTTTATTTGAAGCAACAACGGGAATTCGCTTGCTGTGAAGGTAACTTTCTCCCCATCGGGCTCTTCTTCGGCCAAATTCCGTAAATCCGTCGAACCAAAGTATTTCGTAAATCCGGGATTTACCATGAAAGGAGGAAATTTTTTGTCAACTGTGGCTTTGATTTACCATGAGATTTGATTTTGTATTTTAAGCCATTTTGTTGGATTTCGCTCAAATCCGGTCTTAAATCCGGCCTAAATCCCCATACCAAACAGCCCCTTAGAGTTCTGCACCTTTTTAATATTTATTTGAATTATATTTTAAAGGCTTCTTTTGTTCTATTCATTTTTTGCTTCTTTCAAGGGCTTAAACACCATCTTGTTATTAGGGCAATTATGTCTTCAACTTCCTCTTATTGTATCAAGGCATCATGTGGGACGGCTTTCTTAATGCTTTCTAATACAAAAAATTTTCGGTCAAAAATTTTTGTACTAAAAAGCTGTCTTGAGATAATTTTTCTATTTTCAAAAGTATTTTTTTAGTAAAAAATATTTAGTTCAAAATTTTTTTTAATAAATAAGCATTTATGACATGAATTAACAAATAATCATTTAATCATGTGAGAATGAATAAATGAACAATTGAATGAAGCTGGTAAAATAAGCAATCTTGACACACATTTTTACATTGTTTGGCAATCGGAACGAATCGTTCTATATTACTGTCTAAGCCGTCATCAAAACAATTATTTAGTCCGGTGAACGTACGCTCCTCTACGTTCGGCCACGAATGTTGTAACGCCACGTAGCATGAAGAAAAGTCGCCGACCCGACCCGCTGTGTTCTGGGTTCTCTCACGTGTTAAATTTTAAATGGCAAAAAAACGGAAACACTTTGAAGTGCGACGCTTCACCTTCTTACGGAGTTTCGAATCCCTGTCATTGTTTACTTCGTTTTTTCTGATTTCTACCAAATCCTTTGGAGTTCTCCAGCATTTTCTTCGTAAATCTGCAGGATTTCGTTCGTAGTTCTCCATCAATTCAACTTGAAGTTCTTCGTATTTTCCATTTGAAAACCACCGCTGATAAAATGCCTGAGGTTAGAAACGATTTGCCGAGAATGTTTGTTTATCTCGTTATTAATCTAAAAGTACCGAGTTTTAGCGATATGGTTAACATTTCTGGGTGTTTTTAAAACTCGGTACACATTCTAAAACTCGATACTAATGGGTATTCGGTATTTATTTTTGTTCCATTTTCTCGGTATATGATTATTAAAACTCGGTACACATTCTAAAACTCGGTACTAATCGGTATTCGGTATTTGGTTTTGTTACATTATCTCGGTATATGATGATTAAAACTCGGTAAACGTCCTTACTGATTGATAAAACTCGGTACACATTTCATAGTGATGTTTGGTTTTCCTTAGTAAATTGAACAGAGTCATATAGTTGTATTTAGGGTTTAGGATTTGGTTTTACCGGATTACTCGGTATTCGTCACTCGGTACTCGGTACTCGGTACGAGGTACTCGGTACTCGTCACTCGGTACTCGGTATTCGGTACTCGGTACGAGGTACGAGGTACTCGTCACTCGGTACTCGGTATTCGGTACTCGGTACTCGGTATATGATACTCGGTACACTCGGTATTGCCTGTTAAAACACGTTATTTTAATAGTATTTGTTATTCTTCGGTACATTTAACTCGGTATTCAAAACTCGGTATTTGGTACTCGGTACTCGGTACACTTATTTATTTCTTGTAGTTTTTCACGGAATATCTCTGTTAAACTGTTATTTTCTTACTGTTTACACTTTATTATGCAGGGATATACCCCCAAGGTTCATTTCAGATGTCGCACATCAGGATTTAGGGAAGTTTGTAATGAATTGGTTGAGAAATTTGGTGATCAGTTTGTTAGTAGCCTAAGCGAGCTACAAATTAACCAGTTTTTATTTCTACCTCGTTTCCCACAAAATGTTCCTATGGTTTATATGTTACTGTCAACGTGGGATAACGACTCTGAAAGTTTTGTTATTAATAGTCGGAGTCTACCTTTCACTTCTGAAGAAATAGCGTTGATTATTGGCTTACCGGACAGAGGTATTAAATTTGAGCCCGGGACTGCTTCAATTGCTGGTAAAACAGCAAATGACATAAGGCATGACATTCTGAAATTGGAGTCCTCAACGCCTATGGAGATTGTTAGGGAACAATTTATTGTATACCTATTGTCCAATATTTTCTTTCCAATGGCCAACTTCCGAGTGCAATCAACTATATTGGACGTTGCAAAGAATGCTGAGCAGTTCAGAGCATACAATTGGCCCCAATCCATTAGGGATTTTCTTGTTATGGAATTTAATACAATAGCAAAGAAACAGTCAAAAGGACAATCATTGGGATATGTAAATGGATTTGTTATGATAATAATTGTGAGTTTTTCTTACACAAATTTTTTATTATTTTGTTTATTTCAATGTTTTCATAGGTAATATATTCCATACACTGATTTATATTGTTTTATTTTATGTTTTAGATTTGATTTTTTGAGCATACAAAGTTCCACCCAGTTGATAATTTGGCTCGCCCCCGTCTACTTCGTTGGGATGCAAAATTTAATTATAGAATTAAAGATGTTGAAAATTTACTTAAAAGCCTTAAGGATTCTGAGGTACAATTCTCATCTGCATTGATTTAACTTTATTTTGTACTTCTAAATTTTGGATATTTATAAAAGATTTGCTCCAGATATTGACAGATTTAGAAGAGATAACAGATAATGAGAAGACTTTAATTCAGAATAGTAATCCAGAAAATGTTTTGGATATAACACCACCACTGAGTAATGTACATATATCTAGCAGCAAGACCACTCCATCATTACAAGCAACTTCATCTCCAAAAAGTCCAAACCCAACTGTTTCCCCAGTTCAAACACCAGCGGATACTGAATGTCCAATGGAACAGCCTTTGAAGAGTGATACAACAGTTCGTATTGTTAGTCCTACTGAATGTCGAAGTCCCATTGATTCTCCCGTACGAACAGAATTTACAGAAGAAACTGATACACAACGTGGTGTTCCTGATGAAATAAATTTGAAGATTATTAATCAATCCATATATAAACTGATAACACAGCATGAATATATGGTTAAAAAAATTTCAGCACTCGAAATGAATAAAAATCTGCTGCAAAAAACGGGTGGAAGTATTAGACAATGAAGTATTTCAGTTAAAATCTGATAACAACGAAAAAATTTGTGGTATATATAAGATATTAAGTTATCATTTTCCATAATATTTCACGTCCGAGAAAATAGGTTCTCCGGTACCATCAAGTTCAAGAACGGAGTCTAACAAAAATTTTGATGAAGTATCAAAAACTGTAGAGAAAATTGTTGATGAATTAGTTGGTCAGAAAGAAACATCAGAATATGAGGAATTTCCTTTCCCTTCATCAGGAACTGGAGGAATTGCTAGAAGAGTACATAGGAGGGAAGACAGGAAGAGGAAAAGAGTAAAAACTCCATTCACAACTGGTGATAGGAAGAAGAAGAAGACTCAATTACCAGCGGAAGCTGAAATACATAGTAAGAAGGAAACCTCAGTAACTAGAAGAAAACCGGTCACGCGTGCTGCATCAAGACTGAAAGAGAACTTAACTGACAGTAAAAAAGCAACTGCTCCTAAGGATGAACCTACGAAAATTGCTCCTGCTGCTCCACCAGTTGAAAAAGAAAAAACTGCAATTTTGGATGTTGAGGATTCCAAATATGTGGAGCGTGCGGCCAAGGAATTTTTGGACTACCCAGGAAGATTATTACTTATTGAAGAGAGGAGGAATACTATTGATAACTTTCTAAAGAAGTACACCAAAAAGTACGTATTCTACTTAACAATATCGAGTTGTACCGAGAAATAAAAAACTCGGTACAGCTTGGTATTTCACTTTTTTCAGTTATGTTTTTCATATATGAATGTCAAGTACTTAGTTTTATTTACAAAACTGTAAAATACCGAGAAATAAAAAACTCGGTACAACTCGGTATTAACTATTATTGTACAGAATACCGAGTTGTACCGAGAAATAAAAAACTCGGTACAACTCGGTATTTCACTTTTTCAGTTACTTTTTCCATATAGGAATGTCAACTACTTAATTTTATTCACAAAACTGTATAATACCGGGAAATAATAAACTCGGTAATAGTAATACCGAGAAATAAAAAACTCGGTACAACTCGGTATTACTATTATTGTACTGAATACCGAGTTGTACCGAGAAATAAAAAACTCGGTACAACTCGGTATTTCACTTTTTCAGTTACTTTTTCCATATATGAATGTCAAATACTTAATTTTATTCACAAAACTGTATAATACCGAGAAATAATAAACTCGGTACAACTCGGTATACCACTTTTTTTAGCAACTTTTTCCATATATGAATGTCAAGTAGTTAATTTTATTTACAAAACTGTTTAATACCGAGAAATTAAAAACTCGGTACTACTCGGTATTGCTATTATTGTACTGAATACCGAGTTATACCGATATTCGGTATAACTCGGTATTTAACTTTTATTACATTCTTTTCATACATAAATGGCAAATTATACAGGGAGGATACCATCTTCGCAAGTGGAAATGCAATTATTTTTAGAAGCCAAATTGACGAATTATTGCTATGCGAAGAGCTTGACATCAACCATATCGACACTTTTGCATATCTTTTATCTGAGAAAAACAGAATGGTTCCAGGACTGAATCAACCTTTTCTATATGTATCGGCTTTTCATTGGGTTAGTAATCATTTCTAGTTAAGGTACATTGAAGATCATTAACTGTATATCATTAATTGACTGAATGGTTTTTTTTACTAGGGTTATTATACTTCAAATAAAGAGGAGTCCACAACATCATTTGCTGCTAATGTAACCAAAGATGCTGTTAAGAATGCGAACATTATGTTTGTTCCCATCATAAATGAAAAACATTGGACGTTACTAGTTGCAAACTTGAAGAACAGAAGATAGGATTTTATGGATTCATTACCCAAAGCAACGCACAAGTCTATTGCTCCGGAAGTGGTATAAACTTAGAGTTAAATTTGCTTTAGTATTTTTTATTGAAGGTAATTGTAATAATTTTATTACCTTTCCAGATATCTCATTTATACCATGACGCAGAAGATGCTTTTGAGGATGATATAACAACATGGCCGATCCAATCTATCCCAAATTTGCCAACACAAGGTAACAGTGTTGATTGTGGAATGTTTATCTGTAAATACATGGAACAAGTTATAAAAAAAAATGTTACTGATTGGGACATCCATAAGAACTGGCAAAGTGATATGGCCTTATTTAGGGCAGAGTTTGCTTACGCCATTTTTTGTAGTACAATAAAATAAATTTATACTTTTTTGCATATGTTTTTTATTTGTGTTTTGTTTAGTTTGATGAGTTTATAACTTGCAGTAATACCGAGTATGAAATGCTAGTATCGAATAATACCTTGTTATTCTTGAAATCTTGATCACACTTACATAAAGGATGACTGACTTCCTGATTCTGCAGGTGTAAAATAAATTGTTGGATTAGGATTTTGCACGGTTGGTTTCACTTTTTTGGCCTTCCTCTTCTCCCAATGATCCTTTAATTTAGCATTTGAAACTCCCTTAGGCCGGCGCTTTGCAGGATCTCTAATTGTTTTGTGGAGCCCTTCAGTTGCCGATTTATTGCTTTTTCCTTCCATAATGTTTTGAACATTTAATGCCAATGCACTCATACCATCTATCATACATTGTTCTGCATCCTCATTACCTTGAGCTTCACTGCTAATTTGATAAGCAAATCGGCAAACATAATTTCTAAAAATCATGTTTCGGGAACCTTGATTCAACGTGCACAAACTCGGTATTGTAAGCTGGACATTCAATCCACTATAAAGATCATTCCTAGCAGTTGCTGACCATCTTGGACATAAGTATTTCTGAGGTATATTAGTAACATTCAACTGACTCATCACTCTCATGCAATGAGAACACAGGATTCCCATCATCTCGAACTTTCCGCAGCTGCATTTTATAGTTCCTTCAGCTGAACTAAACAAAACAGTCCACTTGTGTGAATCGAAAGTCGGGTCTATGTTTTTCACGGAAAATGTTGATGAGTCTGGTGAAGAGTGATCAATGCGTAGTCCACCTAAACCATTCAAAAACTCCTCTTCAAAAAATGAATATAACTTTCTTGAATAAAATTTTGCTGCTTGGTTTAGTATCAGACTTCTTTTCATGTAAGGTTGTATCTTACTTTGAGAACATTTGAAAATTTCATCTCGTTCATTCCGACGCCAACTATTTATAAGTTTCTCCAATCCAAGGAAACATTCGGTTAGAGAACTTGTAGCCTTTGAAATACCATGGCAAACAAAATTTGTAGACTCACTACGTTGTGTAGACAATATTCCAAGGTTAAAGCAATCTTTGTTGAAAGCTGTGGACCACCTATCCCGTATTTTGTACAAATCATTTAACCACTGATGGTTGTGTAAGTCTCCTTCGCTAATCATCTCATTCCACAAACTATCAAATTCCTCCGATGAATCATACTTGTTGAAGCAACTATAAAAAAGGCCTTTAACTTTGTTGTTACTATTAAAACATCAAACTTTCGAAGGCGCCTTCTTGTGTATATGCCATTGGCACAACCGATGTCTTGTATTAGGGAATACAAGCTCTATTGCCCTTGCCATTGCTTGATCCTGATCAGTGAATATAGTAATTGGATGTTTATTATCCATAATTCTTAAAAAGGTTTGAAATAACCAACAGAATGAATCAATAGTTTCATCAGATAGAAAAGCCATCCCTAATATAATGTTTTGCCAATGATTATTGACTCCAATAATAGGGGCACATACTAAATTATATTTGTTCAAACGGTAGCTTGTATAAAAAATTATTACATCCCCGAAGCAGTCATAATCCACTCTTCCCAAACCATCGACCCAAAAAAAGTTTACCAACCTGTCTTCATCGTCAGTTTGCACATCCCATGCAAATAGATTGTCTTCAGCACACCTGTTTTTGAACAATTTGATTAGCGAATTGCAGTCCCCATTCTCAATTTTTGCTCTTCTCTCCTTTTGAATATAGTTGTATGCATCTCTCTTGGTAAAACCAAGATTTTCTACTCCTCCAACCTCCTCAGATAGATATGAAAATGCATTTATTGTTCTTATTCCCGCATTTGCCATTGACTTCAGAACAGTTGCATTCTCTTCAGTGATGTGCCTAGATGATCTCAACAAATGTTGATCATCCGGTTTTACCAATTTATGGTTGTGTGTTTCTACCGAATTTTTCGCCGTCCATATCCCTTCTTCACTAACAAAAAATCTCACCATAGCAGGGCATCCAGTTCTTGTAGTTTATTTTCTAAATTTAACCTTCTGTACATTTTCTGTTTCCTTCTTGAATCCAGATTTTGAACACACAAAAACCTTTGTTTTCAACTTCCTGGTACCAGGCCAGTATGAAAGATATTCTTTCCGAACACTGAAGCCATGCTTATGTGCATATTCGCAATATTTAACATATGCTTCCTTCTCAGATTTGTAAACCCCCTATCAAAATAAATTACATTATACATTAAAACAAAGAAAAAAATACCATTATAAATAAATGAAAATCTCGGTACAGGTTCAATACCGAGTTATAAAAAACTCGGTACAAATTTATGGTATTTCAATTCTAGGTGTATATAAGTCATAATTAACGTAAATCTAACGAAAACTTATAAATACCGAGTTTTAAATACGAATACCGAGATATTAAAAGTTATTAAAAAAAACTCGGTACAAGTTCTACATAAGTACAATATCTGTACAGAAATCAATTTCAAGTAATAGAAATTAAAATCTAGTTATGTATAATACATATATGACGTAAAAAATGTTTAAAAAACTCAAATACCGAGAAATACCGAGAAATACTGAGTTGTCATAAAACTCGGTATTTCGCCTTCATAGCTATAAAAAACAAATTGAGGCAATATAAACACATATCGAGCAGTACCAACTTATAAAAAATCAAGTAACATTTAACTGACAATCAATACCGAGTTATCTAAAGGTTAGATAAAAACAAATATGAGAAGATCAAACCACGATGGATGACAGCTTACTTGTAAAAAATAAGAAAAATCGTCATCCAAAGTATAAGTGCCAAATGTTTCGTCGAAATCGTCTAACTCTTCCAAAGTAGGAGTTCCCAGAGTAGCTTCCTTCGAATCCATGTAGTGGAAAGCTATGCGAAAGTTTCGAAAACCCTAAACACTGTATAACGTTCTGTGTACAGTGAATATAAATGGCCAGTAGTTTATATACCCGCGTCTTATAAAGTTTTCCCGCCCATTTAAGGGAAAAATAATCGTCAAATATCCAAAACACCGCGGGTTTGGGTCGGGTCGTCGGGCTGCTACGTGGCGTAAATTTAATGGTGGCCGAACCTATAAAACCATTCGGTCAGAGGACGTAATAATTGTTCTTCAGGAACTTTTATTTGGTCCGGTGAACGTACGCTCCTCTACGTTCGGCCATCAATGTTTTAGCGCCACGAAGCATGAAGAAAAGTCGCCGACCCGACCCGCTGTTTTTCGGGTTCTCGCACGTGTGTTTTTTTAAATCCTTGACAAGCTGAACAACATCACATCACATTTTGGATATATTTCAAATACCTAGCAATACCGAGTAAATACCGAGTTGTACCTAGTTTTTTCTAGCAATACCGAGCAAATACCTAGCAATACCGAGCAAATTCCTAGCAATACCGAGCAAATCTTGAGCAAATACTGAGTTGTACCGAGTTTTTTCTAGCAATACCGAGCAAATCCTGAGCAAATACTGAGTTGTACTGAGTTTTTTCTAGCAATACCGAGCAAATCCCTAGCAATATCGAGCAAATCCTGAGCAAATACTGAGTTGTACCGAGTTGTAAAAAAACTCGGTACAACTCGGTATTTGCATGGTATTGGTTTTCGCAGAGCGGTATTTCTCATTTTTGCAAAGCAATACCTAGCAAATACCGAGCAAATATTGAGCAATATCGAGAAAATCGCGAACATAACATTCCCGGGTTCCGCTCCGGGTCAAGTTGTCGGGCCGCGCGGTAAAGAGTAAGAGCACGTGGCGACATGTTATTGGCGGCCGAACGTAGCTCTACGTCCGGTCAGAGGACGTAATAATTGTTCTCATTTCAGAGTCTTCCTTGAAGGGGAAGATCAGCCATTTCTTGATAAAAAAAAGAGCATTAACAACCAAATTTTGCTTTCAAACCTCCTTCAATTCCTTCAAAATTTGAAAAAATCATTTTGTGTGAACATCGGAGGATATTTGGAGATCAATCATAATGCTTTCAACCTTTTTATGTTGTATCGATGTATACTGGATGATGTGATGCATTCTGATTGGTCTCCTTACCATTCAGTGTCCGCGCAGAATAATTTCTCTAAAATTTGACACTAACCTACAATAAACATTCAATCATATTCATAAACATTATCATTATTAGTTCATTATTATAATTAATTAATAATTTACTGATGAGATAAACAATAATTTTGAGGTTAAAAATAAAATAATATATTTTAATATTTATGCATGTGCTTAATTTCAATAATTTTGATTTTAATCTTCATCAATCTACACCTTTTATATTTTAAGGTATACTATCTATTTTTTTATTGATCAAAATTGACTCATTCTCATATAAATATATTATTTCTAATATGATTAAAAAGTTATTTATTAAAAAAAAATCTCATATATT
The DNA here is from genome assembly GCA_016618105.1 of Dendrobium huoshanense. Lineage (NCBI taxonomy): Eukaryota > Viridiplantae > Streptophyta > Magnoliopsida > Asparagales > Orchidaceae > Dendrobium > Dendrobium huoshanense. The sequence continues at coordinate 35,130,020 of CM028343.1, forward strand.
TAATTAATTTCATTCAATATGAATTAAAATAAATCATTTCCTTATTTAACAAAGACTATTAAGTTTAAATTCAAATTAATTTTTTGGATAATATGATTTTTATTTAAGGCAAGTTAGAGAGAGAGAGAGACCCTTCCTATATAAGTCATAGAAAGGGTTTTGGGCCTGGGGTTGTCGTTGCCATCGGCTCGTCGAAATCGCCTGTCAGAAATTCCTTGATTGCAAATTCAGTTGAGATCGGAGAGGATTTGGCGTCTTGATTGAGTGGGAGAAGATGATCGAGGTGGTGTTGAATGATCGATTGGGGAAGAAGGTGAGAGTGAAGTGCAACGAAGATGACACGATCGGAGATCTCAAGAAGCTGGTAGCCGCACAGACCGGGACGCGGGCAGACAAGATCCGCATCCAGAAGTGGTACAACATCTATAAGGATCATATTACCCTCAAGGATTACGAGATCCACGACGGGATGGGCTTAGAGTTGTACTACAATTAGCACCAGGTGTGGTTTCTCTTCCTTTATTATGAATTGAAGAGCCACTGGCTATCCTTATGAACTTTGTATTTGTCTGTAGGCTGAACTTTTTTGCTTTATAATTATTTGCATGTTTTCTATATATTAAATTTCACTTGTGGATTGATTGTGTTTGTACTAGAGAGTCTGGTATGAAGTCAAAGCTCAATGCCTAAATTGCTGGCATTTTGCTGTTTGGATAATCAGTCTACGAGAAATAGATTTCTTAGTGAAGTTATTTGTTTTGTGATTAAGAGCAATCGAAGTGACATCTTTGAAAGAAGCTTTTGATTGGTTTAGTTCTAACAAGAGACGTAATTCTTTTATGGTAAAATTCACGCCGGGCTCAATTTGCAATTCATAACATTGACATATATGTAAAACAACATTCTTTCAACTTGAATCCCCTATTTGATAATGTCTTATGGTTTCAATTTTATGGATGTACGTTGCTCATTCATGATTTTTTTACTACTTTTGCATATTCGAAGCATAATGAAAGTGGGTGACAACAGCCAAAGGGGGTTGAATTAATGTTTTTGATTTAACACAAAATTTATAAATGTAATTTTGAAACACAAAGATATATATATATATATATATATATATTACAGGAGAATACCCTTCCAATCAGAAACAACAAAAAACAAATGAAAAACAAACAAAGAACTAAAAGTTCCAAGCTAAAGGCGGGCTCAGTTCACCGTCGAAACTTCCAGCGTCCAAGCCGTCCCGCACGGACCATCCAGCAAGTAATTAAACACCCACGGTTGCCACCAGCAAAGAAGACTGGGACGCGAGCCCCAACCATCATTGCCCATAGCCACGCGAAGCAAGAAATAGAAAATTCAGTCAAACACATTCCAGTGGAAAATACCACGACTAATAGCAAAACAACAAACGCTGAATCATCTTTTTCGACGACCTCACCCCCAGAATTTCCCCCTATAGGCTTTGGCAGAACTACCAAGGGTAAAATCATAATCAGTCTCCGACTCAATCGCTTTTGAAAGATCTTCCTCCTCAGACGAATCAATCACCCAATTATTTTGATTCCTAACCTCTTTGCCCGAAACGTTACCAACACAATCAGCCATCACATGAGTATCAACCTGTTTAACAGGAATCTCATCAAAATTGTTGATACCCGAAATACCAACAGCATCCTTCCCACCTTTATCCATAGCATCAGAGCCAAATCCATCGGCACAACCTTCCGCCGTCTCATGCAAAAAACCATTTCCATTAGATGCCACCGCATTCTGAACAGGCAAAACATCAGAAATTTCAACATTCACAACACTATGATCTTCCACTAGCACCAAAGGAGTACCCGAAGAATCCAGATTCACTTCCTGCCGACCGCACCTATCCAGTAACTCAGGAACAAACGGTAATGCATTAGGAGATAATACAAAATCATCCGCAGCAACAATAACATCTTTACAATTACTCACACCCAATGAGTCAACTAAAGTACCAGGCGAAATTTCAGCAACAGGAGGACAACCCATAGGATCTACAGAGGGAAAGATCACCTCCACAGCCTCAACAGCCTCTTCAGTAACAGTAACCACATTTTCCTTAACATTATTATCACCACTAACAACACCTAAAGAAGCAGAACTTTCAACAGCCACAACAGCAGTAGGAGAAACAGATAAAGCCACAGAATTACACTTCCCAGTAAGATGTCCTAGACTTTTACAAATACCACAAAAATGAGGAAATTCATCAAGAATCACCTCTTGAACATACCCTAACGAATCCGAGCCCAGCCACACTTGCTTAGGATAAGATTTAGTAATATCTAATTCAACTAAAACTCTAGCATTCGACGGACGAGAGCCAACCGACGTGGCTTCGTCAATTTTCAATGGTTTGCCGAATAACTCTCCCAGCCCAAACAAGATCCTCGGAGCAAAAAAATGCGGACGAAGGTTAGGAAACGAGATCCATATAGGGATAATTGGCGACTCGACACCGATATCCAACGACGGTGTCCATTTCGTAAGTTTCATAAAACAGTTGAGAACCATGTAAGAACGGTGGCAAAAAATTCTACAATAATCTAAATCATTGGCCAATTTAATCAGAATGTGAGTAGAATCAAGAACAGTCACAGAAACCTCTCCAATCAACTTCAGATTAAAAAAAATTTTTCTTATAGCTTCTAGCGGAGGACGCTTCGAAGGGAAAAAGCCAACTAACGAAAAACGAAAAGGTTCCGCTAAAGCCCTAATTTCTTCATCAGAAACCCACAGAGCAGGAAGGCCCCGGAAAGTAGACGACTTCAAATCAGGAAAAGAAGAAGAGGAGCCAGCAAGAGCTTGAAGAAAAGACTTAGAATGAGAGATCCCCCCAAAAAAACCAGGATCTTTCAACTTAGACGGAGGCAAACCGACACAACAGGAAAAAAACGAAAGAAAAAACACTCAAAACACTAAGCTAACAAGATAGAAGAACTTTCCTTAACCAGAGGAACGAAAACAACCCCCGCCCAACGGGGCGATGGAGGCGCCGCCACCCCAAACCCTAACCGCGGGCGAGAGAAGAGCGGAAGCCAAAAGGAGAGAAGCTGATGTTCGCGCGTATGATATATATATATATATATATATATATATATATATATATATATATATATATATATATATATAAAGAAAATTCTAGATTGTTAAATTAAATTAAGTAAGAGAAAAAGAACTGCTAGGGACATTTAATAGATCAAATTAACTTAGAGAAAAGACGATTGAGCAAGCTAGAGAAAAAAATGGGTTATATACTTATATCTTCTTGAGAATGAAAAACACTTATTATATTCCTCTATTTTCAACCTCAATATAGAAGCTATTTTAGAATATCATTTTAGACTAAGATATCTCTCTCAAAATCATACAATGTAATAATGTATATTTTTTTCTCTCTATTTCTTAAATGTAAATATGGAATTTTCATTATGAGACTTTTGAAATTATCAAATATCATAAAATTGGTTCTTTTGAAAGTGATTCTAAATCCTCTACTCATTTTTTAATTGTTCACTTTGACCATTTGGGGGCATTCTGAAATCTTCGACATTTTTGGAGCTATTAGATTTATCATCTTAATTAATGATTACACTTGTATGATTGGTATATCTTATCAAATAAAAATCTAATGTTAACATTATTCTCCCTATTTATACTATCATTATATAAAATAATTTCATGTTAACATCAATGTATTTTAGACTAATAATGTTTGTGATTATTTTAATCACACATTATTATTTTTCTTTCAAAAAGAATGTATCATCCATCAATCCTCCTGTGCTGTCACTACCCAATAAAATAGAGTGGAAGAAAGGAAAAATTATTTTGTTCTTGAAATCACCAGGACAATTATGTTCCAGACTTAAGTGCCAAGAAGATATTGGGGAGAAATAATTATAATTGTGACATGTCTAATGAATAGAGTACTCTCAAGGATAATTGAGTTTAAAATATCTATAAATTATCTAACTGAATTCTTTTCCAAAAATAACTTTCTCTAAAAAATTTCTCCAAATATTTGGGTATATTACTTATGTAGTTATGTCCATATTCACAAATAACATAGGGGTAAATTTGATCGTAGAGCTTTCAAATATATATTTATTGGATATTCCTCCACTAAAAAGGCTATAACTATTGTCATCCTATCACTAAAAATTTCTTACTTTAAAAGATGGTTGCATTTGATAAGAAACAAAGATTTTTTAATCAAACTCATATTCAAGAGAAATTTCAATTGGAAGATAAATTTGATGAAGTTTATATTTCTCTTCTTGACATTCCTAGAACTCAAACTCCAATAAATCCAGACTTTTGTACCATTTCAAGTATGTCTAAGAAATTAATAAGGAATAAGCTCAACCAAAAACTTCAACAAGCTCAAGACTTAAAATTGATATCAGATGATCTACCTATCACTATACATGCTCCTCTATATCTCATCTCCTCGTATGAATCTTTTTAAAAACTTTCTTCTACCCATAAATTTTACAAATATCAGCTTTAATTCTATTTCACATCACAAACTTTTCTTTGAGATATTGAAAAATTAGAATTGAAAGATGCCATGAGAGAAGAGATGAATGCTATGGAAAAAAAATTGCTTAGGAGATTGTTGAACTATGAAAAGGAAAAAATAGTGGGATGCAAATGATTTTTTTTCTATAAAATATAGAGCAAATTGAAGCTTGGAATTGTATGAGGCGAAATTAGTAGACATAAGATATATTCAAAACTATGTAAATAAATACCATGAAAATTTTTCTTTTGTTATTAAAATGAATACTATAGACATTTAATTTCTCTTGCAGCTAATTATGGATAGCCCTTGTAGTAACATGATGTAAAAAATGCTTTCCTTTATGAGGATGCTGAAGAAAAGTCTATATGGATCTACTAACTAAATTTGATAGTTTTTTCACTCAGAACAAAGTGTGCAAATTAAAAAAGGTTTTGTTTGGCCTTAAACAATCTCCAATAGCAAATAGCATGGTTTGACAGACTGACAAAGCTATGAATGAAACTAGATATAAATAAAGCTAACGAGATCATATTTTTTTTTATAAAATTCTTATTTGATGATACAATCTCAATTCTTATCTTATATATTGACGATATCAGGTGATAGAAATAGATCTCTTAGAAAAAGCTTGCTAAAGAATTTGACATTAAAGGGTTGAGAAAACTCAAATACTTCTTTGGAATAAAAGTTCCTCAATCAGTATAATAAGCATTTCTTTCTCAACAATAATATGTAATGGATCTATTGAAAGAAACAAAAAATGATTGATTTCAAGCTTCTTAAAACCCCAACTAAACTAAGTTAGAAATTGGGCATAGATGAAGAAGGAAAAGAAGTATACATGGGACAATAGAAAGACTAGTTGAAAAAATAATCCATCTCACATCCATATTGACATCACATTTGTAATTAGTCTCATCGGTCAATTTATATATAATACCAAAGCGTTTCACCTTTAAGATGCTTATAGAATACTCAGATATCTTAAATCAAGTCTTGGTAAAGAAATTATTTTTAAAAATAAGATATTTTACAAATTAAAGGGTATGCTGATACAAACTATGTAGGATCATCAGTAGTTAAAAGATCAATGTTTGGATACTATATATTTTTATGAGGAAATCTCATAACCTAGAGGAGCAAGAAACCCGTCGTTTTAAGATCTAGTGTTGAGTATGAGTTTAACGCCATTGCCCAAGCAATCTATGAGCTTCTGTGAATCTAAATCATCTTAGAAGATTTAAAAATCAAATTGGAATGATTGATGAAGATATATTGTATCAATTAATCTACCATAATTATTGTTTATAATCTTGTACAACATGATTGTACTAGTATGTGGAGGTGGATAAATATTTTATAAAAGAATAAACTGAAAAGTTAATATGCACGCCATATGTGCCCGTCATAAATCATCTTTAAAAAATCCTAAACAAATGTGAAAAGTTAATATGCACGCCAAGGGTGCTAATCCTGTAACAATACTCCCCTCTCAAACATGCACATTTTCCTCAAGGTGGAAGGATGAAAATTGCTTCTTAATAACCTCATACGATTCCCACATAGCTTCATAATCAAGTAGATCCCTCCATCGAACTAGGACCTCGTTTGTTCCTGCTGTCCCTTGTTATATTCCAACGATCTCCATGGTTTCTAGAATCACCTTCATGTCCTCAGTCAATGTCGCAGGTAGTGAGGAAGAGGGTGTGTGATCTCTGATATCACGCCTCAATTGTGATACATGGAATATCGGGTGTATTGATGATAATTCTAGTAATCTCATACGATAGGCTACTGCCTCAATGTGGTCCATCACCTCATAAGGCCCGAAGTAATGTGGTGATAGCTTTTCATTCTTCCTCATGGCTAATTTCTTCTACTAGTATGACCTTAGTTTCAAATAAACTCTGTCCTCGGGCTCGAACTACACTTCTTTTATGTGTTCATATGCCTTCTTTTTCATAAGTTGTTGAGCCTTCAATAGATGCCCTTAGAGTTCTGCTAGTATCCTGTCACTCCTCCAAGTACTGATCTATACTAGATACTGGTGTATTGCTCTGCTTGTATTGTATCATTTGAGGTGGAACCCTCCCATACAGAATCCTGATAAGGGTAGTCCATGCGGCTATGTGGAAAGATTTGTTATATTAATACTCTGCCCATGCTAACCATTTGGCCCATAGTTTTGATGCGTCAAATACAAAATAATGCAAATATGTCTTCACGCTTCTGTTGACCACTTCTATATGGTCACCCGTATGTTGTGCTCTTTTTCAGGACCATTCCTTGCATCTTGAATAACTCCTTCCAGAAATGGCTGAGGAACACTTTGTCTCTATATGATACTACAGATTCAAGAATGCCATGTAAGTGCACTACCTCCTGTATAAAGACCGTGGCGACTGAGATGGCGGTGTAGGGATGTCTCAGCGGAAGTCCATCGTCACTTCCTCCTAGACCTTCTCAGGCAAAGCTAATGGTTGCAGTAACCCGCCTTATGCCATAGTCAAGTACTTATGCTGTTGACACACATCACAGATTGCTACCATATCTTCTACATCCCAATGCATTCCCGCACAATATAACTCAGCTAATAGTCGGTTTTATGTCTTTTGTACTCTTGAATGGCCCTCTATCGGACTACTATGAAACTCCTACAGTAGCTTGGGAATGTAACCTGAGGTTCGTGGTAATACAAACCTCCTCTTGTAGAGTAGCTGCTCCCCCCTCAGAGCATAACTTGGGTGATTGTCCGGGTCCTTCAACAACTCTTCTCTGATCTTCCTCAACTCTTTATTATGCTCGCTTTCCCGCCTCAATGCCTAAGATCATTGGTACTGACAAGGCCGACAATTAGGGTTTCTCGACCCTCCTAGATAAGGTGTATGCTGCCTTATTTTCTAAGCCCGATCAGTACTGGATCTCAAAATTATATCTAAGTAATTTGGATAGCCAACTTTGCTTCTCCTCAATGACCATCTATTATTCCAACAAATATTTTAGACTCCTTTGATCTGTCTTGATTATGAAATGTCTCCCCACCAAATAGGGCCGTCACTTTTGAATAACTAAGACAATCGCCATAGCTCACATTAATACACAGACTTGAACATTGCTCTAGCTATGAGCACCTGGCTGAAATATGCACTAGGCCTCTAGTCTTGCATGTGTATTGCTCCCAGCCCATAACTTGACACATTTGTCTCCACTACAAATGGTCTCCTAATATCTAGGAGTGCCAATACTGGTACATTTATCATAGCTTTCTTCAACTCTTGAAAAACTCGTGCCCACCCCCTGCCCCTAGCCCCTAGAAGCTATCCTTCTTTAATTATTCTGTCAAAGGTCCCGTAATGGTGTTGTATCCCTTCACAAATTTTCGATAATAACTTATGAGCCCTAAGTATTCCTTCACAAATTTTCGATAGTAACTTATGAGCCCTAAGAACCCATACAACTCCTTCAAGTTCTTAGGAAAAGGCCAGTCCACCATGGCCTGAACCTTTAACTGGTTAGCTAACACCCCTTCTCTGGATAGCACATATCCTAAATACTCCACCCGTGACTAGCTGAACGAGCACTTTTTCCAGTTGGCAAACAATTTATGCTCCCTCAAGGTATCCAGTACTGTCTTCAAGAGTTTTGTTTCTATCCTGATGTATATCAAGATGTCATCAAAGAATACCAAGACAAACCTTCTGAGATACGGTTGGAATACTTGGTTCATGAGGGACTGGAAGGTGGAAGTGGCATTGGTGAGACCGAAGGGCATCATTAGGAACTCGTAGTGCCCCTCCTGTGTCCTAAAGGCCGTCTTGTGCATATCGGTTACCTTCATTTTGATTTGATGGTATCCCAACTTCAAATTAATCTTGAAGAAGATCACTGCTCCAAATAACTTGTTCAAGAGTTCATCAATCACTAGAATGAGAAACTTATCTAGCACTGTTTTCTTATTTATAGCCCTGTAATCCACACAAAAACTCCAATTGTCGTATTTCTTCTTCACAAGCAGAACTAGACTAGAGAAAGGGCTCACACTAGGTCTAATGATCCCTGCTTCAAGCATATCCTTTATCATCCTCTCTATTTCATCTTTTTTAATTTGAGGGTAACCATATGGTCTGACCCCTGTAGGATAGGTACCGTCCTTTAGGGTGATGGCATTCTTAGGCTCTCATGGTGATGAAACCTGATAGGTTGTGAAATGTCTTGAAACTGTTGTAGAATCTGTTGGACCTCGATTGGGATTTCTCCTGTTTCCTTCTCCGTAAATCCCCTCTATGCTCTGTAACTCCACCAAGTATACCAGGCACGCATCTTAGATTGTTCTGAGCATGATTTTAAGTGACACCATTATTTTGCATAAGTTAGCATCCCCTTGTAGCACTACCTTTTTTCCCTCTACTTGAACCTCCATGGTTAGAGATTTCCAATCCACTTTTATTTCTCCCATGATCTGTAGTCACTTCATCCCCATAATCACATTCGTACTTATCAAGTCCAGGGGAAGGAAGTCTTTCATCACCTGAATATCCTACAAAGTCATCACCACCCCCTTACATATCCCCCAACTCCTCTCTATATTACCCGTTCCCATCATCACCCCACATCCTTCTGCCTCCAACTGCAACCTCAATCAATCCACGACCTGATTCGAAATGAAGTTATGTGTAGCCCCACTATCCACCAAAAACACATTTGGTTGTTCCCTAGTTTGCTCCTCTCGCACCTTCATGGCATGATTTGGAGTGAATCCCACCACCAAGTTTATGGACACCTCTGCCATGTCTAAATGCAATTGTGATGTTTCCTCTACGACCTCCTCTACCTCATCCCCGCTATCGTCTCCCTCGCAGACCATCAAGAATTGAAGGGCTTGATCCCTGCACCTATGTCCAGGTGTAAATCTCTCATCACACATGAAGCATAACCCTTTTGCCCGCCTATCCTACACCTCTGTGTCTATGAGGTGCTTGAAATTGCTTCCATGTCGAACTCCAGTGCCCTTCCCCTTTAACGCTTCCCTCTAGAATGACACTGTCTTGGTTTTCGATGCCAGGGTCATAGAGGCACTCCCATAAGCCCTTCTAATAATGTTGCTCCGGTTGGCCTTCTCCCTTAGACATTTTTCTTCCACCCTCTTGCGCTAGCTCCATTGTTTCCCCTAGTTCTCTGTGTCTCAACACCTTGAGTTTTGCTCGTACGTCTTCCTTAAGGCCCTTAATGAAATTCCTTTCCAACCCTTTGAAATTCCCCTCAGCCTACCCGACAGCAGCTCAAATTTCTCTCGATACTCCATGACTGTCCCTTCTTGAGTTAAAGCATAAAATTGCTTATGGAGGTCTCCTTCCGGAATGGCTTGGAAACGTTCCATCAAACAATCCTTAAACTCCCCCTATGAAATGATCGGATACCTAGCCTCCCTACATTAAAACTAAGCTAGGGCTCAAACATAGCTCCGCCATGAGCTTGTCCCCTTCCGTCGGTCCATTGATAGCAAAATAACACTCCACCTGATACACCCAACTCTGAGCATCTTCCCCTTAAAAAATCGGCACCTTCAACTTCATTGATCTCACATCCATACCCTCATGGCTTCATCATTCATTAGTTCCCCATGTGTAGTGATGGTGTGATTCTCTCCCTTACTCCATTCCCTTTGGCTGATTTGGCCTCCATGGCTCAGCCTAGCCACTACTTCCGCCGATCCACCTACCCATGTCTGGGTGGTCTCCCAAAAGGTTCAGCCTCCCCACTTATTGTTGTACTTTTTTCCAGAAACCCCGATCCACCTACCATTGGAGCCTTCTCTGGTGGTCCTTGAGAGTAAACACTCTCAACTTCATCATATTTTCTTGAATTTTCATTCCCTTTTTTTCAGCCCTAGAAACCGTCGGTGAGGCTTTCGACTGCATCTCAACATCTTCTTTATTATGTCTTCCAAGTTTTCAAAGCGGTTTTCTATTGATGAGAGCTTTCCTTCTATACCGGAATATCTTTCTTACATTCCAGTCTTGATTTATTCCATCTCACCTTCCAATGCATCCATTTTCTTTGCTTCCATTAACCTCGCGTTGATACCAATGTGGTACACCTTGAAGGGTAAAAAATAGCGAGAAAACAATCGTAGGAGATGAGAACTGAAATCTGAAATTATATTATCGAAATAAAGACTGAAAAATAGATGCTAGAGCACCACAAGATACAAATGATCCACTATTGAAGACGTGGGTCGGCTCTCCCACAGCTAGGCACAGCTAGGAACCCATAATACTACAACTCTCTAAAAACTAGCAAACAGCACATGCATAACTTAAAGAAATACCCCACTCGGCACTTTCTTCTATGGTAGGTAATTAAAGGTGTGGAGGGTCCCAAGTGTGGCTTTCATGTTCCAAGGCTGACTTTTCATATCCCAAGAATGGCTTGTTCTGAGAATGGCTTCTCATATCTCAAGGGTGTTTTTTCATGTCTCAAGGATGACATTTTCATATCTCGAGAGAGGTGGCTCCAAGGGTGCTAATCCTGTAACAGTAACACCTGTTTATGATGAAGATTTCTATCTGTAGGTATTCTTGCACTATATGTAGTTTTTTAGAGTTTGTCATCCTCAAGTAGAGATATATAGAACTTAATGCTCAATAATTTCATAACTTGATATACCTATCCTTTTTCTTTGAAAGGGGACGGCTGAAGCAAAAAAATGGCAATCGGGAGGATAGACTCCGTAATTTCATCTGATTATATTTTTATTAGATTTTAATGGCGGTTTTATATCATAGCAATCATGGATGCGCTGATTTCGAATAGGGATTAGACATTTAAATTGTGATGAGGATGCCAAGTTATTTTTTTTTATGGGTTTCGAGAAATATTTGACAAGTTGGAGTTGGAAACAAAGGAGGATTAGCATGCCATCACTCTCTTGTATTGAATTTCATGTATTGTTCAAACAGAAAATTTCGTTGCTAGATTTTGCTGGAGAGGATGTTGAAACATTTAATTTGGTATTGCTTCTTCCTCTGCTGTTCTATTTTCCTGTTTGTGTGATTATTATCATGTATATCACTTCGAGTTTGATAATGTAGAATTATAAGACTTACCTTACTTTTCTCCCATTGCCCCTCTTTCACGCACCACATTAGTGTATCCTATCCTGGCAAGAGTGTCTCATAAGAGTATTTTGATAGGAAACACTTGTAGATCTTTTGAAAAATAGTGAAAACAGTGATTGGACTGCTGTCCACAGCAGGAAAACTCAGCAAATCTGTTGTTTACAGCAGTTTAACAGCAGAATTCTAGAGGAAATTTGAAAGAAACTCAAGCAAGATTTGTATTCCACTAGATAATGAATAAATTAGCAAGATACACTTGATCATCAATTCCAGAGGATGATCGATCTCTCCCAAATCTCTGGCAACGCCAAGAGCCCAAAGAAAACCTAGATCTAAGAGATCTCAAATTTCAGCCAAATTCAAGATACTCAAACCCTAGGAAAAATACAAATCAAAAGGAAATCCCTAAACAATCCCTACATTCAATTTCCCTCCTAGAATCCATTCAAAAACCTTCCTAAAAGGAGCTCTCAAGCCTCGCGTGCGTGCGGCTGACGGAAGAGGCGGAGAAATTCCCCCCGTTCTCCGCCTGGGTCGGTCCCGCGTGGATCGTCTGAACCGGTCTAACAATACTCCCCTCCAAAAAATCCACCTTGTCCTCAAGGTGGAGATATGTTCATGTTCCGGTGGAGGTGGCCATCCTTGAGGTGACTGAAAATTCTTACTGTATTGCGGAACCAATGGCTGCACGGAAAGAGAAACATCCCCTCCCTCTTCCAAGCTGATCGCATCTAGCCTGTGTAGTCCCATCAGATAGTCTTTTCCCACCTATTGTACGTCCCTAACCATGGTCTTAAGTGATGTGATGGCTTTGGATAGCCCTGCATCTCCCCTTATGACCACCCTTCTCCCATCCATCATTAATTCCATCGTGAGTGCTCCCCAATTGTCCTTGGTTTCCCCCAAGGTTTGCAACCACTTCATCCCCAGGATGACATCAGTGCTTCCTAACTCTAGTGGGAGAAAGTCCTTTACTTGAATCCCCTGGATGGTCAACACCACACCCTTACAGATTCCCTGACCTTTCTCCACCTTCCCTGTACCCATCATCACCCCATAACAACCCAATTTCACTCCCAATCGGTTGACGACCTGAGTGGAAATGAAATTGTGGGTAGCCCCACTATCAATTAGTACAATCACCTCACGGTCAGCTATCTCTCCTTTCACTTTCATAGTGTGACTCGGAGTGAATCCCACTACTGAGTTCAGAGAGACTTCTGCCACATCCAGGTGCAACTTCTCCTCCTCTCCAGATCTGCTCCCACCTCCCTCATCGTCTTCCTCATCTTCACAGACAAGGATAACCTGAAGAGTTCAGTCCTTGCACCTATGCCCTAGCATGTACTTCTCATCACATCTAAAGCACAAGCCCTTTGTCCTCTTATCATGCATCTCCTTCTTTGTCAGCCTCTTGAAAATTTCCCCACTCCCTCCTCCTACTGGCTTCTCCCGGGTGGTCTCATTACTATTGCCTGATTCAGGCCCCTTGGGTGCTAGAAGAGTGGTCGTTGTCCTGTAAGAGCCTCCTGAGCAATTTTCTCGAGCCCCTCTTTCTGCTTTCTTCTGATCTTCTACCAACTGTGCCAGCTCCATAGCCTTTCCCAGGTTCCTCAGCTCCAGTACCCTGACTGCTGTTTGGATCTCTGATTTCTGCCCCTTCATGAAGTTCTCTTCGAAGGCTGACTCTGAAATGTGATCTAATCTGCTAACCAAGTACTCAAATCGATCCCGATAATCTGCCACAGTCCCTTCTTGAGTCAAGACAAAGAATTGCTCATAGAAGTCTCCTCCCACATCGGTTTGGAAACGCTCTAATAAGCAATCCTTGAACTCTCTCCAGTTCCGAATGGGCTCCCTCCTGTCACGCCACTGAACCATGCTAGAGCTTTCCCTTCCAGACACAGACCCGCCGCTGTCAATTTTTCATCCTCTGTCAACCCGTTGACAGCGAAGTAACACTCCACTTTGTAGATCCAACCATGTCCGTCTTCACTCTCAAAGACGGGCATCTTCAACTTCCTCACCCGTGGGTCTCCTCTGTTTTTCGGTATCCTCCATAACCTCCGATTCCTCGAAAGGGATGAGTCCCCCAAGTGTCCCGATCATCCCTCCGACGATTATATTTGAATCCCTCTTCATACTCACCTCTTCTTCCTTCGCAATCATCACCTCGACGCTGAATTCCTTCAAATTCAGCACCTCGACGATGACGTTTCTCCCTTCTTCCTTCAATAACAGCCCCTCGATGCTGAATCCTTTCGAATTCAGCACCTCGGCGATGAATTTCTTCCCTTCCCCTTCAAATTCAGCACCTCGACGCTGGATCCTTTCAAATTCAGCACCTCGGCGATTGAATTCTTCCCTCCTTCCGACCAAATCAGCCTCCTGTTGGTCGTATCCCCTACTCATCTCCTCTCTAGAAAGTGGTTCTAGATGGGGCATGTCGTTTTCCTCCTCCAGGATCTCCACCTCTGAATTTCTCCTCCCCCTCAAGGGGTTCGGATTTCCTCCCATGCCATGGTCGTCGGTGTTCTCTCGTACTTCCGATGTCGCCTGATTGGTCTTCATTTCAAGTAATTTTTTCATTATCTCTTCCATCACGGCGAACTTTCCCTCCAACCTTTCATTGTTGGAGGTGATTTGATTTTGGAAATCGAAAAATCTTCCCTCCAAATCGGATTTCAATTGTCCGATTTCGTGTTCTAAAACTTCCACCTTTTCGGCCATCGTTCTTCTAACGGATCCCAAAAAATCTTCTTCCAGAAACGATAAATTTGCTGAAATTTCAGAATTTCAGCCGCCGGTAGTCCCAAATCGACACTCTGATACCAATTTGATAGGAAACACTTGTAGATCTTCTGAAAAATAGCGAAAACAGTGATTGGACTGCTGTCCACAGCAGGAAAACTCAGCAAATCTGCTGTTTACAGCAGTTTAACAGTAGAATTCTAGAGGAAATTTGAAAGAAACTCAAGCAAGATTTGTATTCCACTAGATAATGAATAAATTAGCAAGATACACTTGATCCTCAATTCGAGAGGAGGATCGATCTCTCCCAAATCTCTGGCAACGCCAAGAGCCCAAAGAAAACCTAGATCTAAGAGATCTCAAATTTCAGCCAAATTCAAGATACTCAAATCCTAGGAAAATCAACTATTTAATACATACAAATCAAAAGGAACTCCCTAAACAATCCCTACATTCAATTTCCCTCCTAGAATCCATTCAAAAACCTTCCTAAAAGGAGCTCTCCAGCCTCGCGTGCATGCGGCTGACGGAACAGGCGGAGAAATTCCGCCCTTTCTCTGCCTGGGCCGGTCCCGCGTGGACCGGTCTAACATATTTCTAGAAATTCTTTTTTTTTTAACACTTAAATAGAATTTCCTTTTTAACTCTTGTGGTATAGAAGAAGGTCAAGTTGAAGAAATTATAAATTGTTTTCCTATATGTTCCTTGTACATGTTAAATTAGTATGTTTGAGAAAATAACAAGTGCACTTGATAAACTTCAATTTTTGTGTTTTTTTTCCTAATAACAGTCTATATACTTGGGTTATGCTGCAGCATGCGTACTGTTGTTGTTATAGAGGCATACTATTTCTGTGCCACCTGCCCAATCTATTAGCATGGGAAAGATTTAAGGGATGATGGATGAGTGTCAACATTGAATCATAGCTTAGCATGGTGTGAGCATAGCTGTCAATGGTGCAAAATAGCGCGCGCCATGGCGCACGGCGCGGCGCGGCGCACCTACGGCGTCATGTTCATGGCGAGGCGCATGTGTTTAAAATAGCGCACGCTATTTGCGCCACATGTGAGCCATGGCGCATTGCGCACGGCGCAAAATAACGCTTCAAATTGTTTTTAAATTTCCGTATACTTATGAAATTTTTTTATATTTAAAAATATATCTAAATTTTATGATAAACGACTATTCATTGCCCTAATTTCACGAAAGATTTTCTGTTTGCTGCATCTGCCGAACACATCCCGCAGTCCCTAAATCGGGGTCGCTGAATCTATCCCGAAGTCGAAGGTTTTTTGTTTTATATTTGCTGCATTCGCTACTTCCGCCGAATCCCGCCGAATCTGTCCCGAAGTTGAAGTAGTTGTTTCCACCGAATCGTCCCGCAGAGCAGTGCTTCTGCCAAATTCGCCCCCTCCTTCGTCTGTTTCAATAAAAAATCTTACCAGCTAACTCTGATTTGCAACCTCCATCTGTTCCGCACAATTCTGTTATTTTGCACGACTATTTCTTACAAAAATTTACAACTTAACAGGTATGCTCGGTAGCGTTAGGTACATGCTCAGTACCGCTAAGTAAATGCTCGGTACCGCTATGTATATGCTGGATACCGCTCGGTACCGCTAGTTACATGCTCTGTACCGCTCGGTACAACTCGGTACAACTAGGTACCAGCTCGGTACAACTAGGTACACGCTCGGTACACACTCGGTATTGCTAAGTACATGCATGATACCGCTCGGTACCGCTATGTAAATGCTCGGTACCGCTCGGTACCACTAGTTACATGCTTTGTACCACTCGATACAGCTCGGTACACACTCGGTACATGCTCGGTATTACAGGTCGAACCCCGCCTGGGGGCAGCGCCCCCTTGGACCCCCGGCAGTCCCCATATTATGTTTCTTGGACAATATTATGTTTCTTTTATCTAAATTTGTTTGCTTTTAGGTGATCATAAAATGTCAGATTCAGTTCAATCTTTAAAAAAAGATCCAGCATGGAAATATGCTATACTAACAAATGAATCCGACAACAACAGTGTGACATGCATTTTTTGTGGTAAAATAACAAAAGGAGGAATTACACGCCACAAACAACACCTCGTTGGGGGTTTTAGGAATGCAAGACCTTGCTCTAACTGTCCCGAGCACGTGAAGTCTGAAATTAAGACATCCATGTTGAAAAAAAAAGATTTAAAGGAACAGTTTAATGACATATCAAATGTCAACCTTGCTGAAGAAGGAGAAGATTTTGATGTGATGACAGATGATATTTTAGTTGCTAAACCATCCAAAATGTTGCAGACAAATAAATCTAATACATCTAGTCAAGGATCGACATCTACATCTATCTATCTTCAAAATATCACGACCTAAAGGTCCATTAGATACTTTCCTTACACCAAATCCTGAAGATGTAGTAAAGTATAGAAAATGTCAGTTTAACAAAGAAATGGATGCAGCTAAAAAAGAAATGAGGGGAAGGGTTGTTCAAGTGTTCAGTAGATGGATGTACGATGCTGGGATTCCATTTAATGCTGTGAACTATGATGGTTTCCCTGCTATGATGGAGTCACTTGGGCAATTTGGACCTGGAATGAAACCTCCTAGTTATCATGAGGTACGAGTTACTTGTTTGAAGAAAGAGGTTGGACATAGACATGAGCTATTGCGACGCCATCAAGAAGATTGTGTACGATATGGTTGTTCTCTAATGGCAGATGGATGGACGTCAAGGAATGAGAAAAGCTTAATCAATTTTCTTGTTAATTGTCCAAGAGGTAGTGCATTCATAGAATCAATTGATGCTGGTTCTTTCTCCAAGAATGCTGTGAAAATGTTTGAACTTTTTTGCAAGTATATTGAGATTATTGGACCATATAATGTGATCAAAGTAGTCACTGATAATGCATCCGAAAATGTTCTTGCAGGTTTGTCACAACTTTTATTTTAAAGTTATGTTATTTCATGAAGAATTTGTGTACATCTTAACTTAAATTATAATGACATAACAGGAAAATTATTGATGAACAAATATTCTCACATTTATTGAACTCCTTGTGCTGCTCACTGTTTGGATTTATTAATGGAGGACATTTTCAAAATTCAAAAGCTAAGGCGATGCTTAGAGAAAGCAGTGGCAGTACACAGTTTTATATATTCTAGGCCTCGCTTACTTGAGTTAATGAGAAGGTGCACAAATCAAAGAGCACTTGTCAAACCTGCAAAGACTCGCTTTGCTACAGCTTTCTTAACTTTACAACGTTTTCATCAACAACAACTGAACTTGAAGAAAAGGTTTACTTGTGAGGAATTTATCTTGGGTCCTTATGCGAAAGAGGCTAAAGCAAAACAATCTCAACATATAATCTTACAGCAATCATTTTGGAACACTATAGTGTATGCCTTAAAAGTAGATGGTCCTTTATTAAAGGTTCTTAGATTGGTTGATGGAGAGAAGAAGCCCCCAATGGCTTACATATATGAAGCAATTGATAGAGCAAAAGAGGCAATTGCTGCAAGCTTCAATAACAGTGATAAGTATGATCAAAATTTTAAAATGATTGATAGAAGATGGGAAGTGCAATTATATCGGCCTCTACATGCAGCGGGACATTTTTTAAATTCTGAATATTTCTTCAATAACGCTGATATTGCCAAGGATAAGAAAATATCTGATGGTCTTTATCAATGTTTTGGAAGATTATCTCAAGATGTAGCTGAAGAAGATAAAATTAGTAATGAATTAAGTTTATACATTAGGGGTGAAGGACTTTTTGGTATTCCTCCAGCTGTAAGAAAAAGAATTACCCGATCTCCAGGTATCATTATTTACAAAAAAAATTTAAGGCTAATTTGTTATATAATATTGAAAAAAAAAATTCATTTCTTCCAGCTGATTGGTGGTTGGCATATGGACAAAGAGCTCCCAATTTATAAAGCTTTGCTATCAAAGTCCTAAGTTTAACATGTAGTTCATCTGGATGCGAACGCAATTGAAGTATTTTTGAACATGTAAGTATTTTACAATGTATGTGTTGATTTTTTATTCCGAGTGAAAATTTATGTTCCCAATATCGATTATTAGTTTTGGACTTTAAGATAAAAGGGCATAAAATAAAAAATAAAGTAAAATAATTTTCTAGGATTAAATGGGGGCATTTAAAGAATATTAACAAAAATATTTTTGGAAATAAGATTTTAGATCTTAAAATTTTGTCTGTGCATGAGGATGTTAATATTATGTGGGAAAAAGTGGGTAGTGATATTAAAAATTTGCAAAAGATGTCCTTGGAGTATCAAAGGAAAAAGCTCATAATAGTAAAAATAGTTGGTGGTGGAATCCTAATGTGCAAGAAAAAATTAAAAATAAGAAGCTTTGTTATAAAAATTGGTTTAATTTTAAAAATTCTGATAATTGGGAAATATATAAAGTAGCTCGTACGGATGCTAAGAAAGCAATATGCGATGCAAAGGCATTAGCTTTTAGTGATTTATATAATAGATTAGATACTAAAGAGGGAGAAAGATATATGTATAAGTTAGTCAAACAAAGAGATAGGAGTAGTAAGGATTTAGTTCAAGTGAAGTGTATTAAAGATGAAGATCAAAAAATATTTTTCTTAGAAGATGATATTCAACAAAGATGGATGAGATATTTTGCTAAACTTTTTAATGAAGATTGTGAAAATAAGATTGACTATAGTGACCTTAGCACCCTAAATGAAAATAAAGATTTATGTTTTTATCGGCGTATTAACAAAACTGAAGTTAGAGAGGCTTTAAAGAAAATGAAGGGTGGAAAAGCTGTTGGACCTCATGATATTCCAATAGAGGTGTGGAAATGCTTAGGAGACGAAGGAATTTCATGGCTTACTAAACTTTTTAATTCCTATTTTTAAGAATAAAAGTGATGCACAAGATTGTGTGAATTATAGAGGTATTAAGTTAATGTGTCATACTTTAAAACTATGGGAGCGAGTTATGGAGCACAGGTTGCGGCGATACTAATGTTTCTCAAAATCAATTTGGATTCATGCCGGGTAGGTCGACTATGGAAGTCATACATTTATTAAGAGGTTTGATGGAGAAATATAGAGAAAATAAGGAGGATCTCCATATGATATTTATTGATTTAGAAAAAGCATATGATAAAGTTTCAAGAGAAGTGCTATGGAGAGTTCTTGAAAAGAAAGGAGTCAATAATGCTTATATTCAAATCATTAAAGATATGTATGCAGGAGCTATTACTTGTGTTCAAACACAAGGTGGATTGACCAAGTATTTCCCTATTTCGGTTGGGTTACATCAAAGATCAGCCTTAAGCCCATATCTTTTTGCTTTAGTCATGGATGTTCTCACTAGACTTTTGCAAGAGGATATACCTTGGTGTATGCTTTTTGCTGATGATATTCTTCTTGTTGATAAGACTAGAGAGGGAGTTGAAGGTAAACTTGAATTATGGAGGTCAACCTTAGAGTCTAAAAGTTTTCGCTTGAGTAGATCTAAAACGGAATATATGGAGTGTAATTTTAGTAGTAATAGGCCTAGTGAGGGGATTGTGACTTTGGGCGATCAAGTCATTAATAAGAGTATACGTTTTAGATATATTGGATCTATTGTTCAGAGTGATGGTGAAATAGATGGGGATATTATTAGCAGAATTCAAGTTGGATGGTTGAAGTGGAGGAATGCATCGGGCTTGTTATGTGATAGAAATGTACCCCTCAAACTTAAGGGAAAATTTTATAAGCTGGTAGTGAGGCCTGCAATGCTTTATGGTGCCGAATGTTGGCCTTTAAAAGAGAAGCATAATACTAAGTTAAGTGTGGCAGAGATGAGGATGCTTAGGTGGATGAGTGGCTTTACTGTTAGAGATAGGATACGAAATGAGCATATACGTGAAAAGGTTGGAGTAGCTCTAGTAGAAGATAAGATTAGAGAAAGTCGCCTTAAATGGTTTGGTCACATAAAACGGCGGCCTTGCGATGACCCGGTTAGGAGAGTAAAGGTATTAGATTTGACTTATGTTAAGAAAGGTAGGGGTAGACCTAAAAAGACTTGGTTAGAAAATATTAGGAATGACCTTTCTTTATTAGATTTAAACGAGAATTTGACTTTTAATAGGACACAATGGAGAAAAAAGATTCATGTAGCCGACCCCACGTAGTGGGATAAAGGCTTGATGTTGTTGTTGTTGTTGTTGTTGATGTGTTGATTTTTTATATATGTTTATAATATAGTAATGTAATAATATTTTAATTGCAGCTTCATAGCAAACGAAGAAGCAAATTGGATCATGGTTGCTTAAAGGATTTAGTTTATGTGAAATATAATAGAGCACTGATTCGGAGATTCAATCATCGTGATGTCATTGATCCTATTTCTTTGACTGAGATAGATGATGCAAATGAATGGCTAACAGGAAAATTAGATAATGAGTCTGATGAAGAAAATGACTTTATTCCTGGAGAGGAAGATTTAACTTGGACAAGTGTTGCTAAAGCTACTGGTGTTTATGATAAAAGCTATAATATTCGGGAAAGATCTAAAGGGAAAGAGAAAGAATCTTCAATTAGGCATGATGTTGCTATTGAGAATGATGATGAGGAGGGTGATGAAGAGGATTATGAAGTAGGAGATAATGTTGAAGAAGATAATGAAGCTTTTTTAACATTTGCTGATGATGATGATTCCTAAGAAGAGTAGATTAAATTCATATTTGATCTTTTAAAAAAAGATTGTAATATTTGAATTATGAGATATTTGGATGTTACTTAGTCGAACTTATATATGTTATGGTTGTCTTTTATTATTATGATAGCTTGTCTTTCATTTTTAATAATATTTTATATTCATGCTTATTATTTTATATTTTTTATATAGCTTGCGCCATGCTCAAAATAACGCGCGCCGCGCCGTGCGCTATGCGTCATGGCTCCAAATGGACCTTTGCGCCATGGTGCGCCATTCGCCGTTAACAGGTATGGGTGTGAGGATGACTAAGGCTCCGTTTGGGATGGCTTCTTTGCTGCTTTCTAAAACAACTTTCTAGTACCAAAATTTCTAATTCAAAAAAATTTGTACTATAAAGCTACTTTAGAAAGCAGAAAGAAAGCTGTCCCAAACAAAACCTAAATTTGTAGCTTTTGTCGAAGTGTTGTGTAGATGTATGTCTCTTATGTTTTCATTGGGGCAGTGATATACATTCTGTTAAAATCATTCTCGGAAAAGAAGTTCTTTGCATATAATTCAAAACTTATAAAACTCTGTAGGCCATACACAAATTATCCAATTCATCCATAAATTGACAATATGTTCTTCATCCTACAAACTACCATTTTGTTTGCCACTCCGTTAGCTATCTTACCTCATGGTGGGTGAAGTCAAACCAAGTGGGCATGGCACTTATTAATCCCATCTTATTGTATTATAAAAGCATTTAAGGTCGTTATTATTTGATTATAGTATTCAGCACATACGTTAATTAATATTACTACTATCACTGTAGGATATTTAGAAATGATTGTAAGTTCCCCATGTCCAAATATTGCTGATATCCTAGCGTATCTTCTACTTAATACCGTGCATTTATAGAATTTCTTATTTTACATGTGAAATGTCATTGCACAATCCAAGATTTCGGGTGAGGTGGAATATTTGAACAAATCTAACTTTTTATGAGCCTTTTCCACTTTAGCCTGAAGTCTGAGCAAATGAGTTTTTACTTCAAGCCTCAAAACTTAAGCTTCAAAATATATAGTGTACGTTTATATATTATCCCAACTATTTGGGGTTTTGGCATAATTTTCACTCTTTTTTACTGTGGTTTGCCAATTCGAATATCATTCAAAACTCCATAGCCAGTATAAAGAATTAAGATTTGATCTTGATCTTTGATATAATTTTATTGTTAAAAAAACTCTTTTGTTATTCTACTATCACTGCTTTCTATATTTATTTCATTAATTATCTTGATGCAAAGAATCGCTTTCATTGTGAATCTTGTTGTTGACAAAATATTTTAAGTCTCCATTCCATTTATCTCACCCATAACTTCATTTACGTTTCATATGTTTTAGTTTTGAACTTTTTTTTTTAAACATTGATGATAAAATATTTTTTTCTTAGCCATTTAATATTATTTTTAATCTTTAAATTTTTATCAATTGAATCACTGCAATATTGCCTTTCGATGACTCGATTAGGATAGTAGATGTTTTGAATTTGGGTTATGTTAATAAGAAAGGTAGAGGTCGACCTAAAAAGACTTTACTAGAAAATATTAGAAATGACATTTTTTTATTAAATTTAAAGGAGAATTCGACTCTTAACAGGAGAAATTATTACGTGCGAATGCTGAACAGCATCCGGAGGCCAATCAGTGCATGCCACATCATCAATACACTGTTGATACGCAACTATGTACTGGACCAATAAACGTTGTGTGTTTTTATTGGCCTCCGGAGTTCGGCGTCCACACGTAATAATTTTTCCTTACAGGACACAATGGAGAAAGATTTATATAGCTGACCCCATGTAGTAGGATAAAAGCTTGATTTCTTATTGTTGTTGTCATTGAACCATTGCTATATCATCATCAACTCCCCAACTCTCAATTGTAATTACACGAACCACAAGATTTATGCATCATTTTAAAGTTGTTCACATTTTTTATTATTCTATAATATAAAAAAATATCTCACCACAATAAACATATTAATTGATTCTGCATCACATGTTGAGGGGAAGTAAAACCACATAGCGAAACAAACAAGAAATAGAAAATGCTGTGGAAAAGAAAGGACGCTAGGATTTAACGTGGAAAAACATAAAACTGGGAAAAATCCATGAAGTCACACTACACCAAGAAATTCACTATAAAAATTTGGAGAAATAATACAGATCTCACTTTTTTCTCACTCTCTCCTTGTCTCTCTTCTTTATAGCACCATTTTTATGCAAGAACAAACCAAGAGATACAAAACAACCAATAAGAGATGCAACCTTTAATGAAAAACAAGAAAGAAAACAATTATTTTTTTGAAAAACAGTTATTTCCAGGGCACTGTATGGAAAACAAATCTGGTACAAAACACCCTAGCACAAGTCGAGGGAGAATCCCCTACAACCCTCAACGAGCTCAATAGACTAAATTGAGGTCCAAGATAATAGTACAACCCGATTGATCGATACAATTAGATTCCATACAAAACTAACATCACACATTATTTTTTTGGAATTTTTGCCAAGCATTAGTTTTGCCTGTTTTTCTCTTTGGTGTAGCTTGAACTTGTAGTTGACTCACCTAGCTTGTTAGGTTGTGATCATGACCATCTTTGGCTAAGATAGATCATGTAAGCATCGTTAGCTATCAAAATTTTCAGCTTTTTCAACCTAATATCAGTTTAGAAAATGCTTAAAAAAGAGTCGTGTTCATTAGGAGAACAAAGTATGCGAGCAATTACCCTAATTTAACATTTTCTTAAAAATCTTGATTATCCATTACTAATTACACTTTGAGAATTCTAAGAACAATTGTTGTTAATTATCTGTTTCAAAAGATTTTTAAAGTTTCTGAATCTTAGCTGGTAGCAGAATTCAGCTATGCAAATTTTCTTGTCTTTGATTTGATTCAACGATCTTTCTCTGCTAAAACGAGAGGTAGGGATCGAGGAACATATGAAGGTAGGGAATGGCCTACGTTGATAGGAGTTTCTGCTAATTCTTGGAAAGGGAAAATGAGATGCCTTGCTAGTTGTTGTTATTTATTTATTTATTTAAATTTAAGCGCAAAATCATAAATTGATTTAGGCTTCATTTGACACAGCTTTTTTACTACTTCTTAAAGCAGTTTAAATACCTGCTTTAAGAAGCAGTAAGAAAGTCAACCCAAACGTAATCTTAGTTGGGATTCGAAGATCTGGCAAAACTTGCAAGATGTTTGACAACCAAGTAACACCCACAAAACCACTCATAGTTGCTAGACCATTTAGGGTAGTAAAAAAAAACTTTTTGTCCGTGTTCGATTGTATTCATCTCAATACCAACTCATTGATATAACACCCACAAGTCTTTATCTCACTACAACTCATTGATATTTATATATATTTGTATGAATAAACAAACATTTGAGGTGATATATAAATTTTTAATTTAAAATCTCTTACATTGGCTTTATATTTGAAAACAACTTTTGTTTTTCTTGATAACTAAATGAGTCAAACATAATAAACAAATTTTGGTTGGTTTATTTATTTAGTTGAGTTGAACAAAAGTTGAGCTCCCTCATCTTGGATCATTTATACGATAGATTATTTTGTGCAGACGCCGAGCACAGTTCACTGTCCGGAGACTAACAAGAATGCACTATGTTAGCGGTATTGAGCTCAGTATCTAGTAGGGGACGACGTGACGTATTCTGGTTGGTCTCCGAATGACGTCCGCACAGAATAATTTCACCATTTTATACCCCTCTCTAAGCCAATTTCATCTTTAGTATTTTCTGCTTCTGCCAGGCATGCCGATTGAAGAGGACGACGCTTCAGCTGATAAAAGCAGCAGGTTAGTAGTTTGTGGTAAGTACAGTAAAATTCTCATCATGCTATGCTGGCATTACGCACCAGTAATGAAATGTTTAGCAAACATTACCAATCTGATTACGCTGTTGTAATGTATCTTCATATTGTCACATCATTATCACTCTGTCTGATCATTGTTTAGGAGAAAAGATAGCTGCCTTGTATTATTTTCCTTTACGTGCTGTCTATTACTAAAACTTTAAATCACCTTTCACCATTTAAACAGGTGAAAATTTGCCTTTATGGTACTGTGTACATCCTAAAGGTACTGTTCTTCTTAGGCGTGGTCTTTTTCATGGTGGTGTCTTTTCCTGTCCACTTTTATTTAATTTGGGTGAAGGAATAGTATTGCGCTTCTATTTATGATGAGCCAAAGCCATAGTTTGTGAACTTTATTTTGATGGTTTATATAATTCTTCACTATTTTCATTATGTTAGGTGGTATGTCTGACCTCTATGTCATGCTATGAAATTCAAATTTAACTAAGTCTTAAAACAGAATAAAAACTATATATATGGTTGTATTTAAATTTAGTCATGTATAACTCAAAACATTTAAAATTTTACTGAAATTTATAGAATTAACTCTAAATTCATGAATCAGATATATGATTGTAATCAGTTTTTTTTTTCTTAATTATAGTGGGCACAATAGAATTGAGACATATATATGTGGGCATGCTGCTGCTATGTTCAGACGTATCTCTACGTATCGGATTCATGACCAATCTTAATTGAAAGTTCTCTCTCGTTATCAGAAGGAATAATTAATTCTAGGGGCATGTATCTATAGGAAACCAGAACTTACATCATAAAGTCTTCGTAAAATGAGGGTGAAATCTCTGGGTGGAATTAGTTCTTTTTTTTTTTAATTAGAGTGGACACAATAGGATTGAGACGTACATAATTTTAGGGGTGATATAAAAAGAAAAATGTTTCATAGAATTTGAGCAAATGCATTTATTATATTAATAGAAAATTTTTAGTGTGGCTATTTGTCCATTCCAAGCTTTTTCTAGATCCGCCTCTAAATTTGCTCAAATTTTAACAAAAAATTGGATATTGCATTCACTCAACTCTTCTTATTATCACAACTTAGATGAGTAAAATAATCTTAAAGTTAAGTCTTGATATGTTCTTGAAGATGTAATGATCTTAGGCTTTGTTTAGTGCAGTTTTTATAATGTTTGAAGAAGTAATTTTATAGTACAAAAGAAATTAGTTTAAAAAATTTTGTGTGCTAAAAAATTGTTTTAGAAAATACTTGTCTCAAATTAATACTTAATATTGATCAAATTGATTTAATTATTAGATTGTGTGTAATTTATTGTGGGAAAGTTAAATTGAAATATTGAACTTGATTTGATTGATATACTTATGTAAATGTCAAATGAGGGTTCTTTGATTTTTTGTTCTTTTTTTTTTTTTTTGAACGAACGTATCCGTTGTTATTCCAAAGGAAGTACTTGGAGTTTAACTAATTCATCGACAGAATCTAGCGAGATCACTCACTGGCATCAGATTCACACTTGCTTTGTCCCACTAAAGAGACGAGATTGTAGTTGAGAAGGGTTTGAATCCGGGATGAGAGGATTTTCAACCATACTCACCCATCAACCATACTAAGCCTCGCTAAGATTAATGTGCTAAGTGCTAACCTTGTTATTGATTATTTTTTTCCAATAATTTGGATATTCTTAGTGACATATAGTTAAATTATAAATTATATATTTGTGAGAAATTGGGGTTTATCATTTATATTTGAACACGTCAAAGACAAGCATGCGTGGAAATGATCACAAAACATAAATGTCTGTCCGCCACCGACTGAACACATCAATCAATCAAATCAATGTGTTCACTCGTCTCTATCGTTTAGAATGTCTGCCCTACCGCTCATTTTATAAATTATAACATGCTAATCTATTCCAAAATAAAAATTCTACTCAATCCTTTAAATTTAATATATGAAAAATATTAATGCTGTATTTGCAGTAGGGGTGTCAATTTCGGTTCACAGGTCGGGTTCGGATCGAATCCGGAACTGACCCGACATTATTCAGGTCAACCCGAACCCGACCCATTTTTAAAAACGGGTCAATTTTTTTGACCCGAACCCGACCCCTCTATTCAGGGTCAACCTGACACGACTCGAATGACCCGTTTCCAACAAAAAATTTGCTAGTTTTCGGGTCAAAACATGTTTATCTCCTCTTTTTCGGATAAAAAATGGGTTAATCTCGGGTTTTCGGGTCTAAGGGTTAACCCGAGCCCGACCTATTTTGGTTCGGGTTCGAGTCGGGTTTTCGGGTTGTGTCAAATATTGACATCCCTAATTTGCAATGCCAACGTTCTTAATAAAATGATTTTATTGGATGAAAAATAAATTTAAATGAAATGAAAATATTATAATAAAGCATATTTAAAATATTCAAAGTTGTTTACATTATTTTTTTATTTAATTTTGAAGTAAAATAAATACAGTATCAAATATAAAGTTAGTGATAATGATGATTAATATACACTAGAGATTGACAGTGAAGGTGATGAAAGAAATTGTAGTATATTTAAAAATTGATAATTAACAAAAATCAATTCATTATATTTTTTATCTTATTTAGGTTGACATATAATTTTCCATCTTATTTTTAATTTGTTCTTAAGCCTAACAAGCAGAATCTAATAAATTCTTTTATAAAATAGTTGAGTGATTAAAATGCTTGATGGCAAGATCGTAATAATCAATTGCTTTTAGGTCAAATCGATGGGCAAAACCTAAATTTATAGTTTGTTGTTAAGCAAATCAATTAATTAATGATCGCAATAAAGTTATCAAACTAACATTAACACAAACAAAATTAGTGACAATTAACTAAATTGATTAATTAATAATCACATGGAAGGTACCAAAGCCAACAATACAAAACAGGCTACAATTAATTAATTTCTCGTGTGCTTTAAATTTCTCCCCAAAACCATTAGTTTCCTTTTTCCATCCACCGATTTCAAAGCTTTCCTGCTTTCATGATTTTATGACTGTTCATATGATTTAAAAATTGAAAATTTTCAATGCATCACAGCTAATTAATTAATTATTAATTAGAAAAGCTAAAGCATGAGTTAGTCTCTTAATTAAAGTGATTGTATAACTTTGACTTTTTTTAGCCTAAATTGGATTTGTAGACAATTCTATTATTACTTTGCACATTTGAAGACCTAATGTTTGTTTGAATTTTGTTTTGATTATATGATGTTTGAATGTTGTCTCATGCACAAATATGAGAATGATTCACTTTATGTGATTGTTGTTCAAGTCTTATTTGCCGTGTTTGAATTATGTCTGAGTATCGAGTCTGATTCAAATATGATTTTAGCATGCGTTCGAATCATGTTCAAGCATGTTTCGAATCAGACTTACATTGTATTTTTTATCATGCTCGAACATTATTCGAGCAGCACTCGATGCATGAACAAAAAAAGTTTGAATAATCTTTGAATAATTTTTTCATGTTGATCAGATCTTGTTCAAACGAGATGGTTTTGCCTAGTTTGAATGAATCTACTATGGCTTGTAGTTGATTACAAATGAGGCTCTTCTTTGAGGGGAAAGTCTTGGCTCGATGTAGCAAATATATATCATATAGAATGTAATACATGTTTGGAGTTGGAAGAATCAGTGTTAGCCAGTTTGTTTGGTCGGTAGGTCCATAGTCGACGGGCGATGTTGGCCAGAGGGATTGTAATCGGTGGGCAACGAAGATCAAAAGGATAGAAATCAGTGGACGACGGTGGTCAAGGTGAACGTAGTAGGCCAATAAAGGTGGCCGGAGGGACCTTTTTTTGGTGGGAGACAAAGATCGGAAGGATCGTAGTCAGTGGATGACAGTGATCAGAGTTAATGTAAGAGTCTGATGATGGAGGTCGGAGGGACTGTAGTCGGGTGACGGTGGTCGGAAAGATCTTTGTCGGGCGACAATGGTCGGCATGATAGTAGTTGGAGGGTGATAGAGGTTGAAAGGACCGTAGTCAGGCGATGGTGGCGGAGAGACAGTAGTCTGGTGACGGTGGTCGGAGAGATGATAGTCGGGAAGTAACGGTGGTAGGAAGAACCGTAGACGATGGGCAATGAATGTCAGAAAGATCATAGTCTGCAAGCGACGGTATTTGGAGGAGATCTGACGTTGATAGCATCTAGGAAGAGTTCTGACGATAGTCAGAGAACGGACGAAAGTTTGGCGATGACCGTTGGTCGAGAAGAGATACGGTCGTAACCGAGGAATGGGAGGAAGTCTAGCGACGGTCGATGGTTTGAAAGAGATTCAGTGGTGGTTGACGGCAAGGGAGCTCCCCAAGTTTTCTCCTTTTCTTCCTCCCCCCATGTGAAGAATGAGGGGCTAATTATAGCTTTTTGGGAGTGACATGTCTAGTAAATATGGAGGAGATCAAGGGTATGTTGAGAATGTTCCATCAGATAACTCATAGTGATTCTCTTAATCATAGAGCGTTTATCAAACATTTAAGTGCCTTAGAGATTTCAAAATTAAGTGATATTGGGCTCGTTAGATTTGTCTCGTCAAGCCGTTCGAGTATACTATAAGCATGTCATATTTCAATATCGTTTGGTCATCCAACTAATGCTTTAAAGTTTCCAAATAGGCTTTGGTCATTTGATTTGGACCCATTTAGGCTCGGATTGGACCAAATTTGGTGTGGTTGGATTCTTCTCCTTGAAATGTTTCATTTGACTATAAGCTTGCTAAATTGGAGCTCGGACAATCCCAATTTTAATTTTGGAAGTTTTTTATTCATACTTGCTGTGAGATTCGTACCCGATCAAAGTGATTTTTGGTGACATATGAGGAATTAATTTAGGTTGAAGTTAGAGGTGATGCCTAACTTTACCAACATAAATGACAACAAAATTCAATCTTGCTTACTAAAAAATTTCAACTGCAAAATGCAGTGTAAATATGGATGATACAAGCTTTATTAATTCATCATCTTCCACTAATTTAACTAATTTAAGAGTAGATGAAGGTGATGATGATGTGGATATACATGATGTAGATGAAGATGATGATGTGGATATATTGGATATAAATGAATGTGTTGATGTGCATATACAGGATGCATGTGATGATGACTTTATGGATGCTTCAATACTAAACAAAGCAATAAATATTATAAACCCAATTTATGATAAACCTAAAACTAATAAATGTGTGAGGTCTTTTGATTCTTCGAGATTAAATAAAATTCATAATATGGAGAACATAGATAACTCCCATCCCCTTAGGATCAACTCCTTAAACTCCTACTCAATGATTTTTATATAATGATCTTATGCTTTTAATGCGTATAGAAGAGTTGAATTCTTATGACACTTTGAAAAACTATGGATGAAGAACGTAGTCATAGTTGCCTACCTAAATAATAAAGTTGACTTAAAAAGTTGTGATTATTTTTTTTCCTGATAACTAAAACAACTTGATGACAATCGGTATTTCGAATAACTTTAACAATGTTATCAAAGGTGTACATTTTTATCCAGTAATCATGATCACTTTGTTTGAGTTCTTAAGGCACACATTATAGAATTGGTTTTCTGTATGGAGCAAGCTTTTAAATAAGACTGAAATGCTAATTTTTTATTTGATCAATTAATTTAAATCATATGTTCTTAATGGGGATCTTAACAATGATGTTGATTTATATAAGGGGGCATATACTTATAGAAAGTTTGATGTTATAGACCTCCCATATGAATATACAAGGGCTATAACTTGAGATTGAGGCATTAGTTATTATAGCTTATACTCAAAATTTTATGTGCAAGAATTATGATTGAGTGCATATGTAACATATATACCCAATTATAAATGAGAACATCTAATTGATTTCAGATTGCAAGCTCATCAGATTCATTGAAGCCACTCTCCCTTTACTCATCCTTTACGTCATGCGTTCTACTTTGAATGTTCAAGCACTAGTCCTCGAATGTCACTAAGTCCCATTTTCACCCCCTATGAAATGAACATGTATGGTGCATTTTGCAATTCAAAGGCACGACATAAACTATCCTTTGCTTATCACTCGCAAGCTGACAAAGTCAAACAGACTAAAGCAGTAAGAAAGAGGGCTCGGACATGAGAGAAGAAAGAACTCTAAAAGAGGGTAGGCTCTTTTCTTCAAGTTTTTGATGATTCATGTAGAATCTTTATATAATATGATTTGGTAAGTGATTCATTTAATACTATTCATGGAGAAACTATATTGACTAGCTCTACTTAATATTGTAATACTTATTATTATGATCATATTTACTTAAATAAAACAAAATAAATTTTCAAATACATTTCCTAAATAAAACAAATAACATGATTATTTCTTCCATTACAATAACCCTTTTAACCTCACCTATAAATTAAGCTAAATAAAGTAAGCCTCAATCTCAATTTTTATATAAGTTTATTGAGATGTGATGCTTCCAATTTAATCTATGTCACATTTAAATATTTAATTTTATAACAATATTTCTTAATTAATCCCTAAAAAAAAAAAAAGTGTTGTTTAATCTTAAGCTTGCGCCGCATGGAATGGAAATTTGTCTTTACATCCGACATAAAAGCGCAACACGTGGCACTCACATGCGTACTAACAAACAATTATTTTTTTTTCTTCATTATTTATTATTTACATTATATTTTTAATTTTTTGCAAGTCTGGCAATCTTAATTGTTGATAATGAAGTAAAGCCTAACTATCAAAACTCTAATTTTGTTTTATTTGCAATTAGATTAATTAATTAATATAGTGATTTTTAATAGTATCATTTGCTCTTTAAAAAATAATTAACATGCTAAAATTAGCAATTAAATATATAAACATCTGATTAAGATAGAAGAAAAACAAAATAGGTAATTTAGAAAATTGGATGCTATAAAACAAAATCCTTTCAAGTATTTGATGGTTTTTAGATATATGCATTTTAGAAATGTTGGAGTTATTTGACTAAATGCAAGAAAAATATATTTTAAATATATTAAAATCTCATCTCTCTTAAGTTCCGATTGAGACAGCTTTCTTATTGCTTTCTAAAGTATCTTTCAGTATAATTTTTTAACTAAAAAACCACTTAAATAAAAAAGAAAGAAAACTATCACAAACGAAACCTTATGTTTTATTCAGCTTTATAGTAATTGATAATTCTGTCACATTCTTCATTGTGCAAACGCCTCACACTACATTATCTTTGAAATTGTCAGACTAAGACTTCGTTTGGGACGGCTTTCTTGCTTTTTCTTAAAGCTGCTTTCTAGTACAAAAATTAAAAATTTTATACTAAAAAGGCTGCTTTAAGAAGCAATAAAAAAGCCGTCCCAAACGAAGTCAAAGTGGGAATAAGAAAGGATAAGACAACCTTTTGGACACAAGTTAAGAGAGGTAGCAAACAAACACCAACAATGAAGACTAATGTTGTGTCCTTTTTTTTTTCAAAGTTAAAAGAAACATTAAAAGGAAACAAATCCTTAAGAGCTATCAAAAAGAAATTCCTGAGAGGTAATGAATAGTAGAAGATTAGAACTATTTACAAGCATGGAATGGAAACTAAATACTGAGCTAACTTTAGAAGCTCAAAATGACATCAATGCCCAAATAACAGATTTATGGTATCTCCTACTAAAGATAACTTACTTCAAACTTGGAAGAAACTGCTTCTTCAGCTGTCCTTCTAAGCAGAGATTTCTCCTATTACTTGCCCATGTTGTTGCAACTCGAATCCATTGATATTGTGAGTCTCCTTGCAACCTTCATGAATTTTCTACGAATGTACAAAATAAATCAGGATTGGAATGAACTCTGGACTCATTTATTTGCTTGAAATTTTTAAAAACAATTAGTTTACTGAATTCTATTCATCATTTGCTTTGATATTTGATGTAGTTAGAAATTACTTTACAAATAGCCTCAAGAACAATACATAAAGAAGTAAAATATTGAGTTTTGAACATTCATTTAAATTCAGTAGAACTTATTCATGGCAGCTTAAGAGCAACTTACGCAAAAGGTTCATCTTCTGGGTGTTTAACTGCTCCGGCTGTATCTCTGTAAATAATACGGCTGGTTAGCTCCGAAATCTCGATTCCAAACATGTTTGTTAATCTCCTGTACATCTCCTCATATGAATCGAAAGCGGAGAGATCAAGGGTGCGGCCGATATCTTCGGACTCCATGAACACCTTGCACTGAACAATCTCTGGACTATTATCATTTGCTTTTAAATCCCAATGCCATGGAAGTCTATCATCAGAAGGTGAACCGTCCCCCTTGCCGTTTCGATGAATGCCTGAATCAGATCTATCTGAGTTCATATCCAATGAGCTGTTTAAGCTGAGAGAGAGCTGTGGTTCAGTGAAGATCTTTTTTCCAAAGAGTATGATGTGAGGTTTGTTTGCTTTGGATTCTTTGTTACATTCATTCCCCACACTTTGAGGAGGACAACAAATTTTTAACAAGTTAGAGTCATCTTCATAGATAGGAGATTTAGGAGGAATGAGGCCAGTGGGGATTATGGGAGGCCGTGCGAAGCAATGAATTCCAGAATAGAACAGCCCAGGCTGCAACTTTCTGAAGTGGAGTTCTGGTAGAGATGTGCCATGTTGAATATGCCTGGCTCCCTGTATGCTAGCTGCAGGGGTAGTGCCATCTAGGAGACTGGGAATGAAGGGCTTCCGACAAACGATTGGCTTGAAATTTGAAGATCAAATGGCGAAATTTGAAGATCGAATGGGGAATCAAGATGCTGGGCGATCCGATGCTTTTTTCGTGGAGGTGAGAATGGTTCTAAATGGATGGCTGACATGGTTGATACAAGTTCCACCAACCAAGGGTTCACACGTTTTACATTCTGCAAAAGATCAGGCTCATCCCATGTCACCTGCAAAGCCATTTTCAAGAAAGAATAACTTATGGCTTAGATGGTTGGTCAACAACAAAAACACTTTGTGCAAGTATAATCTACTAATGATGTAGATGTCACAAAATGTCATTCACATTATGCATTTAGGGAATACTATAGAGGGTTTTATGTTGTGGAACCTAATTTGTTACGCCATGAAGAAAACACGATAGGCAGATTTAGGCTTCGTTTGGGACAACTTTTTTAGTGCTTCTTAAAGCAGCTTTCATGTATAAAAATTTACATGAAAGTTGCTTTATGAAGCAATAAGAAAATAGTCCCAAACAAAGCCTTAGTAGTGAGCAAGGAACTGGGGCTGTAAAACTCCTCGAACAAATCATAGTGAAATATGTAGCGGCAGTAATAGGATATAGTCATCAATTGGGTGAATCTATATAAAATTCTTTCCTCTTCAATTTCTAATTTTTGTCACTCTTGATGACTGACTTAGGTTTCATCTATTTCCCAATAGGAGGAATAACATTCATACATTACATCCCATGACTAATGCAATTCAGACATAATTTGTAACTCACCAAAATTAACAAAGCAAAAATGTCACCAGTGAAGCACCAAGAAATGATGAATAAGTTAATTGTTACACTACCAATAGCCTAATTTGTAAATCCTCAGTGTAATTAACAAAGGAAAACCAAGTTAAAAAGAAAAAGAGGGCCGAAGAAGCAACAATACCATACACTAAACTATAAACAGATATTGTGAAAACAAGACAGTAAATAAGTAAATATATACAATGAAATGAACTAGTAGATCCATAATAAGAACAGAAAATTTCTGTATTATAATGCAGGCAACAAACCTCTAGTAATCTCCAAGGAGACCCAGGCCATCTTATAGGATCAGCAACCTGAACTGATGATATTGTCCCCATGAACCAACTTATTCTTGAGGAGTCCTCAGTTTCAAAAGCCATCTTAAACCTCATTCCTGAACACCATTGGACTCTCATGGCAGCTCTCACTACTGATGCTTTTACGACGAACTCCGGTGCAGCAGCCCTCGGATAGTAAACAACCTCGAAAGGAAGCCCACTAGCTGCAAGAGTTGCTGCATCCATAACAGAATCTACCTTCAATTTCCCCTTTCCCTTACTGTTTGGATCAGAATTGATACCACTTATGTTATCATTGTCCCTAATTAACCTTTTATGTCCATCCATCATGTAAACACCAAATCCCCCAAAGGTACAATTTTTATGATTCCATCCTTCAGATAAATCATGACCAACCTTTGCTCGTCTAATCCCCACACAAAGATCACCATTATCAGTTCTCAAGAACACAACTGAATCACCAGCCACAAGCTTCTTCGCACCCACAAAATTGCTCCAACCAGTTGTGAGCAAATGTCTCCGAGGTGTCCCTCTATAAATATGCCTAAATTTCCAAATCTTTCCATGTAAATCCTTTACTAGAACAATTTGAACAGGTGGAGTGGCCGAGTAATCCAATCTTGGGAATATAGTCTCAGCACAATATCTTGGAACAGAGAAACCACCACCATTATTAGCATCAGACTGGGTTAATGTCTTTACAAAATATAGAGGTTTTTCCTGTATCTCTGACCGGTTGATCCCTAATGAAATTCCTTCATCTTCATCATAATCCAACTCATGAGGCTTTAAAGGAACCAATTTTATCTCAGTGAATACCTCATCAGTGACAGAATCAGCCTTGTATTTTACAGATTTTACACGGCAAAGACACATAGGGGGTATTTTCATAGAATTATCAAATTCCACAGAGCTTTTTGCATGCTCAGAATGACCTTGAGGTGAGTAATAGACTAAAGAATTTACCAGCGGCATCTGCACCATACCTCCAGCGCAAGCATGCCATAATTGGGAATCCAAGCAATTTTCAATGTTCTTCATTCTTTCTTCTGCAAATCCTGTCAATAATAGAAACAAATACATAAAACTCATGAATTTAATCATTTAGGGGATATTTACTTGCAAGATACAACCAAGATTTAGCCAAGATTTATGATAAACCTTAAATCTTACTGATAGCTAAATCCCATTTCCTCCCGTTTGGTTTTTAAGTCTGCAATTTGATAAATCCTACCAGTCGGATTTTGCCATTTTAAAGACGATCGCTGCCTCTTCTCCTTCTCGCCATGATCTCCTTTTGCGCTTAGTTCAGAACATAGATTGCGTCTTCTGCGCTCACGGCGATTGAATCTCCTTTCGCAGCGGTTCCCGTCCTCGTCCCGGCCTCCTCCGACGACCTCAACTGTGCGGTGGCTAGAGAAGAAGTGAGGAAGGAGGAGAATGCTGAGAGAGAACAAGAGGACTGAAGAGGAAGCCAGGAGAGAAAGAGAACGCCAAGAAAGAGAGATAGGAAGAGAGAGAAAAGACGTAAGAGATATTTAACTTAATAATTAGTTAGTGTTTTAAAAGTAAGATACTTATGTGTTAATTAGAGAGAGAAAAATTAGTAATTATTTAATTTATGTAAAAATGATTTCTAATAATAATTAAAATATAAGATACTTACATGTTGATGGAATAAAGATAATTATTTAAAATAATAAAAATTTATCAAAAAATGAAAAACAATTGATTATTTATAATTAACAACTTAATTATTGACTAAATAGTTGTAATTTAATTCATGCAAAAATAATTTATAATAATAATTAAAATTTTATTTAACACATAATTTATATAAAAAATTTAAAGGGAAATTTACAAACATACCACTTTATACTATCATATTTACATATCTAATATCTAAAACTTTAATATTACATACATACCACTCTATATTATTTTAATATCAAATATATCACTCTTATTTCCTTTCTACCACTCATATATTTCATTTCTACCATTTATATTTGATATGAAAATAAAATATGGGTGGTATGTATGTAATATTAAAGTTTTAGGTGTTAAATATGTAAATAGAGTAATATAAGGTGGTATGTATGTAAATCATATCAAATCAAAATTTACAGAATTTTCTGAAGTAAATTTATTTAAAATAAGAGGAGGAAGCTCTTAAAAAATAAGAGATTGCTACGGCAAAAGTATGAAAAATCGCAGCTTTGTACTCTTTTGCCCAAAAAATAGGCGAAGCCGTTAGAAAATAAGATTCCTTCAAAACAAATATTTGAAATTTCAGCGCAATTATCTGAAACAGCGCAGAAATAAATAAAATAAAAATGTAAAATATAGCTCTGACTCTTTGTTTTTCTCTCTCTTCTATGAATTAATTGAAATAATCTATTATGTAGTTGAACTTATAGATGTTCACTCATCTACATGACTTGAGATAACACTTGATTGATCTATTGTAGTTATAGTAGTGATTGTGAGAGTAATTGATGGACGATAGTTGAACTATATAGGTTAGATGACATCAATCGAATGACGTTGATTAAGTGATGGTGGTTGGACGACAATAGTCAGATCATGATAATTGAATGAGGGTGAATGGACTATGACAATCAGGCATTGGCGGTCAGACAAAGATAATTGGGTGATAGTGGTTTGACAACAATTAACATACCATAATATTGGCTATTAGTGATCGTTGTTGTTAAACATATGATAGAGATTACTAGGGTTCTATAGATATACAAGCTATATCCAATCTCAAGTCTCTCAACTTTGTAACAACAACTTTTATAAAAGTGCAGTAGAGTATACTTTTGTAAGTTTAGGTACATAGTTGATTTTTTTTTTTAGGTTTCCGAATAAAAACTTTTGTATCTTGTACATTCTTCTTTTTTATTTGTGAATGTATTGAATTTTAATGGAGAACTAAGATGCAACACACACACACACACACACACTCTCTCTCTCTCTCTCTCTCTCCCCCTCTCTCTCTTTCTCTATTATCATAATTTTTTGAGTGCATAATAGTTTGGAGTTATCTATGAAAAACGTTCTCAACATATTATAAATACCTTTTAATGGCTATAAAAATCAATCCCTCAATTATGAAAATCATAATCAAGTTTGTAAAGGCCACTAAGGCCTCAATTTAAATGGTCATATGCATGGCATGGAAGAATTCAAAGTTCAAATCTTTCAACTCATAAAAAATATATTGGATAAGAAAGAGCATAATTACATCATTATAGAGTTCTACCACAAAATCACAATAATTTAATGCCACTGTTGCAGTGCCTCGTCATTATGTGTCGTCTCCTCCTTAGTCTTTACCTCATTAAGTTTTCTTAGACTATGCTAGTTCAACCCATCATTTCCACGTTGCTTGACCAACATGTAATTTTTTTGTTGTCTTAATAGACTTAAATTATCTTATTGATTTCTTTTTTGATGTTATAAAACATGAACTTTTATCCCTTTGAAGGAAAGCAAATTACCATATCTTCAAAGGATCTTGACCTTTAATTGATGCAATTCTCCAACATTTATAAACATGGGGTTCAAGTTGCATGCAATTTTTCCCTGTAATGGGACCTCAAATCCTTATGAGCATATCGACCACCATAAGACCACATGCACATTCAATAAACTTATGATATAACCATTTGTCAGGTCTTTCTCATAACCCTAAAGGGACAAATTCGCTCCTAGTTATTCTCTTTCTTCTAGAAATGTTCATACTTCTATCAATCTAGTCAAGCTTTTTTTTTTTTTATTTAATAATTTATTATTAATTAGAAGATCATAAAGAAATCCTTATATCTATTTAAGATTTACTTAAATGATGAAGAAATCTTTAAAGAGCATTTTCAAAGATTTTTTTTTAAGTACATAAAATTTTAATAGTGGATTCAGAGTTATTATGAAGTAAATTTATTAGACGTCTCCACCCTATACCTTTTTGCTCCTCATTGATGTAAAAAATAATATACTTCTATATTGATCTTATTCATTGAATTGAAGCATACAAAATTATTAATGAGGCCATGAGTATTCTTCAGAAGTAATTTGAATAATACTCATGTAAATATAAAAATTTATAGTGAAATAATATTCCTTGTACCATATTGGGGTTATGCTTGGTTATAGCAGTACATCATGTTTATGTTTATCATATGCATTATATCATTATCATGTAAACTAGTGTTATGTATCTTATGAAATCAACATATATGTGCATCAAGTATATGCAAGAAAGAATGAATGCAAAAATCATGTATGATCATAGAGAGTGTTTTTTATATTATTATATCATTTTAGATCATATCAATGCATGTTGTATCAGAAATTATATCACTATGTATTAATTGTAAGTCATAATTCTAGCTAATTATATTATATCAACCGTATGATTTTATAGTATCACATACTATACAATATCACTCAAGACCAATGTGCTCCCAAGGATTTTCTATATGTATAAATTTTTATAACAAGAGACCTTAGTGTCGAAGCACTCCAAAACACATTCACCAAATAGAGAAGATAATGTTTTAGCACTGCATTGCCACCTAATTAATAGCCTTAATTTTCTTATTTTGTACAGAGGGCTTGGTGTTACAATGCTCCTATTAAAGTTAGTTATTAATCCAAAGAAGCCACCAACATTTTTTTTCTAGACACATGAAAAGCATCAATAGTTCATTTTCCCCTTTCCTCCTCTCTCGTGACTCACGGGTCATGTTATTTGCATTCTTAATTTTGATCTTACAGCTCCTGTTGGCTCTGATATTGAGACGACAAACATAACTATTTTAATATATTCTAACCTTCCAAATAAGTTGGAAAACATAACTATTATAATATCCCCCCCCCCCCCCCCCCCCCCCCCCCACACACACACACATTAATGTCGCAACACCCTCATGGGCAATTCTATCCTTATCAAAATTTCAAACTAATTTTAATTTCTATATCTCTTTTTAAACATTCCAAACATCAAATAAGCCAATCATATTTAGAATTTTTATGGGGCCCTATTCAGACCAATAGGTATTCGAATTACTGTACATGTGAGTATTACACTTTACCTCATTGGAAATTTTAAAATAATGTATAACATATCAAAAATATATTGAATATTTATCTTTCAAGTAAGTTTCTATTTAAATTATGAACAAATTTTTTTATATAAATAATTTTGCTTTTAATAAAAATATTTAGAAGCCATGTCCATGAGATAGCCTTAATGGGACATAATTCTCGATCCCTAAAAATAGCTCATGGGACATGTGAAAGACAGAGTCTATATTCATAATTTTTGAAAGGGATATATATGAGGCAATTTTGAAGGGAAGTTAATGGTGTATATGATCATCTCTAAAAAGACTCCATGAGAGTAATTAATTGATATATATATATTATCTCCATCTGGTGTCTTTATTGACTGTCCAAACCTACTAACCTGCCTGCTTTCTCCGCACTATTTGCTATCATCCACAATTGTTGAATGAGTCTATCCTCATTGCATTTCAATGCACATGAAATATATCGTAACAAACTCATATATATATATATATATATATATATATATATATATATATATATATATATATATATATATATATATATATATATATATATATATATATATATATATATATATATATATATATATATATATATATATATATATATATATATATATATATATATAATTTTCATCAAAATAAATAACTTCTATTAAGTTGTATTTATATTTATTCAAAAAATATAATATAAATATATTAAATATTCCACACGACAATGATCTCATGAGAATTATTATTTTAGAAATGCGGACCCCACTTAATATAGTGGTTGGATTGCAAAAATAATAATGATAATAAAATCAATATATATAATAAAAATAATAATTCAAAATGTATTTATTATTTATTTTTTATTATTATTTTGTCTCTCTTTTATTTATCTTTAATTTTTTTAAAAAAAATCAATTATTTTATTTTATTTTATTTTGTGAAGAGAATGCTATGCGAGTATGCGGCATGTGTGTGGTGGACCGGTGAGATGAGAGTGCGACGTGCGGTTTGTCGTCTAAAGAATAATAATAATAATAAAATAAATAAATGAATGAAGAGAGAGAAAGCGGGGAGGACAAAGATTCCAGGATCCGGTTCCGAGTCGACCTGAGATGTGGGTCCAACAATTTATACCGCTTGCACGTGACCTCCCATCCTGTTTGGGCCCACGTGATAGGCCTGACGTCCTTTCCAGGGCCCATCTCAATACTCAAGTCCAATATAGGTGGGCCGTGCCTAGCGTTGTCACGGGCCAACAAGAGAAAGCAAGAGGCCCAACTAGCTACTACAAAAGCGCACCTTAAACCCAAGATGTGATTTTTGTTATAAAAGAAACATAATTAATTTCCTCACTAAACAAATTTAATTAAAAGTCTATAAAGTAGAAATTTCAAGAACTTTATGCTTTTATCTTTGATTAGGGTCTTTCCTACTCTATTATGAGGTTTAATATATGAAATTAGCTTTATTTTTCTTTAATTAGGAAATAAAAAATCTAGTAATAGTCAAATTTATCATAAAAAAAAAATTAGATGGTTAAGTTAATCACAAAAAATCAAAGAGGGTTAAAGTTGGTAAAAAATAATTTATGGTCAATAGTTTAAGATTATTAGTAAAACCTATGATAATGTATTAAGGCTATTTATCATCATTATGTGTCTTTCAATAATTTCTAAACTTTTTTTTTTTTAAGTAGATATAAATCATATGGAATATTTTTTTAGGTTTATTCATTAACTCTTATATAATTAGCTAGGGATTGTGGACCTTAAGTAGACTAAAGTTCGCCTTGAAACACTTGGGATCAAACTCATTTTTCAAACAAAACTTTTGGATGAAGATCATTTAAGTATATTAGGAACTCAACTCTCATTTTTCA
The DNA here is from genome assembly GCA_016618105.1 of Dendrobium huoshanense. NCBI lineage: Eukaryota > Viridiplantae > Streptophyta > Magnoliopsida > Asparagales > Orchidaceae > Dendrobium > Dendrobium huoshanense. The sequence continues at coordinate 35,171,816 of CM028343.1, forward strand.
TCTTTAAATTAACCATTAACTTTACATGACTAAGATAAGGTTGAAGATGATAGTGATAATGACATACACATACACATACATATAAGTACCACACTCTCTCTCTCTCACTCACTCACAGAATATATAAGATTACATATAAACATATATATATAAGCATAGTTCACATTTTTAAAAGAGAAGAGAAAAAAAAAAAAAAAAAAAAAAAAAAAAAAAAAAAAAAAAAAAAAGCAAAGAAGCTAGTCGAGAGGTTTGGGAGGTTTGGCTATCAATTAAGAGGTATTGTGTTTGAGTCTTACATACATGATATGTGTGTGAGTTTGCTTTAATTGGCCTAGTATCATATTGACTAAGTACTCTACTCTATCTCAAATACAAATGCCATAATGATTCAAAGAATATCGAGCATATTCTTTCATTCATATGATCCAATATGCTAGCTTATCGACATTCCAATAGAGAACTTCATATTCTCCCTATAACTTGAAATAGCTCCACATCCCTAACAAAGTTTATCATCCTAAATGTCTCATGTATTCTCAATATATCACTTTCATGGATTAGTCAATCTTATCAATTAAATAAATTCAATGACCAACCAAATCAAGTTATAAACAAACATTATGCATTAAAAAATTATTAAAAGGAGACATTTAGTGAACCTCTATATTGAAAATGTCAAAAGCTATGTCAAATGAGATTAATTATTCTTTGCAGACGCCGAACGTCGTCCGGAGATCAACCAGAATGCGCTACGTTGCCCCTGCCTTAGGTACGGCGGCTTGGTACCGCCGACGTGACGCATTCTGATTAGTCTCCAAACGACTACATCTGACCTCCACGTAGAATAATTTCTAATCAAATGAAGTCAATCATTGATAAAAAGCTGTAAGCTTCAAAAGTATCAAAATTACTAGAAAATTTCATAAGTTTAATTATAAATTTATTTTAGCAAGTTTTCATTAAAAATTATCTATAATTTTATTTTCTTAAAATAACAAATAATAATTTATAATTTCAATCACTAAGACAGTAACATAATATTAAATTTTACTCGAATTTACCAAAAAAAAATCTTATGCCATTTTATCTTCACTTCGATCGCGCTTAGCCGACCCCATTATCTTCCTCTCAAGTCGCTCTTCGCAGCCTTTTTCCCTCTTCAGATTCCCAGACTTCGATCGTACTTCGCCTTCTTCGATCCTTCCCACTCAATTTGCTCTTAGACTGCGACGCTAATTGAGCACAAAAAGGTAGGGTTTCGAGGTGAAGGCAAAAGCTTCTCACTTTTTTCTTTGGTCCGTATTTCAGTGCGCCCCCCTCGTACTACTCTGCCGTCCTCGATCGACCGAGGGGAGCAATCTCAAGTTTGGTTTTTTATCCTAGCGGTGGACCCATCATCATCTAGGGTTCCTAGTCATCATCCGGCCATATCTTCCTTCATCGATCAGCTTCAGCGCAGTCTACATCTCTGGCGAAGTTGGTTTTCGTTCTCATTTTCATTTCCTCGAGTTTGGTTTGTTGCTTAATTTTGTATTATATGGTTTACGAACAAACATTTATTTTCTGACATGTTATTTTTTTCGTTGTTAGGCTTCATTGTTAGTTTGTAATTTCTAAGCTACCTTTTTTTTTTTCTAAGCTACCATTATGAAGGTATGGTGGGTTGATTGTTAGGGTTTGGGGAGAAGGGGTTAAATAACACTGGGTTTAATCTTGGCCTTTTTGGATTGAAATCATGATCCAGACCAAAGCTAATTACTGCAAATTTTAAACTTAAAAAAAATGACCAGGTTGAATACGATCAGATTTTAGAAGAAGGTTTTTTAAGACCTCAATTCTCGGAAAAAGAGGAGCCAAATCTGGTGAGGTTGGATTGAAATGAAGATGACATCAGTGGACCTTTGACATTTAAGGGTTTGACATACTTTTTTATGCTAGATTATTTATGTGATATGAATTCTTTTTCATTTTTTTTATAGCAAGAATCTTTACCTATACAAATGAAATCCACATAGTTCGCTTAAAAACTGGAAATAGACCTAACAGTTAAAAAAGAGAGTTTTTGTTAGAGCTTAAAATTTTATCTAATAAGAATGTATGTATAGTTTATTCTTTTTTGAGCCTTATAACTTCATATGTTATTTGATGTTGTGAAATGAAATAAGTTAATAACTATTTGCGCTACTATTAGTGTTAAGATTGCACGGTAACATCTCACAATTAAATCCTTGTTCTACTCTTTCTTAGTCTCTCTTCATTCACCAAATGAAGCGTTTGGGATGATTTACGAACTTCCATAATTTTCAGTATTGCAAAGAGGTTCACAATATAATTTAGTTGACTTTTTCTTTGAAATTTTGTTCTTGATAGATTATCAACAATAACAGCTAAGGATTGTTTAGGTACAAGAGTTGCAGAGTTCTGCACAGATTCATACATTTCTGGACACTTAATCTTTTAAAAATGATCATTTTATTCTTTTCAGTGTAGTTTTGATTTAAATGGAGAAGAATTTATTCTTGCAATTGGTAGTTGTCCATATAAAAGGCTGCATGATCTTTGAAAATACTAAGATGCTATTTGCTTTAGGATGAAGCATAAAATTATATTTCTAATTAAGTTGAATATGCCATAATTATGATAATCATATTATTGTCTGCTATTCAAACTTTTATCATTTAAGTTTAATATTGTAAAGGAAAAAAAGATGCACGGGCTATCCGAGAGCTAATCATAAGTGTAAAGGTTTACTTAGTTTCTTGAGTTTGCATTACATACTAAATCTAAAGTTGGAAAAAATTACATCTCCATGCAAAAATTGTGTTAATTGTTTCATGATGACACATGTAGTTAAAGAGCACTTAATGTGTGATAGCATTGTCAGAGATTACATAATGGATTTTCCTTGGGATGTTTACTTCATAGCACACATTTAGTAAAGTCTACTGTAGTACATAGATCTTAACCTCTTATGTACAAAGAGGTTATACACGACAAAACTCTAATTAAAATCAAATTACTATAAAAAGGCTGTATGATATAGAAAGTGTGTTTCATGATATGATGGAAATTTTTTACCAAGTTTATGATCACATTAATGAGGTAACTTACATGCTAGATAACATGGATAGTATTAATGAAGAACATGGGGTCGAAGGATTGATTCATCATAACGATCTGTCATTGCTGATAAAATATATGGACCAGGAGTTTTATCCTGGTTGGGGATGCAACCATCTTGTGATGATTGTAAGTATTATAGTTTTGCAAAGCTAGATTGAGAATATTAGATTAAAAAATATATTTTGTACTTGTATTTTAAATTTTTTCTTATGGGATTTAAACTTTTCAAATGACTATGATTACGAATAATATTTTGTGTAGATCTTTTATTTCTTATAACTATGTTGCTTCATAACTATATGTCATGAAGCGAGCCAAAAATATATTGGCTTGATAATAAACATAAAATCGTAGTGGCTTAATAATAACATAAAATCGTAGTTGAGTAAATGAAGGCCACAATAAACATAATCTTGAATAAAAAGATTTTTATGTTGTCAATCAAGTTGGGTCTACTAATATCCGAAGCTAATTTTTTTTCCTAGTAAGCATAAACTTAAATGACTAAATTCAATCTAAATAAGTTATCCCTGTCCTCCTTGTATGCATTGTTCTTATTCACATGATTCTTGTCCTACCTCTTTTCTTTTACTTCCTTTTTTTTCACTAAGATTTTTTCTATAAATGCTAAGACATGGAAAGCCATTCATATGAAATAAAAAAGAGAGGATTTATTCTTCCTACTAACATTGAGCTCATTAGTATACAATGATATTGGAAATGCTAAGAGATCATCATTATTAAGTATGCCACTGAATCATTAATGAATTAGAGAATTTGAATGGGGATAATTAGTTGGGTTTTGGAAAGTGAAGAGCAACGAAATGTTTTGAGCTTTAGTAAGACTATGGTTTGATGTTTGTCAAAGATGGCTAAGTGACTTATAAGCCGTTGAGATAGCCAAACGCTTGCTATAGAAACAAGAAGTTGAATCATTATTGCAAACAAATTTTTTTCCTTCAGAATTTAATCATTTTGAGGGCTATGATTGAAGAGAGAATTGTTGCCTTTCTTTTCTTTTCCCTTGAATATGAGGAATATTTTTCTTTGTATGGTGATAGACACGTGAGTTAGCTGAACTTGTAGATCCACATAATTTCCATGTCTTCTTTGTATCAACTTATTAGCTGCAATATTTTTTGCTCTTGCTATACCTTTTTTTATTATTTTTTTATTTTTATTTTTTTTATTTTTATTTTTTATTTTTTATTTGTTCCTTTCAATTGATATGATAGTCAATTATGAGGTTCCATATAAAAAGTTTGAGCCATATTTGTTGATGATAGGAAGATGAAGATAGATTAGTTTTTTGAAAATGATTTTGAATATTGAAATATGTAGATTGAAGATTAAATACAATATAATAATATTAATTTGCCTCTTTTTTGGGAGAAAAATAATAAGTTGAGTTAGGAAGGTTGGGATCATCTTAACATGTAGGTGTTGAGAGTTACATGCCTATCAGTTATCATTATCATCATCTTTAACATTTGTAGAGAAAGATCATAAGTGGAGTGATGGAAATTCTAGTAGATATTTATATAAAATTATTTGTTTTAAACAATGTATACATTTTATTCTCAATGTATATGATAGTGTTAAGTGCCTCTGCAACCAAACTTATAAATTAATTTAATGTGATTATTAGTCATTTGAGTAATGATATTGAATATGATGAAATTTGTACCTTGAGTTTATTGTCGTCACTATCTTAGAGTTGCATTGCCATAATTTCCATAGATGTATAAAATGAAACTCAACTATATTATAACTCTTATTGGCATCAAATATTCTAGATTTTCTGCTTTATACTCTTGAGTATTAGGCATTTGATTGTTGGTTCATCTTTATCTATGGACACCAGTTGATTGACTTTTTAATCTCAGAGGTGTGATATGAAAATCAACTCTATTCTTAATCTACATCAAGACATCAAACTGTTAAAATTTCAACGATAATGATTTTTTTTTTTTTATCTTTTCATGATTTGATGTCCAACTTGTGATTATAGTTGATTTGACTGATCATCTACTAGATCTTATCCTAAACCATTAAAGAGAATTTCACTCTTGGGAAATTATAGCTCTATGTGAGGAAGGTTGCTTTTCTGGCCTCCTTGGTGTTCCAATTTGTTGCACTGCGTTGTTGACCCTTGTTGCCAATGTGTAAGTCTACTTTTATCATGGCTTGTAATGGTTGTGCTCTTCTCGAGAGGATGTGCAACTCCAATAGTACGCAGTGCTTCATCATCAAATGTTCCATGGCAGGCAAAACTTATCCAGGCTCAATGTAAATCATAAAAGACTTAATGGCTTGAAGTTATCCACCTTTAGGCAGCTCCAATTGGCAGGCATGCATTGTAATCTTTTAAATTATTGGGTAGGGCCAATACTAAATTGACTTCAACTTCTTTCCTTCTCTCATGAGTTGATCTTTGCCCAAGTGCAGCTATCAAGGATCACTCATTTGGAAGTTAGCACTCACACAATGCCAATCATGCCTTTCCTTTTACTTGAGTTTTTTTACAATAAATTCTGCAACATCCTTGAATTACTTTTAAGGAACTTTTGTATTTTCTTTGATCGATTTTATTCTCATCTTCAGTAGTGGGGATGATGGAGAACTAGAGGTTAAATGGTATTTGAGGCAAGTAACCCAAACAAATCTTGAAAGGACTCTTCATCAGTGAAGAGCGCACAACTTGATTGAAGATAGAATATAAGTAGGGTTGGATATCACACCAAGTGTTGCCATTCTTATTGTTTTAGCCTTGTAAGAGATACAACTTTGTTATGTTCATCACATATGTTTGGCCATCTATTTGTGGATGGAAGGAAGTGCTCCTCTTCGACTATATGGCATTATGGCCGACAAGGCCTCCTAGAAATGGTTGAGCAATCATTTTTTTCCACCACACACAATTGTGCCGGGAAGTTTAAAGTGTGTTTACTCATACTGAAAGAATAATTCTGGCACTTCCTCATTGGTGATGGTCTTCTTGTAGAGGATCAAGGTAACCATATTTGAAAAGCGATCCATGACTAAAAATGAGGAACTTGTATTTTATTATTTTTATTATTATTTTTGTATTGAGCGGTCTTTCTAGGAAGTTTCTCGACATGCTTTTCTATTGGGGGCTTGGCTTGGGTAGTAATTTATACAATATAAGCTCTTAGTTTGCAAGCTTGGAGGTACTGCATGGAATGCACCCTTTCACAAACTAACCCCATCTTGTTGCATTTTGGGCCCGTAGATATAGCATTGCGAATATAATATCTAGTTCACTTCGAAGTGTTTAGCCACTTTGAAAGAGTACCTCTCACATCCACCATTAGGTATGCACAATTACCCTCCTTTAAAGGAGGTCATCTGTTAGACCGGTCCATTGGATCGGTCCAGCCAGTCTGACGGGACCGACTTACGCAAAACAGGCGGAACTCTCCGCCCTTTTGTACGTGCCGAACGCATGTCGCAAGCTTTCAGGGGCTGTTTTGGAAGGATTTTTTAGGGTTTTGGGTAGGAAGTTTGAATGTAGGGACTGTTTAGAGAATTTCTTTTGAATTTTATGCATTAAATAGCTTGTTTTTCTAGGGTTAAGACATCTTGAATTTGGCTGAAATGTGAGATCTCCTAGATTTAGGTTTTCCTTTGGGCTCTAGCGGCTTCTAGAGATTGGGAGAGATCAATCCTCCTCTCGAATAGAGGATCAATTATATCTCGGTATTTTCTATTTCCTTTTCATCAAAAATACAAATTATCTACTGTTTTCGTGATTTTGTGTGGATTTTTGTGGAGAAATCTTGCTGTTTTCCGAAGATTGATAGAAAAAACTTGAGATCTACAAGTGTTTCCTATCATCATCACGCCATGTTAACTCCAAAGGAGATATTTATCTCTAGCTTTTCAGGTTCCTTTTAGGAAAGAAATCAACTACTACTTATATCTCTTATATGCACGAGCACAACAACAATCCAAGAGTTCTAAAATTTTAAAATGGAAGTTAGAGGTATTTTTATGGATAATAGTATATCATAACATGTATTGCTAATATTAACAAGATTTCTAAAAGTTTAATAGCCAGTTGCTTTATGGTAAAACTTAAGACTCTAAAACGATTACCCGCAAGTTAACATAAAATGAAGTTAATACCTTGATTTACATTTACTAAACTTGCTCATAAATTTTTTTGGGATTAAGGTTTGAAGCCGGAGGGATGGACATGCTGAGAGCGAAGGCTGGGTGAGTAACTTCCTATAGTATCTTACTACTGTTAAAGACATGTTAAGATCGCCTGATGAAAGGGGTTGATCATGTTGTGCAATAAACGCATAGCTGACATATGTGATTAGAATGGTTATCTCAAGCCTTTTTTTAAGGGTTGTTGATGCGGACATCGGCACGAAAATCTGGCGCATCTATCACAGGAGGCGTCGTAAATCGACGGCTCTGATTTAAGTTATCATTTATAAATTATTTTATGCATTTTAGTTTCTATTTTATGTTATTTCCTGTTTTACCCCTAGGTTAATTTATTTGAGTGTTGTAGCCCGATGGGCAATTTTGTAATTTTTATTTTCTCATGTTTTGGCCTATATATATATGGCCTTTAGCTATTGTAAGAGGATGGTTAATGAATATGAAAATTTGGTGTGTTTCACATTTGTGTTCTTCTTGGGAGAGGACGAGAGTGAGATTTCTATGAGAGAAATCGAAGTTGTCACCAGCCGCAGGATGGGTCCGGGCTCGTGACGTGAAGCCCTTTGGAGAAGGGCAATCGTATCACCCACCAACCTTGGAGACGGCCGGGTTCGTGATTTTATTCTTTTCGTTATCTTTTAATTTTCTCCCTGTCGACATCCCCATCCTCCACCCAAGCCACCGACCACCTCTTCACAATTCCGTCGGCCACCTTTTCACAACCCGCCGGCCACCTCTTCACAACCCGCCGGCCACCTCCACCATCCACCCATGAATCTGCCCTTCCCCTTTACCCTCCCCCTTTCCTAATTTGGGTTGGCAAAATCGAGAGGGAAAATCCATGACAATTTGGATTTCAAATTTCAAATTTGAAATATTTCCTAATTGGTGTTCCTCCCATCAATTCCCCAATTAAGGCATTAATGGCCTCTTAATTTGAAATCAATTTTCAAATTAATTTCCCCCCATTTTCATTCAAATCCTGAAATTAATTTCAGGATTTGAATTAATCTCTCTCCCCTCTCTCGCTAGACCCGCCGGCCCCCTCTTTGGGCTCCCTCCTTTACTCCCCCATTCATGACATTAATTTCTTTGATTTGAATTTTAAAATTCAAATCAATTCCCTCCTAATTTAATCAAAACTGAAATTAAAATTCAGATTTTGATTAAATTCCTAATTGATTCCCTAATCTAAGGAGTTTTATAGCATGAGTTAAATCCCTACCCATTAAATCATCTCTAGCCTATGCCTGCCACCTACCCACTCATTAATACTCTCACTCTCTTTTGGAAGCAATCTCAATTGAGCATTAAATAATTATCTCACGTTAGAAGGCATTAAGGCTTTGTATTAAAATCCATTTAATTTTCCCTGTTGTTCCGCTGTTAGGAAATTATTTCCCTCCATCTCCTTGTCCCGCTTCCCCCTTCTCCTCATTGCTGGGTTGAAAACTTTCCACAAGTGCAGGAATTACTTGGGAAAAAAATTAATTACCCAATCCTCTCTCTGTTGGCTGAAATTCTCTCAAGCCCTTAGCTTGATTTTTCCTCCCAAGCTCCATCCATATTATTAGAAAAACCTGAAACTTATTTCAGGTTTGATTTGGATTCCTTTCTCTACAAGATTGTAAGAGAGTATTTCAGATTTTTGGAGAGAAGTTCCTCTCCTTTACAACGTCGCATTTCCGTTCTACATCAGTTGTCCTGTGTCATGTATGAAATTCATTGTATTCTGCTCCTTTACCTATCAAAGAGTTGGGATTATTATGTTTTATGATTGATTAGCATATCTTCTACTATGTTTTAATCTTATATGAATTTTCATACTATGATTTGCTTTGATAAGCTTGCTATTGACCTATTATCCTATTTTTGTATTTTTAGATTTGAAGTTTACTTCAAAGCTAGGGAAAGAGAGAGCAGGTGAGATGTCATACATGAGGGGAGATCTTTTGACAAGGATGAGGAAGCTTGTGAAGGGTCTTGCGAGGCCAACTCCCGTTTGGCTCAAGGCCATGGAAGAGTAATGCATCTACCCTCGTATCTATCACTGGTTAAGTTTACTTAATTATAATCTCTCTGTTGCTGTAAACTTTAGAACTAGAGTAGTGGGAAATTTCATTGAAAACCATCAATCATAACTTCTACCCAGGAGTTAAACCTTTCTCCTTTCTTTCAACTTAGTAGTTAGGAGTTTATTTGCTGGGCCTTTCTTCAAGTTATCATTTAGTATCATACAAACCAAATTTAGTGGATTCTATGGCTGAAATTGTTGAAAGCTATAGTTAGAAGTGAGGTTTCTTCAAACAATCATTCTACTGGAGAGTCTTTAATCTGTAATATTAATATCATTTATATTTTCTTAATGAAATGTAAAAGTCTGAAATACTCTTTCTTGATTTGATGCTTATTCTGGACTTTGCTGGTTAGGGCTCCTCCGGTAACCTTACCACGATCCGATGGAAAAATTAAGAATATTGAGATGCCTGAGGATGTTTATGTGAAGAGGTTCTTCAAAAAGTATCCTGATTCTTTATATCACGATGCTGTAAGGTATTATTTTATTTGAAACTTTTCTGATTTACTTGTTCTTGTTCATTTTGCCTCTGCGGCTGACTTGCCCTTCTTTTAGGGGTTTTTACAGATTTGTTTTTCTTTGTGTGATAGAAAAGTCCCCTTCAAACTTAAGAGAAAATTCTATAAGATGGTGGTGAGACCTGCAATGCTTTATGGTGCCAAATGTTGGCCATTAAAAGTGAAGTATAATTCTAAGTTAAGTGTTGCAGAGATGAGAATGCTCAGGTGGATGAGTAGCTTTACCCTTAGAGATAGGATATGAAATGAGCATATACATGAATGGGTTGGAGTAGCTTCAGTGGAAGATAAGATTAGAGAGAGTCGCTTTAGATGGTTTGGTCATATAAAACGGCGGCCTTTCGATGACACGGTTAAGAAAGTAGAGGTATTAGATTTGACTTATGTTAAGAAAGATAGATGTAGACCTAAAAAGACATGATTATTAAATGTTAGAAATGATATTTCTTTATTAGATTTAAATGAGAATTTGACTTTTAACATGACACAATGGAGAAAAAGAATTCATGTAGCCAACCCCACGTAGTGGGACAAAGGCTTGATGTTGTTGTCGTCGTCTTTTAATTTTAAAAGACTCCAAAAGATGTGGCAAAGAATAACATAAAAGTCTCCTTGAAATTCTAAAAAAATTGAATTGAATTCCTCATATATGACGGTAGGTATCCCTTAAATATCTCACTTATTGGATTTATTTTCTTAGTAAATTTATGAACTTAATAGTTTTACTAGCACATAATGAACAAAAGTAGAGATTTCTCGGCAATGGAGCGCCAAATGATCTTAGGACTGATACAATTCTGATTATTATTCTGTTATTAGATTCTGATTTTTTTGGATTATGGCAAATGTGTGAAAAATATAACATTTTTGAAAATGATCAGGTTTAACGGATTTAGCCCCCCTCCTGCTCGTGTCTTTGCTTGGCGAGTTCTTGAACTGAAAGAGCAGGGAGTTACTGAAGAGGAAGCCATGGCAGTGGCTGATGTATGCCATCCTCTCTCTCTCTCTCTCTCTCTCTCTCTCTCTCTCTCTCTCTCTCTCTCTTCCTTTTTTATTCCTTATAAATCATGTGATTTAGAAAATGAGTTGGTTCTCCCAAGAAATAAATTTTATTTTACATTATCCAAACATTTATCCCAATTTCTACAATAAATTCAACAGGTAAAAAAATTTGGTTTAGCATATGATTTTGATCCAAACATTCTTCCTTTCATTATTTTGAAAAGAAAGATTTTGGGTCAGGCTATCAAAAGTTGTTTGATTTGCTTTAAGATATGTTCCACTTTTTTTTTTTTTTTTTGGTGGAAATGTTAAAATTTAGAAAGGTAGAAACGAGAATTTGACTTTTAATAGGACACAATGGAGGAAAATGATTTATGTAGCCGACCCCACGTACACGTAGTGGGATAAAGGCTTGATGTTGTTGTTGTTGTTGTTGCTTCTATGTAGATGGAATACATGACCGAGAAGAAAGCTAAGAAGAAGGCTTACTCTGAATTGAAGAAGATTTGTCGCCTCCAAGGAAAAAAACCACCTCCAAACCCCTATCCTAGTCCCATCAAAGAGATACAAGCAGAGGAGAAAAAATATGTTAAGGATCGTTTCTTTAATCCCAAAATTCTTGAAATTGTGAAGAAAATGAAGGCAGAGAAGGCTGCTGAAATGCAAGAACGAATGGCCAATGCTTCTGGTCAGCCTTCTACTGGAAATACACCATGGTGATTTGCATTTTCAAGCAACAAAAAATCAAATTTACAGTTTCTGCAAAGAACACATCTTGTTTCAGGCCATCCTGCAAATTTCTAGGTTTGCTTTTACTAAAATCTCTTTATTTTCTTACATATTTACATGAAATTTTGGTTGCCTTAATGCTTAGTTAACTTGTCTGACTCCACCCCTGCATTGTGTTGACTTTGCATTTCTGGAATGTGAGCTCTTTGTACAATGCTTAACCTTAAGAAATTTTAAGGTCGATTGATTATCCTTTGGATGCATTAAAAATTGCACAACATATGATTCTTATTGTATAATGATATGATTGTGATTTTAAGATATTTAATAAAACATTAGTTGGTGTTCTTTGCATTTATCATTTTTGAATGATAAGTTCTATGGTAAAATTAAAATTTTAAGAGTTTTTATATTTTGTTTAATTGTTGTCTTTAATTTATATATATTGATGAATGATTAAATCATTATAAAAAATAACGAAATGCCCTCTTGGGGAGAGGGCCTTGGCTAATCATATGAATTTAATGTTGTAGATCATAATAAATAGTATAAACTTGCATTTGAAGACTATATTGAGTGATAGTTGAAATGGGTTCCTCTTTGCCTATAACGAAACTATAAACTTGTTGAAATCGGAGTTTAGATGATCCCGAATTTAATTTCGAAATTTTCTAATTCATGTTAGCATCGAAATTTGTGCTTGATTTACGCAATTTTTTGTTACATATCAAGAGTAATGTTTAGTAACTATATGAAATATTTTACTAAATTATAAAATCTTAAATACTTCACTATTTTCAAGCTTTTCAACTTTTTTCATGCATAAATCAGTCTTATTTTACTCTTTTCTGATTCAAAGTTATTGCGAGTGCCATGAGTTGGTAAATGGCTAGTGAACAAGGTGACTGAACTATATTCTTTGTTTGTTGGATGATGCAAAAGCTGTATTTTTGAGGATAAACATGATTAAATATGGCATTAATAAGAGTTAATTTAATAGAATAGTAAACTTAAAACATTAAAAGATTGAGTGTTATAAAAGAAAATACAAATATTTAGATGGATGCAATTGTGAAATTTTCTAAAGTTATATATTTATCATAATGTTGATTGTATGAGAGAAATTATTGATTTGAAATAGGTAATATGATCAATTGGATATTTTTTTTAAGGAATCTAGAGAGGAGTCCATGGCCAGGACAACAAGTTGAACAACTTTAATTAATAAAGTACATCAACTCAAGGGAGCTTTTATCTACCTAAAGTTTTAGTGTAGTTGGTGAGATTGCTACCACATTTAGCTAAAACTTCAGTTAAATTTGATCCTTTCACAATGTCATTTATTACTTCTTTCATCATTTCATTTATTGCTTCACTGCTTTCTCCACCTTAGCTTCATTTAATACTACCACTAAAAACACTTCTTCTCTTTGAAGTTCAACACTGTAATTAGTTTCTCATTATTCAGCACAATGATGGTTTGAAAGTCAATAAAGAACTGATGTTTTTCACGCAAATATGACAGTAAAAGTCATCCAGTTAAGCTTACAGCACCATACAGAAATTTACTTCCAGAATGCTTAAAACTTTCTATAATGTGATTTATCTTTTGGTAGAAAGAATGCTGCAATAAATAAATTTTATCCCTGCATACACATACTATAATATTATGTGGACATGCCAGAAATAGTATGGCTTGAGAAAACAAATGGAGAAAGAAATTGTTGGACAAAATATTAAATAATATAAATTTAGCATGTAATGTAGCTACCTATGAAAAAAATTATACAACTTCGGTTCTCACTTTCCATATTCAGATATAATTAAACCTGCAAAGGAAAAGTTGCATAAATTTAGTATAATTAATGCTATGCATATATTCTATAAAAATCTTGCATAATTAAAATATAGAGACAAACAAGGAGCAATAGAAAGATACTTCTTACTGTCAACATAAGCGTACGTGGATAGCTTTGGTGGCATCAAGATAGTTCAGTCGACAGGTTCCCAGGAGGAACTCTGGAAGTTCTTCTTGGCTATTTCCCTACAATTTTGCAAGAACTGACACATACTTGAACCCAAAATAGTAAAGATAACAGTTTCGTTAAGCTTTCGATTGGTATCTAAAAGCATTTCTACTGGTATTTGATTCTTTTCAACACTTCAGTTAATGAAATCTTAGGCTTCGTTTGGGGCGGCTTTCTTCCTGCTTCTTAAAATAGCTTTCAGGTACAAAAATTATAACTTCTGTACTATAAAGTTGCTTTAAGAAGCAGTAAGAAAGCCGTCCCAAACGAAGCCTTAGTAAGTGGAAATCATTCGCTGTCTTACCTGTATTAAAAAAGCCATTTCTATCACCAGTTTGCTTAGGTAGCTGAGCACAAGGCTTGCAACACCCCTGGCAACAGTAGATGAGCCGACATCCACGCAAAGCTGAAAATTAATTATGATTCAAAAAGAGAAAAAAAAAATCAGTTTGCATCAACTCTTCTTTGTTCTGCATAAGTTAATTCTTGCAGGTTAATGTCATTTATCATTAAGTACTAGTTTATTATTCACTTATTTCTATAAATAATTGTGGCTTTTGAAATACTATCTATTATTAAAAATTATAGATACTGGTTTACTATCAACTTAAAGGTATCTAGTTCATTCATACAAAACCATGATCATTATCATATAGATGGTGGCATGTAGGACTTCTAACTAATATGAGTGAATAGAACCAAGTAAACCCTATTAATGAAAGTGGCAAAATATAAGAATTCTAATTGAGTAAGAACTAAACCAGGACCCCAAATGTTTGAGTGGACAAGATCCAAAAGATATGTCAACGACTCGTAGAAAAAGAAAGGAAGTACATGGAATGGTGCTTACCCAATTAACTGCCATGATTTTCGAACTGGTAGAGAAAAGAAGAAACCTAGTTCTTGAGTCTAAGGGAGGTGGAGCCAACCGATAGTGCCAATGATATAGAGTAGCAGTGGATGAGAGATTGTAAGGAGAATTAATAGTTAAGTACTTTATCTCGTCAGCTTCAACACCTTCAATGAGAAGAATAAAAGGTAATTAAATAATTATGAGCTTTAATAAAGCAGTGAATAAAAAGTGAATTGATAGAAAAGTGGGGGATAGATATAACCTTTAAAAGGGTATTTAGAGAGATGTATAATGCTCTTTCCAGAAATGATAGAGGAGAGACCATCAACAACAATGATAAGTGGTAGAAATGACGTGAAGAGATAAAAGTAGTTGGTGATTTCTTGGTATATAAGTAGAAGTATCTGAATCTAAAACCTAAGACATACATAAATAATAATTATAATAGATCCAGAAAAAAGAAGAGATGAAAGAGAGAGAGAGAGATGCTGAAAGATTGTTGAGGTTATAATCTTCCTAAGAAATAATAATCGATCTGGAAGAGAAGTTACCATATTTGATAGACAGTGCTGGATTGAATGTAAAATCATGCTAAGAAGGGGAGGGATAACAAGAATCCTCTTAACAATGTTGATGCGATGATTGGTGCTCTTGCAATGAGAGCAAACGGAATAAGTATTTCACCTACAACTATGGCCACCATTAGTTGTGGATCCTCAAAAACAACTTCCCTTAAGTTGATTGTTTGATAGTCTATCATTGAATGGCGGAGAGTTCAGTGACATAAAGAACTCAGGGGAGAGCCATAAAAATATTAGCCATAATGGAGTTCCCATTAGCTAAGATTGCACACCATGCAATTAAGGGTGTTGAACAAAAATAAATTTGGCATCCAGAAATTATTTGTTTTGTTTCTACCAAGCAGCCTTGTCAGTCATGAAGGACTAGAATTGGATTAACTCTTTCCATTTTTCTTGTAGACTGTTATATTATTTTTGGATCTGCATACAATCTTGTTGGGCAAAGTTCTCATAGCAAAAACTAAGCATGAGAAATATTATTCTCCTAAAGGTGGAATGAAGAAAGTCTCACATCGTCTTATTAGCATAATCTTCAAACATGACTAAAGATAATAAATGGTTTCAAGAATGTTGAGTAATCAAATATGGATGGTATAATCATATGCTTTCATCATAGTTATTAATGAAGCAAAATGATGCATGCTATAGCACATGATGTACTGAGGTGCACTCCTTTTACTATAACCATGTTGTGGCACATAACTTCAAAATGGGGCGTCCCATTTCATTATGATGCATACCATGGCACTAGACGTGCAAAGCATCTCATTTGTGCCATCTTAAAGGTTGTTGTTGTTGTCTAGAGAAGTTGCATCAAGATGGTGAGTTTGTCAATGAGTACAGACAAGGAAGCAAAGGGATCTTGAACACATAAGATACTAGGCACTATTAAATTTAATAGTGAAAATGATGATTGAGGAGGATTTCATCTTAGTAAGAGGAGAGAAATAAGCCATGACATCGTGAGGAGAGACAGAAAAGCGAAGAGAAATTGCAATCATGAAAATTGAAAGTTCCGGCCTTAATAACTCGTGTATGAAGTACAATGTATGTGATTGGGAATAGGCAACAGCTAGGATATGAGGCAGAAAATAAGGCACACATACATTTGATGAGTGGGACAATGTGTAACCATGAAGGACGGGCGTGCGAGCTACATGTAGGATTGTGTAGAAGTAGAACAAGTGATCAAGATAGCTAATGGTTGCATGTGGCTATGGGATCATAACAAGAGAGCATCATGACACCATGAAGAGAGAACATAATGGAAGAGAGAGAGAGGGACAGGAGGGAGGAGGCAAAGAATGGATTAGGCTTAACTATAATAGTATGATACATGTTGAGATTAAGATTTTAAGTATATTCTATTGACTAGATATAACTGCTTTATAAATAGGCAAACAAAATGAATGCAATGATAAATAATTAATTAGGAGAATATTTATATTTATGAGGATATAAAAATATTACCATAATAAGATATTCTTCAAATATGATAATTCCCAATATTACTTTCTTAATATGCTAACAAAGTACAAATCATCTTTGACAAAGGGATAGCTCAGGATCGAAGCTTCAAGTAAATCCCTTTACCAAACAGTGGAAAGATAGCAATGATAAAATTAACTCAACAATTAGGCCTTGTGGTCTTGGTTTACTATTGGAAATGTGAATATGCTTGTCATGGGATTGGAAAGGCAACAATGATAACATTATCATTAAGCCTGGTATTCTTGTTGGATTGCTAGTTATTTTGGCTTGAAGTGTTTGGCTTGTGCAAAGATGAAGATTTCCATGTACTAGAACAAACTGGCATGCTTACCACTAATAATCCATCCAAAAAAAAAACTAGCAGCTTACTAAGTGCAAATAATTTTGCCAAAAACTATGCTTGTACAATAAAACAAAGTTACTTTTCCTGGCTTCGTCAGTACCAATAAACATGTGATTGTATACTGTAAAAGGCCTTTACATACTTTATTAATCACAAAATTTTAACATTAAATCTCTTAGCCCAAAAACTCAAATCAGAAAGATCCTAAGGATACATAGTTTTTTTCAATTCGAGGCCTATCTGCATGTATCTTAATATGAGTCTTGCCTGGTTCTCTTGAAGGAAAAAAATATAACATTTTCAACACCTATATTGAGTTGATAAATATAATGAGTTCAAGTTAGAGCGTGAGCATGAAGCAATGATTAAGTTTCCTCCATTGGTTTGAAATGCAAGATGTAAGGCCGACTAAATAAACTGCAAGAACTAGTAGCCACGCATACATGATGATGAGGACATCCATAGGAGATTTCGACACACCTACCATCGGAGGGGTCATCGAGCGACGGCCATGATTCATAGTCTTTATTTTTGATGTTTTATTTTATTCATGTCATTTATATTTTATGTTTTCCATTTGTACCCCTATGAGGGAGTTAGTGCTTTTTGTAGCCCAAGGGCAATGTCGTCTTTATGTTTTTTTTTTTTTAATTTTCGGATGGCCTATATATAGGCTTAGTCATTGTATTTGAGTTAGTTTTTGATGAATGAAAAATTTGCTTATTTGTTCTCTTTGTGAGTTCATTCCTCCTAGATCTCTTAGTGAGTTCGTCGGATAAAATAGATCTCTTTGTGAATTCTAGATATTCGTCCAAACTATCTTTGTGGAAATTCGGATTGAAGATAATTGAGGTGATTGAATCCGTGGCCAATCGAATCCCTAAAAATTTTCCCTTTCTTCCTTCCCCTTGCTCCTTGCCGCCGCCCATCCTTGGACTGCCCAGGCCGCTGGCTCGCTCCCTAGCAGCCACCACCCGCCGGCCTCCCCACCACCCCTCAGCCCCCCTCTTCCCCTTTTAGCCGCCGGCCTTTCCTTGGTGAATTTCAAATTTGTTCTGAGAGCCATTAAAGACCTTCCTAAAATATCTCTATGATTTAAGGCCTATCAAATTAATTGGATTTCAATTTGAATTTGAAATTCAAATTAATCCTAGTTAATAGCCTTTTATTTGGAAACTTCCCTTCCTCATAAAATCTGAAATTTAAATTCAGATTTTATTAAAACCATGATTAGTGACATGGACCCCACTCACTAATTACAATTACTCTCTCTCCCCTCTATGGTGGCCGGTCGCCCTCTCTTGGGGATTCTCTCTCTCCTCAATTAACTCCCTAATCCCACTAAATCCGCCCCCATCCACTCCATTGCCGCCCCTCTCCTTATGGGATTTAATTTGAAAACTCTCAACTAATCCCTTCCCTCTCACTCAAAACCTGAAATAATTTCAGGTTTCCTGAAATTTTCTTCTGGTCTCTCAACCTAGCCGCCCCCTTCAAACCCTCACGCCGGCCCAACCCCTTCTCCTCTCTTGCCACCACCGCCTATCTTCTTTTCCCTCGTAGTGCTCATTGTTTTCCGGCAAGGATGCATGGCGGATCCCGAGATTGATAGCAGATTGGTTTTTGACATCTACGGAGACATTCACATCACCCGTTCACCGTTCTTTGACGTCGGATTTGGCTCCGACGACACTATTGAAGATTATTTGAACTGCAGCCTTCCAACTCTCGTGGACGTCATAGACGATCAATTCCAAGACTACAATTGGACCATCAACGAACATCCACCCGCTTCCCCACCTTCTCCGCCGCCGCTTCCCTCGCCATCACTACGGATCGTCTGCGATGTCTACCTTGGAGTGATTTCGTTTCTTGTATGGTTCTTCTTCCTCCAACAACCCTAGACGTAGAAGAGTGACTTTGAGTCAAGGTGAGACGATCGCTTTGTTAACTGTCGGATTCTAGTTGACTAATCATTTCATTATTTTTGTTTAAGTTGTTATTTTAAAGAACTTACAAATTTAGTTGTAACGGATTGCCTAAGCATTGTTGACTTCTAAGATCTCTCTTGAGTTTTCAATTTTGAGAAGTTTTAAAATTGTTTTTATCATTGTTCCAACAAACTTTATTAATCTCTAAGAAAATAATTCCTGGTTTCACATCACCTGATATCAAGAAATAGAATTTTAACAACATTTGTAATCATGCACGTCACCTCCAACAACAACAACATCATCATCATCATCAAGCCTTTGTCCCACTATGTGGGGTCGGCTACATGAATCCGTTTTTCTCCATTGTGTCATGTTAAAAGTCAAATTCTCGTTTAAATCTAATAAAGAAAGATCATTTCAAATATTTTCTAACCATGTCTTTTTAGATCTACCTCTACCTTTCTTAATAAAAGTCAAATCTAATACCTCTACTTTCCTAACCGGGTCATCGAAAGGCTGTCGTTTTATGTGACCAAACCATTTACGACAACTCTCTCTAATCTTATCTTCCATTGGAGCTACTCCAACCTTTTCACGTATATGCTCATTTCTTATTCTGTCTTTAAGGGTAAAGCCACTCATCCATCTGAGCATCCTCATCTCTGCAACACTTAACTTAGTATTATGCTTCTCTTTTAATGGCCAACAATCTGCACCATAACATTGCAGGTCTCACCACCATCTTATAGAATTTTCCCTTAAGTTTGAGAGGGACTTTTCTATCACACAACTAGCCCGATGCATTCCTCTACTTCAACCATCCAACTTAAATTCTACTGAGGAAATGCATGCGTGCCATAGTTGTTAGGATATGAAATATGAAAGAAAGCTGCACAGAAAAGCAGAGAAAAGCATATGGATTTTACATGATTCAATGAATTTTAATTACAAAAAGGGTAGGGCAACAAACAGAAAATCTACAAAAATAAGGCAACACTCTTAGTAGAGATCATGCACCACAAACCATCGACAATTTATGCATGGATAACAATTTGATATGCAATGGTTGAATTTTAAATAGAATATGTATCTACTATACCTCAAGGTAGTTTCGCCCACTAAAATAATTGATTTCCAGAGCTTGACCCAACAAACATGCTTTCTTTCCCACACTTTGCTTCACTATCCAGGATCCCTAGATGGCAAACAAAAGACATCCAGCATAAAAATCATTCACCTCGCTACAGAAAAACATTTGAGAAACAGAACATTGTAGCAAGCAACTCTTACTTTAGATATATATGGTATGAGCTTAAACCTTGAATTCTTGTATGCATCATCGCCCTTGACAAAGTTTGCTAGTATAGGAACATTCTCCAATGGTGTATCCAGCATGTAATAGAGAGCAAGACTATAAGCAGTCAAACCTGGAACCTGATTGAGAAGCAATATTAGATCTCTCGATCTCGAAGGTTTGTGTTGTAGGAAATATTTGCTACTTTTACTGCATGTATGCATTAAAATATTGGCTCACCTGTATGTTTATGATAAAGAAAAAATTACTGCTTCCTTGATCTGCGTATCTCTGCTAGAACAAAATTTTGTTCCATGAGAAAAGATATTCAAAATATGAGCTTTCATGTCCATGTTGTGGATACAGATAAAAGATAACAGCACCTGAACTATGCCCCCAGCTCGA
This sequence comes from Dendrobium huoshanense, assembly GCA_016618105.1. Taxonomy (NCBI): domain Eukaryota; kingdom Viridiplantae; phylum Streptophyta; class Magnoliopsida; order Asparagales; family Orchidaceae; genus Dendrobium; species Dendrobium huoshanense. Next base: position 35,192,390 of record CM028343.1, read on the forward strand.
CTAGCTAGATCATCCTCACGCTTATCAGATTTCAGCCAATCAGCAGCCACCATTTTCATCAAAGTAGTGCTTCCTTTAATCTATTAAAAAAATATCAGTTTGTAAACAAAAAATATGTTTTTCATATTAGTTCAATAGGCATATAAAACTGCGTAATTCTTATCCACCATCTATTTCTGTTTTTCTTGTTGAGCCACACGTCATATAAGATAGATTAGTTCGAATAGTGACTTGCCATGACTCTCTTAACATCTTACATATATAAGCTTTTACGGGACAGCCCAAACCGGCTCAGGAGGGGCCGGTTCAGACATATAGGAGGCAGGTTAAGCTTCCTTCTTTAGGGGCCACCGCCTAAGCAAAGTGCCCCCCCGGGCAGCAAGTAGAGAGAGAGGGCGGTTTGCATGAGGAGGCTATTTTGAATTTATTTTATATTAGGAATCTTTTATTAGGTTGGGTATTTAAAAGCATGAGAAGGTAGGGTTAGAGTTTATGTTTTGATTATTATTTCTCTTGGAGGCTTTGGGCTCTAGATTCATCATCTAGAGATTGGGAGAGAACGATCCTCCTCTCGAATTGAGGATCAATTTTATCTTTGCTTGTTTTTGCCTTTGATTTTATTCCTATAATACAATCTACTGTTTTTTATTGTTTTCATTGGAGATCTTAAAGTTTTCTTACTGTTTTCACCAATTATTGTTAGGGTTGCTTGCAAACTCAAGTATTTTCCATTAGGGTTACTTGCGAACTCAAGTATTTTCTATCATAAGCCTCTAAAAGGAACATACAAATAGTAAAAGTACTTAACAAATCTTGTTAAAGTTTAAAATATAGTCAGACATGGGTCAGAAAATGGTACCTTCTTATGATCTTTCAAGTAGGATTCACTACGAACTAGAAATGTTGAAGGATCTGCAGTGGTCCAACTACAATTAGTGGTACAGGTTGAGTCGCTTGGAAGAGTAGTCCCATAGCTATAAAGTTCTGTACCATTAATTGAAGCTTCTTTCAGATCAAAATAACCCTTCCTTTGACCTACAAAGTAATAGAGGAATTTGGCTTATATTTACAAATGAGAAAGGTAGAGCACATCATGTTTGTGAAATTTATGATAGTAAAGACAGACCTGAAAGATCTTGTAACTTTTTCACTAGAACTGCTGCTGTTGATAACATGGTATGGCGTTGGTCCTTTGTCATTTGACATGTTAAAGAAACATGTCAATGCTTTATTTTGTTGCTCATAAATGAAATATGTAGATGTAACTGACTAAGATTTCGTTTGAGATTATTTTCTTATTGATTTTTAAAATAGTTTTTTAGTAATGAAATTTCTAGTTAAATTTTTTTTTGCACTAAAAAACTACTCTAGAAAGTAGTAAGAAAGATATCACAATCAAAGCACAAGTTAACAGGTTGTCTAATGTGTTCCTAGGGAACTTGAGAGACTAGAATCAATGACAACTAATGAAATATGAAAGATTATGAATAACTGAAAAAATCTTATGAGCAAGAAATTTTTCTTGCTTTCTTAAGAAATACTATTCGAGTGATTCAAATGTCAACTTTAGGCTATTATATATATATATATATATATATATATATATATATATATATATATATATATTACTCATATAATATGGTTGTTTATTTACGTTCTAATAATTTCTAGCTTGCCTTATTAAGGTCCAAAAGATATAGTTAACAAGAATCATCACAAAGTGATAACTATAATTATGAATGAATGCCAATGAAGGTATGAAAAGACATTACCAATGTGAGCTCTGGAATTTTGTACTCAAGACTCTTTTGAGAAAATTTTGGTGTTTCGAGTCAAATTTTAAGAAGTCATATTGAATTGTAAATAAGACGCTATTTAAAGATTTGCCCTCATTATTTGAGGACTTTATGATCTAGTTTTAAATTTTTTATAGGCGCAACCCACTATAGTTAATTACCTTTCTCGATTATGAGAGTGAATTTTCATTAATATTAGTTGTTAGAAGCTAAAAGCTTAGTATATAGTAGTAGTGAATTTGGTTTTAGATTGAAAAAATTTTCCACCATAAACCAAACCAGATGGTGGGGGAATGAAGGTGAACTCAATCAAAATTTCATTGTTTCAATATCCCGGGTTTTTATGGACCACAATCTACTTAGTGAAAAAATTAGTTGACCCAACATCGCCAAATGATCATTATCAGCAACCATGAGTCACTTTATCCAAAGGAATCTTATAGACCTGGTGTGGTTGTTTATCTAAGGGCATATATTTATATTGACCTTAGCTAACAACTAACTTTATGCTCTATTAAGTGAACAATATAATTTATTACTCAAGGGGTTTTTAGTCATCGGAGAAATCTAGCCTTGACCATAATTTAATAGTGTCATTTTACAGCAAAATCACTCAGTCAGAGGGGTTTGACTATAACCCTTTATCTATGGTGTCATTTAATGACAAAACAATCGATTAGAGAACATGTGTCATATCTTTAGTGGCTTGAGATATTTGAGAGTGAACATATCAATATAGTTGTTCTTTGTTGGCTAAGGTTGTTGTCAAATTTGTCACCCTTGACAAACACTTGAGGAAGAATGCATTTTTGCTTTAAATTTTAAAGAAATAAATTTTATTTGTGGATTTCAACATTTTGTAATCTTTTTTGAGATTTTTTTATTTTTGTATGAATGTGGCCCTAAAATGATCTCTATTAACATTTAGGAGCATTTTGAAAGGCGTAATACCCCTAGGATAATGTTTTTTGTCAATGTGGCTATCATTGGTGTATTTGAATGATTTTATTTTGAACTTTATCAACTTTGTCCGCTTACTCACAAGGGAGCGTTCAAAATTGGTTGTAAAAGGATTTACTCAAATATACGAGATTGATTTTCGAGCATGAATTGCTGAGATTAATATTGCCCAAGTTATTCTCTCTCTTATTGCTAAGGTTGGTTGGCCACTTTGTTAATTATATGTCAACAATACTATTAAATCCTAGCATCCCTTGGCATTTTGATCTCATGACTAGGATAAGAATCTGTGGGAGGCTCACCTATTAAATCCTACCCGTCCCTGGCATTTTGATTGCACGGCTAGGATGGGAATCCATGGGAGGCTCACGTATTAAATTCTAGCCATGCCTTGGCATTTTAATTCCAAGGCTAGGATGGGAATCCGTAGGAGGCTCACTTGGATCACGCTGATCTCCTTCTTATTGGTTATAGTTATTTTCTTTCAGATATGAAGTATAATAAAGCTCAATGACAGTTAAAAAAGTATGAACAAAAAGTTAAGTCATTGAAAAGCATTCAAAACCTATTGACCCTTTCTTTATGACTTATAATCTTCCGCCTTCACCATTATATATGTCCATTTGAAATCAGAATAAGCCATGAAATTTATTCAAGTAAATACCTGGGATTCGGCATCCTCTTTGGGAGGCCACACAATCTCTGATTCATCACAATCAGATTCATCAGGTAAGTCAAAAAATTCATCAGCAGCATCATTAAGTTGAACAATTGATCCACCCATGTTGGCATGTTTGGGAGCAAGGACTTCCAAATCGTCCTCAGAATCATCACCCTTAATACTATCAGCACCCATCTTGACTTCCTCCTTGATGTATTCCTTTTCATGAGCAGATAAACGTTTCTCTCTTGTTCTTTCTCTTGATGAGAAATTGGAGAACAAGTAATTTCCATGTTTTGCTTGGAAAAATTCTCTCAAAGCTGCCCAAAAAAATAAATAATTTATGTATTGAATTCGCAGTTGCAATTCCAAGATAAAGGTTGTGATACAAATATAATTAGATAATATCCTATCTGCACCTGCAACTCTTGCAAGCATCTTGATTGTTATATATTTTGATGAAGAGGTCAATGAGTAAGGCTTCCAGATTCTCCAATCAATAGCAAGAATGTGCTTGACAACAGCTTGTTTTCCTGGATTTGATGGAGATATTACATATCCTCCACCTATGTAAAAATACAGAAACTTATTAATTATGAAGAACTTTGCAGGTTTTGGATAACTCTACAGTCAGTTTCAATAAAAAGTTTTAATTGCTAAATTTAAGCACAAATTACTTTTCAGGGAGACACGCATATAGCCTCTCTTCGGTTGACAGTCTGGATGGTAAACAGAGTGGTATACTATAACTGCAACAACATCCAAAAATTTTTAATGCACAAGAAAGCTTGAATATTTAAAAAATCCATCATTTTTTCTAGAGGCAGTACCATATGTTCCATCATCTTCTCTCCTCCAGTAACGTCTTAGCAGTAGATCCCTTCTTTTCATTCCCCTGAAAACCTCTTGGTGTTTATGGTGAAGTTCCACAATGTGAGAGAAAATAAATTGGGGAAAAGTTTACAATCTAACCAGGGCAACCAATCTCCACTTAATTTCTTGTGGATAATATCAGTGTGACCATCAAGATGTTCAACCACGCTGCCATAGGCTAGACAGAAATCCCATCTGCAAATACTTCCTTAGACTTGTGTGGGAAACAGGAAAAACTTAATTGAAATAGAGCGAAATAGAAAAAAAAAGATCGACTCATAAAAACATACAAAAGATTTATACATGTTTATTCAATTGATGCTATGTTATGTTGTAATCATTGTAGATTTCACTATGATTTGAATGTAGAGAATTACAATCCTAATTTTTTGACAGGATATAAAGATAGCATCCCTCGCTTTAGAAATACGGCCAATTCACAATTAACGAATGGTTTATGGTGCCGAATGATGATCATTAAAAGAAAAGCATAATGCTAATTTAAGTATTGCATAGATGAGGATGCTCAGGTGGATGAGTGGCTTTAACTACCCTTAGAGATAAGATACGAAATGAGCATATACGCGAAAAGGTTGGAGTAGCTCCAGTGGAAGATAAGATTAGAGAGAGTTGCCTTACATAGTTTGGTCACATAAAACGACAGCCTTCTGATGACTCGGTTAGGAAAGTAGAGGTATTATATTTGATTTATATTAATAAAGCTAGAGGTAGACCTAAAAAGACTTGGTTAGAAAATATTAAAAATGATCTGTTTTTATTAGATTTAAACGAGAATTGAAAAAATATTCATGTAGCTGACACCACGTAGTGCGACAAAGGCTTGATGTTGTTGTTGTATCAAAATGCTAGCATAATTTTCAAATATCATTTCTTATTATTTCTATACAAAAAAAATCAAGCAAAGTTTAGTAAACTGATATTTTCAAACGTTTTGTCTTACTCAGATCTTGACGGACCAAAAGACATCAATGTCTGAAAAATGGCTTCTGACGGTCCATCGACCACACCTACAGCCATTATAGCTGGATGATCATCCCAATGCTGAGGAATGAGAATTCATTAGTGCTACAGAAATATGAAAAATTAGGGGCCCTGTTACTTGAGTCCAATAGTTACCATCCTAAGAAACTGTGCATTTTTTGCCTCTTTAAAGAGCCTCAAGCCTGCAAAGGAAGCAATCATTTTGAATCCTACTTGGGTCATGTCTAGATAGAAAATAAGGACCAAGGTTATCACTCTTACCATTTTTACAGTCAAAAATTTTCCATGGTGATGGTGCAATAACATCAGAGGCCATCCTCTTAGTGTGCCCAGTTGAGAAAACTGTCCAATCTATGATGATAATGAATTCAATTTTAGAACCAAAATAGGCACCTTAAACTTTGAATGATAGCTTGGACTTCACTCAAAACATAATTGAACCTCTGAATTCTCCCCACTTAATGAGCTAAGAGAGGGAGATAGCTCACAGAACAAAGAGTTGTGTAGATGTAAGAGTAGTGTACCTATGGAATGCAGACGAGTTCTACCTCTAGCTTGGACTAACCTGCATTAATCACAAGCCAGAAAACAGTAAGAACATTGAATAGCAGACTTCTCGTTAATGCCCAGAAAAAAAAAAAAGAATTAGTATCATTAGTAAAGGGTAATTAGATAAAGATTTGATTCAGTGAATAGAAAAGTAATATGTTAAGTTGGTTCAAGTGGAACCGGCTCAACCGGCCAAGCAAGGACCGGTCCAAGTCTACAGGAGGCGGATTCATGCCGCCTCCCACTTAGCCGCCTAAAGCATTGGGGCCCACAGCCCTTATTGGTTTCTGCCCAAAACAAATATTTAAAATAACCTATTTTTAGTAAGAAGGGGGGGGGGGGGGGTTAAAGGCATAAAGAAAATTTTTATTAGAATATTAATGCTATAAATAGGGATGAGAGGGGAGGGTTAGGGTATGCTTGATTATTGTTCTCTTGAAATTTTCCTTGAGATCTTGGGCTCTAGATTCATCTAGAGATTGGGAGAGAACGCTCCTCCTCTAGAATAGAGTATCACTTGTATCTTTGCTTGTGCTTGTTTTGATTTGATTTCTATAAAAATATCTACTGTTTTTGGGATTATTTTCGTCAAAGCTCTTGAATATTTCTCGCTGGTTAAGGCATAAAGGAATTTTTTATTAGAATATTAATGCTATTTTTTTAAAAAAAATTTATAGAATATTAATGCTATAAATAGGGATGAGAGGTGAGGGTTAGGGTATGCTTGATTATTGTTCTCTTGAAGTTTTCCTTGGGATCTTGGGCTCTAGATTCATCTAGAGATTGGGAGAGACCAATCCTCCTCTCGAATTGATGATCACTTATATCTTTTCTTGTGCTTGTTTTGATTTGATTTCTATAAAAATATCTACTATTTTTGGGATTACTTTCATCAAAGCTCTTGAATATTTCTCATTGTTTTACAGATTATTGTTATGATTGCTTGCGAACTCAAGTACTTCCCTTTAGGGTTACTTGTGAACTCAAGTATTTCTTATCATAATATCAAGTGGAACTATTGTTCTCTGCAACCTAAACTGAAAATAAGGTTTTAAATCATTTAAAAAATGGCAATACACAACCTGAATGATTGGCGTCTACTCTTCGAGCAATGAACATGTTTGGTTCCATTGCTTGGGCTTTCCTGCAGTTAGAAAAAATAAATGTTTAGCACTAGAGACCAGATACGATGATTTGGAACAAATTTAGCAAAGCATGGGAGACAAAACCTTCATTGCTGCTTCTTTTAACGATTGAATCCACTTAGCTGCTTCTTCTGAGCTTCGAGCACCCAGCTGCAGAGTTTGAAGCAAATCTCAAGCAATAAGTTGAGGATTATATATTTTTTTTTACCCCCCTCATTTGTGGAGATATCAGGTTAGTAACAGTAAGGAATTATTATCACATAGAAAAATCACCTTTAGTTGATCATTGTGATTAGAAGAATTGTAAACTGTAAAAATGTAGAAAACCTGAAATTGCGAGCAAAATGTAAAGTAAATAGCATAAGTTTATTAAATAAATTAATATGAAGCTCCTAAAAACGGAAAATTATTAGGTGCAGAGATCGGACGTATCTCTATGCCCGGACATCCACTTAAAATTTGACACGTGGAGTGCACTTTGGTTGCGCTTTTTTGTGCGCTTTACCTGCACTTTAATTGCACTTTACGCACTTTAGTTGCACTGTCACTACGTTGTTGCACTTTTTTATCACACTTTATTTGTGCTTTAGTTGCGCTTTAACTGCACTTTTTTTATTGAACTTTACCTGTGCTTTGGCTGCGCTTTTGGTGCGTTTGGCTTAAAGTTCCGCGGACACATTAAATATATAAAGTAAAAAAATAAATCCAACGCGTTCACTCCACGTGTCAACATTTTATTAGAGTCCGGACGTACCTCTACATCCGGTCTCCCCGCCTGATAATTTTCCCCTAAAAACAGACAAAACATAAGACAATAAATATCTGGATGAGGAAATTACAATAGGGTGTACTCTTACATTTCTATGGAAGCTCTCTCTTCCATTATCAGCGACCCGTATATAGGAATCAATCAATGCGGTTTTTAGAGGTTCCTGAGAAAGAGAAAAATTGCAAATGAAGCACAAAATGAACTGAGAGTCGAAGCAAAGAGAATAATAGAAATAATGATTTTTTATAAGGTAAATAATAATTACAATACAGGCAGATCAAAAGAAAAAAAAGGTAAGGAAACTCCATTTCTTGCGTTTTCACATATTATTTCCATTCGTATTGTCCATCAAATACTCCCAAAAAGAAAACCGAGCTCTCGTAATCAAAGAAAAACCAACCGACCAAGTAAAACGAGCAGATAGAAAAATCTACCTCCCTATTTGATTTGGGTATGTTCTTATAGCAATTGAGAAGGTTCTCCTTCAGAGCAAAGTATCTTTTCCTGGAAGACTGCAGACCAAATCGATTGGACCTGATTAGATACAACCAGCCCTCCATTCTCGATCTTCCTGCAAGCCGCTCAGATAGAGCCTTTCCTTCCTCTCACCGCAGCTCCGAATCCATTAACCAAGCTTCCTGATTCCCTGGGTTCTTCTTCTGTTGAGAATCTCTCTCAGCAGAAGAAGAAGAAGAAGACAGCAACAATGGATTGATCGGAATCGAAACAATGTCGACCAAAAAATGCAATATTTGAAAAGGATTCAACACGGATTCTCGGAAAGAAAGGGAACGGGCGACCACCTGATCCCAATGGTTGGAATCAGAGGTATCCGAGCTATCCCCCTTCTCCCTTGTCCTTGCAGGTCGCCCTGATGAAAAAGGAAAATAAGAAAAAAATAGAACCCCAAAATCTCTCTCCCCGATCTTTCCTCTCCATCGAATTCGTTTCGTTCTCTCTCTCTCTCTCTCTTAGCTGTTCGATCGAAGGAGGGTTTTGAGAGAGCCAGCGAGAGCAGAGCTCGGAGAAGAGGTTGTTGATAGCTCTAACAGTAAATAAATATTTTTTAAGCAAATATTTTTATGAAAAAAAGGATAAAATATTAAAAGTACTAAATTTTTTATCAAATAAATCTTAAAGTCCTCATAAAATATATATTATATATATACATTTTAATAAATATAACAATTTCATAAATTACGAACATTTTATTTTTATTTTTATTAATATGTTTGAAATTTTGGAGTTTTATTTACAAAAACGGAATTAGAGAACCGTTATTACTTATTACAGTTTTGCAGGCTCCCTTGTTCACAAGGGAGCGTCGCACTTCAAAGTGTTTCCGTTTTTTTTTTGCCATTTAAAATTTAACACGTGCGATAACCCAAAACACAGCGGGTCGGGTCGGCGACTTTTCTTCATGCTACGTGGCGTTACAACATTGGTGGCCGAACGTAGAGGAGCGTACGTTCACCGGACTAAATAATTGTTCCCCTACAAGATATCGGGGGTTGGATTCGGAAGAAGGAAAATTTAAAGAAAAAATTTCACTTAATTTTTTTTTTTTTAATATTTTCTCTACAAAAAAATTTATTGAGATATATTGATATATAATATATTGGAATATGATTAATTTTATTATATTTATTATGATGTATAATATAATGATTAGCATGATCTTCTCATTTTCGATCAATATTATAATGATTCCGGACCCAAATATGACCTAGAAGCTCATTTTGACATCCTAATTTTATTGGAGGGCTGTAAATTGAAGAATGTCATGCCTAATTTAAATAAAACTGTTTGATTATTAAAAAAAAAAAAAAAAATCGAATTGGTTACAAATAGGACATCAATGCTAGCACATAATCCAAGCAGAAATGGCTGCATTGAAGCAGCTAAAATTAATATTTTTTTTTTTCAAAGTAACATTTCAGTAGCTAATTATTCAAAGAATCAAAACCATATACATTGGATCAAACAATAAAAAATAACATGAATTTATGTAAAATTGAAGCTTCAAAGCTTCCAGGCTCTACTAATTAGATAAGTTCAGGCAAGAGAGTTCTTGTTGGCTGAGAGAACCCCATTAGCTTTCTTAGCCTCATTGTTCTCTTTGTCATTAGATCCCAAAAGTGGAAATTCTTCATCCTTCATCTGTAACTATAAAAGGAAGGTATTGTCATTACGTGATGCATCTGAGAAATTATGATTGTAAATTATAAGAAACTCTATCATTATAGTAAAATATGCAGTGGTAGCAATAAGATGTAGCCATCAATTGGGCCAACTCATAAATTGTTTTTTGTGCTCTGTGTTTATCTTCTTTTTACTTTATTTGCTCCCAATGATTTGAATTAAATCTCACTTAATTCTCTAAATTGACGTATTATAGCTTGCAACATAGGAGAAATTATTATGTGCAGAGATCAGATGCAGAACGTCATTCAGAGACCAACCAGAATGCGCCAAGTCAGCGGTATCGAGCAGTACTGAGCACATGGGTGATATGGCGCATTCTGGTTAGTCTCCGAACAGAGTTCGGCGTCCACACATAATAATTAATCGCAACTTAGGGTTCGTTGGGACGACTTTCTTATTGCTTCTTAAAGCATATTTTTAGCATGAAAATTAAACTTTTTGAACTAAAAAATTGCTTTAAAAAGTAATGAAAAATTAGTCCCAAATAAATAGTTAGTATTGCCTTTACAAGTAATGCTAATAATCAACATTGAGGTAAACGGAATTGGTGAATCCATTACTGATTCAAAGTAAATTGAATGTATATTGAATATGTATACCTGTGACACAGGCAGTGCGTTGGCTAGCAGCTTCTTCTTGCTCTCGTGGACACAAAAGTAAGAGTAGAGAGCCATGCCAAAGATGGCTACAAGAATTCCAATGATGTTCCTGGTCGTGAAAGGATCATGGAGGAGGGTGTAGCCAAAGGAGAGAACAAGGCATGTTTTCAGATGGCCAAGCACCTGATAAGTTACAGGAGAAGTAGTCCCAATAACAAGGAATGTGCTGAAGTTCACTGACACAGCAATCAAACAAGACATTATGATGAATCCCTGCACATCAAACACATTATACTTAGTAGACGTGGAATAGCACAACTAAGTTTTATTATTATTACTATTTTAAATATGCTAGTGTTAGATCGGTCCATTGGACCAGTCCAGCTTATGATTTTGAAGTCTCTGCCTCCTGTACACAGGATCCGACCGCCCGGTCTTAACAGAACTGTTTAGGAAGGATTTTGAAGGGAGTTGGGAGGAAAATTTGAATGTAGGGACTGTTTAGAGATTTCCTTTTTGATTGTATGCATGCAATAATTTGTTTTCCTAGGATTAGGGCATCTTGAATTTGGCTGAAATTTGAGATTTCTTAGGTTTAGGTTTCCTTTGGGCTCTAGCGGCATCTAGAGAATCGGGAGAGATCGATCCTCCTCTCGAATTGAGGATCACTTGTATCTTGTTTGTTTTTCTTCTTCTATTAGTAAATTTCAAGTGTTTTCTCTCAGATTTCCTACAGTTCCGTGGGAAAAACTGCTGTTCACTGCAGATTTTTGCTCTGTTTTCCATTATTTTGGGTTGTTTCCTAGTTAGATTTGTGTTTTTAAATTATTTTTTTAAAAAATAAATCAAATTATTTTTTAAAAAAATAAATCAAATTACTTTTTTAAAGACTTAAAATAATTTTTAGGCCTTTTTTATTATTTCCAAAAGAAAACAAAAATAAACAGTTATCCCAATCAACTCCTAAATTTTTTTTTTTTTTTCAAATGCTACAAAGTCATATGTAAGTATGTGCAGTAGGATATGAAAATTGAAAGGCTGAGGTTAGCAAAACTTGTACCACGACTACTGAAGAGTAACTGTGGGAAAAAACATTCTTGTTGGTGAGGCACTTGTCTACAAAAGGGCCGGTAGCAAATAGGATAGCTGCTTGGTAAGGTGAGGACTGGTACAGCAGCTGGGTGGATGAGACCTTCAGTTTCTTTTGTATTGTGTTTGTCATCTTTGTATAAAGTTAAAGATAAAAGCAAGCTGCAGTACCCTTTAAACAAAATAATCATTATAGCCTTCATATTGTAAAAAATGAAATAAGGACAACAAAGGATACAATTTGCCCAACGCATGTTGTTGCTATTGCAAGGAGAGACAGAATGGATCCCAGGAGATTCAGCTTAAGATCAGTGATGGATGCAATACCAACACCAAGGAGTAGGATGAGAAGGGATATCTTTATGCTCCGGCTACAAACAAAACCATAATGTGAGATTTTTGTATTAAAAAGTTACTTTAAGAAACAGTAAGAAAGCCGTACCAAACGAAACCTTAGTATTTAGATTTGAGCACAAAACACTCACACTCTTTGTTTTATCATAGCATACTTAGAGTCCATTTTATCAAATTCATGTTAGCACAATGTTGATTCTTCAGCATTAAAAGCTTATAAATGCAATACCCATCCTATATAGCATATAAAATGCAAATGCATTTCTACGACAGATATCTTGTAAAAGAGGACGTTTGCCATTTAATAAGTCTCACTATGCACTCTGATACAATTCAAATTCACTGCATATCCTTAAACTAAGGCTTCGTTTGGGACGGCTTTCTTACTGCCTCTTAAAACAGTTTTTCAGCACAAAAATTTTAATTTTTAAAATTTTTATACTGAAAGGCTGCTATAAGAAGCAGGAAGAAAGCCGTTCCAAACAAAGCCTAAATTTCATGCAACAATTCTCATGCCACTTAAGAACCGAGCAAGCATTAAATGTTGTGTTAATGAACACGAAGCTTTATCACGATCACCTGAACTTCTTGTTGAGGAAAACTGTTTCCAGCATGACAGTGAAAGGAATGATGGCCAGTTTTGTCATCTGCAGGAAAATGGTACTGAAGATCATATAGATAAAAACTCAGAAAGGAGGGCTATTTGATCAGGATTTGGCTGTTGATCAAACCTGGTAGAAACCAATAGAATTGAAGCCAAGACTGAGGTTGAGGAGGCCAATGGAGGTGCCATTGAGGAAGCCAAAGAGGACAATCGTGCGACCGTCAATGGCTTTCGGCTCAAAAAAATGCAGCCTCTGTGCTACATGAAGAGTGCAGAAAGTCACCATCAAGTGCCAGCTTGTCAAGGTCGTCGCTGTTCCATCCACACACCAGATAGTTTCTTAGATGAAAAAATAAAATCTCAATTTGAATCAGACAAGTTTGATTGAAGGGAAATATGATCAAAAAGGAATTTCACTTTTTCCTACCCCATCAGGGCTCCAACCTGAGTCCTACAGTCTAACGCAAAATGCACAAGTTAATTATTATTTAAATGTGTTTCATGTGACAACTAGTTAGCTACAATAAACCCATAAGATATATGTTGATGGTTCAAATTTATTTGCCACATTAAGGATTTGATTATTCTGAACTCTTTGAAGTAACCATGACCATCTAAAAAGAGAATATTCCAGGGTTGCTCCGATCATTTTTGAATAGTTTTGATCAGGCCTTACATTCATTGTAACTCAACCTAATTCAAATAAAATTTAGAGGTTAGGCGCCTAACAATCTAAAACAAATATAGTTAACTAAGCCTTCGTTTGCGATGACTTTCTTACTGCTTCTTAAATCAGTTTTTTTAGTACAAAATAAAAAATTTTGTACTAAAAAGCTGCTTTAAGAAGCAGTAAGAAAGCCGTCCCAAATGAAGCCTAAGTGGTTTGATTCATTGTTGACCCAAACCATAGCTGTCCTGAAGTGAAATGTAGCATACCTAAATACAAGACTCTCCTAAAGCTCCATGCACCTTAAAAGATTGAAATATATAAAAGCTTAACACAAACATATGCTTCTATCATGCATATGAGAACAATAACTATTTGATGAATGATATAATGAGAAAAAAAAAACATTACATTTTAATTCACCAATGAACTACTAATCTAGTAGGAGAGACAAACCAAAAGGAAAGCCGAGGGAGCTCATAAGCGCCTTGTTGCAGATAACAATAGCAACTGATGATGCTACTGAGAGAGCCAGCGACCCAACCACGCCCAGCTGAAACCCAGATCCCTCCACCATCTTTACCTCGCTATTTTTTGTTCTTAATTTTCCAATATAAAAACAAAACCCTGAAGTAACCAAACATCTAAAAGTCAAAATTAAATATCATTTACTCTACTTAACATATACCATAAAGCAATTAGGTGGTATTACCTACCACTTTCCAGGATCAAAAATAAGGTAGTTGGTTCAAACCCCTCTACAAATATAACTATTTAACCACGGTTGGTGCAATGTTCTAAGAAAACTTACAAGGCAATGAACTCCTTAATTAATTCATAAATCGTTTGAAAAGTACACAGCAATATTTCAGTTTTAGGCATGATAAAGCAGATCCAAGTAAATGGATATGCAAGACAAAGCAACAAGCTATCGTCTTTGAATGGAATTATTGCAATCAAGAGTTGTCATGTTAGGTATTTAAACTGAATACACAAAATCAAGATTGTTTAGACGAAGGAAGAAATATAAATACAATCAATCAAAGGTTAAATAGAGCAAGGGCCTGATTAATTATAGGAAAATTTTAGCTTAGAAATACAAAGATTTGATTGCTGTTCAGTATATAATTTCCTAAATATGAACTATGTAATGGATCTTTTACTGAGCTATAAAGCCACGATTCAGTGTCCATCTAGCTATAAAAGAAACAGTCAAAAGTACTGTTTAAGCAGCGAAAATCATGAAAACGACTTTCCGGAATTCATAAAATCTGCAAAAAAAATTAAAAAAAGTTAAGGAATTCTTCAATCAAAGCTTACCTCGATACTCCCTCCGAGCTCTCCCTCACTCTTTATCGACTGCAAAGGTAGAGAGAGAGAGGGGGGGGGAGAGAGAGAGAGAGAGAGGAGCTCTTGCCGGAGAAGAGATTGCGCCCATTTTATGTTCGATTGGGGAGGCGCGTAGCAATTAACGGCGTTAGTGAGAGTACAGAGACCGTCCATTGTTGGGGTCAATCTAACGGTGACGGAAGAAATAGACGGAATCTCATGAATATTGTCAAAGAAGTCCATTATATCGTGTAAATTACATTCTTTTTAATCATTACCTGCCAATTATTAGAAGTTTTTTTTTATTAGCCCTTTTTTTTTCTAATGAAAGGAAAAGTTCAGGATTCAAATTTAGTTAATTGGATGATTTGACTCCTCTTAATCATTTCTCTTATTTTTATTATTGTGTAATTTTACATTATTAATATAATTGTGATTGATAGGAAGCTTAATTCCACGTTACTATTTGGTAGCAGGATTTAGGCCGGATTTGAGGCAGATTTGAGCGAAATCCAGCTAAATGGCATAAAATGCAAAACCAAATCTCACTGCAAATGAAAGCCACCGTAGATGGAAAATTCCACCTTTTCGTGCTAAATCCCGGATTTCCTAAATCCTGTTTTTTTGTAAGATTTACGAAATCCGTTGGCTCGATCCACTCGTTAAATCCATCCTATAGCCAAACAATTACACGGGATTTAATAAGATTTTTCATGAATGTTACCAAACCGTTTTAATCATTTAGGCCCCTCAGGATTTCTGAAATCCGGATTTAGCGGATTTACGAAATCCTACTTAAATCAAATCCTGGGTGCTACCAAACAACCCCTTAAAATTTCATTTGTGTCATCGAGGTGGTAGGGATAACTTGATCAATTAGATTTTGATCAATGCTTAATGAATATGGATGTGGTATTATTTAGATTCAAACCAATTAGCAATTCCTTCATCCCTTGTAGTACAATTCATCTTAAACATTTAAGCTAATTATCATTCTAACTTGCTCTATCCTTCAATGAGAAGGCTTCTACATTAAGCTCTTCTTGACTTCTGAGTATTTCTTCAGTCAATCAAATTATCTTCTTTAGCCACTTTCTGAACTATCAGCTTAAAGTTTCAGTCAATTTGTAAGGTTCACTCAAAACTCCACAGTTCACCAATATTTAAGGTGGCAGATAACTACATTCCACCATGCATATAATGAAAGAACAGTAACAGGTCAGTTCATTTGGGAAGGGAAGGATAGCTCAGATCTGTTGTTTTTATGGCTTTTAAGGATATTTTCTTTCAGTTTAAGTTAGGAAGGAGGTTGGAATGGTTGTTTATGTTTGAAATAACTGGGGATGCAAGCAAAGTAATGTGCCACCAGCTTCAGCAGCCCATGCTGTTTGCTGCAGACATGAGACCTACTCAGAAAAAGGGAAAACACTGAGGGCAGTAATTGCTCTATTATCAAAAAATTAAGACTTCGTTTGGGACGGTTTTATTAATGCTTCTTAAAACCTTTTTTTTTTACTAGAAAACTGCTTTAAAAAACAGTACGAAAATTATCTCAAACGAAGCCTAAGTTTTCATTTGGACCAACTTTCTTACTGCTTCTTAAAACTTAGAAAGTTGCTTTAAGAAGAAATAAGAAAGCTGTTTGGTCCCAAATGAAGCCTAAATCTTCATATATTTCATTATTGCTTATAAATCACAGCTTGTTTTTCAAGATACTAAAGGTTTGTTTAGGATTACTTTAATATTTATTTTAATTTTTTAAACATTTGTTAACGAATCAAATTAATTTTAAAAATGCTAAGAGTAATTTTGAGGTGTTTTGAATACTTTTAAGAATAACTATTATCATCGCGTACAAAGTATGTATTTATCGTTGCCGGCGACCATCATCGCTTTTTTGGTCACAACTATTGCACCATCGACGATCACCGTCATTATTATATAGATCAGCATCTTGATATCAAATACAATTTAGTTTATATCAAAATATAAACACGATAAAAATAAATTAAAAAACAAAAAATGAAAGTGATACCAACTAGGCTCCAAAATTAATATATTTTTTCTCTAAGAGGAAGATCTTTTCTCTTCTTATTTGGTGGTGTTCTGTCTAGCTTTCTTTAATAAGCACTACATATATTTGAGTAAGCATTATTTACTCAACTGAGCTCTTGATGTGTGATATTTAATGATGCTAACAAGCATTGTTAGAGGAGTTATACAGGAAGTGAGGGCATATCCAACAGAACTGGATATGGTCAGTTGCAGTTCTATGAGTTGTCCATCCGAAACACATTCGTACTTGTATTTTTGCATCTGTGAACAGTGCGACGTCAATATTAATATTGAACTATTCATACACCCATTTTTTTAATTATAAAATTATCCTAAAATTATTATATTTTAAGATTTTGATCCTAAATATAGTAGTTTAATTTATGTTATTAATTTTTCAATTTTAATATGTTTATACGTAATTAATTTATTTAAATATAATGAGAAAGAATATACAAAGAATATTTTTTTTTGGTGTTAGAAAAGGAGTTCGATTGTAGATGAATTAGTGTTTGATAGAATTTTTTTTTTCAAAAGATAAAATTCCATTAATAAAAGAAGGATACAAATAAGACCAACAAAGTACAAAGTAAAAAAGTATGGTGCTATAACATAAAGAAGAGGCAACAAAAAATGAAGGAGAAAAACCAGTCAAGCTCAGTCATTGGCAATAAGCTTTTTGCAACCACCCAGAATCTAGGCAATGACCATCCAAAAGAGGAAGCAAGCAACAACCCACACCCATAATGACACAAAAGGACAAGCATAATCACACATCCCATATAAATGCCACCAAAAATAGCAGAGGAAGCACCACCAATGGTTGCCAACAAGCCAGAATTGTCCAGGCGGTAAGCAAAAAGCCACCACATCATTGCTCAGACCATCAAAAACAGCAAAGGCAATCCACCAACCAAAGCTACCAAATTTATCCACCAAAACGGCCAGAAAACTCCAACGAATCAAGCTAGCCCCAACAACGAGACCACAACAACACAAAGGCATCCAAATCCAAAAAGAAAACTCATTTATGTTTGGATTTACGACGTCTACGCCTACCAATCTCTTAAAAAAAACCATCATCAACAACTTGAATAATATTTAAATCAAAGTTATCCCGAGAATCCAAAACATTCTCATTAGCTCCCTCCCCGCTAGCTGAAGAAATATCATCATCAAACCAGTCACCATGATCTCCCAAATTACAAGCACGGTGAGCTAACAAAGCATTATTTGAAATAACGGATATATGCACATCAATAAGAGGTACATCCTCATCACCATTAGGAAAATAATCACAAGAACAAACGAGAGAGTTCAAGTGAACCTCACCACTTACAACAGTAGGGCAATCAATCTCACGATCCCTAGGATGAAAAACTGCAACTTCACCATCACTGACAACATTCGAATCAGGAGAGGCATTAGGACTAGCTACCAAATTGACTAAGCAAGGGTTCGACTCAGGGACCATAACAACATTAGAAACAGGAGAGGCATTAGGACTAGCTACTAAATTGACTAAGCAAGGGTTCGACTAGGGAACCACAACAACACCCTCATTAATTCCAGAAAATGAGCCACATGAAAGACATCAGACGACAAATAACATGTCTCCGCAACAAGAACAACATTCTCAGAGTTACCATTGGCATTATCCACAGCAAGAGCACCATCCATAAAAATCTCCCCATTAACCACAACCTCAATAGGACTAACCAAAGTTTCAACCACAACATTAACCTTTACATCATAATTATTATGATTAACCGAATCAAACTATAAAAACCAACCAATGGGAACTGCATAGAAGCCGCAAGCGCGAGAACCTCTTCATCCGAAATCCAAAGAGATGACAACCCACAAAACGAAGAGGGTTTGATATTAGGAAAGCGAGTATCCAAGGAAAAACTAGACAAAGCATCAACAAAAGATCGAGATTTAGTCAACCCATCCAAAAAACTAGGGTCGACTTAAGGTTTCATTGTCATTCCGGCCACAAGGGCCAGAGGAGGAAAAACAAGAAAGCGTAAAGAGAAAAACACATACAAATTAACTAAACAGAGGAGGCGGAGGCTTCCTTGAGAGCATTGGCACCAAGTGGATGCGGAACCCTAGCAAAGCAGCGGGAGAAACGTATGGCGTTGTATTGATTAAGTGATTGTGTTTGATGTAATTGTTATTGTACTTTGAAGTGAAAAATATATTGTTCAGTTGAAGATATCACGAGGGGCTCTCATGCATAAAAAAAAGTTGTTAAGATATATATAAAAATAGAAATTAGTCTTATATAAATATTTAATCTTTATAGACACCCATAAATAATATATTATCTATATAAGCAATTTGTTCATAATCATAGATATTATCCAAAGGGATGATAATTTTATCATACCTCTAAAGCATCTGATATAATCATCTAATCACCAAATAGAGCATTAAATCATTTATTTGATAGGGTATTTATTCAGATTTGATATTTTAAGTACTGTCAATTATGATTTTATATTGCTTTATGCATTTTATATGTAAATCTTTTAGAATATAAAATAAAAAAAAAACTAAATGAGATGATTTTGTGAGCAAAATATTTAAATTATAAATTAGTAGCGGTTGTTAAATTAAATTCAAAATTATATGAACTTATTTCAACAAATTTATAGTTAAATTGAATATCTCAATGAAAATAATACATTGATATTAAACATAATTTGATCAATATCCAAATGATAATCTGTATCAGAAACTTGAAACATAATTAGAAACATAAAGATATTAATCAATGAAAATAATACATTTGCAAAAGTCATATAATTTAATTTATTTATTTTGTATAAGAAAATAAAAATGCTGCACCAAAAGGGTTTAGAGGAATTTGTTAAGTTTAAAAATAATACTAATGTATAAATACATCCAATTAATTTAATAAATTTATATGAGAGTGTAGATGTTGGAAAGTTCATGAAAGTACCCAAATAAGTCATATATTACAACAATACCCCTTCTTAAAGGGAAAGAATGTATTACATCAACAACCACAAGAAATACAAATTAATGAATAAATAATAAAGCCCATAGTTCACAAAAAACACCTCACCATTCCACATTTTCTCAATTTTGCCCAAATTCAACTGATTTTATTCATTCGAAGTAGTTGAAATTAGAGAAGTCGGGCTTGCCTTTCATCCTCTTAGAATTAAGGAAATCCTACGTAATTATGTAAAATTTTATATTTAAATTTTATTGTAATTATTTATGTTATAAAAGCTTCATCTCTATCAAATTTTGAGAGATTTTTTTCATCTTCTCATTTGAAATCATAATTCTGCAAGGCACTCTTACCGTTTGTGACGATTTTTTTGTTGCTTCTTAAACCAGCTTTATAGTTTAAATTTTTTAATTTTTATAACTAAAAAGCTGCTTTAAGAATGAGTAAGAAAGCCGTCCCAAACGAAACCTCAGTATACCCCCATGAAGTGAAGCCATTGACATCTTTTAGCTCCAAGCTTTCCTTCTCCTATACCCACAACACTAGAACAAAATAGAAGCAGAAATGCAGAAATTACCTTGAATTTGGCCTGGAAGAAAAGGAGTAAGTAGGCCGGATGACTGGCCGTGGATGCCTAGGTGATAGCTGTAATGTCTGTGAACGCTGAAGCATATCAGCCATCAATGGCGTCTGGTAGGAATGAGTAAGACCAGAACTATCAGTGGAGGTTCCTCTGGTAGTAGCTCTTTGCCATGAATGAGAGCTCAGCCCTGAAAGCATATAAGCCCTTCCTGATTCTTCATACCTCTGCCTGCTTTCCATCCTCTCCTGCATTTCCCTCAGCTCAGCATCAAGAGAAACACAAAGCCGATCGCCTGATCGTCTGGCGGCCGACATTGAAAGTACGGAACGCTGAGCTTCAAGAATCGACACAGCTTCAGAAAGAGCGCCCCGCTCGGCCGCCATCCTGGCTTCTGCCATTGCCTTGGCTGCCCATACCCGAATCCTTTCGCGGTCTACTTCAATAGATGTCACTCTTTCTGCTAAATATTCTGGCCTTTGGATTCTAACATCTTTGCCTTTTACATTCACTTTCTCATTAGACAATGGATCTCTGTAGGAGCAACAAACCTTGAACAGCACAGTTTCTTCATCATTCACTGGTGGAACACTAACAGAAACCAGAAAATCCCTCTCTTCATCTGCATACAAATCTCCAACACTGATTGAACCTTTCATTCCATCAATGACTCTGTTGGCATAGCTGCCTGATTGTATCGAAGAAAGGTGCATAGCAGGGTGTACACACTCGATCTCAACAATCAATTCTTGCACCAAGACACTAAGAAGCCCACCAATGCACTGTGCGAAAGCATCCTGGATTGCAAGTTCAGATTCAATAAATGAAAAAGTGCCACCTGAAGTCTCTGAAATTGAATGCATGGAAACAGAATCATGGTCTGCACCAAAGCCAAAAACGTGAACAGGAATCTGATGGCCGGTGTCGCAACGAATGGAGGAAGGCAGGAGAGATTGGTAGTCTGAAAATGTAAGATTTGTGCGGCTACCAGCTGGGGAAACAGTGTATGTGTCTTGACCATCTGAAAGGAGTATAATGCTGCTTACAGGATTTTTCTCCTTCCTCTCTTCAATCACCTTGGCACCTTTCCTCAGTCCCTCAGCAATATTGGTTCCACCACTTGAAACCAAAGAATTGATAGCCTGCAATGCATAGAGCCGGCCAGGCTCGGTCATACGGCGAAGAGGGAAAAGGCGGTGTGCAGTGGAAGAGAAGGCGATGACCGAAAGTCGATCGGAAGGGCTAAGATTCTGGATGACAAAGCCCATGGCACGTTTCAGTAGAGCAAGCTTTGTGCCAGCCATGCTGCCACTGATATCAAGCACGGTTACTAGATCAATGGGGGCACGAGAAGGCTGTAATGCTGTCAGGCTTGCATTCTGGTTTCCATAAGGCTGGGGAGGTCTTGCAACAGCACAAGGGGCCTTTAAGTGGATCAGTACAGAGAAGGATTCTTCAGAAGCCATTTTTGGTATGGCACTGAACTCGGGGTATGCCCTGACATCAATTGTCCTGGTTGATCTATGCTGAGAATCCTTGACTGTTTCTAACAGAAACTCTACAGGTTCATCATCGTCATAATCATTTGGCTCAGAGATGTTAGAAAGAGAGGCCAGATGATGTTGCCTGTTGAATGAACCTGAATGAATAGATCTACGCAAAAGCATTACTGTCCCAACATCTTGTGGCCAATTAACTGGGTTTACTCTGGCTGTCCCAAGAGGAAGGTCAGAAGATGGACTTAGGAAAGGAACCTCCTTCCATTTAGCTCTGCAAATTGGACAAACACGGTTTCCATGCTTAACGTTTGAAGCGATGCAAGTGAAATGGAATACGTGCGAACATTCAGCAGTGAAGAGGGCACCATGGCCTGTTTTCATATTGCCCAAACATATAGCACATGTTTTCTGGAAGAAGAGAAAGTTGGGAGAATAACAAAGTTATGAAAGTATATTTCTCATAATTTTAAGTTCAAAAAGAACCAGTTCGTAAGTGCACGGAATAAAAGAAATCAGGTCACAGAAAACCTTTACAGGCCTTCTCCAGCATGAAGAAAGATTATTCTTTGCAAAAAATACTATGTTGCACCGATACGGATACGGGACACATCAATTCTTAAAAATACAGGATACATGTATGATGCGGACGCCACCTTATAATTTATAAATCATACATAAAATTTAAGAAAGCAATTAAAGCATAATATTTTAAATGACAAAAAAAATGAAAGCAACATCAATTGTAGCCTTGTAGCTTATAATATCAAAATAAAAGTAAGCATTAAATGTCTAGTATCTTCTTTTTCCTTCTCCATACTACTATGGTTGGCTCGAGCAACTTCTCAATGTTACCCTCTCTCTTTACATCATTTTTCTAGAATTTTTTTCCTTTTTAAACGGGACACACGTATTCAAAACGAGCGTCCTTTTAAAATTAAATATTATTTTAATTGGATATGGCTTTGTTGTATCCGACAAGTATCGGTGTCATATCAGACGTGTATCCGTGTCCGACACATATCCGATACAGTGCGCCTTCATAAATAGATGTATCGGTGCATCATAGAAAAAATAAGAGGAGAAACTTCATTCTAGCATTTATCTTTCATGAAGTTGGAACTAGGACATCTCTTGTTGTAGCAATGAACTCAATCTCAATACTATTGAATATCCAAACACCTTATTTGCAAGAAGTATGGAATCAAATAACAGGCCGCAAGACTTCATAGCATGTTCAGCAACTTTGCAATATGAACCCATCTTATTTATTTTGAAAAGGTGAAAACATAAAAGAGGTGGCTAATAAAAATTCCCAACATTAGAACCGTTCATATTGACAAATTTGCAGCTTCAAACTTTATAAGCAAGCCACAAAGATCAGAGCTTTGATCTCTATAAGCAAGCCTATAAGATAAAGATTTGGATCAAGTATGAATAATGAAATAAGAATATAAAGTCCCATGGTCATGAAAACATCCAATTAATGACAGTAAAAGCACACAAAGTACGATCAGTTACGAGCTTATTTCCCCATCCATGTCAATGGTTCAAGAGTTCATTTCAGAAGGCCCTCATCTAAAAGAAGTAATGACATTTAGGCTCACCTCCAGCTCGCCAAAATAGAAGGAAAACTCAAAATACTAACGTGGGAAGAGATTCTCAATTGCAATCTCAGGAATAAATGACTTACGTCTATGGCATTAATGGGAAAAAGCATAGCTTGCCAGGTCATAGAGCCCAAAAGAAAGGCCTTTTGGACTATTGGATGGATGGCACATGGTATAGATGCATGCCAAATCCATCAACGGAAATTTAAACTTATTTTAGGTTGACCTAAAGGAGCAAATTGCGACGTAAGCCTTAAAGGAGGCAACTATGGCACAACTCTTAAGGGAGAATTCTATGGTGTAGGTCTTGTGAAAAATGATGCACTACAGGTAATGTCTTAAGGAAGACAATTATGACTTAGGTCTTTCTGGAGCTGATTGTGACATAGGTTTTATTAGACATGTTTACAACATATGTCTAGCAAAATAGGTTTGTTGCAGATGTCTTATGAGATACAAGTGTGGCAAAGATTTTGAGGGAGATAGAGGTCTTAAGAGAGATAGCTGCAACACAGGACTTGAAGGATGTGACTATGATGCAAATCATTTTTATAGGTGGCTATGATGCAAGTCTTGT
Organism: Dendrobium huoshanense; assembly: GCA_016618105.1. Classification (NCBI taxonomy): domain Eukaryota; kingdom Viridiplantae; phylum Streptophyta; class Magnoliopsida; order Asparagales; family Orchidaceae; genus Dendrobium; species Dendrobium huoshanense. The sequence goes on from CM028343.1 coordinate 35,216,299, forward strand.
GAGAGATGGTCATGGCATAGGTCATGATGGAGATGGGCTATGAAGGTCATGCTAAAGGCAATTATGGCATGTCATGTTGGAAAAAGCTGCACTGTAGTCTTGTTGGAGATGGCTATAGTGCACATCTTATGAGGGACAATTATAATGATGTTAGTGATATAGGCAACTTATGTCATTTACTACTTAAGCACTTTCAAATTATTGCTTCTTATATATTGTGGATTTTAATATATAGGACATTTTACTTTGAATCTAATAAAAAAACTTTATAAAAGCATCTTCTACCCCTCAAAATTCTTCTGTGAAATAATTCAAAATAGCTCACATAACATGACATGCAAAATGCTTGGGGATTTCCATAAGCAACACAAATCTACATTAGCAACTTTGAAAGATTCTTCCATTTGAGGCCTTGCTGGATAGATTTTTTGTAGTTCATTGCACCTTCGAAAGTAGACTCGAAACACCAGAAAACATATTATGTTTGCATTTTTTTCATTCCTCTTTGCCTGAGTTTCAAAGGCTTTCTAGAGATCGATTACAGATGTTCTTAGCAAGCTTATGTTCAATCATTAGGATGTTAGGAAAGAGAGAGTTCTTTGGTCAAATGACTTCCATTATGAGTTTCTTTCTTTTATAGAAAGCAACCTTCTTCTATAAATAGATGGAATTTACTTGATTTGATTTTAAATTTAATTTTTTTGGCAAGCATTGTTAAATTTTAAATTATCAAAGTATTATCTTAATAGTTAATTATCAGTAATAAGAAGCAAGTTAGGACTTCTTGGCACTATCAACCTTATTTTTCTGATGGAATGAACAAATTTGTAAATGAGATGGTCGGTCCTTACATGAAAATGTGTGTTGATGTACAACGTAATATTGATGCATATACCCACTATAACTATAGAGTACCGCTTAATGATAATCATATCATAATGACGACAAGAACATTATTTTGAGGTTAGATCCTGAATTTATCTCTGTTTTAACTTTTAACTTGTTTCTTAATGAGGGATCGTCGCTTATTTTTAAGATGTGCATGAAAGAGTATCATTTAGTCATTCTTCATCGATGGTTGATTGGGACTTCCCAAGTAGTGTTTTTGACATAATTATTGCTTACCATGAATAAGGTATATGGATGAAGGATGCTAAAGTCCTTGCACTTGAACAATCTTCGATGAATAGTTAATCAACGAGAGCGAGATGATTTTTAACATATCACATCAAATTATTGTATAAGAGAGATGATTTTCCACATCACATCAAATTATTGTATAAAAGAAATTGAACTAGTAAAGTGAGGGTCGATCCCAATTGACTAAGCCTTTTTAGGTCTTATACACACAAACAATTAAGAGAATTGGAATGTAGGAATTGTGAATTTTTATGCGTAAAATCAAAGAAAAGAAAAACCTGTGATGCCTTACTTTGTTAAACAATTTTTACTAGTCTAAAAAATATAAAATGAACCAGTTTTCTCCATATGCTGCAAAAGAGTCAATACACTGTAAAAGAATTGTCGTTTAAGTTGATATGAGAACAATACATCAATCATTACAGCATCAAATGTTTATGGCTGAAGCACAGGTTCTGTTGGAGACTACTGGGCATAGATCTTACCAGAGATAATTATGGCAAAGGTTTTGAAAGATATAATTATGGTACTAGCATTAACAAAGATGGTTGGGGTTCATATTTGATGAGAAGAGGCTATAATGCAAGTCTTATGAGAGACTATAGAAGCGCAAGTCTTGAAGAAGATGATTGTGGCAAAAGTTTAATAAGACAGTGATGAAAGCCATAAAAGATTATAGTGTAGGTCGTGCTACATAAAACTACACTGCAAGTCTGGCTAGAGACTGAGACAATAGCAATGAAGGTTTAGCAAGAGATGGCTATGGGGTAGCACCAACTTTGAGGAAGACAGCTACAACACAATACAGGCCTTGAGAAAGATGGCTGCAGTGGAGGTCTTATAAGAGATGGTGACACGAGTTTAGAGACACATCAATGGCGCATGTCTTGAAGAAGGCTGTTGTGGCGCAGCTCTTATAAGAGACAGTGACATAAAACTTGAGAGAGGCATCACTGGCGCAAGTCTTAAAGGAGACGGCCGCAGTAGAGATGAGATGATTGCAATGAAAATATGGAGACAAAAGGACAAAGAACAGGCCTTGAAAGAGACGACTACAATGCAATTCTTATGGGAGACCATCACAGTGAAGGTCATGGTAAAAAAAAAAAATATGACACAAGTTTTGTTAGAGATAATCGAGGTACAAGACTTTTGAGAGATAATCACAGTGTGATATGGCACATGCCTTATGGAAGGCGACTTTGATGTAAGACTTGTGATGGATGGACGTAAAATTGGCCAATGGGCATAGGCGAAACCCAAGATGGTTGAGCGTGGGCAATTGCCCACCTTCTAATTTTCTTCTCTTTATGATCCAATTCATGCATATAATTGCTAAGCCGCCCTTCTCTTCCTTTCTATCATTCACGTCATTTGTATATACCCTCACTATGACGCTAAAAATACTGCCTGTACCATGCCACCATTTGCACACTACGTCGATGCCGCCTATAAAGTTTGCCTGCGCATGGAATTTTTATTGGGTCAGGTAACCTGATGTAGAGATACATCAGGTACCCAATAAAAAAATGTCACATGCACTTTAAACAAAAAGCACTCAGCTTTAAACAAAAAGTAAGTGCATGTGGAATTTTTTTATTGGTTACCTGATGTATCTCTACATCAGGTTACCTGACCCAATAAAAATTCCTGCACATGATACCATCGCTACACCTGGTGTTTGTATGCAGTTGCGGCTATGTTTGTCCACCATCAAAAGAAAAGCTACTTTCACCCTTGATTGGCCCACTGAGATCAAAGGAAAATATACCTCATAAAATCAACAACGAAAATCAAAGAATGGTGCATCTAGACTAACATGATTGGCCTATCGAGACAAAACGCACTCATGAGGCAGATAATAGTGGTTTAGTAGTGGTCTCACAACATTCATCACTAAAGATATATTATTAACTATCTAAATACACCATATCGTAGGCTTCAACATCAACAACACACCATGGTAAAAAGATTGAAATTTTATCAATCAGCTTGACAATAAATAAGAATAAATATTCATAATCTCAAAATTGAGATTATAAAAAAAGATCCTCTCCTTGAGAAGCCATGTTGTTATAAGCAATTTATTAAACAAAGGCTTGTGGAGATCATAGTGACTTTGACAAACCCAAATCTCTGCAGGATGAATCACAAGATCAATGAGTTGATCAATTTGAATAAAATGGTAATCGGTTCCATTTTTCAAGTTGTTTTGAGATATATGCTCCACATCAAGATTAGTGCTTAATCATATAGGAATTTTAATGATCCCAATAATCATAATTACCAGAGCTAGATACTTCAAACTGGTTGGTAAGTAAAATCTTAATGAATCCTCCTCACTTCTCTTAATTAATAGAGGCTTGATAGTTTCCATGAAACCCTCATCAATCTTAATACACAAAACTCATCTTGGCCTGCTGGTTAGATATTTCGGTTAAAGCCACAAAGTCTTGGGTATATTGTTGCATGTGAGTTTGTGATTAAAGCTTCATTTGGGACGACTTTTTTATTGCTTCTAAAAGCAACTTTCTAGTACAAAAATTAAAATTTTTATACTAAAAAACTGCTTAAAAAAATAGTAAGAAATTCAACCCAAACGAAGTCTAAATTAGCTCAAAGTCCCCAATAAAATCTTAATTGACATCATCCAACAATAGGAAAATAGGTGGCAGGAAAATGAGGAAAAGAATAACAAAAAGGAGAGGACAAAACACGCTAAAGACACATTACTAGTTGAATAGCATTGCTGCCAACAAAAGAAGGAACTACCATTTTTGTCCAAGCGTTAGAGTAACGTATTCTCAACATTTCTTAGGTAAGACAAATCGCAACCACTCACAAACAACCAACTAGTCGACCACACCCTATTGAAAGGAAAAATTAAAAGAAAGAAGGAAAACCAATGTGGTTAGAAAAATCAATTTTTGCAGTGATAATCCTTCAAGCCAAATCAGGTCTCTAATGACAAAAACTAGAGTGCAAAGTTGCAGCAAAATATTTGTTCCTTATTTAGGCAGGATTTATGCACCATTTAGTTCAAACAAAATTTTGGTACAGCCTTAATATTTTTATAATCTCATTTTAGCGTCATTATTGATTAAATCCAAATTTTATTAAATATTATTATTCATAAAATTTAACAGATTAAAGTAATCACTCTCGTAAATTTTAAAGCCTGAAAGAAAAAAGTCCAACAATCTATCAGGATTTAGCAAAAAAAATTCATATTTTAATCCTTCCAAGATTTACTTAAAGGTTTGTTTGGTATCCTATTTTAAGTAGAATTTAAGCAAATTTTCCTCTCAATCAGAAATTTTAGGACTTTAAATCCTCCAATTTTAGCCTAGTTCATAATTAAATCCCACTATTCATAAAATTGAACAGATCTAAAAATTTCTCTCTCGTATAAAATTTTAGATCCAGAATGAATAGTCAAACTAATTACTAAAAGTAAGCAAACATTGTTTAAAACAGTTTTCACTTTAATCCTAAATTTACAAAATTTGAAACAGTATTTTCTATCCTAATATACTGATATATCATCAAAAAAATTATCTTGATTGGGCGCGAATCTTGAGGCAAAATCAAGTTGAAAACTTCCGAAATTAAATTCGAAACCATATGAAGTCTAATCTCAATAAACTTACAGTCGAACTAAACATCTTGAAAAAACGAACCTAACGACACCAAATTTGACTCAATCCGAGCCAAAATGGGTCCAAATCGAATACCCGAAACGCCTTTGTCTAGTTCAAACCATAAATTGGATGACCAAACGATCTCAAAACATGACATGCTTATAGTAGAATTAAGCGGGTTGACGAGACGAATCGAACGAGCCCAAGATCGTCAAATTATGATATCATTAAGATATTCAAATTTCCAGTAAACATACCACAATCAAGGGGAACCCAAGCAAAGAAGAGAAAGGAGAGAGAAAAACTAGAGTTCTCTTGCCACCAGACTCCTACTTGAACACCGTCAGACCACCGACCATCGTCGGGCTTCTGCCCGATCACCAACGGATGCCGGATTTTTGTCGAGCTACCGACTGACATCGGACTTCCACTCGGCCATCGACTGGCCCCGGACTTCTGCTCGGCCACAAACTGACGTCAGACTTCCACCTCGCCGCCAACTGACGATGAATTTTTGCCCGACCACCGAATGTCACCGGATTTCCATCCAATCTCCGTTTGTCACTAGATTTTAACCCGTAATGTTGACTATTTAATATGATCATCTTCAATTTCAAGGACGAATCAATCATTTGTAATACATTCAAACACTAGTTGAATCATTTCAACTGATTTGTCCATTTTATACGATTTTTCAAGTTAAAAATCTTGTGTTTTTGAATTTACTGTTTGTGTGTAGGATATCAGTAGCGTTGTAGCGTTGTAGGGAGACAAGATGAAAAATTCTAACTCTATCGCAAATGTCATTGTGAATAAATTGCTCGCCGGTGGCGGTACCGAAAAACAAAAGCCCAAAAATATCTCCAAAAACATCAGACCCCCAAAAGAAAAACAGAATATCATAATCAACCGCGAATCATGAAAAAAAAAAAATAATTCAACCGCGAATCATGAAAAGGTATAAAGATTTTACCTTGCAAAATCTGCTACCAGATTCCGACATCAGACGTCTGGAAGAGTTTGGGGTCGGCTTAATCGGCATCAACAAGCCGTGATCCACGCGAGAATTACGACCAGAAGAAGCCAGCGAGGCAGCAGCATCTCCGGTGGAACTTTGCGATTTCTTGCCCGTTTCCGGCTGAAGGATTTCCTCCTCGTCCTGAACCGTCGGCACAAAAACGCACGTGCTCAACCCCAGCGCCACCTTCGCCTTCTTCCACAAGCTCCCCATTTCAACCCCAGCGCCACCTCGGCGTTAGGGTTTCGGAGATCAAGGCGGCTGTATTACCCTTCAAATCTACTTTCTCTTCACCGAGATCGTAGTTTTAAGGGGCTTTATTCGCGGGTTGAAAGGGAAGAGAGAGAGAGAGAGAGAGAGAGCCGGGTCAGAACTGAATGGCATTGATTTTCTCTTTGTGAGCCGACATTGGAGAGAAAGAGTAATAACTTCTTTGGGTAGTAGAGTAGACCTTATCGCACCTTTCTCCATTCTCTCTCTCTCTCTCTGGTTTTAAGTTTTGACCAAGTGGTGTGCAGCCTTTGGAGAAATTGGATTTTCAAAATTTAAAGCTTTTTGTATTCCAGAAATGTCACTAGAGTTGTGGCGACAAGAATCACAAAAAAGATGGTTTTTTCGTAATTTATCTAATGTAAAGGGATAGAATAGGAATCTGAGATGAACTGGTTGGTCGCTATGGCTAGCGGTTAAAGATGCAGAGTGGACTTTTACGTGAAAGCGAAATGGGGGAGATAAAGATTTTTATTATTTATTATAATTATTTATTTTAGTTTGTAACCTCTTTTCTTTTCATTTTTTAATTTTATTTATTAGGATTTAAAGGGCAAAATTATGATTCAACTAACCAAACAAATTATTCAAGTCAAATGATAAAATGAGGATTTTGTGTCTTAATGACGTAGAAAATATATAAATAAATAAATAAAAATCGCAAATATGATATTATAATCTTTATATGAAAATTATGAAAAGGAGAAAAATCTCAACTCTTTGCCCAACTTAAACAATTCTATAATATAGGCGTTAATTCCAAAGATTTGATCATCCCTTAATTTATATACAAAAGGATATAAGAGTATGAGAATTTGACTGAAAATATCGGACAACCGATGAGGGGGCAAAAGGTGTTCGAATGGTTGTGGTCGAGTGAGAGCGATCTGATAGTGTTGGTAGTTTGACAACAGTGTAATAGCAATGAATGGGTGGCAGTGGCTCAATGATGGAGGTGGTCAGGCATCAATGATCATGCGGTGGTTGTACAACGATGGAGTTTGAGTGACGACGATGGACTAACAATGGCGGTCGAGCAGCAAAAGGTCAACATTAGTAGTCTTACAATGACAGTGGTCCTATGAAGGCAGTGGTCCAATGATTGTGGTTATGCAGCGAAAGTCCAATAATGATGATTGGGCGGCAGAGGTTTGACAATTGCTATCGGGTGGCGACAATCTAATATTAGTGGTCCGAAAATTGTATTGGTTCAACAATTGTGGTCAGGTAGTGAAGGCCTGATGGCAGCAATCAAATGTTGGTTTCGACTTTCGATGGTCACAATTGCGATCAATCGATGAATGTTTGACGGCAATGGTGATCCGGCGGAACTCTAAGATTTTTTATGCCTTTGACCTATTTTGAATCTCAAGCAAAGAGTCACCTTCATATAAAGATGGGGATTTATTTATAGATTTTTTTAGAGCGGCGTGTCCAATAAATTTAAGGAGAATCCATTATACTCCATCAGACTACTCTTATTGATTTCAATGAACATATACCTTTTGTTCAACATTTGAGTGCCTTAATGCTGTTGAAATTAAGCGATCTTAGGCCCTTTGGATTCGCCTAGTTAAGTTGACGTGCACATGATAATTTAAAGTACTAATTATAAATTTTTTGAAAAAATTATAAGTCATAGTCCGGCTAAAATAATTTTACTATAATTTATGATTTGTTATAAATAGTGTATATCCTCATAATTATGAAAGATAATGATATGATTTAGGAGTGTAATGATAACTTTGCAATATTAAACTGATTTCATGCGCCAATATTTTATTTTAATACAAAAAATGTATTGATAAGAATTACTGTTCAATCAACAACCTTTTTTAAAATATATTTATTTATTTTAAATACATATATTGAATAAGAAGATACAAATTTTATTTGTTTTCTAGTGAAATATTTACAAAAATAAGTATGTGATAGCCATTGCTGATTATAATAAATAAAAAAAATTTATTATAATTAAATTTCTTAAGTATATTTTTAAATTTAATTATTATTACTAACTAATTAATAATGAATTTTAATAAGCATCATTTAAGTTTGATTACTATTTAATTAGTTTAATAAAAAGTAATAAGAGTTATTTTCATTAATTAGTAAATAAACTAATTATATATATAATTACAAAAAGTTTCAAACATTTAATAACATTTGTTATCTTTCTTTGTAAGGTAGGCCAAATTTTTTAAATTGAACCTTGTTTTCATAGAAAACACATAAGCTATTGTAAATATAAATGAAATTTCTAACATTTAATAAACTATAGATTAAAATAAAACAAATATGCTTTTAAACTTAATATACATTTTTTTCAATGAAAATATATATTTAACAAACAATTATTTAATTTATTTTTATATAAAAATAAATATTAATGTTAAAGTTGTTTGGATAGTTCAAAATTATTATTAATTTTATTTATATCAAAATAAGTGATGGTGTTAAAAAAAGCTAGAGAGACTAAGAGCAAACAAGCAAGAGAGAGAGACAGAGGGAGAGAGAGAAAAGAACCGTCATTTTAAAGTACTCCTTAAGTTGCTCATTATTCAAGCAACTTTGGGTGTCATATAGACAACCTAGTTGCCTATGTGACAGCCCAAATTGCTTAATATCCAAACTTCTAACAACTTTTTTAAATTATTTTAAAAGCATGATATTTTGATTAATCGAAATTAAATTAAAGCTCATATTAATTTTTTTTCTAATATTATGTTGTTAAGAAAATATACTGTAAATTTTAGGATTTATTGAAGGCTATATCTCATACTAATTAAAGTGGCTCAATTCAAAAAGATAGCTCACATATATATTTAACCTTAGTGTCACAAAATTTTGATGTATTTTAATATTTAATGTCTAAATCTTTTATATTTACCTCTATATCATTTTAATATCTAAATCACACCAAAATACATACAAGAAATATATGTTTTACTTGAAATAAGTTAATTTCTATCTTATTATTTATGTGATTTAGAAAGTTTTGTTATGTAAATAAATATAAATATTTAGTTGTTAAATATGTAAATACATAAAAAATTTGTGACATTTATATTATTATTATTGTTATAAGATTAAAGTTTACATGTTTTTTTCTTTGAGCCCAATTGTTATGCCATTTTTTCTTTCGAAAGTTGAGAGCCAATTTCATTCAAGCAATCTAAATTACAAATATATAAATAAATGATTAATATAATGATATATATTATTTTGTTTTAATATAGATAGCATTGATATTTCAATATAATAACACCTAATTAAATATATAATATTTCTTAGATAACACTGACGTTTAATAGCATAGGTGTCTTAATAACACAAACATCTCAATATACCAATGAATATAACCACCCTACAATCAAAGAAAATGTGAATTTCTGCTATTGGATCCTCTTCTCCACCTAACATTGCCGCCTTTTGTGCATCTCTTGTGACTAAGATTTTGTTTGGAACAACTTTCCTATTGATTTATAAAACAACTTTCTAGTATTAAAATATTTTGAACTTGAAAATTGCTTTAGAAAGTAGTAAGAAAGTTGCCACAAACGAAGCTTAGGCATGTAAAATTATGCTGTGTTTGTTTCCACAAGTGAATCTTATTTAACTTATCGTTGCATGTTATGTTACATGAAAAATGATATCAAACAAGTATAGATATTACAAAAAATATATATAAACATTCACTACTATTAAAATAGGCATTCGCAGCATTATATTTAACTTCTAGTTGTTTAAAAGCATTTTTTTAAATGAAAAGATGATCGAAAGAACGACTGAATGGCGACCGGGAATTCGATTAGGATAAATGAGAGATGAGTCGGAAAATACCTATGAACCGAGCAACTGAATGGCGATTGAGAATTTGTCAGTGATGACTGATTCAGCTACGACAATGGATTCTACGTACGTCAGGACTAACGCATTTGGACATGGATGGGATGAAGATTTAGCTGGTTGCGCGCGAAGGGTTACACCGTCGATGAAGGGGACTCCATGTGAAGGGTTGACGACGACAGATTTGAAGGTGACTGAAGATTTGGCGGCGACGGTGGTTTCAGCGGTATTGGAGGAATCGACGTCGAGCAAATGCATGTAGAAAACAAAGGAATCACAAACAAAGCTGAGCACGGGTTGAATGGCTCGATTATGGCACGAAGAGGGTAAATATGCCCATTTCTAGCATCAGTGAAAACCGCTCCGAATACTGATTTATAGCATCGATTTGCTAACCGCCGCTAATAAAAACTATAAAAACTTCATATTTTTAGTAGTGATTGTAGTAGCCATCATACTTGAGGGATTTAAAATATGTACATAAAAAAGAAGAAAAAGATCATTAAGCATACAAGAACGTAGGTAAAATACATCTGGTAGAAAGTCTGGAGAGATGCCAGCTGGAACTCTTACATATGATGTACTTTTACATGCCTAATAGGATAGAAATTATCTTACAAACCTATTTTGAGAGTTCAGAGCAACTCAAAGGCAGGAAAATAGGGAAAACTCGCAGCTCTTAATTGGAAAAATCCGCCGAAAATTAAGTAAATTTCATGGCAAAACAATCTGACTGAAAACTCGCAGCATGAACTAATTATCGTGAAAATTCTGGCGGAAAAATTTCACAGGAATTTCCCACTATAATTCATGATTTTCATGTAGTGAAACAACGATGTAAATATTAAAATAAATGAGGAAGAACAGTTTTAGAGAGGACTTGAGAGGGAGACACTAAGCACGACAAGCTATCGAGATTATTTGAATGATTTGGAGAGAGGGAACTCATATATACCTCGCACACGATGCATGGGAGAGAGGTAGAGTGTTAACCGCAAAATGTGTGAGTTACCAAATCAAACGTCAAACGAGATCTTACATCGCTAAATTGAAAATCCTAAAAGGCAAGCGAAGTTTTGCAGCGAGCTCCAGGCGAAGAAGCTTCTTTAGTGATTCTTCATACGAAGCACGAGAGGTCGAATAAGAAAGTTGAAGTAGCCAAGCGAGATGTGAATAGCACGAGAAATTGAATAAGAAAGGTGAGTGGGATCCGAAGAGGCGTGAATCAAATAGTGGATATTTATTGTAATTTTAAAAAAGAATAGCTAGGATTAGGGGTGTCAATTTCGGATCACGGGTCGGGTTTGGGTAGGACCCGGAACTGACCCGGGTTCAAACAGGTCGACCCAAATCCGACCCGGTTAGGTAAACGGGTCGTAAATGCGAACCCGGACCAGACCCGGCGGGTTGCCGGGTTGACCCGACCCGACCCGGGAACTGTCGCGTGGGGTTGCCAGGTCGCGGGCAGCGGGGTGTGCCGGAGTGGTCGTGGGTAGCAACGGCCAGCGCTGGGGTCGCGCCTACTGGTGCGGGATCGCGAGTCGTGACAGCGGGGTCGCGCTGGGGTCGCGCGCGGTCGCGACAGGCGACAGCGGGCAGGGTCGCGACAACGGGCAGGGTCACGAGAAAGCGGGTTCGGGGGTTGACATGGCAACCCGTCGGGTCAACCCGAACCCGACCCGTTTTTCAAACAGGCCGATTTCTGGAATCCGAACCCGACCCCGACCCGTTTTGAAACCGGGTCAGGTCCAACCCGAATTTTTCGGGTTGGGTCCGGGTCGGGTTTTCATGTCGTGTCAAATATTGACACCCCTAGCTAGGATTATGTTTGAGAAGAATCATATGCCACACTTTAATACTAGTATAGATATAAAAAAAAATTGCCTAACAAAAAAAATATTTCTTCAAATCACAAAGTCAAAGACTTAGAACCAAATTTTTTCTTCTTCAATAGAAATAAGAGAACAAATTCACAACAAGACAAATTAAGTTGCATTAATTCATCATCAATGAGATTTCAAAGAGTTTTTTATTCTAAGAATACTTAATTTGTCATTAAAACCGCTGATTCTGATGCCAGAAATTTTAATAGACTTATCGGACATATATTAATTAATGCTTAAACAACTAATATTTCCCTGTTTGGTGAGATTGAGCCTTTGAAATTAGACTTATTAATTCGACTGGAAATTGATAGCCATGTTCATATTCTTAAGTGTAGCTTTAAATTATGAGTTTTAAATGATTTCAAATGGAGTCTTCTGCCCATAGTCCAATTCTGCAATAATGCTCTTCTTCTTTAAACAAAAATTGTGAAATCAAATTTAATTGAAAGTTTGCTTGTGGAAATACCTAATAGTGTTGTTGGTTCTCATTTGAATCTCGTGAGAATTGGGCTTGTTTTGTCTCATCTTTTTTGCCAGATTCTTCTTGATCTAGAAAGTCTTGAACAAAGGTTAAATCGAAGTGGCGAAAAAGGAACGACAGTGGATGTGAAGGGTTGACGGTAGGATTTACGGGATTTAGCTGTTGAAGCGCACAAGGAGAAAAAGTTCTTACTTTCTTTAATGGGCACAATTCACAAGTGTCATTTTATTATTAGTATAGATTAAGGAAAACAACAAATACTATATAAGCTTCGAATACAAGACCTCTTACTTGAAGCCACCCAACCAATATATCAAAGTGAGCTGCATAGAAAACGAGCTCAAAACAACTACATTAATCTAAAATAGGTAGCCCAACAGAAGAGTTGATGAAGAGAGAGAACTTCTAGTGCATATCTTGATCCACTACCCTCCAAATGTAGAAAAAGCAAGTATGCAAGTAACCAAGAAAAATAACTTATTATTAATCTTAAAGTTATGATATATATAATAATATGGAGCTATAATTTTGTGTGGACACCGGACGGTTCTTCAGTCCAGTTACACGCTCGGTACCGAGCAGTACCAAGCGCGGGTACGAATGCGATACATTTTTTAGGTGACTGCGTATTTTTATTGATCTCCAGACTCCACACAATAATAAATCAATAATATGACAGCTTATGCACCAACACAACCTGGTAGATCATTTTTGCGCCAAATGTAGTAAACAAGCATATATAAGCGGCCAAGAGAAAGAGCTTCTTAAGAATCTTACCATGTTATATATGAACATATATATGCCAGTTTCTGCAGCAGTTGTTCTACTCTTTGATCAGGCAGCCCCGTCTTCTTCTTTATCTACCTCTCGGACTAGCAGTAATATGTCAAGTGCTCTCCTCTGAACGGATAAGCGCTGAAACTGCCAAACTTTGAAGTTTTTCGAGGTCTTCTTCCTACTTCGTACAATCCTACTATACCTTTGCCCTCTCTCTCTCTCTCTCTCTCTCTCTCTCTCTCTCTCTCTCTCTCTCTCTCTCTCTCTCTCTCTCTCTCACTCACTCTATATAATAGCAGTCGTGTAGCTCTCCTCCTACCAAATTAATCTTGCTCTCTCTTATTCCCACTGCACCTTTCTTTCCATAAGGATTAGTGGGATCTGTAAAGAGAGGAAGGATGAACTTTGTTAGCAGGAAGATCTACCTCTACAACGTCACCATGGGACTCTACGCGCTGGATTGGTGGGAGAGATACCTCTTCAGTATCCTTGTACTTTCTACCTGTTGAGATCTCGTTCATTTTCTTGACTGTAATGCCGATCTTATCGTGTTTGTTTATAAGATTTTTTGATATTATTCCTGTTTTATTCAACTTGGCTGTGGAAACTATTTTGTTTTGTTTTGACAATAGGAAAATTTGTTAAGGCTTTAAGGCATATATAGAAAGTCTTAACTCTCGAACTAGACACACTGATCATAGTTCTGCTCTGGTTCATCTGTTACAATGGGATTCGGTCGGCCACCCAACTCTTCAACAGGTAATTAGCATGGATTACTTGAACGAACATGCTTAGTATTAATTCTTTGTGGAATTGTGAGATGTTGAATTCTGGGTCTAATAGAGGAGACATTATTCTGTTCAAAGTCCGGACGGGAAGTTTTCGTTCGGATGTGAGTGTATATGTACATGGTGTACAATTTTATATACAGTTTGATTTTTTTTTATACACGATGTGTATAGATACCGCATACACTCACAGTCCGCACAGAATAATTTCTCCTAATTAATAGAGATGGAGCTGCTTTCTCTTACGGTAATTATTGCTTTGAATGTTCTTCATTATTTAGACAGTGCAACACTGATGCTTCAGCACAATTAAAATAAAAATAATATTCCTTTTTTAACTTCGATACTGAGAAGCAGATCGATATTAACGATTCCTATGCTTCGCTGCAGTTTTGCTTCATGGCCGGCTTCATTTTGGAAGTTTGGCAATTTCTTTTTTAATTATTTAGAGAGTTTTTGGATTAATGACCTATTTGTCGTTTATTTATCTTGATAAGATGTGATTGTTTGGCTTAGGCTGTGTTTGGGAGGATTTTTTCTCTGCTTTACTTTATGAAACATAACTTATAAAGAGTTGTTTGGGGTACGAGTTTGTGCTCCATTCTAAAAAATTTTGCGTCCCGCCGTTACGTTTCGCAACCTAAGAAAGCATCATGTGTTATCCTTCTTCCCGTTGTTCACGTTTCCAAAAAGACCTAAATGGCCTGTCATAATCTGACCCAATATAACTTGATACCAAACATATCACATCGTGTCCGATTATGACAAGCTAGAATCAAACCCCAAGATCCAGTTGAAGAAGTACTGAAATAAATTTTTCAATTTAAACACACCACCTAGCCACTACTGAATATTAGTAAATCGAAAAACTAATGAATCTCAAAATAATTTTCTATTTATCATCTAAAAATACATATATAATATGAGATATCTACAATAGTACTTAGCAGCATATAACATAACAAAATAAAAGTCAAACATGTAAAAATCAAAACATACCTGCAGCGTCAAGTCCGGGTCCGTGTTTTCGACCCGTTTGCCTACCCGGGTCGGGTTAGGATCGATCCTATTGAACCCGGGTCAGTTCCGGGTTCGACCCGAACCCGACCCGTGACCCAAAATTGACACCCCTAGCCTCAGTTATCGCTGGTAGTGAAATACGTATCATGCAAAGTGCGAATGATAGGGAGATGGCGATTTGTTTTCGGCTTCCTGTGTGTGACGAAGCTTTGCTTGTGTTAGTTGAGCTGAGGACAGACATTGGGCTTCTCGTGTGAGCCAGGCTCGTGCGCGACCAGCCAAGGATTTTGGGAAGGATTTTAATAGTTCCAAATCATTGGGTTTAACCTCATCGCAATAAAATAATATATTTAACAAACATAGTTCTATGTTTAACTAACCCCAAAGTTAGCTCAAATAAAAAAGAAAATTAGAAAAAAAACAATAAATTAATCAATCTGTTAGGTTAATATTGTTTGTGGCCACAAATCAGAGAAAGTAGATGTAAAAATACAAGTAGAGGAGTTAATAGTGATGGATAATGTTTTAGCTGCCCATAATGGCGGACCATCACCAATTAATCTGCGTTGATTCTTGACATATTACAGGATTTTTAGCCTGTAAATGAAGTTTGTTGTTTTCTATTTAATTGAAAGTTTATCAATTTATTGCGAAAAAAATTCACTATGCATGGATTTTATATTTCCAAAATTTTTTAATGTCGAATAAAGATATCAAAGTAATTTATTCTCATACAGTTGTAGCACAACAACTTGACAGTTATGCTTCACAAACAAAATATATTGACTTTTGTACATCAACTTCAAAATGCAACTTTATGTATAACTACTTCGCAACCTATTTTATCGATAGCCGTAGCCATCCCAAACACACCCTTAGTAAAGAATTTTTATTAGGTCTGGACACCTAACGTAGCTCTACATCCAGACGCCAATAAAATGTCGCTTCGTGCTCTTACTCTTTACCGCGCGGCCCGACGACCTGACCCGGACCGGAACCCAATATTGCTATCTATTAGCTGATTTGTACATACCATGATATTGCTAGGTTTGCTCGGTATTGCTCGGTGACGAGAAATACCATTTTGTCAAGAGCAATACCTAGCAATACCGAGTAATACCCCGATTTTGTTAGGTATTGCTCGGTATTGGTCTTGACAGAGCGGTATTTCTCGTTATTGTCAAGCAATACCGAGCAATATCTAGCAATACACGAACATAGCAATACCGGGTTTCCATTCCGGGTAGGGTCGTCGGGCCGCGTGGTAAAGAGTAAGAGCACGTTGCGACATTTTATTGGCGTCCGAATATAGAACTACGTCAGGTGTCCGGACCTAATAAAAATTCCTTAGGAACATCCTCATACTTGAGCTTTTCACATGCCTCTTTATCCAATATTACTATATGGATTAACTAATTTGACGAACATCTTCCAATTCAAAAACCTATGTGTACAAGGAGTTGGTTCTGCCAACTTTTGGATCGATATGTGAGTCAACCATAGTTAAGATTCATGATCCCTTTTCATACTATTTTTCCTCCTATTTCCCCACCTTCCCAATTCTTCTTCAAACCTCACAAAAATTGAACTACATCCCTCCTACAAAATCATAACTGTTGCGTCCAGGAGTATTCGCGGCGGTAGAGAAATATAAAGTTTATCGTCTTATTGTTGTACGAAAATCTAGCACGCAATCAGATAAGGAGAGAGGGTCTAGCATTTATGAGACACCAAGATTTTTACGTGGAAAACCCCTGAAAAAGGGGGAAAAACCACGGGGCCTAGCCCAGTTTGAATGAATCTACTAGTATTTGCAGTCGATTACAAATGAGGCCCTTCCTTGGGAGAAGGCCTTAGCTTGATGTACATCTTATAGAGTACATTACATGATGTAAATACAAAGAGTTACTATTGACATATTCGTTTTGTTGGAAGAACTGTAGTCGGCGGGCGACGGAAGTCAGGAGGACCGTAGTCAGCTGGCGACGGAGGTCGGAAGGACTGTAGTTGGTTGGCGACGTAAGTCAGGAGGACCGTAGTCGGAGGGCGACAGAAATCAGGAGGACTGTAGTCGGCTGGCGACGGAGATCGGAAGAACTGTAGTCGGCGGGAGACGTAAGCCAGGAGGACCGTAGTCGGCGGGCGACATAGGTCGGAAAGACTGTAGTCTGACGACGAATATCAGAAGGACAACGTCAGGTAGAAGTCCAACAATGGAAAGAAATGCATCTTCGCATAGACGTCCAGCGAAGTCCGATAACCTGTAGAAGTCCGGCGTCGGGTAGAAACTTGGCGAAGAGTGAAGGTCTGACCCTGGGTAGAAGTCCGACGTTTGTTGGTGGCAGAGGAGAGCTCCGGCTTCACTTGGGCGGAGTTTCGGCGTCAGGAGGGAACTCTGTTGTAAATTGAGAAGAATTTCAGCATCCCATGGAAGTTGGGCAGAATTCCTGCGTTCTCCCAAATATCACGCAGAATCCCGGCGTGTTCGGGAGGCAGGACGAACTCCGGCGGTGGTCGAGGAGGAGAGGATTCTCCTTTTCCCCTTTCTCCTCTTCTTCTTCTCTCTCTTCACTTGAGTCCCTTTGGTGTAGAATGAGGGCTCTATTTATAGTTTTTCTGGAGTGACATAGCCCGTAAATAGCCGTGAGATCAGGGGCGAATTGGGAGTGTTTTGAATGGACGGTCGATATCGAATCCTTTGATCATGCATGCATCGTTCGTTGGGCATTTGAAGGCCTTATTGATGTCAGAATTCGGCAATCTTGGTCTCTTTGGATTTGTCTCATCAAGCCGTTCGATTCGAGTATAAGCTCGTCAAATTCTGAGACCGTTTGGTAACTCAAATTGCGGTTTGAACCTTTTAACAGCGCTTTGAGCCCTTGATTCGGACTATTTGGGCTCGGATTGGGTTGATCTTGGTGTCGTTGGATTCGTACTTCAGAGACGCTCAATTTGAGTATAAGCTTGCTGAAATCGGAGTTCGGGGGCTCACAAAATTAATTTTTGAAGTTTCCAACTAGCTTTTGCCTTGAGATTCGTGCCCGATCAAGATAGTTTTTGGAGTATGTATCAATAACCTATGTTATCCACTAATTATAATTAGTCCACATAAAAAATTCATAACTTCGTAACGACACATTCAATTGACATTCATTTGTCTACATTAGTTAGCTAACATTTCAAACATTTGACATAAAAGCTTCAATAAGACATTTGTCCATAAATTCTAAACTAGTCAACAATTTCTCTTAACCTTCCATCAACCCTAAACTTTCCAACTCGACTTTAACAAATTAATCCTCAAATATTGTAATAGCATCCCCATGATTTAGTATTAGAGACAAAAAATAAAAATAAAAATCCAAAATCCATTAGCTTTTATCCCAAAAGAGAGGAAACTTAATTGATCAATCTAATGAAGTACCAATATCATCAAAGTATTAGGCTTCATTTGAGATGGCTGTCTTCCTGCTTCTTAAAGCGGCTTTCTAGTACAAAAATTAAAATTTTTGTACTAGAAAGCCGCTTTAAGAAGCAGGAAGAAAGCCGTCCCAAACAAAACCTTAATCTTGCCTTATAGCTTCACCACCAAGATTTTCCAACATGAAGTCACTTTTTTTTGTCAAGAGGAGGTGATCAATAAGGTATTTTGAAATTCATCAATAAGGTATTTTGAAATCAAGTGGTAATATTTATTTCTCTTTTATTATTACATTCCTTTACTTTGTTAGAAATATATGCTTAAGAAATACATAATATTGGCATGTTATGTTGATAATTCTAAGATTAAAACTTAGAATTAATGTAGAGCAAATAAGGAGACTTCTAATTAAATCAATTTTAAAGTACTTTTATCTTGATAATTAATTCTATTCTATTTTATTTTATTTTCTACATTAGGGGGCTATGATATATTATTTGAAGGGAATATTATATTAAAATATATTTTGGAAGCATATAATTTTATCCAAATTAAATATTTAATAAAATAAATTAATATTTAATTAATTCTTTTAAATTGGACTGGAGTTATTTATTTTTGAAGCATGAAGACGAAATATGAAGAAAAGGTAGCCATTATAGCCTATGAACAAATTTTCAATAAAAATGTTTTTGGTATTTTCTTATTATAAAGCTTTTTCAATAAGGAGTTGATTCTACTAGCTTTCATATTATTGTTAATGTTTGTGAACCTTGACAAAATCTTCTTTTTCCTTATTTATTTCTTATTCTCCTGCATCTCTTGCACCTTCCTAATTTCTTAATCCACTTCAAATCTCACAAAAATTTTTCTACACTTATTACATAAAATCTTTACTCTTGTTATTCAATTATTATGACCAATTCATATAATAAATTTATAACTTCCCAATCACAAATCCAATTGTCCTAAATAACCTTCATTAGTCAGCTAACATCCCCAATATTTGATCTAGAGGTTCTCATGTTTCTCAATTAATGAAAAACAAACCTTCAACAACCATAAATCTATTAAAAAATCTTAAATTAGTCAATAGTTTCTCTTGCCTTCTACCAATCCTTTATATCTCCCCATCGATCAACAATATTATTGATCATGGGTATTGATGTTGTTGGTGATGATATGCATTGGCCTTAGTCGGAACAACATGTACACAGCCTTGAGATGGTGGGCATTAATCTTTGTGGTGATGGCATACATCGATCTAAATAGAGAGAGTGATTGTTGATATTACTATATTAGTGCCAATGATGAACTTATATGTTAATAACCATCAACTCATTTGATGTTGGAGATTGTCAACTCAAGAATGCAATGATTGAAGATTTTAATGGAAACCAAGTAATTTATACTTATGAGGGACATAAGTGAGTTCAAATATATATATAAAAATATTAATCACTACAAAAGGCAGAGAAAGAAACCCTTATTAGTGGAGTCACTATAAAAATTATGGAGGTATTTATTATCTCTATGTTATGAACTTATTAATTATACTAACTTGAAAGGTAAATAAAAACTTTGACTACACAATATATATATATATATATATATATATATATATATATATATATATATATATATATATATATATATATATATATATATATATATATATATATATATATATTGAAATTTAAAAGAAGATTAGTTAAGAATTAATTTGATATGAAAGCCAATAGAGGAAGGGTAGGAGTATTGGTTTTTGAGAGGCATGAAAGTGATCAAAATTATATTAGATTAGGCTTTAAAATTTTTATAATATAATTTAAATTTTAACTAGCCAATTTATTTAGAATTTGGGAAGTATGTTTTACTAAGAAGATAATAGAAAAAGGCTCAAGAAAAACAGGAGTTGCAACATGCATCACAACTAAGAAAATTGGTCTTCAATCATAGATCAAAGACAAGAACCACCATTAGGAAGTACATTAAACATAAATCTATTTCATTTAAATATTAGGGACTTATAACTTGAAATCTTATGAAAGACTAAGAAAGTATAACATAATAACTATATAATATTGCCTAGAATAGCTAGCTATCTCACTTCATAATTTTAGAAATTATGATGTAATGATCTATATGTAAATATAAGATATATTAAGTTGTTTTAATTTTTAAAAAATTGGCCTGAGAACTTACCCATTGAAACTAATTAGGAATATCATATGGGTGATAGTATATTCACAAATACATATTCTTTTAGGTATTTATTATTAGATGAGTAGTACAATTTATTTCTAATATAAGAATCACATGGCTTGTATATTTCATGACCCAATTCGATATGACCCTTGCATCTAATAGGTTTTAATGTGTCGAATGCATAATAGATAATATCCATGATCTTCATTGGAAGAAATTCTTCTATGTAAACATAATAATACAGAGGTGATAGAAACTTCAAAAGATCTGAAATAAAATCATTTCACTTGTTTACTTTGAATCACATGACCATACAACTAAAGTACCCATTTATAATAATCATTTTTTCAATCACTATCATCATTAATACAATATCCCATGTTTGCAAAAATAATCAATAGAAGACATACCTATAATTCCTTATCTTTAACATTTATCTACTCACCTCTTTCAATTCCCTTTTCTTGCCCTGAAATCATCAAGTAATAAACAAGAATGAGCGACGATTAAATTAGATTGCAAATAGCTGCTTCAGCTTTCACTTTGCTAGAGTTTTCCTGTCATGCCCCAAGATCAAACTTGGAAAGAATGTCGATCAATTTCTCAAACAATTTACCAGAGTTTCTAAAACCTTCAATTAACAATCTAACAAACATCTATAAAATTTAAAACATCAATATACCAGTCGATTCATATCTCAAAAGGTCATGTACAATACTCAGGAACTACTCTACAATCACAAATACATAAATCTATCCTGTCATGAGTACAAAAGAATCAAAATCATCAAAAGAACTAAAACCTGCAGATCCGGATCAATTCCTATCTTCTGATCCCTTGCCCTGACCTGAAAATGTGTCAACCACATATAATGAGCTTTACAAAGCCCAGCAGGTCACCTAATACCTATAACTGAAATCAAAGCACGGCGATGCTATCAATATGCATGTCAGTCAATCAAATCTATATCAGTCAATGGTCAATGAATCTATGCAATACGGAAGTCCATAGTCAATAAAACCAGTCAATGCAGCGGTAGGCAGATCGATAAATCAACTCAATCAATACACGTCAATCTCGAAGAAATCCATACACAGTAGAAAATCAGTCGATCCGTCAAATCAGTCCATCCGTCCGTCAAATCAATCCGTCAAATCAATCAATCAATCAAATCTAATCTATACTATCAAGTCGATAAAAGCAATACGATACAATGAATCCATGCAGCAGTCAATACGATGCAGAAACAGTAGCAATAGTGAATCTATAAAATCTATAGGCAGCAATATCAATGAATTTATAGGCAGTAGTCAATAAATCTATATAATGTCCATATCCATGCTATCAATGCAATATCTATATCTATTCATGTCCATATCAATGCTCAGTAATCAATCGAGAAAATCAATGAAATACAGTAAATCCGATCAAATCAATAACGCAGAAATCGATAAAGCAATAGATCCGTAAATCAATACAATAAACATGCATTTCAATACAATAATACTGAATAAGTACAATCAACTGGCTATGTTGCTGTTGTAGAATCCATATTGCTGTTGTAGATATCCATATGTTGGTTTCAATAAAAAGAGTCGTCACTCTATTGCCTGTCGGCATATCTATAAACTCCTTATGACTCCCAATCGTTATATCAATGATCAATGGTTTAAAGGAAAGCCCGTCGGCCCACCATCCTGTACAGGTCAAATCAATCTCCAACCAACGTTCAACCAGGTTATACGTGATTCAGTATCAATAGTCAATTCAAGAATCATTTCAATAATCAATTAATAATCAATTCAATAATCAATATTAAAGCAATCTAGAACAATCATATCAATAGTCATATGCATATCAATTCAATCTATCAATCTCAGACAAATCAGAAAAACTACGAAAATCGGGCAGAGTAACGGCAGTCGATCAAATTTACACAAAAATCCTGCAAAAATTACTAATTTCCAAATTTCTCCAAATTACAATAGAATATCCACGACATCAATACAAGACTATTATTCTATAGAATCCAAATCAAATCACGTCATGATATTTTTCTATTCAATTAAAATCACGTAGAACCAATTCCGACCGATAAAATCTTCGTAGAAAATACTCAAATCGTGTACAATAGTCATATCTATAACATACCAAAAGTTGTGTCAATATCAAATCAGGTCAAAAGTTCGACTACGAAAACACAAAACAGTGCACAACTCGGTCAAAACTCAATATCTCTGAAAACAGAAATAGGATTCGGAGTCCTTACCACGAGATCTACACTTTTCCCAACAGCGGCGTCGGACGAAAAGTGCTCCGCGGTCTCCGAAAACCAGCTTTTCCTTTACTTTTCCTTCTCTTTCTCTCTCTTCAAAATATCTGATTTTATAAAATGATTTTCTCTCTCCTCAAAACGAGCTGATTTGCTTAAATCATAAAGCTGATCGGCCCGGTCGATCGCCAGATCGTCCTGGGACGATCAGACCAAAATCATCGGCCTGGACAGTTCCCAGAACTATGTTCAGGACGATATTTTGAACAGTACAGATCGGCCTGGACGATCTCAATATCGTCCCCGGACGATCCTGTCCAAAAATCATTTCAGAAAGCACTCTAGAAATCAGCTGTTTTCAATGCACTGATCGGCCTGGACGATCTCAACATCGTCCTGGCCGATACTGGGAGGAAAATCCAAATCAGAGAGGAACAGTAAGGGAACGAGATCTCACATTTCCCTAGCACCTTCTTGGCGGCTGTGGACCTCCGAAAGGAACACCGCGCGAACGGGTCGATTGGAAGGGCAGATTGGATCGTGCATACGACTAACCATTGAGGATAGAGGCTGACGCCAACACACCTCGATGGGTAGTAATATACACGACCTAGTCACGGGTTTCCCCCACCCGATGCAAGAGCTCGAATGGGGTTTAGTAGATGTGGGACCAAGTTTCCCACGGGCACAAGCCCCCGTGGTTAATTACATCCCAGGCTGGAGCCTGAGAAAACTCTCGATTAAGGATCATACATTATCCTCTCCTAAAGTGGGATTGACACATGGGTATAAACTAGGAAATCCTACTCAAAGGGGAAGAAAGGTCCGAAGGGCTGAATCGACATGCGTGGCTCATACCAGCATTCGGAGGCTCTAGGGTACTAAAGGGAAACTGGGGAAAGAAACATCAAGCAATCAATCACATGCGTGAGAGAAGGATGGAGGTGGCATCATCCTGTAACGCGGATAAGTAGGATTTAGGGTCCTTGAAAAGAAAGGACCTACCTACTATTTAAGGCATACTACGAGACCGAATGTAGTAGCCCCGAATCTTAAATCTAGTTTGGACTTAGTGTTCGACACACACTAAGACCAGTGTCCTAGCTAATGCGATGCAAAGATCTGGACTTATCCCGGCCTGGATTGGGGGAGCCAACTAACCACCTAATCGCTTCAAAACCATGCTATCAGGTCAGTTATGAAAGATGGGTGGGAGGTACAGTTTATTGGAAAGAGGACCGACATCTAGAGAATTTCCTAAGTGGTCCTGGACTTATGTTGGGTGAATGCCCCTAACTAATGCAATTAAATTTTAATTAAATTGATTTCTAATGCAATGCATGCTAGTTGAAATGTCAGCTCATGAATGCTTTGGATTTTAAAAACAGGCTTAATATAAAATAATTTTTAGAAAAGACTGAGTCTCCCTAGGTCCGGCACTTCATCCTCATAGGCCAGATTATCCGGACTCTACCCGCAGGAAGGGAGATGTCTTATTAGAAGGAGAGAGAAGATGCAGTAATATGCATGCGACCCCGGACGATTCCGGCAATTCCCTAGGTTCGTTAAGTTTCTATATTATTTAAAGCCTTAAAATATTAGAAAATTAATTATGAGTATAAAAATTTTTATGATCCTTAAAGAGCCTAACGATATCCAGGCGAAAACAAAGATCGGCATGCAATGAATAAACCTAGAAAAGCAGGTATTTCTAAGCGCAATCAGGTAAACACATCAATATAAATCCACAAACTAATCAAATAAATGTCCATAGGCCAACTGCCCTTTAATTACAACCCAGAGTATGCAGGAAAAGTAAAGTGGCCGGGCACCACTGCCAACAACCCGGATTTCTAAGCCTATGACAGACGCCAACAACTTTGAGTTGGATATTGGGTCTTCAAATCTTCAATATCTTCAGTCTCCTGGGTTTCTTCTCCTTAGATTCCTTGGATCACTCCTCCTTGGACTCCTTGGATCCGTCGTGGCTTGAATATCCAAACGAAGAGACAATTCCCCCAGTAGGGATGTATTGCCTTTTCTCTTTGGATATCTGAAGCCATCCAGCTCGATCTTCCAAATGGAAGAAGACTCTCCCCTTAGAGATGCCTTCTTCTTTTGGAATCCGAACTGGATAAGAATATCCCAACTCGAAGTTGTTTTCATAACTCTTAACAATATTACAAATTTTTACATTAATTGACAAGCAGAAAAATCTAAAAGGACCTGCATGGTTATCCTAATAAAAATCCCAAGCAGTTCATATATATATATATATATATATATATATATATATATATATATATATATATATATATATATATATATAAATGCTAACACCATTGACCCTGTGCCAAGCCATGCTCTTAATTATGAGGGCTAAGCAGCTCCATCTGTGCAGTTATAATTATTTAGCCCTCATTTTTATTTAAGGGGAGCTGAGCAAGCACCTGCATAAAACACATTATTAGAAATCATGACATTGCTCCTCCTTTTATCAGCATGAGCATGGCCACCTGCACGAAAGAACAGTATATATATAATGCTCCTAACCTATGGGTAAGTCTAACGCTCACATCCAGAGTGCAAAAAAAAAGTAAGCAAACACACCAATTCAATTTTCGAACAGCATGCAGTGAAAACCACATAAAGCTCCGGCACACAGCAGAAAAAATAAAACCCAGCGGCCTACCCTAGGTCTAGAAGTGGTGCCCTAGCAAACCATTCTATGTGTGTGTAAGGCTAGTGTGATTTGGATGGATCTTAAGTGGGGTAATTAGTTAAAATTGTTTAAAGTTCAAGTTTGTTATGGGCCAGAAAAGGAATTTTTGTTGAAATTCAAATATTAGTGAATTAGAGTGCATTTTAGTTAATATAGTTTGTTGATCAATTTTAGAAACTTAGGATGATGATATTTGAAGTTAAAGTTATATTAGCCAATTTTAGAAAGTCTTGGGCCCTCCGAGGAACTAGACTAAGGGTCCAAAAAGTCACTATGAGAAAAAGGCTAATTCTGGGTCTCCTATCACCTTAGGAAAATACTAGACCTTAATACGAGTAGTTAGACAGGTAGTAGACTGAAATCGGAGCTTCCTATCCAAAGTTATGAATTTTCTAAGTTTCGGGCCCTAGACTATAGGCTGGGGTTGACTAAAAAGTTGACTTTCTAATCTAGGCCATTTTCTGGAAACTTAAGATTTTTAATAAATACTAGGCCCTAATTGAAGTCCAATGCAAGTGAGTTTGCCTAATTTGGAGGTTTCTACAATTAGTTATGAGTTTTCTAAGATCGGGGTATTTAAGGGAATTTTCTAAATTAACTAGGAAAGGGCCCTTTTTTACTATTTTGATCCAAATGAGCTCCAAACTGATTGGAATCACTCCCAAAAGTCAGGGATGACCTGAGAAAGTGATCCCAATTATTTGGAGAAAATTTGAGATTTTTAATAATTTTTAATAATTTATTAGGGGCAAAAAGGTAATTTCCACCTAGGGTCAAATTGTGGGTCAACCTGAAGTCAAACTAGGGAGCCCTATTTATCTAAGGTCAAGGGTCATATTCTGGTCAGTTTGAGGTATTATGGGTAATTTTCTGACCTATGGTGTATTTATTGTAATTTCCGGAAGGTCTCGGGGCCTTAATTAGCAAGTTAATTAGGGTTAGTTAACTAAGGGCTCTAAAAGCTCCTAGAAATTTCCAGAAAATTATGAAAGGCTTATGATGTCACCAAGTTTAAGTGTTGAAGTTTTCATGTCGTTATGGGATCTATCCTAGCTCCTAGAAAACTTCTAAGTTCGCTAGACAGGTCCTTAATTATTGTCCTTAAGGTGTCACTATGTTATATGGGTTTAAAGTGATGTTTACACTAACCCTCGGGATAATAAATGCATGGGAGTACAGTAAATAAATAAACACACCATGTCCTTAGATCTAGGAGAACCTAAACTAAGTGGTGGTAGTGCGACGACCTACACATGCAATCTACGAAAGATAAAAAAAATAAAGACACCTAAAGATATGATTAGTGAATGATTGTGTAACAACCCAAGATCCGTGTAGCGAAAGGGATTCATCAGATCGTTCTTTCTTTTTTTTTTTTTTTTTATCGGTTTCTTCGACTGTCATTCATCAATCCATACCAACATATATCCAGAGCCAGAAATAATTACATTACAGAAAAGAAACTACAGCAGATACTATAATTCACATATAGTACAAACAGTGAAGTAACAAAAGAGTCCAAAAGAAATATCTACACTAGCCACACCGGCTACAAAAGAAAGCCTACCAAAGGCTGCAAAACAAAAGGCTGAACTCGACAGAAAGATCTTCAAACTGGAGGTCCTGCACCTGAAATCATTAACCACATATAATGAGCTTACAAAGCCCAGCAGGTCCCCAAAGCCTACAACTGAAATCAAAGCACGGCGATGCTATCAATATGCAGGTCAATGAAATCAAATCAATCAATGGTCAATGAGTCTATGCAATACGGAAATCCATCGTCAAAGAAATCAAGTCTACACAGCGGAAATCAAATCAGTAGTCAATGCAGTACGGAAGTCAATAGTCAATAATCAATGCAGTGGTAAAAACATCAATAAATCGAAATCAAATCAGTAAGTGCTTCTAATCAATATCTATCCTCGTAGCAGTGTCTATCAATCAACACTATCAATACTATCAGTTCGATCAGTCGTGTCGTCTAATCAAATCAGTGTATCTATATCATCAGTCAAATCAATAGGATATCTGTATCAATTACTAGCAACCAATAGCGTCAATTAATTCAGTAAGGAACTCGTGTCAGAACGTACTCTTGCAAATCAGTCAATCAACGACAGATTCTATAATGACGACGTATAATGCTACAGTAGAGAAATCATCTCAATCAATAAAGCACTTTCCAGTCAAATATATCAATAGGTTCAAATCCCAATAAATAATCTAATCAATACGGCGAAAGATTAATTGAAATCAAATCAATTCAATGAAATCATCAGGTCAATTGAAATCAACGATCAGTTCCGTAAAGAAATCTATTCTACGATAAATCAAATCCAAATCAATGTCGATGTCGGTATCTATCAATCGGTACAATCTATATCAATATCAGTGTCAATATCTATGAATCAATACGCAGAATCCATATCGATATCGGTGCCGGTATCTATGAAGCAATCAAGTCGATAACATCAAACAGAAAAGCAATACGATAAATCCAATTAGAAAAGCAATACGATAAATCAACAGTAACAAGTCAAATCAATACTGAATCAATAGTATCAATGAGTCTATGAATCTATGTCATCCATGTCCATATCAATATCAATGATCAATAGTCAAGTAGTATCAATGCTCAATGATCATTCAATGAAATCAATGAATCCGTACAATAGTAAGTCAATTCGATAAATCCATCAATATCAATGAATCAGTCAGAAATCGATAAATCAATGCATATCCGGAAATCCATACAATGGTCTTACTCGACAAGCACAAACACTAGCTATTATCAATGATCAATGATGCTGTTGTAGTTCGTTCAATGATGCTGTTGTAGTTATCCGCACGTTGGTTCTATCAAGAAGAGTCGTCACTCTTTTGCCCGTCGGCCGCCCGTCGGCATATAAAACTCCTTATAACTCCCAATCGTTATATCGATGATCTATGGTCTATGATTTAAAGGAAAGCCCGTCGGCCCACCATCCTGTACAGGTATCGATCAATCTTCAACCAACGTTCAACCAGGTTCCCACTTGTCTTTCAGTAACAATCAATCAATGCTATAATCGATGCAATAATCAAAAAAATAAAGAAATCTAAGACGATCATATCAATAATTATACGCATATCAAGTCTTTCAGTAACAATCAATCAATGCTATAATCGATGCAATAATCAAAAAAATAAAGAAATCTAAGACGATCATATCAATAATTATACGCATATCAATTCAATCAATCAATTTCAACCAAATCAGAAATCGTACGAAAATCGGGCAGAGTAACAGTAGTCTATCGAATTTACACGAAAATCTCCAAAACTCACAATTCACCAAATTAATACAGAACGTGCACAGTAACATTATAAGACTATTCTTCTACTGCTCAAACCAATTCGGACATCATAATAATTTGCAGTCAAAATAAAACCCCGCAAAATCAAAATGAACCGGACGAAATCTTCCAGAAAATAATCAAAACGTGCAGAATAATCATATCTACAGCATACCAAAAGTTATGCGGTGAAATCTTCGCCAGTACCAAATCAGGTACGAAAATCACTTACAAAAACACAAATCTGAGCACCATTTTACAAAACCTCGAAATCTTCGAAAACAGAAGTAGGGTTCGGAATCCTTACAGCGAGACAAACACAATATCCAACAGCAACGAACGACGAAAATCGCTCCGCGGGCCTCGAAATCGAACTTTTCCCTTTGCTTTTCCGCTCCTTCTCTCTCCTCAAAATATCTGTTTTATAAAATGATTTTTCTCTCTCCTCAAAACGAGCTCATTTCCCTTAAGTAATGCTCATATCGGCCCGGCCGATCGTCTCGATCGTCCTGGACGATCAGACCAAATTCCTATCGTCCTGGGACGATTTTTCAGGACGATAATTACTGTTCATAGGCGATAAAAACCCCTACTCACTGACTTGTGCCATCCACTGATCGTCCCGGGACGATACCTCGATCGGCCTGGACGATTTCGTCCAGAAATCATTCCAGAAAGCACTCCAGAAATCAGCTATTTTCAATACACTGATCGGCCTGGACGATCCAAACTTCGTCCTGGCCGATCCTGGGAGGAAAAATCACTTTCCAGCAGCTACAGCAAAGGAACAAGGTCTTACAATCTCCCCACCTTAGAAAAATGTCGTCCCGATATTTCCCTAACGTGTCCAGAACAAAACAAAATAAAACAAAGCAAAACAAATCCGATCTATCGGAAAATCGAACAAAACACATCAAAACAAACAATAAACTAAACTCGTACCAGTCTCACCAGCAGGCACGGAAGGAACATCTTCCATCATGGCTTGTACATTTCCAGTCTGAACAGTCGGAACAGGTCCTTGCCTAAGTTCAGAACTCGGGCACTCAGTCATTCTATGTCCATGTGCACCACATCGGAAGCATTGCCCTGTTCTTCGATAACACTGTCCCGAGTGTCTCTTTCCACAAAACGTACAAACATTAATTCTTGCTTTGCTACCTTCCCCGCTTTTCTTGCTACGCCCAGAGCGTTTCGCTAGCTTGTCACTCACCATCTGAGCAACCATATCAGCAAATTTATTCATATTTTCAGATGTGAGAGGGAGGTTAGCAGCAGGCTCAGACTTAATCTTTTTGCCTTTCGGATCCATTTGCCTGATCAATACAAATCATTCCAATCAAGACCGCAGAAATCAAATACGTCTAACAAAACAAATCAAATCAAATAATGCAATCATCATCTCTGGATATAATCAAATCCTTTTCACTACACTCGCTCTGATACCAATTGTAACAACCCAAGATCCGTGTAGCGAAAGGGATTCATCAGATCGTTCTTTCTTTTTTTTTTTTTTTTATCGGTTTCTTCGACTGTCATTCATCAATCCATACCAACATATATCCAGAGCCAGAAATAATTACATTACAGAAAAGAAACTACAGCAGATACTATAATTCACATATAGTACAAACAGTGAAGTGACAAAAGAGTCCAAAAGAAATATCTACACTAGCCACACCGGCTACAAAAGAAAGCCTACCAAAGGCTGCAAAACAAAAGGCTGAACTCGACAGAAAGATCTTCAAACTGGAGGTCCTGCACCTGAAATCATTAACCACATATAATGAGCTTACAAAGCCCAGCAGGTCCCCAAAGCCTACAACTGAAATCAAAGCACGGCGATGCTATCAATATGCAGGTCAATGAAATCAAATCAATCAATGGTCAATGAGTCTATGCAATACGGAAATCCATCGTCAAAGAAATCAAGTCTACACAGCGAAAATCAAATCAGTAGTCAATGCAGTACGGAAGTCAATAGTCAATAATCAATGCAGTGGTAAAAACATCAATAAATCGAAATCAAATCAGTAAGTGCTTCTAATCAATATCTATCCTCGTAGCAGTGTCTATCAATCAACACTATCAATACTATCAGTTCGATCAGTCGTGTCGTCTAATCAAATCAGTGTATCTATATCATCAGTCAAATCAATAGGATATCTGTATCAATTACTAGCAACCAATAGCGTCAATTAATTCAGTAAGGAACTCGTGTCAGAACGTACTCTTGCAAATCAGTCAATCAACGACAGATTCTATAATGACGACGTATAATGCTACAGTAGAGAAATTATCTCAATCAATAAAGCACTTTCCAGTCAAATATATCAATAGGTTCAAATCCCAATAAATAATCTAATCAATACGGCGAAAGATTAATTGAAATCAAATCAATTCAATGAAATCATCAGGTCAATTGAAATCAACGATCAGTTCCGTAAAGAAATCTATTCTACGATAAATCAAATCCAAATCAATGTCGATGTCGGTATCTATCAATCGGTACAATCTATATCAATATCAGTGTCAATATCTATGAATCAATACGCAGAATCCATATCGATATCGGTGCCGGTATCTATGAAGCAATCAAGTCGATAACATCAAACAGAAAAGCAATACGATAAATCCAATTAGAAAAGCAATACGATAAATCAACAGTAACAAGTCAAATCAATACTGAATCAATAGTATCAATGAGTCTATGAATCTATGCCATCCATGTCCATATCAATATCAATGATCAATAGTCAAGTAGTATCAATGCTCAATGATCATTCAATGAAATCAATGAATCCGTACAATAGTAAGTCAATTCGATAAATCCATCAATATCAATGAATCAGTCAGAAATCGATAAATCAATGCATATCCGGAAATCCATACAATGATCTTACTCGATAAGCACAAACACTAGCTATTATCAATGATCAATGATGCTGTTGTAGTTCGTTCAATGATGCTGTTGTAGTTATCCGCACGTTGGTTCTATCAAGAAGAGTCGTCACTCTTTTGCCCGTCGGCCGCCCGTCGGCATATAAAACTCCTTATAACTCCCAATCGTTATATCGATGATCTATGGTCTATGATTTAAAGGAAAGCCCGTCGGCCCACCATCCTGTACAGGTATCGATCAATCTTCAACCAACGTTCAACCAGGTTCCCACTTTTCTTTCAGTAACAATCAATCAATGCTATAATCGATGCAATAATCAAAAAAATAAAGAAATCTAAGACGATCATATCAATAATTATACGCATATCAAGTCTTTCAGTAACAATCAATCAATGCTATAATCGATGCAATAATCAAAAAAATAAAGAAATCTAAGACGATCATATCAATAATTATACGCATATCAAGTCAATCAATCAATTTCAACCAAATCAGAAATCGTACGAAAATCGGGCAGAGTAACGGTAGTCTATCGAATTTACACGAAAATCTCCAAAACTCACAATTCACCAAATTAATACAGAACGTGCACAGTAACATTATAAGACTATTCTTCTACTGCTCAAACCAATTCGGACATCATAATAATTTGCAGTCAAAATAAAACCCCGCAAAATCAAAATGAACCGGACGAAATCTTCCAGAAAATAATCAAAACGTGCAGAATAATCATATCTACAGCATACCAAAAGTTATGCGGTGAAATCTTCGCCAGTACCAAATCAGGTACGAAAATCACTTACAAAAACACAAATCTGAGCACCATTTTACAAAACCTCGAAATCTTCGAAAACAGAAGTAGGGTTCGGAATCCTTACAGCGAGACAAACACAATATCCAACAGCAACGAACGACGAAAATCGCTCCGCGGGCCTCGAAATCGAACTTTTCCCTTTGCTTTTCCGCTCCTTCTCTCTCCTCAAAATATCTGTTTTATAAAATGATTTTTCTCTCTCCTCAAAACGAGCTCATTTCCCTTAAGTAATGCTCATATCGGCCCGGCCGATCGTCTCGATCGTCCTGGACGATCAGACCAAATTCCTATCGTCCTGGGACGATTTTTCAGGACGATAATTACTGTTCATAGGCGATAAAAACCCCTACTCACTGACTTGTGCCATCCACTGATCGTCCCGGGACGATACCTCGATCGGCCTGGACGATTTCGTCCAGAAATCATTCCAGAAAGCACTCCAGAAATCAGCTATTTTCAATGCACTGATCGGCCTGGACGATCCAAACTTCGTCCTGGCCGATCCTGGGAGGAAAAATCACTTTCCAGCAGCTACAGCAAAGGAACAAGGTCTTACAATCTCCCCACCTTAGAAAAATGTCGTCCCGACATTTCCCTAACGTGTCCAGAACAAAACAAAACAAAACAAAGCAAAACAAATCCGATCTATCGGAAAATCGAACAAAACACATCAAAACAAACAATAAACTAAACTCGTACCAGTCTCACCAGCAGGCACGGAAGGAACATCTTCCATCATGGCTTGTACATTTCCAGTCTGAACAGTCGGAACAGGTCCTTGCCTAAGTTCAGAACTCGGGCACTCAGTCATTCTATGTCCATGTGCACCACATCGGAAGCATTGCCCTGTTCTTCGATAACACTGTCCCGAGTGTCTCTTTCCACAAAACGTACAAACATTAATTCTTGCTTTGCTACCTTCCCCGCTTTTCTTGCTACGCCCAGAGCATTTCGCTAGCTTGTCACTCACCATCTGAGCAACCATATCAGCAAATTTATTCATATTTTCAGATGTGAGAGGGAGGTTAGCAGCAGGCTCAGACTTAATCTTTTTGCCTTTCGGATCCATTTGCCTGATCAATACAAATCATTCCAATCAAGACCGCGGAAATCAAATACGTCTAACAAAACAAATCAAATCAAATAATACAATCATCATCTCTGGATAAAATCAAATCCTTTTCACTACACTCGCACTGATACCAATTGTAACAACCCAAGATCCGTGTAGCGAAAGGGATTCATCAGATCGTTCTTTCTTTTTTTTTTTTTTTATCGGTTTCTTCGACTGTCATTCATCAATCCATACCAACATATATCCAGAGCCAGAAATAATTATATTACAGAAAAGAAACTACAGCAGATACTATAATTCACATATAGTACAAACAGTGAAGTGACAAAAGAGTCCAAAAGAAATATCTACACTAGCCACACCGGCTACAAAAGAAAGCCTACCAAAGGCTGCAAAACAAAAGGCTGAACTCGACAGAAAGATCTTCAAACTGGAGGTCCTGCACCTGAAATCATTAACCACATATAATGAGCTTACAAAGCCCAGCAGGTCCCCAAAGCCTACAACTGAAATCAAAGCACGGCGATGCTATCAATATGCAGGTCAATGAAATCAAATCAATCAATGGTCAATGAGTCTATGCAATACGGAAATCCATCGTCAAAGAAATCAAGTCTACACAGCGGAAATCAAATCAGTAGTCAATGCAGTACGGAAGTCAATAGTCAATAATCAATGCAGTGGTAAAAACATCAATAAATCGAAATCAAATCAGTAAGTGCTTCTAATCAATATCTATCCTCGTAGCAGTGTCTATCAATCAACACTATCAATACTATCAGTTCGATCAGTCGTGTCGTCTAATCAAATCAGTGTATCTATATCATCAGTCAAATCAATAGGATATCTGTATCAATTACTAGCAACCAATAGCGTCAATTAATTCAGTAAGGAACTCGTGTCAGAACGTACTCTTGCAAATCAGTCAATCAACGACAGATTCTATAATGACGACGTATAATGCTACAGTAGAGAAATCATCTCAATCAATAAAGCACTTTCCAGTCAAATATATCAATAGGTTCAAATCCCAATAAATAATCTAATCAATACGGCGAAAGATTAATTGAAATCAAATCAATTCAATGAAATCATCAGGTCAATTGAAATCAACGATCAGTTCCGTAAAGAAATCTATTCTACGATAAATCAAATCCAAATCAATGTCGATGTCGGTATCTATCAATCGGTACAATCTATATCAATATCAGTGTCAATATCTATGAATCAATACGCAGAATCCATATCGATATCGGTGCCGGTATCTATGAAGCAATCAAGTCGATAACATCAAACAGAAAAGCAATACGATAAATCCAATTAGAAAAGCAATACGATAAATCAACAGTAACAAGTCAAATCAATACTGAATCAATAGTATCAATGAGTCTATGAATCTATGCCATCCATGTCCATATCAATATCAATGATCAATAGTCAAGTAGTATCAATGCTCAATGATCATTCAATGAAATCAATGAATCCGTACAATAGTAAGTCAATTCGATAAATCCATCAATATCAATGAATCAGTCAGAAATCGATAAATCAATGCATATCCGGAAATCCATACAATGGTCTTACTCGACAAGCACAAACACTAGCTATTATCAATGATCAATGATGCTGTTGTAGTTCGTTCAATGATGCTGTTGTAGTTATCCGCACGTTGGTTCTATCAAGAAGAGTCGTCACTCTTTTGCCCGTCGGCCGCCCGTCGGCATATAAAACTCCTTATAACTCCCAATCGTTATATCGATGATCTATGGTCTATGATTTAAAGGAAAGCCCGTCGGCCCACCATCCTGTACAGGTATCGATCAATCTTCAACCAACGTTCAACCAGGTTCCCACTTGTCTTTCAGTAACAATCAATCAATGCTATAATCGATGCAATAATCAAAAAAATAAAGAAATCTAAGACGATCATATCAATAATTATACGCATATCAAGTCTTTCAGTAACAATCAATCAATGCTATAATCGATGCAATAATCAAAAAAATAAAGAAATCTAAGACGATCATATCAATAATTATACGCATATCAAGTCAATCAATCAATTTCAACCAAATCAGAAATCGTACGAAAATCGGGCAGAGTAACGGTAGTCTATCGAATTTACACGAAAATCTCCAAAACTCACAATTCACCAAATTAATACAGAACGTGCACAGTAACATTATAAGACTATTCTTCTACTGCTCAAACCAATTCGGACATCATAATAATTTGCAGTCAAAATAAAACCCCGCAAAATCAAAATGAACCGGACGAAATCTTCCAGAAAATAATCAAAACGTGCAGAATAATCATATCTACAGCATACCAAAAGTTATGCGGTGAAATCTTCGCCAGTACCAAATCAGGTACGAAAATCACTTACAAAAACACAAATCTGAGCACCATTTTACAAAACCTCGAAATCTTCGAAAACAGAAGTAGGGTTCGGAATCCTTACAGCGAGACAAACACAATATCCAACAGCAACGAACGACGAAAATCGCTCCGCGGGCCTCGAAATCGAACTTTTCCCTTTGCTTTTCCGCTCCTTCTCTCTCCTCAAAATATCTGTTTTATAAAATGATTTTTCTCTCTCCTCAAAACGAGCTCATTTCCCTTAAGTAATGCTCATATCGGCCCGGCCGATCGTCTCGATCGTCCTGGACGATCAGACCAAATTCCTATCGTCCTGGGACGATTTTTCAGGACGATAATTACTGTTCATAGGCGATAAAAACCCCTACTCACTGACTTGTGCCATCCACTGATCGTCCCGGGACGATACCTCGATCGGCCTGGACGATTTCGTCCAGAAATCATTCCAGAAAGCACTCCATAAATCAGCTATTTTCAATGCACTGATCGGCCTGGACGATCCAAACTTCGTCCTGGCCGATCCTGGGAGGAAAAATCACTTTCCAGCAGCTACAGCAAAGGAACAAGGTCTTACAGATTGGGACTCAACCATTCACTAACCCACTCCCCCATGATTGCTCTTCATTCATAGAACCTATGTCTAAAATTTCATACGATAGCGGGTCTCCCAAAGTTAGGATTTAAAGTATATATAGTTTCAAAAATACTTTAAAAATACTTAAAACTAAATAGACTTTTAGGAAAATAGGTAATTAAAAATAAATTGATTTATAATAAATAGATATAAGGGAGACTCGCTGACCACTCAATCGAGGCTTCGAAAAGATTTGAAAGTAGATTGTATCTTGAAAATAGCTATTATACCAATTAAATAATAATTTAATAATCAAATATTACTTCAAGATAGAAATCTGCCAAAACAGCCAAAATCAGGGGCTGGAAATGGTTTCAAAATATAAAGCTCGCTTTTCTGAAAAGAACGAGGGGTTAAACGTCAAAATCCGACTTGAAATGGCGAAGATACGAATTTCCGAAGTTTTAAATATAATAAAATAGTATTTTTAAATAGTGTAAATTTACTGTTTTTGTAATAACAGCAAACTCAGACATGTTTTTTATCTGAAATTAGTTTCAAAATATGCAGAATTCACAGTACATACAAAACAAGGTGCTGTGCGTCGACAGCGGACTTAAAACGACAAAGTTGTGTAATTTCAAAGTTTAAGTATAATAAAAAATAATATTTGAAAATAATATAGTTTGCTGTTTTTCCAAATAAGTACAGAAATACTAAAAATACTTGTGCAGTGCAGACTCCAGGATGTGCAGAATCAAAATACGATCAAAACAAGACGTTGTGCGTCAAAATCGGATCGAAAACGAGAAAGATATGGATTTTCGAAGTTTGAAATACTTAAAAGCTTTAAAATAATTATATTTATGGATAATTAACTAATTACTAACTAATATTAATAATAATATTAATAGTAATAATAAGGGAAGATATCTAAAATATAACAATAATTTAAAATGATATAATAATATTTTTTTTTATTGTTAATGTTATTAAAAAAAGAAAGAGAATTTAACTAATCAAAATAATTAAAATAATATTTAATTATTATAAATATACTTTTATATATGATAATAATAATAATAATAATAATAATAATAATACTAATACATGTATAATAGTAATAGAACTAAGCTAACATAGTCTACTAACTAATATTATAATTAAAACATTAATATTATAATAAAAATAATTAAAATAATATAAAAGAAAAATAACACTTCACTGTTTTTAAAATAAATAAATATGTACTTATAATTTTAAAATAAAAATAATTTTAAATTAAAGAGGATAAAAATCCGATCAAAACAAGGTATTATACGCGAAAATCGGACGAAAACCGGATTTTTGGCAATTTTTTGAAGTTTTTAAGGTTTCAAAATAATTTAAAATTCATTTTTTTTAATAAATCGGCCGGCGGGCGCCACGTGTCGCTCCCGGATTGGGCCCGCGGTCCGCGCCAATCATTGGCGGCGGCGCAATGATTGCGCCGCCAGCCAATGATTGCGGCAATCATGCCGCAATCACAGCCGTGGAATACTTATCCACGTCGGCTGTTCTGAGAGCCGTCGGATCACCGCTTGATCCGGACGGACGGTTCAGATCTCGGCGGACCGAGATCCAACCCTCCAGGCGACTCGCGCGGTCGGACCAGCCTATGGTGCGGCTCGATCTGGACTGTTGATCCACGGATCAACGGTCCAGCCTGCACCCAACCTGGGCGGACGGACACCGGCACCCTAAAGGGGTTTTTGGCCTCGTTCTCTCAAACGGTTGAACCAAACGCGATGAAACTTTAGATCTAAGTTCTAATGGTGAAGAGCATCCGTGGGGACTATTTAATTCAAATTAATATGCACTAATTACGACACTAATTAACCCTAAGTGTTCTAACTAGGGTTTGAGATTTACCTCAATCCATACGGTGGATTCGGACGATCTTGGGCTCGTTGGACTCGTAGGATCCTCAAGAGCAAGTTCCTAGTTGACGTCGAGATCCGAAGCTCGCTCGATCGGCCGGGATTCGTCCTGGAACGCGAAAAGCCTCGGGTTCGCCGGAAGATCGCCGCCGGCGGGGTCTGGACGTCGGGATTTGGTTCGAGAAAGTGGAGGGAAGTCGTGGAAGCGCTCTCACAAAATATCAGAGCTTTTTGTGGTCTCTCGATTGAGCAAGAGCAAAAAAAGCTCCCTCTCTAAACCTAATTTTGGCTATTTAAACC
Source organism: Dendrobium huoshanense (assembly GCA_016618105.1). Classification (NCBI taxonomy): domain Eukaryota; kingdom Viridiplantae; phylum Streptophyta; class Magnoliopsida; order Asparagales; family Orchidaceae; genus Dendrobium; species Dendrobium huoshanense. Next base: position 35,255,093 of record CM028343.1, read on the forward strand.
TCTCTCCTTCCCTTAGACGGTGGAGATGAGATCGAGGGCCAAATTCAGAGCAAGGATGAGTGATTTGGGCGGGATCCTTAATTCCAAAACGTTTGGAGGAGTTAAGGGCATTAATTGGGTCTTAATTGGGCCTTAATAGGTCGTAATTGACCTATTATGACTTGGGTTGACCAAGTCAATGGTTGGCTTGGTCAATCTAGCCAATTAGGTCCAATAGGCGTGGGGTTTGAGCCATGAAATTCATGTAATTAATTTAGAATTGATTTTAGGCTCAAAGGGTCCAAAATGGTCAACTATGGTTGACTTGGTCAACCGAGTTGACTCAGGGTCCAAGCTCGAGCTCGACAGACTCGACTCGACCCACTGAACCCAATGGGGAGGGCCATAAGGTCTGGCTTGGTCAAGTTGACCAAGTCAACTGTTCAGGCTCAAATCTGGGCAAAATCGAGGTCAACAAACGGACCCCCAACAGGAGTGGCGAACAACTAGTGAACCGCTCGTGTTGGCGTTGACCGACTAAGCCATAGAAAGTAAAGTGAAAAGCAAGTGAAAGAGTACCAGAAAGTTGGAAGAAAGCAGGAAACTCCTCTCCTGGCCTCACCCTACAACAAGGGCAGAGCCTAGGAGAGAGTGAAAAGCAGCAGTGCGCAAGGAAAGTATCACCAAAATGGTGAACTAGTAGTAGGTTCTTCTCCTGGCCTTATCCTTCGACAAGGGTAGAGCCGAGGATAGAACCAACGGTAAAGATCACCTAACATAGGTGAAAACAAAGTAAGGGGATTCTCTTATAGCCTTGCCTTGTAGCGAGGGCAGAGCAGAAAGGAGAATCAACAGGAAAGGTCACCACTAGGGTGAAAAAGTAAGGTGGTATCTCTCCTTGCCTTGTCCTGTGGAGTGGGCAGAGCTAAAGAGAGAACCAAAAGTAGAGTAGTAAAAGCACTCAAACTATCTGTCTGACTATATCGAATCAGCAGAGTAGAAGGTGAAGGGGGTTCCATCTCCTCCTGCCTATTTCAGGACTGTGGATTGGGGTGACTCAGTATCTGCATAACCAAATCGGGTCAGCAAACAAAGGAATCACAGAGCCTGATGTTTTCCTAATCGGAACAAGACACTCAGGGAAAAGGGTGGCGAGGAGTTCCTGCAGGTGCTCTGTCAGGCCCTCTCTACCAAGTAAGTCAAACCAGCTTCCTGTCTGTTCATTTCAAACAGCAGGATAGAAGGTGAAAAGATCCCATCTCCTCCTGCCTATTTCAGGACAGTGGATTGGGGTGACTCAGTATCTGCATAACCAAATCGGGTCAGCAAACAAAGAAATCACAAAGCCTGGCGTCTGCCTAATCGGAACAAGACACTCAGGGAAAAGGATGGCGAGGAGTTCCTGCCAGGTGCTCTGTCAGGCCCTCTCTACCAAGTAAGTCAAACCAACTTCCTATCTGTTCATTTCAAACAACAGGATAGAAGGTGAAAAGATCCCATCTCCTCCTGCCTATTTCAGAACAGTGGATTGGGGTGACTCAGTATCTGTCTGATCAACTCAGGACAGCAAACAAAAGAGTCACAAAATCTGGTGCCTATTTGATCAGAATAGGACACTCAGGGAAAGAGGCGAGGAGTTCCTGCCAGGTGCTCTGTCAGGCCCTCTCTACCAAGTAAAACCAGCTACCCGCCTGACTGTATCTAGACAGCGGGGTGGAAAGTGAAAAGGATCCCGTCCCTCCTGATTCTTTCGGAACAGTGGATTGGGGTGACTCGATACTTCTGCCTGACCTCAGCAAAAGTAAAGAAGACACGAAATGGAAGCCTGCGTAGTCTTTTACAGGACATCCGAGTAAAGGGGTGTTGAGGAATTGCGCCTCCCAGGGACTCTGTCGGGCTCACTCAACGGTAAAGTAAAACCAACTACCAGGCTGACCGCATCTGGACAGCGGGTAGAGGGTGAAAGGATCCCGCCCCTCCTGCTCCTTTCGGAACAGTGGATTGGGGTGGCCACTACTTCTGCCTGACCTCAGCAAGAAGCTCATGAACCACGAAATGGAAGCCTGCTTAGTCTTTTACAGGACATCCGAAGTAAAGGGTTGTTGAGGAATTGCGCCTCCCAGGGACTCTGTCGGGCTCACTCAACGGTAAAGTAAAACCAACTACCAGGCTGACCGCATTTGGACAGCGGGTAGAGGGTGAAAGGATCCCGCCCCTCCTGCTCCTTTCGGAACAGTGGATTGGGGTGGCCACTACTTCTGCCTGACCTCAGCAAGAAGCTCATGAACCACGAAATGGAAGTCTGCTTAGTCTTTTACAGGACATCCGAAGTAAAGGGTTGTTGAGGAATTGCGCCTCCCAGGGACTCTGTCGGGCTCACTCAACGGTAAAGTAAAACCAACTACCAAGCTGACCGCATCTGGACAGCGGGTAGAGGGTGAAAGGATCCTGCCCCTCCTGCTCCTTTCGGAACAGTGGATTGGGGTGGCCACTACTTCTGCCTGACCTCAGCAAGAAGCTCATGAACCACGAAATGGAAGCCTGCTTAGTCTTTTACAGGGCATCCGAGGTAAAAGAAAGAAACGTTGAGGAATTGCGCCTCCCAGGGACTCTGTCGGGCTCACTCAACGGGTAAGCTTCGACATCTGCTGTAGCCAGTGCGGTCTTGCAGATGAAGAAGGGCTCAATACCCACTCAGTCATTTCAACTGAGTGAATAAAGAGTCGGGCTCTGATGCCTGCCTGATCAGGACAGTGCAAACGAGAGCGTGGCGAGGAGTACCTGCCAGGTGCTCTGTCAGGTCCTCTCTACCAGGTAAACTCAACTATCTGTCTGTTCATTTCAAACAGCAGAATAGAAGGTCAAAAGTCACCTCGACATCAGCCCAACACCCATCTGTGTAGGGATGTGAGGGAAGAAGAGGTAAGTAAATGGAACAATTTTGAGGGCAGAACCACCTAGGGAACCCTTTCTAGCAACCTGGTAACCACATGGTAGAGGACAAATCGTCGTGGCCATGAGTATCCAAATGCTGTCAGGATCTCCTAGAGAACCCTAACCCTAAACAAAGGGGGGAGAAGACATCAGAACGACATCCCTCCAGAAGGCTGGAAGAGATATACCCGCTGTAAAGTGTGTAAAGGGGCGATCTCATTCCAAAAGAGTAAAAAGAACTCGAGTAGCGAGGGGGACCTCAACTACAGAAGGCAGGACTACGCCTGGTAAAACTAATCCTCAAAGAGGCTACAGTAGTGAACCCATACTAACTGATGGGGACCCTGTAAGAGGTAGAAACAAGATCAAAACATCCAAAGGACCTCTCCGGCAGCTAGGAGTCGGATCTCAATGGGAAAATAAGTGGTAAACGTATCTGAAAGAGCTGACTCTCTACTAGAGGATCAAAACTCAAGGAAAAGGTGGTGGTAGCATCTAAGGTGTGATGCCCTATACCACCAGGTAAGAAAAAGAGCCAAAGTAGTGAGGGATCATCCTCTCTACCAAGGACAACAACTCTGAGTAAGTAAAATCTCACAGTAGTGACACCCACACAAACTAGTGGGACCCTGTGAAAAGTAAAAGTGACCTCGACACATCCATAGGGCTGCTCTGTCAACTGAGTCTAGAGTATGAATGGTAACATGGGTCACGAAAAAGTAGTAAAAGAACTGATCTTCTGCTAAAAGATCAAAGTTCTCAAAGTGGTGATGTTAGTATCCGGGGCAAGGTATACTACACCACGAGGAGAAAAAATAGCTCTAGGTAGTGAAGGGGACACACCTACCACCTGAGTACGGTAATCATGTATAGAAGTGAAGTATTATCAGAAGGATCACAGTGGTAGCACCTACCCTGATCGGGCAGGACCCTGTGGGGAGAAAAAGCAACAACACAACATCCATAGGGCTACTCTAGCAGCTAGGAGTAGAGTATGAATGTGGAGAGTAGGGGTGCAAAGAAACTCAGGAACTGATCTTCTACTGGAAAATCAAAGCTCCTAAAGTCGTGGTGCTAACACCTGAGAACAGATGTACTACATCACAGCATAACTCTAAGGTGACAAGGGAGCACTCCTGACACCTAGCACGATAATCATGAGTGAGATCTATGATCATCGGTGGGTCACAGTGGTAACACCTACCCTAACTGGGTAGGACCCTGTGAGAAGTGGAAAAACAACCAAACAACATCCGTATGGCTACTCTAGCAGCTAAGAGTAGGGAACAAATGCTGAAAGTAAGTGAGTAAAGGAACTAGGGAGCTGATCTTCTACTGGAAAACCTGAGCTCCTGAGGATGTGATGCTAACACCTGAGAGAGGGTGTACTACATCACAGCTAAGGAAACAACCCTGAGGTGACAAGGGAGCACACCTGACACCTAATCTGATAATCATGAGTGAGATTTATGATTATCATAAGACCACAGTGGTAACACCTACCCTAATCAGGTAGGACCCTGTGCGGAGTGAGGGTAACACTGCCACATTCATATGACTACTCTGGCAGCTCAGAGTAATTCATGAATAGGAGGTAGACTGCCAAAAGAGGGCAGTATGGGGCAATCTTTTCTCAGAAAGACCTAAGCCCAAAAGGTAGTGATGGTTACATCTCAAAACATAATGTACCACATCACTAAAGAAGAAATGTATTTAAAATCATATAAGTTAATCGACCAACTAAGTGGGAACTCGGCCTTGAGGAGCTCGTCAAAACACTCTCAAGGGAGGAGAAAGAGAACTTTTTGGGGAATTTGAGCTCTTAGAGAGTTTTACCGGGTTCCTCCTGTGACAAGGGCAACCGGGTTTTTAGCCTCCTAAGAGCTTCCCGTTTTTTTTTTATTTTTTATTTTTTATTTTTTTTTTATTATTTTTTTTTAACCCTGATCATATTCGCCACATGAACAGAACTGGGAAATTTGTGCTTTTGGAGAGTTTTACCGGGTTCCTCCTACAACAAGGGCAACCGGTTTTGCTCTACTAAGAGCTCCCCTCCTTTATCACACACGAATTTTTAAATTAGGAGTATTGGATGATTTTGGTAATCCAGACTACACCTGGGACGATAGGTGAAACTGGGGAACACAATCATATTGAAATTAATGTACAACCGAAACCATCATCAGGATAGAGAATCAACACTATCATATTTATCTAGCGTGGGATGGTGTGGACCCAGTATCCTATCTCAAAAAGAGTCTGAACCCATAACTCTGGCATCCCTGATCACATTCAACTCATATGAATGGACTAGGGGCTACATCTATCAGATCAGGACTGATAGGACAAAGAAACTTAATTTGGGATAGTGGATTTCCATCACCATACATGACTGTCAGGGTGTGGTGTGGACCCAGTATCACATCTCAAAAGCTAGACTCAAACTACTAGTTTTGATATCCCAGACCACACCTGGGGCGACAGGTGAAACGGGGGGACTAAGCCCTACAAAGGGGAGAACAGACTAAAAATTCTATGCGATAGCACCAACGTGATTGGTGCGCACAGACAAAAGTACAAAACATCCCTACGGCGTATTGGTATATCACCTCTAAGGATAGCTTCATACTCTTCTAAGCGACGTCGCGTGGTAGATGACAAATCGTCGTGGCCACGCAGACTGCTGAAAAGTAAAAGAGATCCTTTTAGGAGTTACATATACAGAGGGATATTACAGGCGGTAGGGAGGCTCCCCTATGAAGTACTAGACTCAGGCATAGTACTTTTTCAAGTACTGTCCGTTGATGACAGGCATTGGGTGAACGCCATTTGCATCAACAAGTAGGTAGGCACCACCTTCATAAACTTGCTCTACAGCGAAGGGGCCTTCCCAAACAGGCTCAAACTTACCACCTCGCCGACGGTGCGAGATGATAGGCCTACGCAAAACAAGAACTAACTCGCCTACCCGGAAAGCACGGGGTCTAACAAGGCGCTCGTAGTGTCGTATCATTCGAGCCTGACTTAGCTTAAGGTATTGATAAGCTCGTAAGCGAAGCTCATCTAAACCATCTAGCTCTTCCAACCTTAGTCGGGCATTATCTTCCTCAGATAGATTGTAACTAACTGCGACACGCAGTGAGGGGAGCTCGACCTCAAGTGGGAGGACAGCTTCAGCCCCAAAAGCTAAAGCATATGGGGTGGACTGGGTAGGAGTACGGTAGGTAGTCCTATACGCCCATAATGCTTCAGGTAACTTATCGTGCCATTCTCTTTTATTTGTAACAAGGATTTTCCTTATCAGTTGCACAAGAGTCTTATTAAATGCCTCTGCCAAGCCATTGGCTTTAGGGTAGTAAATCGACGAGTATCGCCAATTAATATTATGGCGGCGGGCAAATCTAGCAATTTTGTTGCTTCTAAAGGACGGGCCGTTATCTGAGATTATACGGCGCGGAACACCAAAGCGATAAACAACGTTATCGTGAAAGAAGCGCATCACATCTTCTGATTTAACTTCCTTAAGTGGGACAGCCTCTGCCCACTTAGAGAAGTAATCAGTGGCGGCTAAAATGAACCTATGACCCTTAGAGGAAGGAGGATCTATAGGACCCACCACATCCGTGCCCCAGCCCTCAAATGGCCAAGAAGAAACAGTAGGGTGCAACGGATTAGGGGGTTGGTGAATCACCGTGCCATGAATCTGGCACTGGTGGCATCTCTTAGCGTGCTCCATACAATCGTGGATCATAGTCGGCTAGTAGTAGTCAAGGCGTTTAATTCTGCCTTTCATTTTAGGTCCAGACTGATGGGCACCACAAAGCCCTTCATGTATATCGCTCATGACTCTTTTAGCCTCTTCTTTACTGAGACATCTCAACCACATTTGGTCAAAAGAGCATCGATACAGAGTTTCATTTACGTAGGCGAATGATAAGGCTCTCTTTCTAATTTGAGCAGCGAGAGACCTATCATCTGGAAGCCTACCATGTTTCAAATACTCTATGAAGGGTTCTCTCCAATCTGACTCCTCCTCCACAGCAAACACTGCAAGGGTCTGATTGGGAGTAGACAAGTCTGCGGGGCACAGAGCTTGACGATACTGGACAATAATAGACACTTGATTTCCAGTAGGGTCAGCTAATTCTTTTGCTAACTTGGCCAATGCATCTGCTTTTCCATTTTCAGATCTAGGGACCTTGGCCAAAGTTACCTCTGGTATTAAGCTCAGGAGCTCCATTGCTTTATTATGATATGGAATGAGCTCAGGCTTAAGTACTTTGTAGACTCCCGCTACTTGATTGATTATCAGTTGGGAGTCTCCAAAGATCTTCACCCGCGTAAGACTCATCTGAATGGTCAACTCTAACCCCAAAATCAGAGCTTCGTACTCAGCTTCATTATTAGTACGAGGTTCTGATAAACTATAGGAGTACCGTAGAGTATGACCATCAGGAGACACAAAAATCAGGCCTAATCCTACCCTAATTGTAGGAGTTTCGTATGGACTTGAAGCTTTAACGGATGACGCACCGTCAAAGTAAAACTCCCAAGTAGGGGACTCCTGTTCATCCACACTCATAATGAATTCATCAGGTAGCTCATCGTTGAGTGAGGAATCAGCAGGGATCGGATGATCGGCCAAAAAGTCAGCTAGAGCCTGTCCTTTGACGGCCCGCTGAGGAACGAAAGTAATATCAAATTGCAGTAGTATCATAGACCATCGTGCTAGACGACTTGAAAGGGTCGGACGGGTCATCAGGTACTGCAATGGGTTGACTCGAGAGATCAGATTGATCTTATGTGATAGCATATAATGCCTAAGCTTCTGTACCGCGAAGATTAAGGCTAAACATTGCTTTTCTATCGCTGGGTACTTAAGCTCTGCAGGTATTAGTCGCCTGCTGAGGTAGTACAAGGCGTTCTCCTTACCTTCCTCATTCTCTTGAGCCAACAATGCACCGAAAGACTCATCCAGGGCCGTAGTGTAGAGAATCAACGGCCTACCTGGGATAGGTGCAGCTAAAACAGGGGGGTTCATCAGGTAGCGCTTTATGCTCTCAAAGGCCTCCTGACAACTCTCATCCCAATGGAATCGGGCATCCTTCTTCACTAGTGCAGAGAAAGGATGACACCTACCAGAAAGATTGGAGATAAATCTCCGCAGGAAAGCTAGTTTACCCTAAAAGGATCTCAACTGGGTAAGACTCTTAGGAGGTTTTAAATCTACTATGGCCTTGATCATAGAGGGATCTATCTCAATGCCACGGTAGCGGACTATAAACCCTAAGAACTTTCCTGCATTGACTCCAAATGCGCATTTCAAAGGATTCATCTTTAAATCAAATTTGCGCAGACGTTCAAAAACGATTTGCAGATCTTTGAGGTGATCTTCGCGGACCTTGCTTTTGACGACTAGATCATCCACATAGCACTCAACTTGCTCATGTATCATCTCATCAAAGATGACAGTCATGGCACGTTGATAGGTGGCTCCGGCATTTTTGAGACCGAAGGGCATCACCTTGTAACAAAAGACACCTATAGGTGTCCGAAAAGCGGTAAACTTCTCATCCTCAGGGTCCATCTTTATCTGATTGTAACCAGATGAACCATCCATGAATGAGAAGATGCTATGGGATGATGCTATATCCACCATAAGCTCTGGAATGGGGAGAGGAAAATCATCCTTAGGACATGCCTTGTTCAAATCACGGAAGTCGATACAGACTCGTATCTGTCCGCTCTTCTTCCGGACTGGAACAATGTTGGCAAGCCATGTTGGGTACTTCTCTTCCCTAATGAAACCAGCTTCTATAAGCTTCTTGGTTTCAGCGATCACCTGTTGTTCAATTTCCAACCTCATCCTGCGAGGTGCTTGTTTAACAGGGACTGCGTCAGACTTAATGGCTAACTTATGGACTGCTACCTCTGGATTTAGACCAGGCATCTCGGTGTAGTTACAGGCAAAACAGTCTCTGAACTCTGATAGCAACTCGATGTATTCTTGAGCCTCTGACTCAGACAGTAGAGCATTATGAAAAATAGGCCTAGGATCTGACTTAGTGCCTAAGTTTACCTCACACAGTTCGTCCATGGCAGAAGTGACATCATCTTCAAACTCTTGTGGAGCCTCGAGTATTCTATCATTGTCACTATCCGGGTCTTCTTCGTCGGCAAGAGAAACAACCGGATAGACGTGGGAAACGACATGAATATTGGCATCACTGGACTGATTTAACCCCATATAACCTACGCCTCCTAGACCTTGGGGAAAATCAGTCCGTCAAACTCGTGCCTGCTGTAGAGCTTCTTCGTCGGGCCAAGTGGAACGAACGAGACCACGCTCAACAAAGCTCTCTACAGTAGGTGAAAAGTAACGAGGGGCACTCCTGACCTCTATATCCATAGCGGTCTCCTCTAAATCCTGTCTCACAGGACCCAGTGGTGCACCTATACTACGGGGTACAAAGGGACATTCCCTAGGTCGGGCTGGCCCAAATGAATCGTACAAGCTAGGTATGGGATTGTGGCTACCCCAAATTGTGTCAGTATCATCAACTACAGGAGTGCCAGAAGATCTCTGACTGGAATCCCCAACTCCTATCCCGCATATCTGATGGGGGGAAGGTTATCTGGTAGTAGTCTGACGTCGGAAGTCTTCTTCCTCGTCTGAGCTAATATCAATAACCAATCCACCTTCAGGTATCAAATGGCTACAAAAAGTAGGTAGTGAATCATAGCCTACGGAATAGGGAGGTGGTGAAGTGACTAGACGCTGAAGAACATCGATTATTTCATCGTCGGAAGAGTCGGACTCTACAGTCAAAGAAGAAGTGTAAAGGTTAGGGGGAGGAGGTGTACGAGTGTCGTGGTTTCGCGGCTCGCGGATCGCAACTCTGCCTCTCCCTCTACCTCTACCTCTACCTCCCCTGCCTCTACTAGGGGGAACGTCGTGCCTCACTGCCAACTGAGAGGGCTCTCCATCAGAATGGGCAGTGGGAACACCTAGCTCGATACCAACCTGTGATGGACCCTGTACTGACGATTGTATAGGACCCTGTGCAGGTGGCTGCGTAGGACCCTGTACAACAGTATCAGGTATCACTGGGGACTGAGCAGGTGGAGCTCTACGAGTCTTCCGAGGTACGTAGTACTCGGCGTCGTCGTACATAGAGATCTCATGCACGGAAAAGGGCTGGGTATCTCCATGAATGATATACTCAACATCATTCCTCAAAAACTTCATACATTGGTGCAAAGTAGAGGGCACCATTCCATACTCATGGATCCAAGGCCTTCCTAAGAGAGCCTTGTATGAAGTATCAGCCTCAATCACATGAAACTTCGCCTCAGTTAGAAAATTTCCAAATTTTAGAGGCAGGGTAATAGACCCTAGAGCTCGCTGGCCTTGGTCATTGAAGCCTTTCAACATGATCTTGTCGGAAGTGAGCTTCAAATGACCTAGGGAGATGCTCTTCAAAGTTTCATGGGTTAGTATGTTTACTGAAGCCCCTTGATCTATGAGGACCCTATTCAACTCATAATCATTGACTTCAGCAGTGACATACAAGGGACGATTGTGCTCAGTGGTCCCTAACAGGAGGTCACGACTAGAGAAAGTGATGCATGGCATGTTGTACAAATGCCATGCCCCATCATCAGGGTCAGAAGTAAAGAATGCCTGATAGGTCTCTGGTTCAAGCAGGGCTTTTACCAGTGTCTCTCTCAAGTCGGGTGACAACATCAAAGCATCATAGACACTAAGAAGGGAAGGAATTTTCCTTAGGTGAGCCAACACATTGTAATCAACTTCCAGCTGAGGGCCTTTCCCTTTCTCCTTAGGCTGCTCCTGGGAGGAAGGGATAGGATCATCCTGCTGGGTAATGATATTCTTATCTTTTGTATTTTTAGCCAACCTGGGTGGAAGGACCTTCCCTGAACGCAGATGAACTTCCTGTATTGAGTCATCCTCAATAGGAGATTCCTCTGGTTCAGTGGTGGTGGCAGGTGTTGGTTCTAAGGAAATTAGTGAGAGTGGGTTCTCGGATTCATCCTCTGAATCCATGTAACATCCACCCTCTAGTATTGTAAAAACAGGTTCTTCATCAGACTCAAACTCATCATTAGAATCATCCATATTATAAGAAACATGTAGTACTGAGGAAGAGCGAGTGCTAGAAGAAGAAGAACTAGGAGTAACAGTAGGAGCGTAAGTAAAAGATACAGAAGACCAAAAGTACTCAGAATCGTCTTCTATTTTTATTTCCTTATCAAATGAAGGGAGAACAAAGTCCTTCAGCGTAAGTGCTGGAAGGAACCCTGTCTTCCCCTCTGCAGTTACAACATACTTTTCTCTTTCATACATTTTTTTATTACATCCATAAGAAGAAAAAGTAGAAGAGGAAATGTGCTTATCTAGCACTACAACAGAAAGAGAAGAAGAGGAAGAAAGTGCTGGAGTGGTAACTGCAGCGGCAACTGTCGACTTGGCCTGAGGTGGCCTACTCTCAACTGCCTCTGAGCTCTGAACTGCTCTGTCTATCATCCTCCTGGTCTTCCTAGAAAGTGAGATCTGCCAATCATCATCAAAACTCGTGGGTAAACTGCTAGTAGTGCCCTGAGCATCACTCTGACAATCACTGGGGCTGGAGACTAGCTGAACTGTCTGAGGGGCCTTGCCCTTGGGCTGCACTAGATCACTGTCCTGAAGGCGTATCTGTCCTGTGATCATCAGTCTCTCTACTCTATCCTTGAAGACATAGCAGTCTTCCAACACATGTCCGACATGTCTGTGGTAAGGACAGTAAAGGGGGTGCTCAGCCTGACCCTCCTCCTCTGCTCTACTGCTCTCGGGGAATACCAACAGGTTGTTCTTAGTAAGGAATCTAAAAATTTTCTTCACACTCTCCCTCTTAAAGGGATATTCCTTCCTAAGCTTCTCCTACAGGTACTGCTGACTCTCTGGAGTCCTGCGGGAGGTCCTGGGCTGTCCCCCTGGCTGGTCAACTGAGTAAGACCTGCTGGCTGAGTGTGGCTGACTAGCTGGTCGTGGCTGCTGGGGTACTGAAGTGACTAAGGGCTTCTTGCCCTTATCTGACGGTCCCTGAGTACTGTGAACCTCTCCTCTCCTAAGTGGAGGTGCCCCTGAAAACTCCTGCCGCTGAGGTCTGCACGAAGGCTGACTCTCAACCTTAGGAGGGACTGCAGCGGGTATGCTGTCCTGTAGGCTAGTGACCTTGGTGAGGAGCTTCTGAAAGGTTCTAATGGTGAAACCCTTCAGGTATGGTGCTATCGGACCATCTATGTTCTTCAAAAGGATCTCAACTGCATGCTGCTCCTGGAGCTGTGGCTCACACTGCAAACTGAGGTTCCTCCATCTGACTATGTAATCTGTGAGACTCTCTCTGGGACGCTGTCTGGTCACCACAAGCTCTCCCACTGTAACTCTGTGCTCTGTGCTAACAAACCTCTGCACAAACAGCTGCTCTAACTCTGCAAAGGTCCTGACTGAGTCATTAGGGAGGTCGGCGTACCAAGCAAACGCCACCCCCGCCAAGCTGCTGACGAACAACCTCAACATCAGTGGATCACTCCCTCCTATATTGCAACATATGGCTCGGTACTGAGCCACATGCTGCCTCGGGTTCCCAAACCCGTCAAAAACTCTGAACCTAGGAGGGATAAAACCAGGGGGGTAAGGCTCCTGCTCGTACTCTACAGGGTAAGGATGCCCCCTGCTAACTGACTATCCAGTCTTCCTAGAGGAAATCGCCTGCTCTACCTTCTGGGCTATCAAATCCTGGATCTGACCTGCTGACATCTGAGCTGGCTGACTCTGAACTGAAGTAGTGTAAGGAAGTACTGTGGGTGGTGCTGGGACTACTCTCTGGACCCTGTCCACTCCTACGGGGTCTACTGTAGCAGGTGGTACTACTGGCTGCTCTCTGGAGGTACTGGTAGCTGCTACACCTGTCACCTGAGGCATCGCCCCCAGAGCTGTCAACTGTGCTGTCATGGCTGCCATGGCTCTGGCCATCTCCGCCATCTGTGTCTGCAAGTGTAGAACGGTAGCATCCGTGTCAACTGATCTGGGAGACCCACCCACCTCGGGCTCTCCCTGCTCATCCTGGTCCTCGGGCTCTCTCTCATCCGAGTGACCTCGTCGGGTAACCACACATACCCGGTGAACTGGTATCTCCTCCTCCAACTCATCTGCTAGTGTGTCATCATTTTCCAAGAAATGTTGTTGGAGGGCTTCTATGTACGGACTCATAGGGGAACCAATCCTATGAGGGCTACGGACTGACTCTATCTCATCCCTCTATAGGAATCCCTCTGGAGCAGGTGCAATCTCCTCATCGCACATCATCGGGACTGCCTCTGCCTCGGAAGTAACTGCTACATCCATCAAATCATCTACATCATCAAACTGCTCTGCATCTGACGGTGGTGCTGCCTCTACTGGCTCAACTGGGTTGACAGGGGTGTCCGCCTGCCGACGCCTCCAAACCCACCTCCTACGATGGGGTGCTGCACGGGCAACTGGCTGCTCTGGGACTGCAACCTCTGAACTGACCTGAGGCTGGGCAGGCCTCCGCTGCTGTCGCCGTCCTCGACGACGTGGGCGTCGTCCTGCAGCAGGAGTAACCGCCGGGGGTCTGACTACTGGAACTGTGTCCGCAGGCTGCTGGGGTGTCTGCCCCCTCTGCCAACTGTAGAGTCTCCTCGCAGTCTGTCGTCGTAACTGGAAGGTAGCCCGAGAAATCTGACGGAGTAAGCCCTCCCGACTGACGGGCCCTCTGCCACGAGCTAGGCGGACGATGTTTCGAATCCTCTGAGTGAGGGCTCGGACACCAGCGTCCCTGGGTACCCTAGCTCGGGGTAGAGTAGTGACGACAGGAGGAGCCGCCGCTATGCGGGCAACGTCCTCCTCATCACCACTATGCGTCAGCGGGGAGAAGCGTCCTCCCTGAACTGCCTCCAACTTGGGGGCTACCACCACCTCTGGAGTAGGTGCATCAACAACTGGCCGTGACCTCCGCTGCCTGGGAGCCACTCTCCTCTGACTCTGAACGATCTCATCGTGAACGATGGCATCGGCCATCCGCTGCCTCTCTGCCTCTGACGCAGCTAAACGAAGTCTCCTGTTCCTATTCCTCCTGGCCCTTCTCCCAAGGCCGGAGGTGGAAGAGGAAGGAACATCAGAACCGGGAACAGGAACAACGGGAACTGTCGGGGTCTGCCCAACATCCTCAGGGTGAGAAAGTCGGGCGAAAATAGAAACCCGACCAGTGGAAGGCGAAGGCACCTCGGTCTGGGCACCCCTCTTCCTGGTGGAAGTGGGAGGGGGAACCCGAACACGAGGTACTTCCGCTGGAACAACGGAAGTAACAGTAGTCGCAGGCTGCCGGCGCTGAGGGGCCGGAGCAACATGTGCTGTAGGTGCGGCAGGCATTGGACGCCGGACCGCTGGACGAATGGGGGGAACTACGACAGGCTGCCGGCGCTGAGGGGCCGGAGCAACCTGTGCAGTAGGAGCGACAGGCACTGGACGCCTGACCGCTGGAACATGAAGTGGCCTAGGCACTGGTCGCATAGCCACAGGGCGCACTGGCTGCGCAGGAACAGGAACAGGACGTGGTGCTCGGGCTGGGCGCCGAGCAGCAGGACGTCCAAACGGGCGCATGACTGCGCGTCCTCTCCTCTGGGGAGGAGAGAATGCAGCAGCCTCTGCCGGGGTCGGCCCGCCAAGGGTGACGAAAGCCGAGTCAGTGAAGGAACCAAAAGTGATTCCTCCCACTGGCGGACTAGCGAGCAGGGACTCAGGGAGAGTCACCTGCGCGTCCGAACCAAAAGCAAAAGTGACGGAAGGTACGAAGGAAGCCATGGCACTGCTGCCAAAAAAAGAAATCGACAAGTTAGAAATCAGAAATAATGAAAGAATGAAGGATTTGATAAGGATTGGATAAAAATGGATAGGAATTGAATAAGGGATGGAATAGCCTGCTAGGCTGGAAAAGAAGTAGAGTAGAGGGAAGAGATCCTAGCTAAGGGGAAAGAACCCTAACTAAGGAAAGACCCTAACTAAGGGTGGGATGGACCTAATCTAAGGAGTACCAATCCCGGAGTACACACAAGAAAGGATAATATAGAATCCAAAGATGGAGAGAGAAACTGGTCCCACCGTGGTCGCCAGAAACCTGTGGACCTCCGAAAGGAACACCGCGCGAACGGGTCGATTGGAAGGGCAGATTGGATCGTGCATACGACTAACCATTGAGGATAAAGGCTGACTCCAACACACCTCGATGGGTAGTAATATACACGACCTAGTCACGGGTTTCCCCCACCCGATGCAAGAGCTCGAATGGGGTTTAGTAGATGTGGGACCAAATTTCCCACGGGCGCAAGCCCCCGTGGTTAATTACATCCCAGGCTGGAGCCTGAGAAAACTCTCGATTAAGGATCATACATTATCCTCTCCTAAAGTGGGATTGACACATGTGTATAAACTAGGAAATCCTACTCAAAGGGGAAGAAAGGTCCGAAGGGCTGAATCGACATGCGTGGCTCATACCAGCATTCGGAGGCTCTAGGGTACTAAAGGGAAACTAGGGAAAGAAACATCAAGCAATCAATCACATGCATGAGAGAAGGATGGAGGTGGCGTCATCATGTAACGCGGATAAGTAGGATTTAGGGTCCTTGAAAAGAAAGGACCTACCTACTATTTAAGGCATACTACGAGACCGAATGTAGTAGCCCCGAATCTTAAATCTAGTTTGGACTTAGTGTTCGACACACACTAAGACCAGTGTCCTAGTTAATGCGATGCAAAGATCTGGACTTATCCCGGCCTGGATTGGGGGAGCCAGCTAACCACCTAATCGCTTCAAAACCATGCTATCAGGTCAGTTATGAAAGATGGGTGGGAGGTACAGTTTATTGGAAAGAGGACCGATATCTAGAGAATTTCCTAAGTGGTCCTGGACTTATGTTGGGTGAATGCCCCTAACTAATGCAATTAAATTTTAATTAAATTGATTTCTAATGCAATGCATGCTAGTTGAAATGTCAGCTCATGAATGCTTTGGATTTTAAAAACAGGCTTAATATAAAATAATTTTTAGAAAAGACTGAGTCTCCCTAGGTCCAGCACTTCATCCTCATAGGCCAGATTATCCGGACTCTACCCGCAGGCAGGGAGATGTCTTATTAGAAGGAGAGAGAAGATGCAGTAATATGCATGCGACCCCGGACGATTCCGGCAATTCCCTAGGTTCGTTAAGTTTCTATATTATTTAAAGCCTTAAAATATTAGAAAATTAATTATGAGTATAAAAATTTTTATGATCCTTAAAGAGCCTAACGATATCCAGGCGAAAACAAAGATCGGCATGCAATGAATAAACCTAGAAAAGCAGGTATTTCTAAGCGCAATCAGGTAAACACATCAATATAAATCCACAAACTAATCAAATAAATGTCCATAGGCCAACTGCCCTTTAATTACAACCCAGGGTATGCAGGAAAAGTAAAGTGGCCGGGCACCACTGCCAACAACCCGGATTTCTAAGCCTATGACAGACGCCAACAACTTTGAGTGGGATATTGGGTCTTCAAATCTTCAATATCTTCAGTCTCCTGGGTTTCTTCTCCTTAGATTCCTTGGATCACTCCTCCTTGGCCTCCTTGGATCCGTCGTGGCTTGAATATCCAAACGAAGAGACAATTCCCCCAGTAGGGATGTATTGCCTTTTCTCTTTGGATATCTGAAGCCATCCAGCTCGATCTTCCAAATGAAAGAAGACTCTCCCCTTAGAGATGCCTTCTTCTTTTGGAATCCGAACTGGATAAGAATATCCCAACTCGAAGTTGTTTTCACAACTCTTAACAATATTACAAATTTTTACATTAATTGACAAGCAGAAAAATCTAAAAGGACCTGCATGGTTATCCTAATAAAAATCCCAAGCAGTTCATATATATATATATAAAAAATGCTAACACCATTAACCCTGTGCCAAGCCATGCTCTTAATTATGAGGGCTAAGCAGCTCCATCTGTGCAGTTATAATTATTTAGCCCTCATTTTTATTTAAGGGGAGCTGAGCAAGCACTTGCATAAAACACATTATTAGAAATCATGACATTGCTCCCCCTTTTATCAGCATGAGCATGGCCACCTGCACGAAAGAACAGTATATATATAACGCTCCTAACCTATGGGTAAGTCTAACGCTCACATCCAGAGTGCAAAAAAAAAGTAAGCAAACACACCAATTCAATTTTCGAACAGCATGCAGTGAAAACCACGGAAAGCTCCGGCACACAGCAGAAAAAATAAAACCCAGCGGCCTACCCTAGGTCTAGAAGTGGTGCCCTAGCAAACCATTCTATGTGTGTGTAAGGCTAGTGTGGTTTGGATGGATCCTAAGTGGGATAATTAGTTAAAATTGTTTAAAGTTCAAGTTTGTTATGGGCCAGAAAAGGAATTTTTGTTGAAATTCAAATATTAGTGAATTAGAGTGCATTTTAGTTAATATAGTTTGTTGATCAATTTTAGAAACTTAGGATGATGATATTTGAAGTTAAAGTTATATTAGCCAATTTTAGAAAGTCTTGGGTCCTCCTAGGAACTAGACTAAGGGTCCAAAAAGTCACTATGGGAAAAAGGCTAATTCTGGGTCTCCTATCACCTTAGGAAAATACTAGACCTTAATACGAGTAGTTAGACAGGTAGTAGACTGAAATCGGAGCTTCCTATCCAAAGTTATGAATTTTCTAAGTTTCGGACCCTAGACTATAGGCTGGGGTTGACTAAAAAGTTGACTTTCTAATCTAGGCCATTTTCTGGAAACCTAAGATTTTTAATAAATACTATGCCCTAATTGAAGTCCAATGCAAGTGAGTTTGCCTAATTTGGAGGTTTCTACAATTAGTTATGAGTTTTCTAAGATCGGGGTATTTAAGGGAATTTTCTAAATTAATTAGGAAAGGGCCCTTTTTTACTATTTTGATCCAAATGAGCTCCAAACTGATTGGAATCACTCCCAAAAGTCAGGGATGACCTGAGAAAGTGATCCCAAGTATTTGGAGAAAATTTGGGATTTTTAATAATTTTTAATAATTTATTAGGGGCAAAAAGGTAATTTCCACCTAGGGTCAAATTGTGGGTCAACCTGAAGTCAAACTAGGGAGCCCTATTTATCTAAGGTCAAGGGTCATATTCTGGTCAGTTTGAGGTATTATGGGTAATTTTCTGACCTATGGTGTATTTATTGTAATTTCCGGAAGGTCTCGGGGCCTTAATTAGCAGGTTAATTAAGGTTAGTTAACTAAGGGCTCTAAAAGCTCCTAGAAATTTCCAGAAAATTATGAAGGCTTATGATGTCACCAAGTTTAAGTGTTGAAGTTTTCATGTCGTTATGGGATCTATCCTAGCTCCTAGAAAACTTCTAAGTTCGCTAGGCAGGTTCTTAATTATTGTCCTTAAGGTGTCACTATGTTATATGGGTTTAAAGTGATGTTTACACTAACCCTCGGGATAATAAATGCATGGGAGTACAGTAAATAAATAAACACACCATGTCCTTAGATCTAGGAGAACCTAAACTAAGTGGTGGTAGTGCGACGACCTACACATGCAATCTACGAAAGATAAAAAAAATAAAGACACCTAAAGAGATGATTAGTGAATGATTGTGACTCAACCATTCACTAACCCACTCCCCCATGATTGCTCTTCATTCATAGAATCTATGTCTAAAATTTCATACGATAGCGGGTCTCCCAAAGTTAGGATTTAAAGTATATATAGTTTCAAAAATACTTTAAAAATACTTAAAACTAAATAGACTTTTAGGAAAATAGGTAATTAAAAATAAATCGATTTATAATAAATAGATATAAGGGAGACTCGCTGACCACTCAATCGAGGCTTCGAAAAGATTTGAAAGTAGATTGTATCTTGAAAATAGCTATTATACCAATTAAATAATAATTTAATAATCAAATATTACTTCAAGATAGAAATCTGCCAAAACAGCCAAAATCAGGGGCTGGAAATGGTTTCAAAATATAAAGCTCGCTTTTCTGAAAAGAACGAGGGGTTAAACGTCAAAATCCGACTTGAAATGGCGAAGATACGAATTTCCGAAGTTTTAAATATAATAAAATAGTATTTTTAAATAGTGTAAATTTACTGTTTTTGTAATAACAGCAAACTCAGACATGCTTTTTATCTGAAAATAGTTTCAAAATATGCAGAATTCACAGTACATACAAAACAAGGTGCTGTGCGTCGACAGCGGACTTAAAACGACAAAGTTGTGTAATTTCAAAGTTTAAGTATAATAAAAAATAATATTTGAAAATAATACAGTTTGCTGTTTTTCCAAATAAGTACAGAAATACTAAAAATACTTGTGCAGTGCAGACTCCAGGATGTGCAGAATCAAAATACGATCAAAACAAGACGTTGTGCGTCAAAATCGGATCGAAAACGAGAAAGATATGGATTTTCGAAGTTTGAAATACTTAAAAGCTTTAAAATAATTATATTTATGGATAATTAACTAATTACTAACTAATATTAATAATAATATTAATAGTAATAATAAGGGAAGATATCTAAAATATAACAATAATTTAAAATGATATAATAATATATTTTTTTTATTGTTAATGTTATTAAAAAAAAGAAAGAGAATTTAACTAATCAAAATAATTAAAATAATATTTAATTATTATAAATATACTTTTATATATGATAATAATAATAATAATAATACTAATACATGTATAATAGTAATAGAACTAAGCTAACATAGTCTACTAACTAATATTATAATTAAAACATTAATATTATAATAAAAATAATTAAAATAATATAAAAGAAAAATAACACTTCACTGTTTTTAAAATAAATAAATATGTACTTATAATTTTAAAATAAAAATAATTTTAAATTAAAGAGGATAAAAATCCGATCAAAACAAGGTATTATACGCGAAAATCCGACGAAAACCGGATTTTTGGCAATTTTTTGAAGTTTTTAAGGTTTCAAAATAATTTAAAATTCATTTTTTTTAATAAATCGGCCGGCGGGCGCCACGTGTCGCTCCCGGATTGGGCCCGCGGTCCGCGCCAATCATTGGCGGCGGCGCAATGATTGCGCCGCCAGCCAATGATTGCGGCAATCATGCCGCAATCACAGCCGTGGAATACTTATCCACGTCGGCTGTTCTGAGAGCCGTCGGATCACCGCTTGATCCGGACGGACGGTTCAGATCTCGGCGGACCGAGATCCAACCCTCCAGGCGACTCGCGCGGTCGGACCAGCCTATGGTGCGGCTCGATCTGGACTGTTGATCCACGGATCAACGGTCCAGCCTGCACCCAACCTGGGCGGACGGACACCGGCACCCTAAAGGGGTTTTTGGCCTCGTTCTCTCAAACGGTTGAACCAAACGCGATGAAACTTTAGATCTAAGTTCTAATGGTGAAGAGCATCCGTGGGGACTATTTAATTCAAATTAATATGCACTAATTACGACACTAATTAACCCTAAGTGTTCTAACTAGGGTTTGAGATTTACCTCAATCCACACGGTGGATTCGGACGATCTTGGGCTCGTTGGACTCGTAGGATCCTCAAGAGCAAGTTCCTAGTTGACGTCGAGATCCGAAGCTCGCTCGATCGGCCGGGATTCGTCCTGGAACGCGAAAAGCCTCGGGTTCGCCGGAAGATCGCCGCCGGCGGGGTCTGGACGTCGGGATTTGGTTCGAGAAAGTGGAGGGAAGTCGTGGAAGCGCTCTCACAAAATCTCAGAGCTTTTTGTGGTCTCTCGATTGAGCAAGAGCAAAAAAGCTCCATCTCTAAACCTAATTTTGGCTATTTAAACCTCTCTCCTTCCCTTAGACGGTGGAGATGAGATCGAGGGCCAAATTCAGAGCAAGGATGAGTGATTTGGGCGGGATCCTTAATTCCAAAACGTTTGGAGGAGTTAAGGGCATTAATTGGGTCTTAATTGGGCCTTAATAGGTCGTAATTGACCTATTATGACTTGGGTTGACCAAGTCAATGGTTGGCTTGGTCAATCTAGCCAATTAGGTCCAATAGGCGTGGGGTTTGAGCCATGAAATTCATGTAATTAATTTAGAATTGATTTTAGGCTCAAAGGGTCCAAAATGGTCAACTATGGTTGACTTGGTCAACCGAGTTGACTCAGGGTCCAAGCTCGAGCTCGACAGACTCGACTCGACCCACTGAACCCAATGGGGAGGGCCATAAGGTCTGGCTTGGTCAAGTTGACCAAGTCAACTGTTCAGGCTCAAATCTGGGCAAAATCGAGGTCAACAGCGGCGCTAGCTGCCCCTCTCTTTGTTTGTTACAAGCTAAGGAAAGCTTTCCATTTCCCTCTTCTCTTTTTGAGGTGCTTTCTAGATTCTCGTTTCTTTCGATTCATCCACCTCTAGCCTTCTCAGCCATAATGGAGGGGTGAATCGTTTGGTCGATCCCAATTTTTTGGATGGATCGATCAAATCTTGTCCCTTCCTTGATGTTCTCTTTATTAATTCCCTTGATGTGAGGTTTCCTGAGTTGAAACCTACCTCTTTTCATGGCTTACATTCACTGTGGATTTCGAAGGAGGAAATACTTGCGCTTAAGGCTCCTCTTAAATATGTGCTAGTTGATTTTTTTTCCCTCTCGTCGCCCATCTCTTGAAACTATTCAAAGTTTTTCTTCAATCTGAAGCTAAATGGTGATTTCTCAATTACTTTGTTGGATCCTTCACATATTTTAATTAAGTTGGTTAATGACCTGCAATATAGTAGACTTTTTATTTTCATAGATCTTACCTGGTTAACAACAGCTATATGAAATTGATCAAATGGTCTCCTTTATTTGACATTGGTTTGGAGTATCTAGTTATTCATATTTATATATCATTCCCAAACTTGTGGCCACACCTATTCTCCTCTCATATCTTTCACAGTCTCGATTTGCTTTTGGCTACCCATTTAAAGTTGATAATATGACATCTATTAGATCCTTTCCCTCTGTTGCGCATGTTTTGGTTGAGCTTGACATTACAAAAAATTATCCAGATAAAGTATGGTTAGGTCTTGAAAAATTTGGTCACATTCAACATGTTGTGATGGGGGAATTTTCCCCCTTTTGTGCTCTATGTAAAAGTATTGGGCAAGTGATGGGTGAATGCTGCTCACATCCATCCTCTGCCTCATTAAATGCTATTGTTAATGCTTCTAATCCTATTAATGTTAATTCTAATGGGAATGTTGTTACTATTTTGGATTCTTTGGATAATATAGCTATTCCTAACCTAATTGCTTCACTAGTTACTAACGAGGTTCTTAATGGTGATATTCCTGATGCCTCTAAAGATATAGGGGAGATAGGTCCTACTGTTGTTGACACTGGGGATGTTGGTGGTCATACTTTGGTGAATAGGGTTCCATTGACTTTTGAGTTTGTTTATGTTGAGGTGGAAGTTCAGGCTATGGCTGCCTCCGGTGATATCAGAGATGGTGTTAATGAAGGTGCTAATAATTATATAGTTAATCTTATAGCTATTTATATTGCTTCACCTAGTTCTTTTGTTGATGTTGGTGTTGGTGTTGTTTCTTGGGGCTATGAAGTTTTGAGCCCTATGGATGGTGTGTTGTATGATGTTCCTATTACGATTGGGGATGCGATGGATTCTTATGGTTTGGTTGTTGCTTGTGTTGACTCTCCCATGACTTCGTTGGAACCGGTCTTATCAAATAGAACTTTTATTGATGTTAAAGTTACGCTTATTTCTAATGAGTTTTGAAAGCTGATTTGGCGGTTAATACGGAGAGTATTTGTGTGGATCAAAATGATTAGCTTGAGGAGTCTTTTTCCTCACATTGTGGGGGTGATGGGGAGGATTTCCATGGGCTTGAAGATGTAGTTCAGGCGATGTATAATTTGAATGTCAATTGCATCATTGAAAAAACTTTTGCCCTGGGGGTGGAAAACGTCATTGAAGGAAGTTTGAAATGAAGTAGTTCATGCTCCTTTCTTTTTCTGTTGGCCCATTTCTTGGTTGGTCCTTTTGCATTTGGTTGGTGTCATTTTGGTTGTGGGCCCTATCTGATTTGCCTATTGGTTGTTGATGTTCGGTTGGGGGGCTATGTGTTGGGGGTTGGGAGGTGAGTTTGGGTTAATGATTGTTGTCATTTGGTGTTTGGGTTTGGGTTGACAGGGGTGTTGGGTTGGGGATCTGCTGGTGTGTCTTTTTCCTCTTGTGCTACTTTTTATTATCAGTTCTCTCCCTGGTGTTCTGTTCCTTTTGTCTTACTATGGGTAGTTTTGTTGGCTTTATTTTGCAGGCTTCTCTGATGCTCGTTTTGTTGCTTCTCGTGGGACTAGTGCTGGCTGCTTGGCCTATCTAGCTTGCATGTCTGATTTCGTTGGACCTCTCTTTGGCTCTCTCTTATGTTAGTTGGCCTTTTTTATTTTTATTGTTGTTTTTCTCTTTTTTATTTGGTTTTTCCTTTCTTTGCTTTTGTATTGTAATAGACTGAATCAAAGGCTTGTAGGTTTTGTTTCAAATGATGTATTTTTAGAGGGCTATTGTTTCACTAAGGACTTGTAATCTCTTGTTTTTTTAACGCATAGGCCCCTTCTCGTGGGTTTTATAAAAAAAAAAGAGTAATGCTTGCCCTGTAGGTTATGTAGCACTTACCCCCTTTCTCATTATGTCTACATGCAGAAAATAAACATGTGATTTTATTACTACATTGTAGTTAAAAGGTCGGTCATAACAATAGGATAAAGCATGTTATAATTATAGAACTTGTGCTATAATATTCATAGCAGTGACACTACATCTAGCAGTTTGGTCAATCGGTCATTATAATCTATGGTGTTCAATATCAACATAAGTTCAGTGTAATGACATGTGTCATATTATAAAAATAAATCAATTGAAATAAATTAACAATCATAACACATCACATCAGTCTTCACATATATATCATTACATCACATCATATCACATCAATACCCTCAGGCTCTTATACCTCCCAAATACATCATACATGCACCATTACATTACATCAATCCTTTTAATTGTCAGCCCTTATACCTCCCAAGCAATTCATATATACAATATCATGCCTTTATAACTCCCTGTGCACAACATAATTCATTTATACAATTGTTCATGTCCTTATGTCTCCTAGTGATCATTTCACATTAATTTCTAATCACATGAACATAAAAAAAACAATGCTCTTAACATATATGAATAAAATCTAATATACAAGTACAAAATTTCAAATGAACAACGAAGGTAATAGTGTTTTCAAGAAATTACATATACCTTCATCATTTACAAATCACAAGATCATTTATGGGCAGCATCATTTTCGTAAATTTGAAGTTATTATTATTCTATAGCCACTCCTATCAGTGTCAATATTCTCACTAAATAGTTAAAAAATTTCATGTCGTTAAAAATATCTAATGAAATTCTAGGTGTTCCTATCAACCTGACCCTAACAATCTATTCTACAACATATCATAAGTTAAATGATGGAAAGTTCCCCAAGCTTCATTTACTTGAATATATTATCAAAACACTCATACAAATAACCCAATTTGAAAATTGAGATAGGATAATGATAACATACCACAAACTGATCAATTTTTTCAATTAGCTTGTTGAGCGAATTCAGCTTAAGACCACCAAAATCTACTTTCTATTTCTAAAATCTCTTTCTTTCTCTCTAGCTGGGTCTCTAAGAAATATTAATTTTAAAGTTATTTGGATAATTCAAAATTATTATTAATTTTAGTTGTACCAACACAAATGCATTTACTCTAAGTTAGCATTTATAATATTATAAGCTTTAGAAATTTGTTTTATTAAAATAATTATAAAAAATTAAATATTAGATACATAAATATGTGAAATGTAATAATTATAAAAATTTATGATATATATGTAAATCATTATTATTATTATTATAATATTTAAGCTTACACGTTTTCCTTTGGGTCCAATCTGTGCGTCTGTGCGCCAGTTGTTCTGTTGATTGATTAGGCGGCCCGTCGTCTTCTTTCTTTTTCTCTTGCTTGGACTCGTAGCAATTTATCAATGCCCTCCTTCTCTGACCGGGGAAGCTCCGAAACAGCCAAAGGTCAAAGCAAGAGGAGTTCCAAGTCTTCTTCCTACTTGCTACAATCCTACCTTCTCCTCTCTCTCTCTCTCTCTCTCTCCCCCTTTCTCTATCGCTCTATATAATAGCAGTTGTGTTGGTCTCCTCCTAGCAATTGATCTCGGCCTCTCTATTTCCTGCTGCACGTTTCTCTCCAGAAGGAATCGTGAATCGGGAGGATCGAAAGGGAATCTGTAAAGAACAAAAGGATGAATTTTGTCAGCCGGAAGATCCATCTTTACAACGTCACCATGGGCCTCTACATGCTAGATTGGTGGGAGAGATACCTATTCAGTATCCTTGTTCTTTCTATCCATCTTGTTCTCTTTAACTGCGTTCATTCTTGATTCCAATAAAAAATAGAATATCGATATTCCAGTTATATTCAACTTGGTTGCGGAATTTTTTTTTTCTCTCTTGAAAAGAGGAAATTTTATAAGTTTTTGGGCATAATAGGTCTTAACTCGATCTAGACATATTGATCATCGTGTTGCTCTGGTTCATCTGCTACAATGGGACTCGGTCGGCCAGCGTACTCTACAACAGGTAATTTGGAGTAAATAAAAGTTTTCATTCTCTTACCTTTGATTCTGTTTTTCAAAAAAGATAACTTAGAATTGTTTAGTTTTTCATGTGTTGTACCTGTGCTCTCATGCATTAGTTTCACTTATCCGCAAAAGTTGGCATTTTATGATTCAGAATTTAGGCTGATGAGAAGCAGACCAACATTTAAAATAACTTTGTATTTATATGGAATGAGTTCATCTCTAAACTACCTGCTTCATTATTCATTAGATGAACCTTATCTATCCTTGATGCTTATTGATCAATAAGCTCAAATTTTGCTTGTTTGAATCCAACTGCTCGATTGTACTTCCAAACTTTCATTTTGACTTCTGAATCAGCCTGTGCTATATGCTTTTCTTTTGAGTTCTTATGAATTCTTGAATTTGTAGAGGTTGTTTTGTATCTTAGCAATGCTATTCCCAATGCAGACTAGAAGCTGCTGAACATTTCTCAACTTGTGCTATGTGGCATGATTAATCCGATATTTCTGAGATTTAGAAAGTTCTAGATGGTTCATTTTTAATAAAAAGGGATTTAGTATTTATATATCTAATGTTAAATCTTTTTATCTATCTATGTAACATCTTAATTTATAAATGATATAAGAAATAACTAATATTAACTTACTAAAGTGAAGTATTCCTCGTCATGCATATATTTTGATGTCATGTAGAATCTAAACCTGTCAAGTGAGTAAATATAAAAATTTAAACGGTAGATATATAACTACATATGAATTCAGTGCTAAGTATATAAATTCCTTAATTTGGTTTCATCCAAGTCACTGCTGGTTCTTCTCATCCTAAAGCACTTGTTGAAAGAGCACTTATTTATGTCCCAAGATTTATGAATTTTTTGGAATGTTGAACTCGCCTAAAAAGTCAAGAAGAAAATTACATATTCACATCACAATTAAGGCTTCGTTTGGGACAGCTTTATACATCTTCTTTTTTCCTACTTTCAAGAGATTTTTTATTAAAAAATAGCTTTACAAAGCCATAAAAAAGCCGTCCCAAACGAAGCTTAAATTTAAGTGTGCTGAATGTGCATTTAAGTATTCTTTTGGGTGCATATGTTGTGAATTGAGGTGTATTCGATGCATAGCACACACTAAAATACACCTAAATGCACGGAAAATGCGCATATCTAACCACGCACAGACTTATTTCTCCTCTAATTAAAATATTACTGTTAAGGATGTCAAGGCTGTATTTTTAGTAATATCAGATCAGCTGGCAGTCATTTTTGGCAAGTGATCTGCACAAACTTCACTTTTTAAAATATTTTAATTAGGCTTTTTGAGATCCAAAGGCACCTTACTCGATTGTCTACGCTGTTGCTTGTTTTTGAAATACTAGATGTTAAATTGGCTGACTTTTTTTTTCCCGAAATTTTCTGCTTAGTAATCTGGCAATAGAATTTGGACATATTCTCCCATTATACATCGAAAATTCTGCTTAGTAATCTGGCAATAGAATTTGGACATATTCTCCCATTATACATCGAAATTTTCTGCTTAGTAACCAGGAAAAATGGCAATAGGAAGATTAGTATATTTTGGTCAATTTATCAGACAATGCAACATACCTCTTCTGACATTGAAGTGTAGCATCCTAGAAACTATTAGGCTACCACAGGAGATTCACTGCATGAAAGTTTTTTTTTTTTTCTTTTTTGGTTCAGAAAAGCTTGTTTGAATGAAATATATTGATAATTTTGATTTACATTTATTTTCCTTTCAGCCACATCAAGCCCAACTTAATGATTGGGGGGAACTTTGCACCTGCAGGAAACATATCATATTAGATGTCAACAAACTAGATAAGGATGATTTGTTTGAACTATTGTTAAGATGTAAGCATGCAAGCTTATGCTTCCTCAGATATCAAGACTGTCATCATTATGTTTGTAAATCTAATTAGTTCTTCTGTTATTAACAAACAATTTGTTTTCCCAGCAATGTCCTGGTGTGATAATCTATTTTGTTAATTACTTCCTGTCATGATTTTGATTTTCTGCAACTTCATCTATGAAATTTCAGAGGAATTCTCTGTTTATGATGTTATTCATTTTGTCTCTTATGTGATAATGAAAAATGCTGATGAAATTGTTTGTGAGATTCAATCTATGACTGTTTGAATGAATTAGCTTTGAGATCAGTGTTATACATGATTTATCATTCAAAATTTATATTTCAGTTATTTTAAATCAAAATAAACTATTTTGAGAGATATTAGGAATGAATTTGGGATGATTTTCAGAGTCAACTAAGAAACACCCATATTAAGGAGATTCTTGGTAGCTTAGAACTTGAGTGAACTATTATTTAAAAAAGTTGGCTAAAACTTGGGGGAGTGTTTGGATTTGGGGCAACTTTTTGATTGTTTTGTTTTTCAGATTGTAATTACACTTTTATTTGACAAATTTTTTTTCTATTTTTTCATCATTTTTAAAATTTTTTTGTAATGAGAAGCTGATTTTTACAATTAGATCTACTAATGTGCTGTAAAACAACTTTCACAGCTCTAGCTGTTGTTTGGAATCCTAGCGAATTACTTTTGGATTTTGCTTTTCTAGACTTACCTTCCCCCGTTTTCTTTTTATCTGAAATTCCCTCCAGTTAGGATATCAGATGTTTGCTAGCTACTTGTTGGATCCATATTTATTCATTGATAATATAAGATTCATACCTTCAAAGCTATGAGATTTTAGTGGATAGAAGCATGATGAAAAAAAAAAAGAGGAAAGACAAGAAGAAGTGTGTTAAAGGAACCCAAATCTAAAGAGAGGAGCTATGAGATTTTATTACTAATGTTCATTGTATAAGAAAACATTCCAAAAGTCCAGAAAATGGCTCTTTTATGCTATATTTATAGAATTTTGTGTTCTATAGGAATGACAATACAAAATATAAAGAATATGTAAAAAATATGTAAACCGACAACATACATGAAATGAGTCTATGTTGATCATGTGCATGTGGACAACTATAATGATTTATTGAAGTCAATAATTTTCCCGAAAATCAAATTGCTATAGTCATGGGCAAGTTGATGACTTCTTGAGGAACCTGTCGATTTCTTAAGGAACTAAAAATATGTCAAAGCCATTGCACTCGCCTTTTCTTTGGATGAGTTCATAGATTGTAGTTGGTTACTTGAAATGAATTCATGTCATTGTTACTGACGTGGGCAAGTTCATTTATAGATTTGAATAGTTCCTCTTGATATAAGATCAAGTAAATTGAGTTGATTTGGCTTGAAATGGATTGATTAAGCTTGAACCAGTCCTACTTGGCTTAGACCTGATTTTTTGAATATTTGATTAAACACTACTAATATTTTATGTTGGCTTTCCAAGGCACACAACCCCTCTTTTTGTCAGAAGAGTGACTAAGTTGAGTACTATCATTGCTTAACTTTTAGTGTTTCCCTTTCACCATTGCTCTAAGTTTGCAATTGATTGATGCCTAATATTTGATGCTCTTCTCTTCTCAGTTAACTAATGTGCCCTCCTATCCAAAGACTGACCAAGTTGGTTGCTCATAATCACCTCACTTTAAACTTTTCTTATCGACCATTGCTTTGCTCTAGCCAATATCATTTTTCAAAGTTTGTTAGCCACTAATGTCTAAAGCTCGCCTTTTTGGTCATTTAGTCTCACTTCTTATCAAGAAAATGATCAAGCAAACATTTTATTAGGAATGGAGTAATTGAATGATTTATGTCGTATTTGTATTGATTGGTAAAGATTGGTTGTATGAGTTAGGTTTAAGCTAAATTATGAGATCCAAGAAAGAATATCTAGTTATTTACCTTGAAATTCAAGATGTTTCAAGATGAAATCCAAAAGCTATGTCACCTATGTCATAATCTAGGATTCAATTCAAATGATATGCCCTTTATGATATAATCCATAATAAGGCTAATATTCTGTGACTCCTCCACATTCAGGATTTGGTTTAAACAGTTTCAAACCGATTGAAAAAAGACAAATCTTTGAATTTTTGAGTATTGAATACATTTGCATGTCTTTGAGAGTGTTTTAATACATGAAAATGATTGCATGCGTTATAGAATGAGTCGCAAGTGGTTGGCATGAATTTTGGCAAAATTAAAAAAATATTACTATTTGAGCCGCTTCGCATTGGGTGTCCGAGCATCTTAGTGCTGCTATAGGATCAGATGCCAAATAATGGCATTACAGTGCTATAGTCTTAGGTTTTTGAGTTTTGCACTAGCGTCGCAGTGCTTGGATAGTAGCATCGCAGCGCTAGACCATTAACAATACATTAAATATATTGTAAAAGCATTATTCCATTCATTTTGACTTAGCTGTCGGCTTAGTAGGAGAGAGAAAGAGAGATGTTGGAGAGAGAAAAATGGATTTTTGGGCCGCTTGAAAAAGTTGTCCAGATCAAGGTATGTCACATTATGCTTATCTCAGTTTTAAAAAATACGAAGTTTTTTTTTTAATTTTTGATTGAATTTATATTTTCATTAGTGAAAAATGTGGATAACTTTGCACCGGTAAACTTTAGCAATGTAATTTTTTATATGTTATAAAGATTAAGATTATGAACGTTTTGAGTATTTTCTAAAAATTTTAAATCTAATATTTATTGTATGATTTTTATCAAATATAAAATAATATGGACATTGAAAATAGTGTTGCAGTACAATTAATATCTTAAAATAATATTTTATAAAATTCATGATAATTTGGTTATATTTTGAAACTGTGAATTTTGCTTAATAATATTTCATGTTGCCTACTGTTATAGGAAATTGTGCAATTTTGATATGCGTTCAATTGTGTTTTAACTGCTATAATATGATGAAATATGTATATATCAAAAGATTACGTGGCTATAAGCTCTTAAAGAGTATATCTTAAAAGATTGCAGTACTATGAAGATTTCATCCCCTTATATATTCAAATTATAGCCACCAGAACATATCTTATAAACCCTAAAAATTCATATATAATGTAATTGAAAAATCTCTATTTGGAGATATAAGGGGCTACAATCTTTTGAGATTATGTTTATGTAAACGAATATTTAGATGCTTATAAGATATGTTCTGGTGGCTATAAGCTATGTTCTGGTGTTATAAGTACAAAAGGTAGTCATAAGAGGCTAAAATTCTTTGAGATTCTATCTAGTTTGGGCAAACAAAAGATGCAACTGATTTGAAATTGATACGAATTGTTCTGTGATATGAATTTTAATTTATTTAATTGCTCAGTTTTAGTATTTAAATATTTGGATAACTATTAAGCTTTTAGTACTGCACAATGATTTATTATACTACATTTAACTACTTTTAAATATTCTAAAAAAAATATTTAATAAAAGAATTTTGAAATTTAGATCGGTATGTGTGGCATGCTGAGTATGATTTTCCTTCTGATTTTTAAGATCTGGGAAAGAGAAGGAGCTTGTTAATTAATAGTTTCAGAATTTGATTAGAGTTGGTAGATATTTCTTTTATTGATTTTTGTACAGCATAACTAGTTTATTATTTAGTTATGGAATTTTTATTTGTAGTAATGTATTGTTATATATACATTTTGATGAAATGAAAGCAATCTTAAGGAGGAGTTTATTTTTAGTATTTGAAAGTTTTAGTAGCTATGTAGTTTGTTTAAAAAAAAATTATAAGATGATCTGAAACATTTCAAAATTAGATCCTGGAATTTGCCTGTTACAGCTCAACATGATAGAACGTATCCTGATCGGGTTGGATTGTGACATATTCAACCATTGTAGTTATGCCTACAACCTAAAAAATAATGACATATGCTATGACCATTTTTCTTTTTATTCCATGGTTGATAGTCTACATGCAATGTTATATGTAGATTCTTATAATGTTCAATGATTAATATGCTTATTGCTTCATTCCCCTATTGTGTTTACCATTAGTTAGAACTATAATGTATCAACTAAGTTATATATTTTTATATAATTAACTCCAATTAATTGATGATTACTTTTAAAGAAAGTTTTTGATGGACTATGTTAGGAAAGTATTTGGAAGTAGTCTTTAGATTAGGCATATGTATACTTATGATAGATGTATGATTCCAAACATTCAAATGTATATTAAAAGATGATCACATGTTAGATGCAATATTTCTAGTTATGTTTATTCATATGACTATATGCATATGGAAAAATTTATCTGTGTTGTAAATTTATGATTTAATGTGTACTCAATGAATTTGGAATACTTATTTTGGAAAAAAATGTTTTTAAACTATGATGTGGCTTTTTAAAGTATGTATAAAATTTTCAATCTTATCTAACCATTCGTTCCCCCCTCAGGACTTTGAACTCGCAAGCTAGATTATGATAGTAACATTGCACAACTTTTAATATTTCAAATCAAAATTGCTCAGTGCTTGCCAATGATGATCATTTGTACTCTTTTAAATATCAATGTATGATGCTCATCTCCTCATTGAGCTCATCTCATATTTCATCAAGAAAATGAACAAACTAATCGTTCACCCTCATCAAATTTTTAGATTTTTCTTGTCAATTATTACTTGATGATATGTAATGATTGATGTTTGTGTCTATTAATTGCTATTATTGAACATCCATTTTCTTAATCCCATGATCTCACCTCTCATAGGAGAATATTAACTTTAACACCTACTATCTTTTGGATGCCTGACATTCCTCTTAACAATCACTCGATACTTGTTAACAATTAGAGTGAAACATAGGTAATGAACAATATTAGACTATATTATGATTTAATACCATATAAACATGCATTATGATGAGAGAGGGGAGAAAGTCAAGGGGTGATTGAAAAACCTAGGTTAAGTGATACTCAGAAGGCTAAAGAGAAGAAGATACAACTAGAGCCAATCATGAAAGAAGACAACACACTCGAGTATCTAGAATCGATTGAAATCCTTCCACAATGTTTAAAACAATAAATTCAATAACTTATGCTTAATATTTTGAACTTTAACCTTTCCCACATAATGCTTGGTTGGTTAAGTGCACCAAAAAGCCATATGAAATGTAAAATGGGATATACTTGCATAGTATTTTTAAACTGTTTTATTCATATGTTTGATGTACAATTTAATTCTCTAAGTAATTTTAAATATGTAATCTTACTTATTTTTATTGTATATTTGTCGTTAATGATGCTAGTTCATATCACAAATTTTTTCAAGCTTTTCATTATATTATCGGAGAAATTATTCTGTGCGAACGCCAAACACAACTCTACGTCTGGACGCCGCAGTACCGAGCGGTACCAAGCCACGGTATTGAGCAGTACCGAGCCGCGCTATAATAAAAAAGGTGACATGATACATTCTGATTACTCTCCAGACGACATTCAACAGCCGCACAAAATAAATTTTCTTATTATATTCGAGGATTTTAGATGCACATATCGTTAATCGTATCGATGCCCTACCAGTGAGATCTCATCCTTGCATTCACCATAAGATCCAATGATGCCTTTTATTATGACATCCCATCATTTTGAATGTCCTTCATGGTGAGATTTTATCATGATAAGAGAGGGGTCAATTGAGTGATATCTTAAATAAATTTTAATTTAGATATTAAATATGTAATATAAGATAGCAGTGAATGTTATTTTCTATGTAAATCCCCAAATATAAGATATTGTGGTCTGCGGACTGCGAGTTCAGAACCACTCGACTCGAGCTAAAGAATCGGACGTTGAAGCCTTCAAGCCACCTTACATGGCCGGGCCTGCAGCCGGCGGCCGGTCGTCGTCGTCGTCGTCGTCGATGGCCGTCCTACGTCAATCCATGTCATCCTTCTTCTCTTCACTCCCCGTTCTTCTCTTGGTATCGCTTCTCCTCTTTTCCCTACGCTCCGCTCTTCTCGCCGGAACCCTTCGCCTCTCCTCCCTCCCTGATACCGATCCCCTACTCCGATCACTCCTTTCCCGTCTCTCTCCTCCCTCTTCATCTTCTTCTTCGCCCACCTCATCCTCCTCTAAAACCCCTCGTTTGTTCCACCTCTCTCCTGCCGTGCCCCTCGCTGACGACTTTTTCTCATCTTCGCCGTCACTCAGTCGCCGTTCCTCACCCAACTCATCCTTTTCCTCCCCGATCTATATCTTCCTCTCCTTAAATTCTAGTGCTTTGGCTAGGGTTGGGATTCGCCCTAAGTACACCCCTGACCCACCCTCCCGCATCCTCTTCTCTCTCTCAGATTCGGAGAACGCCTCCCAAGAAGAGGCCGATCGGGCTGCAAAAGGCTTCTCATTAGGAAAGGACGGACTCCAGCTTGTCCATCTCCTCTCCCTTCTCTCCTCCGCCCACGCGGTCGCTATCTTGGGATTTATCCTCTGCTATGCCACTGCTTTTGGTGTTGTTTTCTATTGCGTTGCCTGCAACATGCTCTCCCGACCCGTACCGTCTCTCACCCAGGCCCTTCGGTATGGCGCAAGATTAGGAGTCCGGCGCCTCGTCGGGTTCGTATTCTTGAAGTGGGCCATCAGGGACGCGCTGGTTCAGCTCCTCTGCATCTGGTTCTTTGCCAACGTCGAGGACCAGAACAAGCTATTCAAGCTCTTCATCAAGGTCAAGCTCATGCCCTTCTCCTTAACCGTGTTGTCCGGGAATGAAGATACTGAGCTGCCTGGGTTTCTGTTTGTTTGGGGGCTATTGGACTTGGCGGTGTCCATGATTCTCGTTTTGGTGCCTTGGATTGTTGTTGTGGATGATATTAGAAGGACAGGACAAGAAGTGGTGAAAGAAGGGATCTTTCTGGTGACGTTAGTCACTAGACAGTGTATGTGGATGAAATGCTTAGAGATAGCCTTGAGCGGAAGGCTGGGGAGGTTGCTTCTTTCTGCATTTGCTGGAAGAAGATTTGCTATGTGGGCTCAGGCAATGCTAGAGGTTTATTTCATGGTGGTCTGGTTGGTTGTGTACTTGGAGGCACGAAGAAAGGACTGCGAATTAGGGGGTAGGAGATTTGGAAGGGAAGAGCTGGAGCGGTGTATTGACAGGCTCTGATGACGGTGCTGATGGCGAGAGAGGGTTTTCTGATTGTAGTTAGTATCATGCAATTTGCAGAGGTATTAATTAAATACCATTTTGATTACTTACTTACAATTAGTCTTGTTTTACCTTGACACTCTTGTTACTTCCGTATTGCTTGTTTCTTTATTGGGGGTCATGAATTTGTATGTACAGTTTCACAACTAATAGATTCCATGTAGATTTTGAAAGTGTTTGGATGTTTTATGGTTATATGTGATCCACGCATCATGTAAATAAAATGAATGTCGTTGTTTCTCACATATTATCAATTTCAATATTTTATTTTATGTAGATTTTCATGGTTTATAATTACTTATGATCCCATTTGGAGCACAAAGCATGCCATTAAGTGGTTGTTCTTTTAATAATTATATTCTGCTATCTTCACCATTCCTTTTATTTTTAGATTACAATCTATATGCAACTGAAATTTTGATGATACAAATTTTTTACTGCCAAAACTGAACCTCTCATGGTAGTGCTTTTCCCTCCTGGTTCCTAGCATAGTTGTTGTCATGGATTTGTCTCCATTTGTGAAGGTGTTCTACACCAAGAAATGACTTTTCTTGTCAACCTTCTTTTAAGATGTGAGAATACATGAATTTGTTGAGCTCTTTATGACGATGTGTTTCAACTTGGCTGTTCGTTGTTGCATATTTTAATTGGAAAGTTGGTATGTTACTTATTTTCTCATTGCATTGATATTACCCAATCAACACAGTCGTTGACATTTTGAAGTCCTGGATGAAAAAAATGGAGGGATGCGTTAGATAGTCGTCAACTAGCATAAAATTTGTCGAATAATCATGACATGAATCCTTTAATACATTGTGTTAATGCTAAGGTGTTCCCTGGAAGCGATGCGCTGTGTGGCCTGAATACAATAAAAAGTGTGCAAGGGTTGCTACACCGGGGCTTGGGTGTCATGTTAAATAGGCAATAGTCCCCACATCATGGATGGATGTGGGAAAATAAGCAAGTCCATGAAACTAAAATTAGGATATGAACTTTGGTTTTTTTACAATAAATTAATGGATTTGATAGATTTTATGATTCATAGAAAGATAAATATTCAATGTATTCAGAAAACTAAATGGATTGGAGAGAAGACTAAGGAGATTGATAATTTAAGATTTAAATTATGGTATTTTGGTAGGAGTCATATTAGAAATGGCGGTGTGATTAAAGATAGGAATTTGAAGGATAATGTTGAAAAATTTGTAGAATTGAAGATAAAATTATACTTTTAAAGATTATTGTTGATGTTATGATTATTAATATTATAAGTGCTTATGCTCCTCAAGTTGACTTAGAAGAATTAATGTAATCTTGAAGAAAGAGTTCTTATTGGAGGAAATTTAAATGAATGTGTTGGTAGAGAGGTAGATGATTTTAAAAACATTCATGATGACTATGAGTTTGGAGTGACTAATGAAGGTGGTAAGACTACATTAGATTTTTGTATATATTATGATTTTGTAATTGCTAATGCTTTATTTAAGAAAATAGATGAATATCTAATCACTTATAAGAATGTATATACTATATAGTAAAACTCAGAATAATTATTTTCTTATAAGAAAAATAGATAGTTTAGATTGCAAAGATTGTAAAGTTATTTTGAGTGAAGGTTTATGTACTTAACATCGCTTATTAGTTTTGAACGTTAAGATGAACATGCAAAATATGAAAAATAAAATAAAACGTTGTTCTAGAATTAAATGGAGGCATTTAAAGAATAATAACAAAAATATTTTTGAGAGTAAGTTTCTAGATCTTAAGATTTTATCTATGTATGAGGAACTAATGTTATATGTGAAAAAATAGTTAGTAATATTAAATTCGTTACAAAAGATGTGCTTAGAGTGTAAAAGTGAAAAGCTATTAATAATAAAAATAGTTGTTGGTGGATTCCAAATGTGCAAGAAAATAAAAAAAAACATAAGAAGATTTATTATAAAAAATTGGTTTTGATGTAAAAATTCTGATAATTATGAGAAATATAAAGATACCCTTAAAGAGTCTAAGAAAACAGTATGCGATGTAAAGATTTTAGCTTTAATAATTTATATAATAGATTAGATACTAAAGAGGACGAAATATATATGTATAAATTAGTCAAACAAAGAGATAAGAATAATAAATATTTATTTTAAGTAAAGTGTATCAAGGATGATAATAAAAAAATGCTTTTATTAGAAGAGTATATTTAACAAAAAGTGGATGAGATATTTTATTAAACTTTTCAATGAAGACTGTGAGAATACGATTGACTTTAGTGACCTTAGCATCCTAAAAGAAAATAAATATTTTTTGTTTTTATCGGCGTATTAGTTAAATCAAAGTTAGAGAGATTTAAAAAAAATGAAGTGTGAAAAAGCTGTTGGACCTGATGATATTCCAATAAAGGTGTGAAAATTAGGGGTGTCAATTCGGGTCAACCCGTCGGGTTCGGGTCGAACTCGACCCGACACGGATCTAAACGGGTCAACCCGAACCCGACCCGTTTGAAAAAATGGGTCGGGCATTTCAACCCGGACCCGACTCGGCCGGGTTGACCCGACTCGG